>JAQJZS010000015.1:0-1200000 GCA_028828935.1 Penicillium sp. IBT 18751x | reverse complement strand
CGCTGCCTACCGCCTTCAGTCTCAGTTCCCAACGCTTCGATATACCATCCTCGAGGCTCGCGAGCATCTCGGTGGTACCTGGGATCTCTTCAAATACCCCGGAATTCGCTCTGATTCGGATCTGTTCACCTTTGGGTTTGCCTGGCACCCCTGGGAATCGGATAACCCGATCGCTCATGGCCCCTCCATTGTCAAGTACCTGGAAGGTGCCGCCGAGAAACATGGAATCAAGAAGCACATCAAGTTTCAACACCACATGTTAGGCGCCGACTGGTCATCATCTGAGAGCACCTGGTCCGTGAGTGTCGAGCATGATGGCAAAACCAAGTCCATCTCGGCCCAATTCCTGGTGTTTGGAACTGGATACTACGACTACAATACGCCATTGCAGACCGAAATTCCGGGCATCGAACAATTCCAAGGACAGGTCGTCCATCCTCAATTCTGGCCCGAGGATCTGGACTATTCCGACAAAAAAGTTGTAATCATCGGCAGCGGTGCAACAGCAATCACATTACTTCCTAACCTCGCAGAGAAGGCGAAGGAAGTGACAATGCTCCAACGCAGCCCAACCTACATCCTCTCGCTCCCAAACAGAGCATCTTCTTGGCTAAGCTATATCCTTCCTCGATCTTTGAACAGCCGCTTCCAACGCGCCCGTCATCTTTACACGACGCGTCTTTTCTTCCTCTTTTGTCAAGCCTTCCCCAATTTCTCCCGCTGGCTCCTTGGCCGCGGAACCACCAAACAACTCCCAAGCCACATCCCATATGACCCGCACTTCAAGCCCCGCTACAATCCCTGGGAGCAGCGTCTCTGCGTCTGTCCCGACGGCGACTTTTTCAAGTCTCTTCATGCCGGCCGCGCACACATCAAAACCGACACAATCAGCCAAGTAACAACCTCTGGCATCGAATTGAACTCAGGCTCCAAGCTTGACGCAGATATCATCGTCACGGCCACGGGCCTCCGCCTTCAAATCGCCGGCGGTACCTCGCTCACCGTCGACGGGAACCCCCTTTCTATTCCCGACAAATTCGTTTGGCACGGAATGATGCTTCAGGATTTGCCCAATGCCGCGTTTTTGCTGGGCTACGTCAATGCGTCGTGGACGCTCGGCGCAGATGCCACATCGCAATTTGTTTGTCGTTTGCTTCAGACGATGCGCGATCGCGGGGTCAAGGCTGCCGTTCCGAGATTGAATCCGGTGACTGATAAAGGGTTGCAACCAAGAAGGCTGTTGTCGTTGAACTCTACGTATGTGCTGAAAGCGGAGAATAGTTTCCCGAAATCGGCGGATCGGGGCCCCTGGCTTCCAAGGGATAACTATTTTGATGATATGAAGTTTGCGAAGAACGGGTCGCTTGATGGGTTAAAGTTCCTTGGTGATGATAAGAAAGGGTTGTAACAGTATCCGGCCTGTGTTTGCTTACACGTAATGCTCTCTATACGATTTGATATGTTTCAAGGGGCACTTTAATATGCTGAGAATCTACTAATCACTCCGAAGCTACCCAGTACATATCTCAATGAAACTCATTCTCGACAATTATCATCTTATTCTACATACCCGTGTACTGAACTTTCCAGACTCCCCATTCAACCCAAACTCTCCTCAATGTTACTCTGCACGGCTCAGTAGTAATCTTTCCAGCCGATCAGGGCACAGACAATTCTGCGAAACATTAATCGTTGAAGCCATGCGAAGCCCAAAGCTCATAAGCAATCCACTCAGTCATCAAATCGAACAGTTACACAAATCGACTCTCTCTAACAATCTCACCCATCGTTACCCGACGACCTCGCCTAGCAACATTGGTCATACCATCCATGCACCTCGACCAGACAGTCTTCCTGACAAGAAGTGACTGTGATTCTGGTGGAACTACTTCTCTTCATATGCTATGTAACAACGAAGCAGCGCACAGCACGGCTACCCGAAACATCTGCAGTGACCATCGAAACGATAATTCCAGTTCACCATGGGTGCGTTGATGGTTTCATTTATTGGGGAGATTTCATGGGACTTGCGCGAAGTTTATCCTCTAGACATGGGCTCTTGGTTGACATGGCGTTAAGGTTGCAATCTTGTCCGATGGATGCAACCAGTAGTTATGATAGGTGAGGCCTTTCATGTTATAACGAAGTTACACCTAGTTTCAGCGGCCTACTACTTTCTGAGACTTTGCCCCCATGGTGGTCTGAGCCGACTATCAGGTAGGAGAGGGACTGCCTCGATATAAAGTGTAGCCAGATAACCAAATTTGTTGCCATATTCGCTTTATTGATCACCATCTGATTCGCGACCTACATTTCCTGGAAAAAGTTGTGTATTTCCTTAAACACTTCTCGCACCATCATGCTCGTCTTCTGCAAGCGAGCCACGATCTTGATGCTCGGCATGGCTTCCTTGGCCCTATCCGCCGCCATCAACGATAATGCTGTTCAAAATCGCGATGCCAAGGTCGCTGAGCCTGCTCAAATTTCTCCCAGTTGTGAGTCTATGACACCCTGTCCTGTGATCACTACAGCTCACATTAGCGCAAAGGTACTCTGCTCTATCGAGTTCAACCCGGTGATACCTGTTGGGACATTATATCTCGCAACGGGAATACATTCACTATGAAGCAGCTCCTGTGTTGGAACCCCGATATCAACTCCAACTGCTCGAACTTGATTCCCGGTCGCGATCTCTGCGTTGGTGTTGAAAGCCCAATGTACTGTGAAGGGTCGGTCGTCTCGTCTACTTGATCTGGAAGGATGTAGAGCGTACGTTGGCCACCTTTGAACTGGTTTTGGTCTATTTTTGAAAATTCCTGTTCTGGAAGCTTCCTGAACTGAGCAATTTTCTCGACATCCAGTCCCATAATAATTATTTTTACACACAAACTTGACATTCGCTAGCCTCTCCAAGCCTTCTCCAGGAGCTCCCTCATTGTAATAGGTTGCACGTCCGGGAATCGATCGTTCAATCGATTCTCCTTGGGTAGGTCAAAGACCCCATTTACAGTCAGCCGACTGACTAGAGCGGTAGTCTCTTTCAGTTCGTCCTCTGGGTACTCGATTTCCTTCGGCATAGGGGGCACGGTGACTTCTCCCGCCTGGATCTGATCGATGGTATCGTAGCTGACTTTGAACTTTTTGCCTGTTTCACCACAAAAACTTAGCCTGGACAAGTAAACCCGTAATTGATGTGGAGAATCGTACCTGTAATCTCCTTTGCCATGGCCAAGATCTGGTTGTAGGTGACTTGGTCGCCAACGATGACGCTGAATTCCGGCCACTCGTCCAGGTCAAGTGCTCTGACTAGGTAAGTCGCCATGTCGTATGTGTAGGTCATGCATATCACGTCGGATCCATCACCAGGAATGGCCGCAGTGCCACTGCTTATGTCGATACCGAATGTATACGGGGAGAGGTTGGTCTTGATATTCGGCATTCCCCAATAGTCCATGAAGAATCCTGGGATCACTCTCGTATACTCCAAGGAGCTGGCTTTCAATTTATCGGCTGCGTCAAGCCACCATTGAATGCTAGGATCGATGGGTAGTAAGCTTTGGGAAAAGAGGTAGTTGTTAGATACTTGATAATATGTTCTCCAGGTCTAGAAGCTCACTCTGGTGTCTGGATGAAAGAATATTCACTCGGAATGAATCTCTTTGTCGCAGAAGATTTCTCGGCGGCGTCTATCAGGTTGAGTTGAGACTGACTAGCTGCGTCCGAGATAAGTCCGAGGGCAGATATGATGGTGTGCACATTGTGGCGCTCGAGCTCTTTCGTCATCGACGTGATATCGTTGTAATCAATTTGCACAGAGCGGCCCGGTCCAGGAGTAGCGTCCTGTTTTGGGGTCTAGAAATAGTTTAGCTTGACTCTATCGCATGATAGAACAAGTACTGACGCTCCGTGATAGCACCAAAACATCGAACTTGGCTTCCTGTACCAGCCTCTCGACAATGGTCTTCCCCACGCCTCCGGTACCACCAGCAATAGCGACGACAGCCATGATCAATAAAAGCGACAAAATTGAAGTCCGATTGTGCAAGGATACATCAACCCGATCGAGTCAGGAACACCGGGCAAAGAGTGAAGTCCAGACTCGGGTTCCACCCCGCGGCGAGCCCCACACACGGTTTCAATCTTCGCTTGACTGTTCACCTGCACAGTGAGCGCAAAAGTACCCAAGATTGTGACAAGCTCAACCCTGGAAAAACTCGAAGTTATCCTTGGATTTTGATTCAGACCACAGAATTTCCTACCATTAACGCGTCCGGAATGGAGGCCGAAAGATCGAGATCGGGGTCTCGGGCTTCACTGGTCGGCGTCTCCTAGCTACGGGTTATTACTAATAAACAAGTGTATAAAACCACGTCCCGCTCGCCGCTATCTCTCCACATCACTGTCCGTCTCTTGTTCATTGATTCACCCTTGAGATTCCCAAACATCGGTTTTCCGAGAATTGCCCAGCATGTGTATGAAGGCTCAGTGCTCTACCTGCAGTATGTTCAACTTCACGGTAATCGTACGGGAAGGCGCATAGCTGACCGTGAATAGACAAGGTCACCTGGTGGGGCTGCGGTGCCCATATTCCCTCGGTGATGGACTCAATTCCGGAGGACGAGTGGTGCTCATGCTCGCCCCAGGTTGAGAGAGATGGCAAGAAGTACCCTCCTAAGGCTGCCAAGTGACTGCATGGATGTGTGATCTCCTAGCTGCATGATATGGAGGGGTGGCGTTGTAGGGGTGGCGTTGCTACAGGTTGCAAGTGCATGGCGGCACTTCGTTTCAAAGTTCATGTTTACCAGCAATTACGGCTTATCATGAGAGCGTTTAATGCGAATCCTCCTTATGGCCCATATCGAGGCAAATTTTAATTTCATCCAATTTCATGCATGGTCATACCCTAGGCCTCCGCCTTGATCCAAAGTTTGCTCATCAGACATGCTCCACGTTGATACTTTCAAGCTCTTTGAAAATATATTTACAAAGCTCGTTGCAATACTGAAACCCCACATGATTCTCCAGTCTGGTTATGGAAGGACGAGGCTATATCCATGAATAAAATAAGCTAGAACCCAGTCAAAGAGACACAGAAGCCGATGATGCACCGAAGTAAAAGGGCCCTTCTTTTCAATCACGTGGTTTTGCGCCGCCACAGTGGCTGGTTGTGTGGCTGGTATGGTTTCCCGCGACTCCGTCGTTCGCAGACAGCCTGAAAATCAATGGACTCTTCCATCAATTGCCCAAGAGTCAATAAAATCTTCAGCCCCTGCCGGGATCATCGGCCCATCTCTAAATAGACAAGCCTTCTCCGTCCTTCTCTTGCATCAACGCTGTGAACATCAAACCTTCGCCTCCCTTCAAGATTGAAAACAGGGCCAACAGGCATCGCGCTTTGTTCAGATAGCAGCTGGCTGCTTTCCCAGTATTGTATTGCAAACTCAGGCTCCTGTGAAGCAAAGAATTCTTGGATCAACCGAAATAACTCATCGCTTTCTTTGGAGCACAAAGATCAACGCTGTCGGTCTTCAAGCAACCTTTCTCTCCACGATTTTCCAACCATGTCTACTGTTCCGACTGGAACTGCGCCTCCAGCTGGCTCTGCGAGACCTCAAGCAGGCATGCAGATGTCTGGAGTCAAGAATGAGTCTCAAAATGGCAACGACGCCAGCATGATCAACTGGGAGTCCGAGATTCAACTCGTCGCTTCCCTGGCAAAGCTTCAAGAGCTTGAACGACAGGTTAGTACAGGTGTCCAATTGGGAAACATTGAAGTTTGAAATTCTGCAAAGCATTGGATCCTCATCACGGCACATTCCTTTACCGCGTCTTCAAACTAACAGTTTCAGATCCATGTCTTGCGCCAGTCCGTGCCTGACGGGGTCCTAGAGCCACTGGTACCTATCTCAAATTCGAAGGCATCGCCTTTGAAGTCAGTAGCCGAGACTCCATCTCTGCTTCGCAACGAATTAGACAAATCAGCCCGCAACAGGCTCAGCAATGTTGAGAAGTTCCAATCCGTGTGGCGGGGTCCGGAGCTACAGCCCGTATGGTCGCATGTTGAGGCTCGTATCAAAGAGTCTAATGGCGAACTCCTGCAACCAACAGGGATTTGGGAGAAAGATTACGACGTTCTACTGAAAGAGTTGCTCGAAGCCGAGAAGGCGAAAGAAAAAGAGGCTCAGCGAGAAGAGGAGGATGCCGAGCGTGCGAAGGCTCAGGCCTCTGAAGAAGAATGGGAGAATATTGTCGAGAAGTTCATGCAACGACAGATTCCCGGCATTCGTATTGCCAAGAGTCAAAAACCCTTGTCGATGGGCATTGCGCTCGCAAAGGCAGGAATGATTCTGCTGATCGAAGGAGTGAAAGATGCTGATGCACCCGGTGCCTCTGAATGGCAAGTCCGAGCCAAGGCACCTCCCGGCCGCTCCCCAACTAGGCTGGAGAACTCCATAATGAATTGCTTGAGTTCACGGCCGCGCAAATGGGATCTGGCTTTCTTACTGGTATGGACATTGCCCGACACGAAAAAAAAACAAATTCCTCATACTGATTCATTTGTAGGATATGATCTCATCATACGCCGACATCAAGTCAACACCTTGTGTCAAATGCACTCGTTTAACCAACAATGCTGCGCAACTCCCCACTATCCGCCGTGTTCAGACCGTCCAACAATCACAGGATGAACAGCGCATCTTCACCTTCGACGCATTGCATTCCGACTGCGCTTAATCAGCTCTACCACCCACACACTCCCATCTGATCAACAAATTCCCCAAAGAGCGACGATTCTCCCGAACCTCGTATCTGCAAACCTTTACCGATCAACGTGGTACCCATGATGCCAATCATGCCACCCCTGACACGGGGTTTCATTCCCCCACTTATCCCAAAACTTCCTCGGCACATAATGCACTTCAGGCCTCGAAAACAGTCCCCCAGCTCGCGCCCCGGTACAGTAATCAACTTGACTCCAAGAGGCAGAGTCCGGAACCCGGTACTTACGCTGCCGAAAGTCGTATCTCACGCCGGGACCCCGACGGGCCCAGGGAAAAGGCGTGTCATTCTCGTCTGTTTCACCGGGGTTGGTGATATCGTTTGTCCATCGATGCCAGTTTGTTCCGGCCCCATCTCCTGATCCTTTCTTTCTGCCGATCACGCCAACATAGATATCAGGGCCTTTGTTTGTCAGGACGTCGCGGAAACGCCAGCGGCGAGACCAGTGGGAGGGATTTCCGGGGCGTTGGTCTTTTGGCCAGATCCAGCCGAGAGTTTGAGGTTGGCCCATGGTTTGAGGTGGGAGCTCGTGGGCGCTTGGGGCGAGAGATGAGAGATTAACGGTACTAGAAGGAAACTAGACGAGATTGAGGGATCTAGGAATTGCAAGACCAGGGACTGAGAACTGTCAACAGTATATAAGGCATTTGGGAGCACTCAAGCCAGATGACTCAACCTTTCATATCGCATAGTACAACAAACAGCTTGAAAGCCACGCACATTTTACCTGCACCGGCCAATTCTTTTGACTGTCCCAACTTCTATACGCTAGACCTACATGAATCGAATTCCAAGACACATCGTTACAGCGTGCTTGCGCCAATTGTGTTTGTGGTGTGACCTAGACATCGCAACAATGCCCGGTACAGTGAGGAAAACATGCAATGAAAGACGCATGTCTTACAGTAGTTTTCAAAATAGGTTATACTCTCCACGCATTAACCACTCAATTCTTGAATAGTAATCGAAACCACGCTGATTTTAAAGTGGTAATTTCGCGGCCACTCCACGTCTCAGATCGCTTTTCAAAACTGCGTCTAAATTTTGTAGTATGAAAGTGAAACCAGGAAAGGAGTGATTGACAATGAAAGTACGATACTGTACGCACGCTACATCCGTCACCCTTCAGCACCCAGCCTTCCCCACTTGATCACTCTTGCAAGTCTTGCAAGTAGATAGAAATGAATTCAAAACGACATAGGTTGTTGACTTCCTGCCTCATAACTTCAGAAATTGGTGATACGATAGATAATCATTCCTATATCGTATCTTAGATGACCGAAAACTGTTGTAGTTTCAAGGAAGATTCATTGGTTCCCACGGGGAAAGGAGAGGTCATATATTTCTTGTGAAGATAAGGTTTGATTTCCAATCAACTTGGATCCTGGCATAGAGACTAAGGAATCAATCAAGATTGTGTGGGTTGACACCTAATCTGCACCAGTCTCTTATTACAGCAAAGTTAAATGCATTCAATTTACAGGGAGAATAATGACGGAAATATCAAGTCATGACCAAGGTGAATGACTCTCTTCTCTTCGTCTAAAAGTTCATAATAGTAGCTTATTGCATAGGGCAGTCTCTCCATCATCTTATCAGCTTTCTTCGAGTATTGTTGAACATCCGTTTTCTCAGAAAGCTGAAAGACTAGAGACTGCAAGCAGCTTTGAGTGAGGACCTCGGGCGGTGGACAGCTTCGTGTTCATCTAAGGCCACTACCCTCGACCCACGTTCGCGCAGAGCTTTTTAGTGGCGGGCAAAACTTTGTCTAATAAACAATTAAGTCAGCTTACTGGAGAGCTTTCCGAATAGAAATATGAAAGGCTGTCATACTTAGAGCAACGTCTGAGCCACACTTCCCTATAATGCACCCGATGGCATTGCCCTGGATCGCGTTCAACTTGGGGCATATACACGCGAAATCATCAATAGCGCAAGAACTGGAACTTTTAATGGAATCATCCAGACAAGGACGTGCGCACGAGGCAATGTCGTCTCGGCTTTGGGCCTGCGTAAGCCCGGCAAGGGCGATCACGAACATGGCGAATTTCATTGTCGATGTATCGAACAGGACTTTTATTGGGTCAGCGAGGAAGATAGAATGGACAACTTTACAGGGAATGATTGTACCTGCAAGAGAAATATATATATCGTGGGAGAAAAATAGGGGGTTGCGAGGGGACCCTCTCACTGTTTACATTCTTAGAAACTAAGATTGGCTTTGCCCTGATCACGACAGAAATGGTTTAGTCCTCGGCAGGAAGATTTGACACTATTGCCTTGAGCAAAACTCTATCGAAGCAAGGGTGACGGTAATCCCAAAGATCGTGGGTGTAGAACCATTGGACAAGCTAGACCACGAAGTTCTACCCAAGATCAATCGTGATGGTCAGATTATCTTTGGAAAGCGGATTGGACCCTGATCTGTATGGCATACGCACCTTCTTCTGAATTGTAACTGGCGTGCAAAGTCAGGGGCTGTGCGGCATATATGAAAGAGGCAAGCTAGTGAGCGATCGGCCATGATCGACAGATCGGCGATCCAGGGTGATCCATGTGATATTACAACACTATGACTGTGACTGAGACTGACTGACGGTAATAGAATATACAATAACAGTCCTGCCGAAATTATAAGGGGTGAGCAAAAGAGGTAGCGTCAACTGGAATGATTTTCCGGCAACCAAGCAATCATACAACAGGCTGCACGATATAGTTGATTCCGAAAACGACTGTACCGTATCAATGAGAGTCCATCTTAAGTGGCTATTCCCTCTCTTCGATTGCCCCTAGGGTGGATAAATTCTGCGGGAGACAGGCCCATCTACAAATGACCTTTGCATCAAACAACAACGAGCATTACCAAGCCCTTTGACACTCTCAGAGACATACATCATCCACCTTCTTTGCATGAATCAACACTAGACTCCTGAAAGTATCTTTTCAAAACAACGACGCACATGCAGAATATTCCTTTCAATTTGTGCTGAGAATGCATGAATTAAAGGATGTAAGAGTCCGGGGCCGAAAGAATATTACAAGACGGAAACGAGACCTTCAGCTGGACTTGCATCCTGCGCAGGCCGCAAAAATGGCGGGGTTGCGGGTGATGCACAACAAAACAAAGAGAGACAAAAAGAAAATGCAAGGAATACAAAAACCATAGACATGAAGCATCCCTAAATCCAAATATAAACAAACGCCGGTTTTCTTGCTATTATCATGAACCCAGATTTTCGCTTGAAAGATAGCAACGCCAGCCCAAAAATATATCCATGAAAATGCCATTTCCCGCTTCTGCTGGAGGTGAGTCGTGGGTCATCAGGAGAAAATCCCTAGGCCGCTGACAAACCACGTGAAAGAGGCCAGTGTGACAAATGCCATGCCGAGGGCGAATTTAATGCCTTGGCGTTGGATGTCAGAGATAGAGCCACTGCAGGTGGCACATTTGAATTCTGCAAATGTTAGTGTTGGATCGACTTTGGGGAGAATGGAGGGGGACTTACCACCCAGAGGAGTATAAGGCTGGGGACTGTACATGCCAAAGCTGTAACCCTGGTTGGAACTCAGGTAGCCAGCCTGGGCGGTGTCAGTGAGGGCCTTGTTCGCGTCATAGACGAAGAGCGTGTAGGTGGCGGTCAACAATGGGATCGTGGCGGAGGACTGATATTTTCCAGTGTCCCAGATGTAGGTTCCAGTGGCCTCGGCACTCATGTTGGAGGTGAGCGTGTAGACCTGAGCGTTGGCACTGCAGGAGGCAACAACGTCGACAGCAGTGGGAGTCACACTGAGCGAAGTGTAGTTCCACACAAAGGTGATATCCTGTCCGATCTTGTAGTAAGTGGTCGATAGGGCAGACGGAGTGAGCATCGAGATGCCTCCCGCAGCAGCAGCAGGGTCGATAGAGATCGAGGTCGAGGTGGTGTGTTTGGTATTCGTCTTCGTCTTGGTGTCTGTTTTCTTATCAGTGGTTTCGCCCGTAGTTGCGGTGTCGGTGGTTGCAGTATCGGTGGTTGCAGCATCAGTGGTTGCAGTGTCGGTGGTACCGGAGGCTGAAGTGCCCGTAGAGGCGGTTGCGGTGTCAGTTGTCGCAGCTTCGGTCGTGGTCGACGCTAGGAAATGGTCAGCTTGTTGTTGAGAAAATCAGAATCGGGTTATGTACCTGCGCGTCCGTCCAGAAGTGCATTACGGGCGACGACTTCTCCGTGAGACCCCCATGGCCAGGCCGAGGCTACAGTGCCTAGCAACAGCACCACAAACAAAGATAAGAAGTCGAAGAACCGCATTGTAAGTGTTGTGGATGCAATGCCGGTTGTGGAGGAGAGCAGATCAGGGACAGCAGGGATAGAGTGATCCCCTGGCCGGGTAAAAGAGCCGAATCAACAACCCCTTGCAGCGAACTTCCGTCTAAAGTCACGAGAGAGTATTGCCTGGGAACAACCAAGTTTGGAAGAGATTGAGAATTTCGACCTCAGCGCCTTTGGCAAGATCTGGAGAGTGGGAAAATCGCTATCGGGCTTGTGACCACTATGGACCCTGAGTGGTGTCGATCGGCGGCAAGTGTGGGTTCGGGAGCTCTGGATGCTTCTGTGGAGCGCGAGTCTCGGGGTTATGCACAACCACGACAGCGAACAAGGGTGGAAGTTGTCAAACGAGCGACAGTTGAAACGAGAGAGATTGTCAAGAGGTCGGAAGGGTGGCACAGAAAGTGAAGGAAAAGGTGTTTGGGATGTATGGTGGAGCTAGACCCAAACGGGCGATGGCTGTCAAGGGAGGTGAGACAGTCGGCTATTTTTAGGCCGATCATAACATTGTCAATGCATTGGATCTATGTTCGACAGTCGAATGATGAGAGATTCCTATATAGTTAATGACCTGAATTGACATCAGTCTAGCCATGGTACCTGCACTCCCATCCTTGGAAGTACTGAAAGTGTTCCATCCAGACAAGGGACTTAAACAGTAACTCGGGCAGGTCTACCACAACCCTGGAAGACTTCAAATAGACACATGGAACATACTGAATTCTTCACTCAATAGGGATCCCTATTGTCACCGACGTTGAAAAAAGATAATCCGCGCCTAGATCGGCGAGATATAGAATTTTGGAGAATGACAGATTCTTGGCGGCCTTTCGTGGCCTAACATAGACTTACAATGAGACAGTGCTGACTAGACATTATTTAGCCAAGTGATCCATCAGAAGGTTAGAATGTTTGATGGCTGCTTCTATGACAAATAACGAGGGACTCGTGAAAAATCATGAATATCATTAAAACACCCCTCTACTAATTAAAACCACGACCCAAGATATACACAAGATAACGGACACAATCCCCTCAAATCAAGACCATGACCTCATCGAGATTACCACTTCAAGCGCAACCAAAGTATCAAGTCTAAGAAGAGGTCTTTGTGACAGCCTTCAGCTGCACCTTCTCACACCCCGCTTTCAGAGCCCCGCTCGTCGCCTTGGTGTTGACATAGTACAGAGCTGGGTCGCTCTCGCCAGTGCAGACTAAATTCTAGTCAGCTTGAAATCTCCAATGTCCACTTAAAACTCAGATTAAAAATCAGAGAGGAAAGAAAACTTACCCAACCAACCACCCCAGCTGGGCTGCGCAACAGACAAATTGCCATTTTTCGCAATCTTAAAGCCCTCACTCCCAGTTGTAGGATCAACACTGATTTCCACGGCATCTTCATAGTCGGAACCGGAGACAAGAGCCATGGCCCATGGTGCGCCATTGGGGGCTTCATAGTGAACTGTTCCATTGCTGAAGTAGAAGCTCGCGGCGTTGGCCTTGGTGCTCAGCACGGCGTTGCTGTTCAAGGGTCCGGTGGACTCCGTGGTCACGTAGAGATCATTGTTGTGGCTGGTGGAGGCACCCGATGTGACGAGGTTGAAGATATTTTGGAGAGGGGCGGCGGAGGCCGCGGTTGCAAGGAGAAGGGTGGTGAAGAAGTTCATTTTGGGTAGCGTAGATGGGCTTAATTGACTAAAGAAGCGATGTCGTGCTCGGAAGCGAGTATTTCTAGGTGATGGGTTGTGAATTGTCAATCAGAGTGAAAGTGAGGGTGCTGCTTGAAAGTGACGAGGAAATGACGCTGCTATTTATCCTGAGACAGAAGATGCTGGGTTGCTGGAAGGTGGAGTCAAATGGAGTGTAGCGGCATCCAAGGAAAGATGGTGATCTGCGATCGCATCCTTGGCTCTCCGAGACCTTGTCATGCGCGGTGGCTGTGTGGCTGGCCTTAGCTGACATGTCAGTGCCAGGGCCTTACATTTAGGGCCCAGTGGTGCTTGGTAGCCCTGCCTCTGTAAGGCGTGCTGCGTACTCTATTTTCGGCCTCAAAGCTTGAATCAAATGGCGGTGTTGGCGTCTGGAACAGGCCTGTCGGATGCAGATACAAGTCTCCCAGCGAGATATTCCATAGGATTTGTCAAATCCGTGGATTGCATAATTGTCTTAGATGAATAGTGCAAGGTAGATCTGTTGGATCCTGGATTTGCTTTAGGGATAATCGGCTTGGGATAATCGGCTTGGAGCTTTTCTCCAGTTGAGTGGGGAGGTGTTTCGGGGCCTCGTGCACCAGTTAGCGGATCGAGGGGTGTAGATCCTGGCCCACCAGCCCCTGCTGCTCGTTGTGCCCAATCCAAAACACCTTCGATGAACAGATCTTCTTGTTACAGCGAGCTCTATTCGACCAATGTGTACTGATTTATTAATAGTGTACCTGCACTCTTCTGAATTGAGGAGCCAAAAGGTGGTATGAAATCATATTGTGTTGAAGTTGTTCAGTTTGGTTCGCTCCATCCATGGAAAGCCGCACTTGGCACCGAGCCCCTGAACCCCCGGGACTTGCAACTGGTTTTCTGCTGGGTTTCTGCTCCACCACGCATAAATTGCTGAGGTTTATCCCCGGAAGAAACCTCCGATGTCTCCCACGACCCATTCCCTGTTTGCCGTGCCCAGAGCCTTGCAAGAAAGCTGGCTCCCATTGGATCTCTGCGCCGCGTGTCGACTCCAAGGCCACGGGATCTACACACTCAGAGCTGCCGAGCGGATAGGGCATCCTAGCTCTCAGAGGGAGCATGTGGCTTGATTCTGAGACATCATCGCCGCCTGAAAATGTGACCTTGGACGCCGTGTCGATGGGCATAACACGACGTCAAGAGACAGTACAACTTCAACCACTAATACACGGGTGCGTGCCAGGGAACCTCATTGAACGGCAGGTCCTCTAAAGATTTAGCAAAGACACGAACGGTTCTTGGTAATGAGGCTTTGACTTAATTATATTGCCCTTTCATGGCATAATGTAATTACTTTTCAATGACTCCGTGAGTATTTACTGAGGAAGGCAAAGACGTCGGGTACTTGAGAGAAATGGAAAGAACCGAAGCCGAGCTCGTTTAATGACACTAAAGACTAACAAGCGAATAGTGGCGATCATTTCATTCTTGAGTCAGTTGCAGATGACTATTCCAAAATCTACCAAATTGCTCCATTGGATCTGATACTAGCTGCTCGTACCATAATATCCAAGTTCCGCCGGATAAACGGGGAATTTCCAACATATCCCTGATCAAGTACCTGTCAGTCACATAGGGATGTAAGCAATGTCTTGGCCCCGTCCCAATCGGGACTCGATATTTTGCTGTTGTAACTGACATTCGCCAACCGTGGCCGTCGACTGAACGAAGTATACACTCTGGCACCCGGCATCAAGAGCGCATATCAAGGCACACTCCAGTCGATTGAGGCCCGGCTGCACGACCCTTCTAAGGCTCATCTGACTCTTCCACATAAGTGCATTACACTTCTGCTTCACATTCCTGTTCCCGATCTTAAGAATCTGTCCATCACCACCAGTATTGCAATCTTTGAATGCAGGGAGTCCAGAGCTAGAAGCAGCAGCATTGCATTGCTGCAATTCCAGAGCGGTAGAAGCCGCGTGGGACTTGCATTGCTGTAGCTCAATAGCGCCAGAGGAAGCATTGTTTTGGCACAGTTGCAACTGTGAAGCACTGGACGAAGCAGTCGTCTGGCATTGTTGCAATTGAAGAGAGGTCGATGCGACCGAATTCTTGCATTGCTGTAGCTCGACAGCGCTGGATGAGGTTGTGGCTTGACACTGTTGCAGCTGAGAAGCGCAAGCAGATGCGGTGGTCTGATGTTGTTGCAGCTCCAGTGAGCTTGATGCAGCGGCGTTCTTGCATTGCTGCAGCTCGAGGGCGTTCAAAGAGGCAGTGCTCTGGCATTGCTGCAATTCAAGGGCACCAGAAGCAGCTGTGCTCTGGCATTCATGTAGCTCAAGGGCGCTAGACAAAGTAGCAGACTTGCACTGCTCCAGCTCTTGCTTAAGATCTTCGATTTGGGTATTCGCTTTCTCACAGTCCTGTGCGGGAGCTGTATTGGATTCCAGAAAATCCCTCTCAAACTCACAAGCTTCGAGTTTTTCTTCCAGATCGGTCTGCGCCTTCTCTGATGAAGAATGGACGAGCTTGCAGGTATTGAGATCGTCTTCCAGTACAACCTCTGCCTCCTCACACTCCTTGAGCTCGTTTTGGATAGCCGCACAATCTGAGGAAGGGGTTTTGTCCACACGACGCAGGAAAAGCCCTCTTTTTCTGCTTTTCAGATCCTCGGCATTTTTGAAGAGCACACAGGATCCCAACACGTAGTTCCAAGTGCTTCCTTTGCATTCAGCAACAGCGGCACAGGATTCAGCACAAGCACCGCTAGATCCGATATTTTCAAGAGTGTCAATGATATTACTGCGGCCTTCCCTTGCGGTCATTCCACAGATATAAGTAAATTGTTCTCCGCTGCCCAGAGTCAGGGGTTCCTCGCTTTGAGAGTCGCATACTGCATCGAAATCGTCTTTTGCCGTCTGTGCCTCAACAGCCTGAAGAAGGCACAGGCCGTGAATGAAATATTGCAACTTCATGGCGATATTGCTCAGTGTGTATGAAACTTGAAATAAAAGATGACTCTGAACAGAGGCAAGATCATGGTATTTAAGACCAATTCCTCTATAGGCTCTCTTCCAGCCGCATAAACAGTCACGACAACCGTAGATTGATGTCACAGTGTGTCTGATTATGCAGATCACGAGGAATATGAGATATGTCGCATATCTCTTCCTTCAAATCCATGAGCTATCCGTTCTTTTTCATCACCTCGCAGATGGTGGGAGTCGAATAAGCACCCCACTGCCCCACAATCATGTGTATAGTGGCGTCACTGTATTTCTCTAGTAGACTGTAGCCGCACCCTGCAGCTCAAAGGACCAAAGGATCTAACATCATGCTGTGGATCTTCAAAATGATTTGTTTTCATGGACATACTACTTCTGCTACGCGACAGGTGAATGATGCACACGCAGCCACTTATCACACGCTAAGAATCATCGGTTCGTCATTTATTGCCCCAATTTTGAGAGTGTCGAATCCGAATGGAGAAAAGAATGGAGAAATTGATAGATAGATCTTACGCGAGCATAGTTCTCCAAAGACTTCTGCAGCGACTAGGCAAGCACATGGACGGTCTAAACTTTATGAGGGCTCCGGCACATGCTGCCGGACCGTCCCGAGTCAAACATCTCGTGTTTACTCTTTGACGAAGCAGACAAGATTGAAGTAACCTGTAAATGCCATTCTTATCTCATTCCCCGACGAATTCAGCTGCGGCTTGAATAGCGGGCTTTCACTAGCCTCAGTCTATTGTCGTATGTGCGACAAGATCCCCCACAGGACCCCGCACCCTTACATGCTTGGCAGTGTGGACCAAAGGACATTCAGCTACACTTTGTGCACCGAGTTGCATCAAAGCTGGTCAGCCCGCCCCGCCGAAGATGCCTAAGATAGGGGTAGGCTGATCCTGATGAATACAATTGGTCCTAAAATATCAACGGCAAAACTGAATTCAACTACGAGATATATCTCAATATCATTACCACGTTACGGCAGCCTTTATCTGCATTGCATGGTCTGGACATGGGGCTTGTGAGAGTCTCTCCTTTTCTGAACAGTCGCAATCGTTGGGTGATCGGTGAGAATCACAACTCATCCACCTCTGATCAGCGGCGCAAACTGATCCTACAGAGATACGGAATCAACACGTCATGTCTTTCAAGAAGGAATGGTAATAGGTGCAGCCGCTGCGTTGCTTGTATACCTGGCCGCGGCTAGCACAGTCTTGTGTATTATCATTATCATGATCTCAGTCATCGAATCATTAATCACCCTATCGTACAAAACACCATCTCTAATGATAATCGCATCGAAAAAAAAAACATTCATACTAACACTCATCTCCTCGGAACATTGCGCACAGGCTCTGATGGCTGAGAGGGTATGTACTCAGGCTTTAAAACCCATTTCCCGCGGCCACCGCGATCCCGCTCAAGCTTAGCCACTTTCTTCAGTGCTTCTTGAAACTCAATTGAGCGCTGCTGATTCGTGCAGAAGTGGTTGAAATTGTCAACAATCACCTGGCTCCACACGGGACCGCGGCGCTTGAGAAGAAAGTCTCGGATGAGTGGAATGAATTCTTTGCCGCGGGGCATGCGGTCTGGGAGTGCGGGGGAGGCATTGTTGATAGCAGCGGCAGGATTGAGGTTTGCGAGGAGGTTGGCGGAGGAGGGGCCGGCTCGGGCGGGACGTGCGGAACTACCGCCCAGATTGTCACGTCCGCCGACACCGTACTGGCCAGTCCAAGTTGGGAGGCCGATGGGCATGGTGCGAGCGGTCTCCTCGGCTTTGCGAAGCTCTGCGGCTGCTTCGTCGGCGACGCGGCGGGCGGCGCGCTCAATGTCTTTGGCGTCGGCTCGGACTGCGCGTCTACCGTCCACGATGTGGTCGTGTTCAAGAGCGGAGTGGACACCGGAACGCGCAAAGATGCCGTGCATAATACGTTGTTCGGCGTTTTGGGATTCCTTTTCCTCTTCAGAGCTGCTCTTGAATTCTTCAATGTTGGCAACTCCTGGAACGGTGTTGATATCTTCAACCTTGGGAGGCGGTGATTCAATCATTCTACCAGCGCTGCTTTTCTTAGTAGTCGGCTGGTCCTCCTCTTTGTAGGTCACTTCAGCATTTTTGAAGAGCCTGGTTGTTTCCAGCTCATTGTCGTCTTCCTCAGTCAGAGAGAATAGATCGTAGAGATCACCAAGTTGGAAAACCTCTCGTTGCTGGGGGTTTTTGGTGATCTTGTTGGTCAGGAATTGCTTGAATATCTGGCGGTGATAGATCTTCTCTTCAATCGTACCCTTGGTCATGAGACGGAAAATGGTGACGTCGCGCTTCTGGCCAAGACGCCATGCGCGCTCACGGGCTTGCATGTCAGTCGACGGATTCCAATCTGGGTCATAAATTATGACTCGATCAGCCCCAGTGAGATTCACCCCGATACCCCCAACTCTGGTGGTAAGAAGGAAGACGTGAATGTCAGGATTGGTGTTGAATTCATCCACCATGTTTTGGCGGTCTTTGATCGCGGTATTTCCATCCATACGACGAAAGTTGAAGTCGCCAAGATTCAGAAGAAACTTCTGAATAATGTCTAACATCTGACGAGTCTGTGCGAACAATAGAGTTTTGTGGCCTGTATCTCTCCACACCTCAAGAAGGCCTTTCAAAACGAGCATTTTGCCAGACAGCTCACCCTGGCCGTAATCCGTCTCGTGAGATCGGAGTGCGTGGTCAACGAGATCCGGATGGTTGCAAATCTTTCGAAGGATATCGATTCCGAACAGAGAATTTCTTTTGCCTCTGCATATAGAGCGCATGTCGTCCGAGCCAAGGAACCTCTTGTATACCGTTCGTTGCCACTTGGTGAGTTTGCAGAAGATCACCTGCTCGCTCTTCTTGGGCAGATCGGAGGTGACATCAGCCTTGTAGCGCTGAAGGAGGTAAGGACTGATTGCGTCTTTCAAAGTCTCCGCACACTTTGCAGCAGTCTGTACCTGAAGATTTGACGCGGATGCGTATCCACCTTGGCGAATGGGGATTTCGAACTGGTTCTTGAAGGAGACCAGGGTTCCGAGGCGCATTGGAAAGACGAAATCAAAAAGAGACCATAGATCAACTAAGCTATTCTGCATGGGAGTTCCAGATAGAATGATGCGATGATGAGTCCGAAGTTCTTTGCAACTGAATGTGATGCTAGCATCGGGGTTGCGAATCTTGTGACCTTCGTCAAGAATAGCACATCCCCAATCAACGCCAACTAGAAGATCTGCGTACGACTGCAGGCCAGCATATGTAGTTACCAAGACGTGGCCGGCATCAGTCACGCGATTAATGATTCTCTTGGCAGCTTTTTGGCCGGCCGACATATGGCGGGAAGAGCTGGTGCCCATCATCTCCGATGCCAGTCGACTCTCGCGATTGCTCTCCTTGCTGAGATTCATCATACCGCTACCAGAAGTGTGCAGGATCGAAACACGGAACGCTGGCCACCATCGGTGGAATTCATTCACCCACTGCACCATGAGCGTTGCGGGACATACAATGATTGAGGGCTTGTCGTAGAGATTGCTGTGGTGCAAAGACGCAAGGTAAGAGATGGCCTGAATTGTCTTACCCAGGCCCATTTCGTCTCCAATGATGCCACCGACCATTTGTTGATGTAATTCCCAGAGCCACTGGACGCCCGTGCGTTGATAGTCAAACAGATATCGACTGATATCTCCAGGAATGCGGAGTCCATTTGCGAGCTCCATGTCTGGTTCAGTGGGATGCGGTTTGAGCCATTCGTCCTGCTCCTCGTCTTCCTCTTTAATGCCCGGGTTCGCGCGTCTGCGGGCGGCGCTGCGTTTTTTAATCCACTTTTGGAGGCGATCCTGGTAGACCCTTTCATTCCCGTCATCCACACCACTAAGATCTTCAAACTCGGCCTCGGTGTTAGTCTGCTTGCGCTTGCGAGCACTGTTACCGGCCTCGGTATCGGGCATGAAGTCATCATCTTCCGACTCCGCACTCGGGCCATCAGAGGCAACAAAGCTCCCAGAAGAGTCGGCATCGGGCGAACTAGATTTGCGTATTTTTATGGGCTCAAGGCTTGTGGCAAGTTTCCTTCGCTTGGTTGTACCTGCCGTGACGCTGCTCTCACTGCCCTCTTCAAAATCCAGTCCGGGGCGCGCAAGGTTGCGGTGGGACGTAGTGGGCTCGTTCGGCGCCTGTGCAAGCTCTTCCTCCAGCTTCTGTTCATCTTCTGCATCATCCAGGGCATCCTGGAGAGTCGAGAGGTCGCCGTGCTGAGTCCCGGCAGCCGCGAGATCGAATGGAGTGATCTTTCCCGTCCGAAGAAGGTAGTCGCGGCGGGACTCGTTGAGTTGTCGACCAGGGCCTTGGAGACCGGTCCCAGCCTCCTGGGCCTTGCGCCGATCATCGATACGCTTTTGGATCTCCCGGATGTCGTTTTGTGCTTCATTTCGACGCTGCTCCTGCTTGTGTAGCTCATTTTCGAGCTTGTGGCGGGTCGCTGCTCCGACGTGCTGAGCCAGGCGATGGCGTGCCGATCTTATTTGGGCGTCAACCTTCCTGCAAAGAAAGTCAAGTCAGAATTTCCGCGCTCAAAGGTGTGACGTATTACGCAACGTACTCTTTTTCGTTCAAGGCCTTCTCCAGGCGTTTGATGTCGTTTTCTTCGGCTTTTTCCGCGATGATTTGGTCCGCCTATAAGACAGTGAGCATCAACAAATGTCTAGATGATGAGATACTCACCTTGCTGGTGATATCTCTTTCCAAGTCATCTTGGTCGCGCACGACTGCATGAAGCTCCTGCAGACGGCTGGCCTCGGTATCGTTGGTGGCCATGGCTTGATGAAAGGAGAGATTGGAGAGTAAACAATAAAAGAGGGACTCCGGTCAGTGCGTGATAGCTATGTCAAGAGAAGATGCAAGTAGACATGGCGATAACCCCAGTCAGTGAAGCATCTTCGGAGAATCAATTGAATCTTGCCTTGATAGCGCCACTTCTCGTTATCGGAGGCAACCATGGGCAGAACAGTCCACCGCCTTAAGAAGAGCCGCCGATAATGTCACGTGAAAGGGTGAGTCATCTCTTGCCTGTAGTCTCCCTTGCGGATCTCATACCGAATTATGGAGTATACGTAAGTAACATGTGGGAAAGTACAAGTGTAATAAATCCGTGACCATTTCCAGGCCTAGATATAATATACAGACTTTGGCTGGTGGACGCTGGTGGTACGATGCGTTCATAGTGGACTTCGTGTCCTAGGGCCTTCGTCATCATTCTGCTACGTCCTATCAGCTGCTTTGATCAACTAAAGGCACCGTGCGTATGAGCTAGGACGGAAAAATCCACTACGGCTGTCAAGGCTTTCAGCTGAAGGAATTGAGATCGGGCACTCACGCCGCAGCACCAGTTGGGTATGCAATGACGCGACGATCTCAAAACTAGTGCGTCGCCGAGGAGACGAAGTCGTGAGATCACCGAGTCGAGATCACGATCCCAAAAGGGCCCCGGGGATAGGACCCTCACCCACACAGTAATTGAACGAGGCAGTAATTGTCACATAGAATTCCTCGCGACGATCCCATCAAAGTCGACGGAGCAACCTGTGCCTCTCCACTTTCCCTCTTTCCCCTCCCCACGTTGGAATTGGGTATACCCCATCTGTGATTTGTGTCTTGTTACCCCCCTTTCTTTTCTTCACAGAAGAGCTCTTTGACGTTCTTGTCTTATACACTCGGTCTAAACCTCGTTCCAAAGTTGTGGCCTACGGCGCAACGAGCGACCGCCCTCTGCACTCCAGCTCGGATCCATCCAAATCGATCTCTCAGATAATGCACGGCTGCTCAATTTGAAATTGACCTTTTCCACTCCCTCCTTGTCGCAAAAATCATCATTTCCCGGTGCCTTCAGTTGCCTTTGGTGTGGTCGCGCCTCTTGTGTTGTTTCCCCGCTAGGATCCCTCGCACCCCCCGATCGCAGTGCATGTGCACTGTGTACGGTGGACGGTGACGGTGACAGAGCTTACTTTGTCTCTTGATCGCGAATCTTTTCTCTCACGATGGACTCTGGGTGGCAGCCCTACCAGGATCCCCTGATGGGTGACCCTGCGCAGTACGATACTGGGTTGGCGTCGCATCCCCAGCAACTAGGCTCGAAGTACGGTCAGCCACCGCAGTCACAGCCCCCCGTCGGGTTCCAATATGAGACCTTTCAAACTCCCGGCACCAACTCCAAGCCTTCCTCTGCTGGTCCTAACTCCAAGCCTGTCTCCATGGCCTCGTCTCCGACCGCCACGCCACGTAACCGGGATTATGTCACCGATGCGGATGCCACTATGGAGGACGCGGACCCATACAACCGTGCCAAGTACCCCTCGAGGCCGAATCATCACAATCGCGCCTCGTCTCAATTCCTCTCGCAGACCGAAGAGTCGTCGGCCGCCCGAAGATATTCGCCCATGAATGTCTTGTCGCCGCCGATGTCATTCCCTACGAGCCCCGGGAAGTCCCAGCAAAGCTACGGCTTTCCGCCCTCGGCGCCAGGTCAAGCGCGACGGTCGCCAGCCAGGTCGGCCGACTATGCATCGCCTCCCCAGGGATATCAATCGCCGCCATGTAAGTCGCCTTCCGTGTTCAGCTCATCCTACCTGTTGCTAACGGCTGTCTTAGCGAATCGAGCGTCTAGACTACCCCCGCTTCAGGCGGGCGACCTCAGCCCCGATCAGTATTACCCCCCGTCCGCATCCTCCCACATGAGTTCATCATTCGGCCCCGGCACACGATCCCCAAGATCCGGCTCCCTGCCATCACAGATCCCTGGACGTGGTCCGGTTCCCAAATTTCAGAAGATCAAGTCGGTGCAGGAGCTGCAACCTCGGGTCCACACTCAACCTGCGTACCGACGTGCGAACCCAGAGGGTGGTTTTATTAGTGTTAGTGACCCCAAACCCTTTTTTTTTCAGCTCACAGACTAATGACTGTGCTCCACAGCCCCTCCAAGCCTTGACTACGCACCTTCCTTCGACGTACCGCATCTGCAACCCGAATTTCAACTACGAGTCGTCCAGAAACCCCCGACGCGTATTAACAAAGCCTAGCAAGGGCGTGAAGAACGATGGTTACGACAACGAAGACAGCGATTACATCTTATACGTCAATGATATTCTGGGTAGCGAGGAAGCTGGTCATAAGTAGGACGCTCTCCCATCGATCGGGTCTTCTCTTGTCTAATCAGTCTACAGGAACCGTTACCTCATTCTCGATGTCCTGGGCCAAGGTACATTCGGTCAAGTGGTGAAATGCCAGAACCTGAAAACACAAGAGGTTGTGGCTGTCAAGGTCATCAAGAACAAGACCGCATACTTCAACCAGAGTATGATGGAGGTTTCGGTACTGGATCTTGTAAGATTCTATCTCATCTGCATCTTATAAGCAACCTATTGCTTACTTTGCCGCCCTACAGCTCAACAGCAAGTACGATAAGAACGATGACCATCACCTTCTGCGTTTGAAGGATACATTTATCCACCGGCAGCATCTGTGTCTTGCCTTTGAGCTTCTCAGTGTCAACCTGTACGAGCTGATCAAACAGAACCAATTCCGCGGATTGAGCACTACCCTCGTCCGTGTCTTCGCGCAGCAATTGTTGAACGCTCTCAGCCTTCTCAACAAAGCGCACCTTATCCACTGTGATCTGAAACCGGAAAACATTCTCTTGAAGAAGTCAGTTAGCTGTCATGTCCACGTATAAATCCCGGACCCCTTTGAACACGCCGCTAACACGGAGACAATAGTCTCGAGAGCCCCATTATCAAAGTCATTGATTTCGGTTCTGCATGCGATGAGCGGCAGACCGTCTACACATATATTCAATCGCGCTTTTACCGATCACCAGAGGTGCTACTTGGTTTGCCGTACGTTGATCATATCCAGTCCCTCGTTTTATCTCAGTCATGGTCTGACCAGCCCATAGGTACTCATCCGCAATTGACATGTGGTCTCTTGGCTGCATCGTCGTCGAGCTCTTCCTTGGCCTCCCTCTCTTCCCCGGCTCCTCTGAATATAATCAGGTCTGTCGGATTGTTGAGATGCTAGGACTGCCTCCAACTTGGATGCTTGAAATGGGCAAGCAATCAGGCGAGTTCTTTGAAAAGACATCAGATGAGTATGGGCGGAAGACCTACCGTCTCAAGAGCTTGGAACAATACTCGCGAGAGCATAACACAAAGGAACAGCCAAGCAAGAAGTACTTTTCTGCCTCGACCCTAGAAGAGATCATTCGAAGCTACCCCATGCCGAGAAAGAACATGAAGCAGGCTGAGATGGAACGAGGTTGGTCTTTTCCTATGCAATCTGATGGCAAATTCTGATACATATCACCAGAACTCAACAATCGAGTCGCATTTATTGACTTTGTGCGTGGCCTACTGTCCATCAACCCTCTTGAGCGATGGTCTCCCCAGCAGGCGAAGCTTCATCCTTTCATCACTCAGCAAAAGTTCACTGGCCCATTTGTGCCCCCGATGAATTTGAAGTATTCGACCATCAATAAGACGGTCGCACCCGGCGTTCAGCAGCAGCAGCAGGCTGAGGCTGCTAGTAAGCAGCGCGCGGCGCAGGCGGCTCATGCGCAGTCAACGTATAACATGCAGATGAACCAGTACCATGCTCCGGCCCATGGTCAGGCCCCACCAATGTATAACGGCATGTACCAGCAAGGCGCACCACCACCGCCGCCCCCGTACCCCACACAACCGCCCGGGTATGGCCACCAAATGAATATGGTACCAGGGCAGATTCCTCCTCAACCTCAGTATGCCCCATCGCAGAGCCTCTACGCTCAAGCAACAACACGGGCGGGCCGCCAGCGTGCCTCTACGATGCATGATGGAGGAGGCATTCCGCCGACAATCCAGCGAGTGGCTAGCCACCTTGACCCTAGCGCGCCCATTCGCCTGCAGCCTAGTCCTGCTTACTACCCGCCCCCTGCTGACGGTTACGTCGATGCGTCTGGCCAACAACGTCGCCGTGGTAGTCGAGCTGGTGGAAGCGGAAACGGAACAGGAAATGGAAACCAGCGCAACCGAGACTTTATCCGCACACTCGAGGACGGCGTCCTGAGCGAAGGGTACATGAATCAGAATCAGTGGCACTAAAGTACGACCAGGGTATCTGGGGTTCGCTCTGCTAAGTGCCTATCGCGGTTGCTCCGTCTTTAGACCAGTGCCAGGATCCGATCTCTTGCACACGAGCATCATATGCCTGGAGCGTGCGCCTTCTTCCTTTTGTCGGCGCTAGACCCCCTCTGCTCTCTAGGTGATGCCAAGAGACTTGCTCGATATGCCCCCAGAAACTTCTTTTCTGACCCACCCAGTTCCCACCGATGATCGTTGCGAAGTGATATTTGCTTAGCATGAGTCACTCCGACTGTGAGTCATTTATGATCATTGTTGCCTCGCAAGCAACTTGCCTCGCGCCAAAGCCAGCATGGATTTTGTTATATGGCTTCTCCATGGAGGGGGCAGAAATCGCAGCTCGGCCTTACTTTGTGTCGAAACACGCCTCATTCGATTGCGAAGAGGTGAGAATTATATTGAGTGTGGTCGGATCTCTCTGAAATGTGACCTGGCCACTTCCTTCCCGTTCCTGTACTTCCTGCTTCCTGTTTACCCCCTCTGCCTTGCGAATGCTTTAACGCAGTAACTCTTTCGGAAGTAGCGGCTGCAATGATTGTTACTGTATTTTTTTCCCTTTCGTCTTTGTGGTCATTTCTTTTGGCATAGCCTGGAGTATGAAAGAACGATATCACCAAAGTTGCTTATCTATGTCTGAGTAGTCAATCCCCTTGGTGCGCGTCGATGTTTGATTTGCTTCGGGGATTTCTTTTTCTTCTTGGTTCGTGTTTGGGTTCTTAGATCAATGTGTGGCTCTTTCGCTCAAAAACAGTTGAGCCGTGGCATAACGAACGTGTACGACAATTCAAGAGCATCGTTTGTAAATCTTCCTCGCGACAATCGATGATCAACGAAGTATAGAACAAGTAGACCAAAAAAAAGTCGCGGAGAGTCACTCCGGTTGGCGCTAGTCCCGATCGGGTTTAGTCAGCCCCTCGCTTAAATTTCGTGTGTGGCTCAACCCGCCATTCAACTCCATTCACTTTTTGACAAAGGCCTTCGTGCATCACCATATCCAGCATGGCGTCGCGTTTCTTCTACGGCAGCGACAGCGAGTCCAGCTCCTCCGGCGAGGAGGAAGATGTTTACGACCACTCCGAGGAGGAAGACAGCGAAGCCGAGGGTTCTAGCGATGATTCTTCCGACTCTGGTTCCGACTCCGATGACTCTGACGACGGCAAGACCGGTATCAACAAGTTCTTGAGGGATGCTTCCGACAGCGAGGAGAGCGAGGATGAGGAGAAGGTCACAGTTGTCAAGAGTGCCAAGGACAAGCGATTGGAGGGTCTGGAAAACACGATCAAGTTGATCGAGAACGCTCAGAAGATCGGTGACTGGTCTGTCATCTCGACTGGTGAGTGTTCTTTTGTGCCGATGAAGACGGTCTGATCAACCTGATGTTGGGATAGCGGCCGGTGTTGATCTGGGATATGGATTTGGAGGCTGACAATGGATTTTTCTAGAGTTCGACAACCTTAACAAAATGATCATCAAGGTCAACCAGTCCGGCCCGACCCCCAAAATTTACATCAAGGCCGTTGCCGACCTCGAGGACTTTGTCAACGAGACCACCAGCAAGCAGAAGTCCTCCAACAAGAAGATGAACGCTAGCAGCCAGAAGAGCCTGAACGCCGTCAAGCAGCGTATCAAGAAGAACAACAAGGAATATGCCGCCCAGATCGAGAAGTACCGCGCCGCCAAGGACGACTTCATGGCCAGCGAGGAGGAGGCTGAGAAACCCGCTCCCACCCCCGCCCCCAAGCCCACCAGGATCGAGAAAATCGAAAACTTCGCTGCTGCCGCTGCCGCCGGCGACGATGACGGTTTCGCTACTGTCGGCCGTGGTGGCAAGACTCTTCAGTACACCCCCGAGAGCATCCTCAAGCACCTCCGCGTCATTGTTGAGTCCCGAGGAAAGAAGAACACCGACCGTTTGGATCAGATCCGCACCATGGAGAAGCTCCTCGAGGTGGCCAACACCCCGTACCAGCGCATCCGTGTCTACCTGACCCTTATCTCTACTCGTTTCGACCTGACCTCGGCCTCTGCCAACTATATGAGCCCTGATCAGTGGAAGCACGCTGACCGCGAATTCGGCACTCTCTTGTCTGTTCTGGAGGAGCACCGCAACTTCGTTATCTCTGAGACTGCCGATGAATGGGAGGATGATGAGAAGTTGCCCACTGTCGCTGATGGCGAGACCTTCTACATTCCCGGCAGCATTGTGTCATACATCGAGCGTTTGGATGACGAGCTTACTCGCTCCTTGCAGCAGATCGACCCCCACACTGCTGAGTACATCGAGCGCCTGAGTGACGAGCAACAGCTGTACAACAACATTGTTCGCACCCAGCTCTATGCTGAGAGCCTGATCGCCGATGATAAGAACGAAGCTCGTCAGGACAATGTCAACCGCGTTGTCATCCGTCGGTTGGAGCACGTCTACTTCAAGCCTTCCCAGGTTGTCTCCATTCTCGAGGATGCCACATGGAAGGCTCTTCCCGAGCACCTTGACTCAACCATCACTTCCCGCAAGAATGCTGGAGATGTGGCCCACCTCCTCCAGACCCTCACCAACTACCTGTTCCAGCACAGCGACGGCATCATTCGTGCCCGCTCCATGCTGTGCCAGATTTACTTCCTTGCCCTGCACGACCAATACTACCGCTCTCGTGACCTGATGCTCATGTCGCACTTGTCCGAGAACATCTCCAACTTCGACGTCAGCACCCAGATCCTCTTCAACCGCACTCTCGTCCAGATCGGTCTGTGCGCCTTCCGCGCCGGTCTTATCTACGAGGCCCAGACTACACTCGGTGAGATCTGCGGCAGTGGCCGCCAAAAGGAGCTGCTTGCTCAGGGCATCATCCTCCAGCGTTATTCCACTGTCTCCCCCGAGCAGGAGCGTCTGGAGCGCCAGCGCCAGCTGCCCTTCCACATGCACATCAACCTCGAGTTGCTTGAGTGCATTTACCTGACTTCTAGCATGTTCCTCGAGGTTCCTCTCATGGCCCAAACCTCTTCTTCCCCCGAGATGCGCCGTCGCATGATCTCCAAGACCTTCCGCCGCATGCTTGACTACAACGAGCGCCAGGTGTTCACCGGACCCCCCGAGAACACCCGCGATGGAGTGATCATGTCCGCCAAGTTCCTCGCCGCCGGAGACTGGAAGAAGGCCGCGGACATGCTGGCATCTATCAAGATCTGGGATCTGATGCCGCAACCCGAGAAGATCAAGGAGATGCTCTCTGCTCAGACCCAGGAGGAGGGCCTGCGCACCTACCTCTTCACCTACGCCCCCTTCTACGACAGCCTCTCCATCTCCTCCCTCGCCGACATGTTTGAGCTGCCCGTTAAGAAGATTGCCGCTATCATTAGCCGCATGATCTCCCACGAGGAGCTTGGTGCCGCCCTCGACCAGGTCAACGACGCCATTGTCTTCCGCAAGGGCGTCGAGCTCTCTCGCCTGCAGTCCCAGATCGTCACCCTGGCCGACAAGTCCATGTCTCTTCTCGAGTCCAACGAGAAGACCCTGGAGCAGCGTACCCAGGGTATGGCCAACGCATTCCAGCGCGAGTCTGGCCCTGGTGCTCGCGGTGGCCGTGGTGGTGGCCGTGGAGGTGCTCGTGGCGGTGGCCGGGGCGGTGCCCGTGGTGGTGCCCGCATCCCTGGCGGTCAGCAGTTCGGTGGTGGTGCATTGGGCGGTGCGATCAAGGCTTAAAGGGTTCGTTTTTGATCTGATATAATGGCATGCCTTCTTCTCTTTTCCTTGCACTTTTTTCCTATGGTTTTGTTTTTTCTCATGCCATTTCCGATCGCGAAGGAAATCCCTCGTGTCAGTCGATGACTCAAAATGAATGAATATAAATGGTTAGAAGATACCTGCCTCTCGAGTACCCTCCGTTGCACCTGCTGGAAGACTTACGGATTAAATGCCTCATCGTCCCGTTTATCTTGTCGCGGAATAGGAAGCTACAGACGTAGTTACGACGCACATAGTACACATTCAGCAGGCACAACCTTGCTCCGTAGAGGGTATATCTTGCTTTCCCAGGGCCCCAGATGTTTCTCCTCTTAACAACATTCTCAATTACATTTTCAGTATACTAAACACCAAGATTACCTCCGTTATGACTACCACAAGCACTCTTCCCACCCTTTCTCGCGCGCCGTCTACGCCCCCCTCGCCCGCTCCGTCCGCCGCCATTGACAACCTGGCCAAGGTGCCAGGAGGTCTTTGGGCCTTAATCTTTTTCGTGGCGAGTGCCGTCCTAGGCTGCGGGGTTTGGATCTGTGTCCTTTACTTCAAGAAGAAGGAGGGCGAGAAGCTGAAGAAGACGCAGGAGATCCCGTAAGTGAAAGACCATGATCCCCGTTGAGACTCTTTGAGGAGGCCTGTGAAAGCTCTTCTGGAGGGTGTATTTAAGGTTCCTCCGGAGAGTCTTCATTTCATATACATTGGCTGACATCTTCGTGGTATAGCTCCGGAGGCTGGATCCCGGCTGTCGCGACCCCTCAGACAGCCCTAACTACGAATTGGCTATGGGAGAGGTTTGCAGGTAAGTTACGGCTCATGGGCCTCATCACTGCCCCTTTGCCCTAGGAGTAAACACTGACAATTGTGGTTCATGTTGAAGGCAACACCAGCCGCCCCCTCCCCGTCTTGTTGCATTCTCTCGGCCCCGATGTCGCCCAGCCCGACGCCGATAACCTGACTGCCGGCGACATCCAGTTCGTCATAGTCCCCTCGGGGCACGAGATCTTCTCCCCTCCGTCTACCCCAATCGCCCCCCTCACGCCCCCTCACGCCTCGCCTGCCGCCAGCCCCAACTCTAAGTGGCGAGACCCTACTGTCATAAACACCTCGACACGCACTGTCGGCCATGGCTTCAAGGGGCTCAGCGACTATTCGAATCCTGTGGTGAGGGTTGCCCAGGATTGTTGAGGAGTTCTTGAGTCGACGGCGTTCCTCTGTTGTTTTGACCGTTTTCTTCACTCCGAGAACCTGAGTGAGGTGAGCTGAATGAAAACGGAAGTACCACACATACTGGGGACGGGGAAGAGAAGAGTGGAAAGGGTGAGAGGGGGAGAGGGTGGCTTCTTGTCTTTGTATGTTTATTCTGGGCTTTCTTTCGTCGACTGGCCCTATTCGGAGGTTTGTATTTCTATTCTGGGATTCTTTTGATGAAAGGCCCTCTCCGGAGATTCGTATTTTCTATTCTGGGATTCTTTTCGTCGACTGGCCCTCTCCGGAGGTGATCATGTCTAAATTCATACTATTGGTGCCTTGAGACACTGTGATTTTCCTCCTGGGCTTACAATTCGCTTTTTATTGTAGAGTCTTTGTCCGCCAAAGTTCGATTCTGTAGTAAAGCCTCATTGATTGATCGTCATGATAGATTTATGAAATATTTGAAGAATTATTGAGTATTGAATTTTAGACCGTAATGAAATATCTTCTATCTCGCAGGGCAAGAGAAGCTTTCCAAAAAAGCAGGCGATACTGGGATTGAAAATCAAGCGAATAGAAATAACCAAGCAAATAGATCCACATGGATCATTCAAGTTGGTATGAAGCAAGTTAAATAACAATAATTCAGCAGACTTATCATGATCCGATCAGTCTAGAGACATCCATTCCTCTTTGCCATCAAGGCCGAACTGAGTGCTTGAAAACGGTCTTCCAAAATCTCCTGGGTGGCTTTGCGGGAGCGACATCAGACGTCTGCGAAACACTGGCGGTATCATTGGATTGAGTGCTTTGGCAAAGTTTATCATTGATCTCATCCATCTTTGCCGAGGACTCGAAGATTTTGCCATAAGAGCACGGAGAGTCGCACGTGCTATCTCCATTTTTCTCCATTTGCCTGGTTCCCAAAGAGCGTTGAGAATTGTATCCACAACTTATGTCATAGCAGTTGCCGCAGTCTTTATGGTCCTGAGCTAGCTCGTGACGTATCTGCCGGTTTGGATCCCGCCTTAAAGAAGCATAGGTCCGTTCGAACTCACTGACAGTGAGTCTTGCCATGGCGGTATAGAGTTCGGTGTTTTGATCGATGCGTTCCTTATAAACATTCAACAGCTCTCTACCCATCTGCCTTACCTCTGTACATAACCGATTCATTTTTAGACATAATTCCATAAGCAGAGGGTAATTAGTAGCGGTGGGGGTCTTCTTATCGAAGCTGTTGAGGAACTCTGTCGCCAGAACATTTATCCGTTTGAGTAATGTCCGGCGAGCATGCTCATTCTCAATGACAGAGGTGAGTACATCTTGGCTTGGCTGGCATAATTCGTATTGTGGAGGGCAGTCGTCACAGTAGGGGACTGTCTCCGGTTCTTGGCTGTCAAAAGATAGATCGGACATGTTTTGGGAGTATTGAACGATTTTTGTATGGTAGGAGTTGGGATCGGGGTGAAGATGGAAGTTCGTTTGGAAGAAAGAAAGAAATGTAGAATTGGGTATTTGAAGGGCAGAAGAACATGTACTGCTAGCTGGCCGCCGCCTAATATGGATTCCAGAGCCCTGGTAGCCTGCACTACCAAACTGATTCGAGCTCCGCTAACCTGAAAATGCTCTGTATAACCTTGTCATATAGCCCAAGATTCTCCTTGAAGTATGGTACATTTTTTAGTGAAGCTCCTTGCTCCAAAATCGGCAAAGGCTGGACCATGACCGTACTAGTCCGTTCAGACAAATGACGACAGTATTTCAACTCCACAATTTTCTGAACATGTCGATGGCAAAAGCATGATACCTTAGCTTAAATGAACTTAGATGATGTCCATAGACGGTTTGAGGCTATCTAGAGATGTATCAGCAGGGATAACAGGCAGAATGAGTATCCAAAACACCATGTACTGTTCGTTCAGTATGCCAATCTTGGTAAGACTTAGGATATTGTTACGAAGGAAGCGCAATGAATGTGCGTCGGTCTGAGATAGTTAATCCTTCTAACTAGTCTCCGTAGAGATGACATAAAGCAGCGGGAGTGGCCACCTGACCCGGTCACATCTGCCCGCTTCGGAAAAGCGCACTGCCCTCAGTGCGAAAGAAAGAAAGGACATGTGAAGCAAGAACGTAAGAAATATCAGACCTAGAAGTCTTCTGTGAACTGGTAGGTGATAACGAGAGAAAGAGGGAACTCACTCCAAAGAGAGAAGTTGACAGAGGGAAGGGATTTGAAGGAGGGAACAGTTATCAGCGAAAGAGGAAAAGGTGAGGTTGAGGTTGATGGAGCGAAGAGTTGTTACTGAGAGAGTGGTCAGAGAGAGCGGGAAAGGCGAGTTTGAGGTTGACAGAAAGTGAGGTCAAAGTGAAGGCAAAGGCAAACTTCTTAGAAATAATAGGGAAAGGAAACAGGCTTAAACGGATGACGAGCAAAATAACGAGAGTCTCTTTCGTACTGATGATAGTGACTCTCAATGTCGGCTATCATATGTTCCACACCTATGGCATTTCTTTCGTGCACCCATTCGTCGTGTTCCGGATCTGCACCCTTCCAGCGCATTAGGTGAAATGTGACTGGCTTGCGGCTCCTTCCACAGAGGCGGATCTTCTTATCAAGGATCGCTTCGACGTCGAACCTATCTTGTTCGTCGGGGAAGCGGTCATATGTCGTGGGAGTAGGATCGCCGGATTCAGCGTCCCGGGTGTGTAGATATCGGGGAAAGGCGGTGAGAAAATCGATCTTTGTATCTTGGTCACCACGTAAACCCTGGCTGAACAAAACAACTGAGAAAATTTGTTTCCACGACTGTTCTAATACATACGACCATAGGGTGTGGAGAACAGGGCTTCCCGTCCGCTCAGCCGTACTTAAGCCACACGCCGGCAGGTTAGTAGTTGGGTGGGTGACCACCAGCGAATCCCTGCTGTTGTATGTTTTGATTTTTGTTCTGCTCTGTACTGTAGACCCGTGACAGTTATCACGCCAGTTTCGGGGCTTCTAGTAGACAGGTCCTTGGCACGGAACATCATGACTTCAGCTTTGGCGGTAGGATCGAGCAGACATACTCTAATCACCATGAAGTGGTCCATTCACTCTATATCTTCATTTCCCCTTAAATTCAGGTTCAATCTCTGCCTGAGACCCGCATTCTCTTGCCGAAGGTTCTTTAGCTCATCTTCGTATTCTTCCAATGTGTCTTCGCTGGCAGACCTTAATTCCTCAATGATCTGGAAGACACGCCAGAGACGCAAAACAATAACAAGTGAACCCAGTTCTTCTTCCATTCCATGAAGTGCGACTTCGATGACAAAGGCGACAAGGATCACCAGCGAATCGAAGATGTGAAACCAGTTCGAAAAATAGCTATCCCATACTGTCAGAGTGTTCCCAGTATGTAGAGTTTCCGGGAAGGTCGAGATGACCGTCCCACAAGTCAAAGCAAGGTCATAAGCTGCCAGAAGAGACTCACCCTAATCCAAAGCTCAAAACAGCCACAAGTAACTCCATCATAAAGAGACAAGATATTACAAGACCGGTGACGCCCAGGGCCTGCTCAGTGATTCCCCATTCTCGCTCAACCCGATGGCCATTCTGCTTCAACTCGCAGACATGTAACTGGATGAGAAATTCTGAGAAACCACAGCAGACATCGATAGTAATCAGCAGAAGGACAAGGTAATGACCCCATCGCGAAGTTAGAAAATCGCGGGCGGACCTTCTCCACCTTGCGATGAGGGGCTCGTGTTGGGGCAGAGAAAAGTGTCGTCGACGAATAAATCCAGAGTTGCGTTCTCCGAGCAACGGTCGCAGAGTAGACTCCATATTGTACTCCAATGCAATTTTGCTGTTCTCCCTCTATTTCTCTGAGTTGGGAAGGGTTTTGCGCGGCTCGAGGATGTGCCTCATGCAAGGGAAGACTTGATGGTTCTTTCCCGTAGTGGAAGAGCGCTAGTCTGAATACAGATCCTCGCAATTTCTTGGAGCAGTAATTAGCGCGGAGGTCACAGTTTCCTATCTTTAGAGTCTCCATTCAGGCCAAGCTTTCTAGCGTCGATAAGATTTGCATGTGCAACCCTCTCTTGGTCTCCCTCATCGGTAGCAACCTTTTCTACCGTCATTAGTTCCCTCCCTATCAAGGGTCGAGATTGTGATGCAGGATCTTATAGGCCTCGAGCTATTACAGATATTATCAGCCAAGTAATTGTCATACTTTCGAATGCTGACACAACTAACGCATCCAGGAAGTAGATCGCTCAATCACGCAAGCTTGGCGTTGGCCACTGTACTGTGGAGTGCGAATGCTGCGACGAATATCGAGAATTCGACCTCGCTGAAGAGGAAAGAGAGACTTTATGACGTGATTTGGTATTTCAACAAGTGGTCCAGGCCGAGATTATGGTCTTTTGTTTACCCGAAATTTACTCTTTGGAACACTGGAGTCAGAGAACACCAATCCATTTGACATGATCTATGAGCCAACAAGGCGTGAGTATAAGGCGTCCCAACGCAGGAAGGACAAATGTGCTCTAATCACGAGCCTTACTCCATGCAAGTCTCTTGGGAATACAAGGACAGACTTTAAGCAGGCCCGAAAAAGATGCTTCGCACTAGTGAAATCATCGACCTTTCCAATGACGGTGGTGTCTGAATTTTTGCTGCTTTTTGCACTTGAAACGGGAAATTTCTATCAAGTCAAATTCGCTCATACCATTTATGGATGCAGTGGAAACTTTGCAGTCGTCATTATTGCTAGAACTTAACGCTCCATCGAACTTTATTTCCGTCGGAATCATCGATCGTACAAATCAAACAGCATAGAACAATCGGACGGAACGATGATAATATCGGTAATGCCCATATAGCCGAACCTTGACGAGGTAGACGACAATCTAGTTGTCGATAACTCAGAGAAGTGCTCCCCTCGTAAATTCGATGGCAAAATAGATGACATCAAAAACAAACATGAAGAGAGCCAAGTCTATTCAACATCGATTGTATGTCTTTTCATGAATCCTCCTCCCTCAGTCTCTCGCAGACTGTTAAGAGAGTAGTCAAGGCTATCAGGTTAAAATCAGGGCCATAGGGCACCAGTACTTCCAATGATCCAAGCTTAGGCTGGTCGAGCCTCATATCGGGGGCTACAGCAGCGATTGTGCTTGTAGCTTCATCCACCAACTCTAGACCTGACGTGCGCTTCCAGATAAAAATCTTGTGCACGATTTCACCACCACCACTCGGTTGCACCTTCGCTGAAAAACGATACATTTTTGAAACGGGAATGCTGCGGTCCGTATCAGACCACCAAATAGTCGAACTTTCGCCACTGGAGCTTTTTGATACGCCCATGTCGCATTGGCCGATCTTTTCTCTGAATTCGCAGTGGGCTATGTCCTGTTCGACATCGTCATCTCGTAGGTAGATGACCAAGTTCGGCTTCGTGAAATTTCGCCTGTGGACGCGGACGAATAGAGTGGCATATTTTTCTGAATGGACTTGGTAGTCGCGGGTGGTGGGGCAGGAGATGTTGAAAATGTCGGGTTGAATTTGGTTCAGTCTACGGTTCCATGTTGCTGAATTTGGAAGCGGATCATGAGACTCATATGGTGGTGGAAGGTCAAGTTCGATGCTCATTTTGAGATGATTCCAGATATGCAGCTTCGGTTCGGGCGTATCGTTTCTATTCTTGGGTATGTGTTTTCGGGAAGTATCGGTGAGCCCGGAACTGAGCGAAATACCCGTCAATTGAATTGAATGGTGGGCAGGGAAGCGGAGCGCGAGGAAGTTTTGAAGTCTGAGACCTGAAGGAAACCCCGGGAGCGATATCGGACTCCTCGGGTTGTTTGACGGGGCATTCCCCACTGAACCAAACCGTGCCGTGAGCAACTTTAAGTAATCACACTAATCTACACTAAGGCAGGGTAAGAAGTCTAGGCACTCCGTTCAATTCCGGGGCTGTCTCATCTTCGTGACTAAGCAAGGCGGTTCGATCAGAGGGTATGTCCCGCCCTACGGCTACAGGATGCGTCGGGTAACAACGCTAGCCTTTAAGATGACTCACTTCTAGGATTCTAGTATGCGTAGCAAGTCCATGCGGTGGGTGAAGCGAAGGAGAAGAAGGAGGCCAGAATGTCTGGTCATGGACCCCATGGATGAGTGAAGCTGAGGGCCACGGAAGTCAGATTAGAATGGATTCCGACCAAGATAGAGCTTGAAGGGTGTCGAAAATAAAATTATGAACGATCTCATAAGCTCTACAAGGTGGATTTTGAGGTTTGTCTTGGGATAGTTAAAGATGTATTTCCATGAATAAGAAGTCCGCATTTGCGATGAGAGAGGGACCAATTGGATTAAGTAGCACAATATATAATCGTGGACACGTGAACATGGCAGGTCGTCGTATGTAGAAAAAGATCGGAAATTATTGAAGATGATTCAGAAAATTCGAATACGATATCAAGGTAGAGACCATGAGAGTAAGCTCTTAAAGAATCTAGTGAATTGGATTGGGCTTATGATGACTTGACCATGATATTTCGAAGATTGAAATGTACCTTTGCATCCGCGAAAGGCGACCGTAAGGTGAGGAAGTGCCTGCAGCTTGAGAAGGCATTAGAATTCTTAAGGGAAAGAACATCGTTGCATGATGGACTACATTGACCTTACAAATACGAGATGACTAATGTGCATGATTGCGGGTTGTTCGAAGCATTAAATTCCGGAAATCCCAGACCATAGTATCGCTAATTGACTCAAGATAGACACAGCCCGTGTGCTAAACAAACAACCCGTGACAGAATTCGTCATAATTTTTTTGAAACTCCATTTTGATGGCTGAACCCGGTGCAGAATACACTAGAAGTTAATCTAGTTCATCTGGCGGACGAGAGCGTTGATGTTCTCCTCACGGTTGCCAGTGTCACCACCCTCGATGAAGTGCTTGAACTTGCGCTGGTGGAAGCCACCGGTGGGGTTGGACAGCTTGAAGGGCCACAGGAAGTTGTTGGCCTGCTTGAAGTTGGGGCCAACGGTGTAGATCTCGTGGATGAGATCCTCCATGCAGACAATGCCGTACTTGCCGAGGTGCTCCTCGATGATCTGGTTGTCGGTAAGAGCAGTGCGCATCTTGTTGACCTTGCCGTAACCGCGCTTGTACAGAAGCTCACGGACGGTCTTCAGGTTGGGGTAACCGTAGGCAATGTAGGGGTTGACGATGGTCAACATCTCCTGGGTAGCCTTGGTCAGGCGGATGAAGCAACCGCTGTTGATCTGGAGCAGACGGAGCAGCTGGAGGATCTTGCGGGGCTTAGGGGCAATCTTGTTGATACTGGAGAGAGGTTAGTAATCGGTTGAAAGAGGTGAATAGAAGAACATGACATACCCCTTGATACGGACAACGAAGACCAGCTTGGGCTCGTCATCAACGTAGAAGTTGCCCTCAGCACGGGCAGCGCGGGCCAGGCGGATCTTCTCACGCTCAGCGTTGCGGTACTCCTGAACGTAGGACTCGGCGCGCTTGAAGATAACGCCACGCTTCTCCTTGTTGGCCTATTGAAACTCGAGTCAGTCGGAGATTTCAAAAATGTTGATGTGAACAAATTCATGTTAGATCCAACATTTGTCAGACCCGAAAGATGGTTAACAATCCGACAACATCGACCCGGAGGTCTAGTCGTGTGGTTGGTAGTATGCATCATAGAGTTGGAAGGTAGGGTGAGTGTGATGAGGTCGGGAGACACTGACCTTCTTCTTCTCCTCAGCGGCAGCACGGGCCTCAGCGCGGGCAGCCTCCTGGGACTTGCGCTTCTTCAGGAGGGTCTCGGGGACCATGACCTGGTCGGCGGTGGGGACAGAGCTGTGGGAGGTTAGTATAGTCCGTCCGGAAGAACCAAGACATGAAACAATCCGCCGAGTGTAAGAATTGCAGCACAGCGCCACATTCTCAACTGGAAGGCAAAATAATAATAAAACTCGACGAAATGTCTTTAATCAGTGAGGGCTGTGACAGGGGCTTCACGGTCGATGAGGCTTGGTACTACCTGTGCATGTTCCAGCAAAAGGTTCGCAATTCTCTGACCACCCAAAACTTTGTGAAAAAAATTCTGCCACGTTTGCCCTCATCCGACAATACCCTGAACGGATGTTCAAGAAATATCTGTTGCCGCTGTTCGCTCCAAGCGCAGTGATTGCTTTTACCGCATCGAAAGCGCTGGATGGCGATAGCTAACAACAATGAATTTGGAGGAGAAGGCCACAACGGCTTCCAACCTCAAGACTCCCTTGGCCCCTGCCTGTTCGGCAGTCCTCATTGACATAGAAGGCATGCGAAGGTCATTCGAGCAGGCAGGGAAGGTGGGAAGGATCGAGCTGGTGCACAGCGGCCGGCGACGACCGTGGCATTTCCAGCGAGAAGGACGACTATACCTGAAACCTCACAATCTCGTAGAGATTGAGTCAGTCAGAAGGGAGGGGGTGAGCATACGTAGTGGCGGCCATTGTGCTGGATTGTCGCGAGATGGTCGGCGAGGGATGATCGAGGAAAAAGTTCGAGCGAGACGACGAAGAAAAAGGGAATTCGCTTGTGGGAGCGATGGGCCCAGCCTAACCCAATCGGGATTAGTGCATCTATTCAATGCACTAATCCCGATTGCACTCTTCGATGCCCTTATCACCCGTGACTAGGGTTTGCCTGCTTATCTAGCAAGTCAGATGACTTCACCCCGCCACTCCCAAGCGGCCCCGCGTCTTCGCAACTGCGACGCTCTACGTGACCTGCTTTATCTGCAGTCATGTCTCGTCGCGGCGTCGGCCTCGGGGCCTTTGTGAACCGTAATCAGACAACTCAATCATATGCCACCCACGGCGCTAACCTACGATCCACGCATACCGCCTCTCTCCAAACCCAGCTTTCCGTCTTCCAATCGTTGCTACATACCTTCGCTCTCGAACACAGTTCCACTATCAAGTCGAATCCTACCTTCCGCGCAGAGTTTGCACGTATGTGTAACACAATAGGTGTTGATCCCCTTGCCGCAAGTAACATCAAAGGCAAGAATGGCCGACGTGGGCTCGGCGAGGGAGGCAGTTTCTGGACCCAGATTCTGGGCGGTGACATGAATGACTTCTATTTTGAAGTTGCTGTCCGTGTAGTAGAATTGTGTCGGGAAACGAGAAGTGAGAACGGCGGGTTGCTTGGCGTTGAGGAATGCCGAACGCGCGTGGGCAAAGGGAAGGCGATCGGGAGTGGCCTGGAAGTTTCCGAGTATGGCTGACCTGTTTGATTCAGCTGGCATCGCGATTCGGGTTAAACTAACAAAGCTTTTGTTTGAATAGGGACGATATCCTCCGCGCCGTTCGTTCCTTGGAACCTCTCGCCTCCGGCTTCTCTATCGTTCGAGTCGGCGCCAAGCAATACATTCGTTCGATCCCCAAAGAACTCAACACCGATCAAGCTATAGTTCTAGAAGCAATCCAGGTGCTGGGCTTCGTTAGCGTTTCAATGTTGCGGCTAAATCTTAATTGGGAAAAGGCCCGAGCGCAAACTGTGATCGACGACCTGCTGGCCGACGGGCTCGTCTGGTTGGATGCCCAGGGACCTGAGAAGGAGTACTGGTCGCCTCAAAATCTGCTCGATGATAGCGGATGATCATTCCAGAGCATCAATGTGGTAGATGCAGGGACGCAGATAGGGCCACAGTTTGCGCTCATTAGAGATCTGCGTGGCCTACGACACATCTGTCGCTGCGAATTCTCCGTGAGAACCTGACCAAGGCCATAAGGGAAGTCACTCATCGCTCAGGAATTGTCCGTCGCGCCTAAAGTTCCATCGGCGGTTGCCAAGGCGGTGGGGCAATTCGTGCCGAGGCTCACAACGGGGACCCGAATCTGACAGTTCCTGGAGTTTTCCATCAGCTGGTACGCCCGTTCGATCGAATAACTCTCAAACCTGTTTTCATTCTTTTTTTTTTTTTTTTTCGGTTGTTGTTGTATTTGAGCGTTTGTTTTTAGTTTCATTACCTTCTTTCAGACATATACCCCACTGTCACAACATCAAATTTAGAGGCTTGATTCTGCCAAAATATATTTTTGAAACAACAATATCTAACGAGAAAACACCCTGCTGTCCGTATGCAAAGATATTACCCCTACAAACATTCCAGCAGTTATCCACGGGTCTCTATCAGATCTGGACCACCTCCTGGACTCTTCTGTTACGATCCACAATCAGGCGAAGCTGTCTACCTTGCCAATCTGATAATTTGAGACTGGAATGCTGGTGTGCAGCGGGCTTGAAGACCCCATCGCGGAGATTATCGGTGAAAAGCTCGTAGGAGGGATAATCTGGGATACCATTAGCCTGCTAATTCGACCAGGGGATAAGCCAGGATAAGGGCACAGACAGCCATCCACGAAGTCATTGACCTGCTCCTCAGTCATTCCGGTGCCCTTGGAGGCTCGCAAGCCGCGCTCTTGCTCCTGGCGCCATTCGTAGACAAATCGGAGGTCTTGCGCGTCACTAGATGGATTATGAACTCCCATCATTCCAAGGACCATTGTTTATTGAATACTCACATGTGAATTAGGGCGTCAAGTTTGCTGCATGCTTCGATTAGCCACTTCGCGCTGCGCAGTCTTTATTGGAAGGTGCACCCACTCAGTCAACGCGTCATAAAGCCTCAAGGCATCATTTACAGTCTGAACATCCTCAAATTTGACATGACCCAGTCGGCCGTGGTAGTCGCCGCTCTCCTTCTGCCGCACAGCAGCCTCCCACTTCTCGCGCAAGGTCTTCTCATCCCAGGCACGAAATCCAACACACCAACCCTCGAAGATAATCACTTTGACCTTCTCCTGCCCTTCGACATTCACAATTTGCCATTGTGACTCGGGCACGCGATCACCCTGCCCCGCAAACGCAGACTTGTCATACTGCGGGATCGCAGTGGGGCGCTCCGCCGCAAGGGATTCAAAAACCTTTTCGCCTAGCGCGAGATCGTGCGTCGAAGGTTGGCCACGGTGCTGGAGTAGCGGGTTTGTTGGGTGCGCCTTAGCAAGTGCTTCCTGATCGGCGTGGGTAAGGTAGATATCATCGAGCGAGAGGGTCACGACGGAGAGTGAGTACGGCGTAGAGCGGAGGGTTTTCTGCAATGTTGATACCTACACAGCGTTGACAGCATGAGCTCCGTTAGTTCCTTTTCCGAGGCGTCTGACATGCCGTCCCGAGGTTGGATGAGAGCTCCAGGCCGAGTACACAACTCACCAGAACTGTCTTGCCGGCCCCCTGCACGCCATTGAGACCTAGGAAGAACGGCGGGGTATCTGCCGAGCCATCTGCTTTGCGATGCCGCTCGGTATGAGCTTGCAGGCGCTCCAGAAGGAACGGAATACAATGCTGAGACTTGTCGTCGACTATTTCCGGCATCTTTGGTCCGACGTATGGTCTTACGGAAGGCCCCTACCGGTTACTGTGGCCGGTAAATTGCCGGGGGAATCTGGGGTTTTGTTTCCCCCCGCGGGGGATCCTTCAGCCTACACATTTGACCCGTCTCGGGCGAAAGCAATAACCAACGGCTTTTCTCCGTGAAGCTGAGCTCCTTGCATATATTATCATGATACGAATAAGACCAGCTGTGCAATATAATCGCATAGACTCGGCGTAGGCACATGGCAATGACGTTGTTGTCACATGTCTGAGTCAGCACGGTGCTCGGTACATACATTTGTATGAGAAAAGCAGCGGACAGGCGAGTACCGGGACATAAGGATCATAAATATATTGATCGCTAGTAGTGCAATGTATGCTTACCATGGAATTAGCAAGCCATGTACAAACCAAGTACAATACCTATGTCGATCGTCGGCATGTGAAGCGGGTGAAGTGCCAGTGTAACGATACGCCCGCTTTCTTACGCTGGGACAAAACGTGCCGAGGTCCCCCAGCTCTGCCGAGCTCCGCGTCTTTAAACATCGGTCTCTCCGTCATTCTTCCCCTTCTTTTCCCCAACCTTGAACAAGTCGGACTCTACACACACAAAATGTCCGAACTACGTTTTGATAACCAAGTCGTCGTCGTCACCGGCGCCGGCGGTGGTCTGGGAAAGGCATACGCCCTTTTCTTCGCCTCGAGAGGTGCTAGTGTCGTCGTCAACGACCTCGGCGTTTCTCACAAGGGCGAGGGCCAGTCATCAAAGGTGTGTCTGCTCTCCAAAGTCTCTGAAATATCTGCTAACTTTTCCAAGGCCGCAGATGTTGTTGTCGACGAGATCCGCGCCGCCGGCGGTAAGGCCGTCGCCAACTACGACAGCGTCGAGAACGGTGAGAACATCATCGAGACTGCCATCAAGAACTTCGGCCGCATCGATGTGCTCCTCAACAATGCTGGTATCCTACGTGATATCAGTTTCAAGAACATGAAGGATGAGGACTGGGACCTGATCAACCGTGTTCACACCTACGGTGCATACAAGGTAAGATAACCCACATCGTGTGACGCTATGCGCGCAACACTAACTCGGCATGTATGTAGTGCGCCAGGGCCGCATGGCCTCACTTCCGCAAACAAAAGTATGGTCGCGTTATTAACACCGCCTCCGCCGCTGGTCTCTTCGGTAGCTTCGGCCAGGCCAACTACTCTGCTGCCAAGCTCGGCCAAGTCGGTTTCACTGAGACCCTGGCCAAAGAGGGCGCCAAGTACAACATCATTGCCAACGTGATTGCCCCTATTGCTGCTTCCCGCATGACTGCTACTGTCATGCCCCCAGATGTCCTCGAGAACCTGAAGCCCGACTGGGTCGTTCCTCTGGTTGCAGCTCTGGTTCACTCCTCCAACACCACCGAATCCGGTGGCATCTACGAGGTTGGTGGCGGCCACATGGCCAAGCTTCGCTGGGAGCGTGCCAAGGGTGCTCTCCTCAAAACCGACGAGTCTCTGACTCCCGGTGCTATTGCCCGCAAATGGAACGATGTCAACGACTTCTCCAAGCCCGAGTACCCCACGGGCCCTGCTGACTTCATGAGCTACCTTGAGGATGGCCTGAAGATGCCTAGTGCCCCTAAAGGAGAGGAGCCTGATTTCAAGGGCAAAGTCGCTCTTGTCACTGGCGGTGGTGCTGGTCTTGGCCGGGCATACTGCTTGCTGTTCGCCAAGCTTGGTGCCTCCGTCGTCGTTAACGATCTGATGAACCCCGACGATGTTGTTAATGAGATTAAGAAGATGGGCGGGAAGGCTGTCGGCAACAAGGCCTCCTGCGAGGATGGCGATGCCGTCGTCAAGTCTGCTATTGATGCCTTTGGCCGTATCGATATTCTGGTCAACAATGCCGGTATTCTCCGTGACAAGGCCTTCACCAACATGGATGACAACCTGTGGAACCAGGTGATCAACGTTCACTTGCGTGGTACCTACAAGGTGACCAAGGCTGCTTGGCCCTACATGCTCAAGCAGAAGTATGGCCGTATCGTCAACACTGCTAGCACCAGCGGTATCTACGGTAACTTCGGCCAGGCCAACTACGCTGCCGCGAAGCTTGGTATCTTGGGATTCTCGCGCACTCTCGCCTTGGAGGGTGCCAAGTACAACATCAAGGTCAACACCATTGCCCCCAACGCTGGTACCAACATGACCCGTACTATCATGCCCGAGGAGATGGTTCAGGCCTTCAAGCCCGACTACGTCGCTCCCTTGGTTGTTCTGCTCTCTTCCGACGTCACCCCTGAGCCCTCCACCAAGGGCCTCTTTGAGTGTGGCAGTGGTTGGTTCGGACGCACCCGCTGGCAGCGCTCTGGCGGCCACGGCTTCCCTGTGGACGTCAAGTTGACCCCCGAGGAGGTTGTTGCCAAGTGGAAGCAGATTGTCGACTTCGAGGATGGCCGTGCCGACCACCCCGAGGATGGCCAGGCTGGTGCCGAGCGTATCATGGCCAACATGGCCAACCGTGTTAAGGGCGATTCTAGCAGTGGAAACAACTACCTCCAGGCCATCGAGAAGGCCAAGGGTCTCTCCACTGAGGGAACTGCCTTCGACTACGAAGACCGCGATGTCATTCTTTATAACCTCAGCTTGGGCGCCAAGCGCACCGACCTGCCCTTGGTCTACGAGAACCACGACCAGTTCCAGGCTTTGCCTTCATACGGTGTTGTTCCCTGGTTCAACACCCAGACCCCCTGGAACATGGACGAGATTGTCAAAGACTTCTCGCCTATGATGCTCCTTCACGGTGAGCAGTACATGGAGGTCCGCAAGTACCCCATCCCCACTGCCGCCAAGACCTTGACTTATCCCAAGCTCATCGATGTTGTTGACAAGGGCAATGCTGCCCTCGTTGTGGCCGGCTTCACCACCAAGGACGCCAACACCGGTGAGGACCTGTTCTACAACGAATCTACTGTCTTCATCCGCGGGAGTGGCGGCTTCGGCGGCTCTCCCAAGCCCACTGCCCAGCGCCCCAAGGGTGCTACCGCTTCCTACAAGCCCCCCTCAGCGCGCGCCCGACGCCGTTATCGAGGAGAAGACCTCCGAGGACCAGGCTGCCCTGTACCGCCTGAACGGCGACCGCAACCCCCTGCACATCGACCCCGAGTTCAGCAAGGTCGGCGGCTTCAAGACCCCCATCCTGCACGGTCTCTGCTCCCTGGGTATCGCCGCCAAGGCCGTCTTCTCCAAGTACGGAGCCTATAAGAACCTCAAGGTTCGCTTCGCGGGCGTTGTCCTTCCCGGCCAGACCCTCAAGACCGAGATGTGGAAGGAGGGAAATACCGTTCTCTTCCAGGCTACCGTTGTCGAGACCGGCAAGCCCGCCATCTCTGGCGCTGGCGCCGAGCTCCTCGAGGGCGCTAAGGCCAAGCTGTAAAATATGGGATACCTTGATTGAAGCGATTCCTGGCATGCGAGCTGGGATTCTCCGGTCAGATTGTGGCTTCTTGTTTGTATATAAATAGCTTCTTATTTTATCGTTTGCGGTTTTTCTATGTGACTCTGATCTCAACCATGGAATGATATCATTTTGTACTGAACTCTGGGATTTTGTACTTGCTCTAGGGGAGATTTCACTCCAAACGTAGATGGGTGTGTCACCCTGGCGTTCTGCGTCCGCCCGTGCAGGATGTCGCGACTGCCGGAGTACGCAAGGGAGACCTCGGGGGGCATGAAGTCTAGATTTGTGACGTTCTAGACCCATGACTGCATTTATCGAGTGAAAGAGTGAACACTAAGAATCAGAATCGAATTTGTGTTGAGAAACTATCATTCTACACAAGAGAAAAGCTGCTGTATTCCTTAATCGTCAACCAACCCAAAGATCGTACAAAATCCATCAAAGCGAGCGTAGGCAACAGTGCCTTATGTAACCGCGATACCGCGATCCTTCATTCTTCCCCTCAACAAACACCCTGCTCCTATCCGATATAACTTCTACTCCGACCATGTAGCAGTACCTTATCGACAAAATGGTGCTCTCGCTACCGGTTCCCAGCTTCGCGAGATCCTCTGCATCTCCGCCACGCCCCGCCGAGGGCACCGCGCCGTCGTCCCGCCGACATCGCGGCTCCGCCTCCACATCTTCGTCCAGTTCCTCGTCCAGCCGGAATGTCTGGAAACCGCCCGTTCCTGGAATCGGAACCTCATCTTCGAACAGCACTTCTATCACGCTGAGCGAAGCTTTACGCAATAACCCATTCGGGAGCACGTCGCGGTCCCGTTCAGCTCAGGTCTCTGCTGAGGACGTCGAAGAGCAGAAAAGGGAACAGGATGAGCTGAACACGGCACTGGAGACCCTTGCAAGAATCTTTCCAGATGTTAGAATCGAGGTCTTTCGAGAGCTGCTCGTGAGATTTGATGGTGACAGCAGGTTGCAGATCTGTGTTGAACAGCTTCTGAGACATAAGGAGAAATGGGTGTCGGGGAGATGGAACATCCCTTCAGGGCAGGGTAAGGGCGAGGAGGGAGACACGGATGACCGAAGTGACCGTCTACAGGTCGGGAAGGATCTAGAAGGCGAGGAGTATCTGGTCCCTCTTGAAGAACGCTTTCGATCGGACGATTACAAGGCGATGGTTAGAGCGATTTTGAGCAAGGAATACAGCAGTCTGAGCAAGAGTGTCGTTGAGGCTGTACTAGCTGAGGCGAACTTCAGCTACAAGCGTGCCAGACCGACATTACGAGATCTATCACGGCGAACTTGGCGAGCTACATTCAACAGTATTCTGCCGTCCTTTCGGAAGAAGAAAGATAGAGAGGAACATTTGCTTGTGGTGTGGCAGCGAGGCCTGGATGGCGAATCCTTGCCCCGATTGAAGGAGACCGGTTGCGCGGAGTTGGATGCTGAACTATACGACACACTCGTCGCTCCCGTGTTGCAACAACGCCGCGAGGAGCAAGTGCTCGGAGACTTCCGGTTTGCTGCTTCTATCAACGGGGAAGAAGCTCGAGCTGCTGATGCTCTCTATGAATGCGAGTGCTGCTTCGGTGACGTGACCTTTGAGGAAATCGCGACTTGCTCGGCCGATGCCCATGTCATTTGCTATCAATGTATCCAACGGACTACCCACGAAGCCTTGTTTGGCCAAGGATGGGGCAAGTCTATAGACTTGGAACATTCCACACTAAAATGTTTAGCACCATTGTCCATCGGATCGTGCGATGGTTGTCTTCATCCACTGGCTGTCCAACAGGCCATCTTACAGGACAAAGCTGGCATTGAGACGCTTCGGAAGTTCGAAGATCGCTTGGCATCCGAGGTACTTCTCAAATCACAGCTCAAGCTTGTCCGATGCCCGTTCTGTTCCTACGCCGAAGCCGACCCGATCTATCAATCGGCACACGTTGGCTGGCGCTTACGTCGGGATGGCGATATAATCCCGACTATTTTTATGATCCTTCTCATTCTCGACCTTGTCCCGATCCTTATTGTTCCTTTCTTTGTCCTCCTTATCCTAGACCCATCCTCCCCCACTGCCATATTCAAGACCGCTATCCGAGCCCTCTGCCTCAAAACTCGACCTAAGCGATTCACATGCGCCAATCCATCATGTAAACGTGTCAGCTGCATGATCTGCCAAAAGTCCTGGCGCGACCCCCACGTTTGCCATGAACCTCTTCTAACTGACCTTCGTGCCACTGTCGAAGCTGCCCGCACAGCAGCTGTGAAACGGACATGCCCTCGTTGTGGCCTATCCTTTGTCAAATCCTCCGGCTGCAACAAACTCACCTGCGTTTGCGGCTACTCGATGTGCTACCTCTGCCGCAAAGCCCTCGGTCCACCCCTCCAACCCACCCGCCGCAACGCACGTCCCAGAGATCTAGATATCTATGACGGCCCGGCTGATGACTTAGATCACGCTGCAATGAATGACATGTCGGACGACGAATTCGAAGAACCTCAGGGCTACAAGCACTTCTGCGAACACTTCCGCATCAATCCCGGCTCCCGCTGCACCGAATGTAGCAAATGCGACCTCTACCAGGCTGAAGACGAAGAAGCCGTTGCCCGACGTGCCGGTGAAAAAGCAGAGCGCGAATGGCACCTCCGGCATGGCGATTCTGCATCCGGCAGCGAACCCACCTTTGGCCTGCGAAATGTCAATCAAGACCTCTCCGCCGGTACCGAGGGCCCTGTCTCTCGTCGCGTCTCCAACACATTGTGGAACCTCAACTTCCCAACACCAGGCAATACGTGGAGTTACTGGCTCACCGATGTGTGGATGGACGGGCGGTGGAAACGTGAAGGCCAGGCTCTGGTCAATTGGATCGTGGAGCGCACAATCGTGATTGAAGATGTCTAGTCTCAACCACTTGTTTTCCTTTTTTGCAATTTTCGGGCTTGCCTCAACCCGCGCATGGTGGAATTACCTCCTCGGCGCGTGGGCTCATATCAAGTATTAAAATTCACTGGATGCTGGCGTCTTTAAGTAATTGTTTTTTCTTTCAGGCTTTGTCTTTTCTTCTTCTTTATTTGCGATGACCTGATGACCCTCACGACTTTGTTCTCGTTTTCATGATCATGAGCCCTTTAGTACTAGGATTTTCTGAAGTTGTTGATCTTCAATACACGTCTGGATCGAATTAGATAACCTTCAATGGGGATAAATTGATTTGGTAATTGTAAGTTTGGGTACCTTCTTTCAGACACTGGAAGTAACATGAGAATCGTCGTGCGTCTTGCGTGCAGGGCTCGGACGCAGCCGGCCTCAGAGGAAGGGAGAACGAGAGAGATCCTTCCATAAAGATAGCCATCTACTTGAATCTTCGAAGGACTCTTCGAGTACTGACAGATTGCCAAATGCCCTATTGAAATAAATGAACTTTCTCATCACCCCGGCCTGATGAACGGCTTATGCTAAAGTACAATGCCTTTCACCATGGCCCTCGCGGCGGCTGACTCTGGCATCAGCCATTCAAGCAGTTCGACATCACAAAGGAGATGACCCTCTTTCCTAACCTCACGGAGTCTACAAAGGCTGCGGTGCCGTCTCCAAATACTACAGCTGCTGGAGTTTCCACTATTCTCTGTCTGAGTATGTTGTAAGATAGAGGTTGATTATAATAGCCCCTTTTTTGCTCCGGTCGCTCAGGCCATCTAAACACTGCGGCACTATTTCACATCTGAAACTCATCGAAGTCTTCATTCATGTATACCTAACGTCGTGAAACACAGCATAAAACGCTAGTCTTAGCCAAGAACCACATCGATCCAGCGAAACGGAACAGGAAAAGCCCGACCGTTCCCCACAGAGTAGCCAAAAGGTAATTCCAGATGCGCGATTCAGGAAGCTCTCTAAGGCAAAGCTGTGTGTCTCCGTTGCTCATAATACAAAGGACCATGATAAGATTACTGAAGACCCACAGCAACACAAGGTAGGTTCTGAACCCCTTGTACAAGTCCTGGACATCGATTTCATCCGCCTCAGGTGGTGGTGCCCACGTAGCTAGAGCTCTCTTGACTGTGGCTTGAAAGATGGTATCAATATCAATCTGCGGTCTGTCCAGCTCTTCGATGAACTTGTTCTTGTCATCTTTCTGGGTCTGAGCCTCGGGTAAAGATGACTTTTTCGGCGCAGGTTTCTTGCCGATTGAGACATCGTGCCAGTTGCAGAAAGCGTAGACCATCAACATGTTTGATGCGCACGTCGTTCCTGCAAAGTATGCCCAGGCGGATGTTAAACAGTGCCACGGATCTGTATAAAGAACACTGGCGATCAAGTGTACTCCATAGGTACAAACCAATATCATTAGAACCATGCTTGAACCCAGATTGTTCCAAGTCGATGCAAGCATGTCGTCCTCGTATAACACCGAGTTGAAGCTGAATCTTGATGTGGCCTCGTGGACCATATAAAAGGCTAGCACTGTGACGTAGCACTGGATGAAGGTGAAATATAAGAATGAAAGGGTGTAGGCAAGGCGAGAACTTGAGAATGACCAGATGTTAGTATGGTTCAGAAATGAAGACCCAGTGAGACCTACCCTTTGGGACGATTACCAAGAGACAAGATGAATTGCAAGCCCAAGAAAAACACGTAGCCGTATTTGAGGAAGTTGTTTACAATTGGTGAAGCTTCATTGCCAAACGGCCATGCTCGGTTGCCATTAGCATCATTAGGTGTGCCCACAAGGCCCATAAGGACAGAGGTGACCATCCAAAACGAGGCTATGAGTAGTCAGCCTTGTTATGGTTTTGAATCTTTGTTCAACCTACCAAGTGAAAACCACTTGATCACAAAGCGGGTGAAGGTATAAACCATTTGGAAGTGCAGAAGCGCAAGCTGCAGAATATTGTGCCCGCTGCTGTACAGTCGACCAAAATGAATGATCGTGTATAGGTCTGCAGCAAGGGAGCCGTTCAGCCAGTGACGGCGTTTGGTGATGAAGTCTGCGAAATCGTGTGCAACTTCAGCTTCCGCTTTTGCTCCCTTGACAAGAGCTAAATGCCACTTAAAGCCGGCTTTGGCGACAAGTTCAAAGCCCAGAATTCGATCTCCGGCTAGGAACATGTTCTTCTTGAAAATCGGCATTTCGTCGAAGCCCTTTTTACCAAGTTTGCTTGATAGCGTCAAATCACCCTTGAAATATTGTTCCAGTGGCCTTCCCATGATAGCCCGGTACCTGTATGCAGAAAATTCGCCCAGCGAAACGTTTCCAAAAACACTCTCCAGAGGCTTTTCCAGAATACTGGCCTGTTTCAAGTCGAAATCTTGAGCAGCAACGTAAGGGTTGAGAAGACTTTTCGTCTCCCGGAAGGAGTGAACCTCGCCGCAAGCTCCACCAAGGTTCTTATCGTTATAGAACGACTGCCACAGTGCAAGCAGAGATTCCTTACCGGGCTTTGTACCAGCATCGAGCAAAACGACTACTTCAGGGTTCAGCATGCGAGAAAACGCATTGAAGATCCAGCGGTGCGAATTGATCTTGTTGGTGGTTTCCTGTTTCAGGCAAAAGATCATTTGAACAGGTGGCAGATTCGTGGACTCGTCTCCTCGAGGACGGATTAAGTCTTGATCTGGAGTGACAGAGAGCTGTGTGGTATATTCGAACTGGTTATGTTAGCTATGCTCGAAAATCGAAAATGCTTATTTGGAGGCTACTTACTATATGAGCGGTTGTGTCTCTGCCGTCAACCGATCGCTTCATGATGCCATCTTGATAGATGCCGATCGTAGCCAATACGTCGAGGGTGTTGCTGTTGCAAGCATCAATTCCGTCGAAGACGAGACAGACAACGATCTTCTGCCAAGCTGGACCTCCTTGGTTCCAGAATTCCGATTTCCTCAGATTGCAGATGTCGCGAATGTTCTGCATAACTCCGTGCAACGTCCGTGCCGTTAGAACCTTGTTCTGGCTTTGATAGGTGACCGCGATTAAAAGTTCGGTATGCCGATTGTACATCATCGGGCGGAGGTTGTAACCATTTCTCATCACGAATTCGTCCGGGTCGCAGGTGGCAGCAGTGTCTGCTCCGTCAGTCGCTGATAGGAAAATCCAAAGCTTAGAGCCTGTAGTAGAAACTCACAACGCAGTTGGCTGAATTCCTCAGCAAACTCCCCATCTCGATACTGCTTTTGAACCGCATTTTGAATGGCGCTTGGAACTGGGTAGTCGATACTCAAAACATAGCCCTGGACCAGCTTAATCTTTCGAGTTGGATAGCGACGGACGCCAGGTACTAGTGATCGACGTGGCTAAAATTCGCTATTATTCATTATCCTTCTTCCATTTGCATCAATTGAGGATCAAGCTCAAGAATACTCACATCGTGAGAGCTTGCAGCTGAATTGAAGCTGCTATCTCGGTGGTGTCCTGCAAAATAGTCCGAATATTGTGACTGGGGGGTGGCACCTGGCGTGGGAGTCTCCATTGTACTTGAAGGCGAAAGAGAGGAAGAAATTCCAGGGCCGATCAAGTATTATGAAGCTTTCAGAATACGGTCACTAAAAGTAACAGGGCGAACAAGAACTTATGTTAAAAATTTGGCCGACCAGTATCAAACTAAGAACTGGCACAGGCGACGACAATCCTTCATGACGTGTGCAAAAAAAGACTCTATGAGACTAGGATGACAAGTGAACTTCTATTCATAGGGCATCGGTGATATCTAACGACTGTGTCTTTCAATTCCACCTTGAAAAGTCTTTTCTTGGTGCGAGTCCCAGGCCGTGGTTGGGCGTGGACTGTGGAGGTCCTGCCAGCAGCTATGCGCAACGGTCGTACGTCAGCCTTTAACCGACCCACCGATCAAGAAGGGATAAAGTCATTGCCGTCTGTCTAGTATGCTTTTTTTTTTTTTTAAGCGATCGTGAGGATCAGCTTTATGTTAATGGAATATTTCCTCAGCCTCAAAAACATGAGAAAGGTTAATTGGTCAAAGTTGCTATGCGCCGGTATTGCGATGCTTTGCGATGCTCTGCGATACTGTAGATCAAGATTTAGTGGACAAGGAACGGCACCGCCCGAGACGCGTCGCACACACGTACTTGAGCCTCCCCAGCCTCGGTAACATGCCGATATAGCAGAATGATACGCAAAATTGCCCACGCAAAAAGTCAAAATAGCCACAATATCATAGTTTTCTCCTCATAGATAGCCAGACTAGCTCATCATTGAAAACCCACGTGTACACAGTGAACTTCGCGGCAAGTCAAGTCCAAGTCCTCCGTTCACCTGCACCGTATTGGTGACCCAATGAGGGTCAAATTTTGCCATCCCAATCCCAATGGCAATGCTGGTCTCTCTCACCGAGCTCTATAATAAAGCTCTCGTCTCAAGCGGTTCTTGTGGGGTTAAGGCTCACGTGGCGTTCATTCGGTGTCAATGACTTTGGCGCTAGTGAGGCTGAAAATCTTTGATCCTTGGTTTTGGGATGAAGACTTGCTTAAGACTCCCAAGATCGTCCAATTAGTACTGCTTAAGGAGTAATGACTATCAGATTGAGGAGTAAATTAGATTTCGTCAATTGTCGGACAGATTGATACCAGGGGCTCAAGGAAATTATGAGACTGGATACACCGCGGTGGTGGATCACAGCCTTCATGAAAAACTGTCTTAAGCTTAACTCTATAGGGACTAAGCGCAACCACACCAACCAGAGCCTTCCTTTCACCATTCTGGGGATCAAAGCCTACAAAGTCCTTAATCAAACGCCGTACATGCTCGCCAACCTTTCAACCAGAATAGATACAACATTAATCAGCTCAGTATGTATTTTGGAGAAAACCCACGACTCAATTTAAGCATCACAAGCACTGGAACATTTATCCTCGTTTCTCTTCATCCAATTCACCATTGACCCGCTTCTCTCCTTCCTTCTTCAAAGCTTCGTCGTCTGTTCGCTTCAAACCGAGCTGAGGCATTAATCCAAATGCCAAGAAGAAAGCAAGAGCTGCTAAAGACGCGCCAATGATGAATATAATGCGGAAACCTTTTTTGTATGCCGGAATGAGGACGCTCCGGATGTGATTGGCATTTTCCACAGATTGTTGGGACAAAAAGGTCTGCGGACTGGATAGCAGAGAGCGAGATTCAGATGCAGAAAGATCGAGAGTCGAGATGGATGATGAAACGATATTATTACTTGTCAGGTTAGCAAAGCAGGCGCCAATATGGTATCTGCACATACATAATGGTTCCGGCAATCGCGAGACCGAGTGTACCGCCAAGGTTTCGCACAAAGCTGGTGATAGATCAGAACCCATGATGGGATAAGATGGAAGATAACTCACTTGCGGAAGGATGTGACTACCGCCATATCTCGACGCTCGACGCCGGCTTGTACGGCGATCAGGGATGGCTGTAGCGTGTTTCCAACACCCACGCCGGTTAAGAGCCCGTAGCCAATCTGCTTTCCAATCTCAGACGATTCATCAAGAGTAGAGAAGAGGCCGAGTCCAACAGCCCAAATCATCCAACCGAATAAAATACACTCGCGGTATCGACCGACCCAATGCACGATGAGGCCAGAACCGGTGCTACTGGCCGCTGTTGAAGGGGTGATTAGCCAGCGTTCATCACGTGAAGGAGAGGACTTACTTTGCATCAGTGTAATTGGAAGCAACATGGCACCTGCTTTCACTGTTGAGTAACCGAACACCAACTGATAGAAGGTGGGAATGTAGTATATCTGAACCAAGAAATTCCATCCGTTGATGAACATAGTAAGACAGGCACCATTGACAATTCTTCCCTTGAAGATGTGAATTGGCACCAGTGGCACGCGAGCACCTTTCCATTGCCAGACAACAAAAGCCACTGAAATAGTGAAGCCAACAGCTAGAGTCGCAATGACATGGACTGAGTCCCACTGGTACTCGCCACCACCCCAGTTCAAACCCAGCAGTAGAACAGAAGTACCCCCCAGAGCCAGTAACGCACCGACGAAATCAATTGCCTTCAGCTTCAGCTTCCAGTCGCCTTCCACCTTTCGCAAAGGCATAAAGAAAAACACAGCCAGCATTGTGACGACAGTGAGAGGCAGGTTCAATCGGAATATCCATCGCCATGAGTCTTGCGAAATTGAAGCCAGTGCTCCGCCAATGACAGGGCCGATGCCATTGGCAATAGCAACCACAGCACCGAGGATACCCTGATACTTGCCTCGCTCGCGGAGAGGAACGATATCACTGACGATTGTCTGCGCAACAGTCATCAACCCGCCGCCTCCGACACCCGTCAAGGCCCGAAAAACAATGAGTTGAGTGGCATTCTGCGCGAGAGACGCAGCTAGCGATCCAATAAAGAAGATCCCCAGACCGACGAAAAGTACAAGCTTGCGCGACCAGATATCCGACAACTTTCCATAGAGGAGCTGGAAACAAGTTGATGTGCTGCACAATTGATCATTAGCGAGCCAGAAGACAACATTCAATCCAAAAAAGAAAAACATACACGAAGTAACCTCCAGAAATCCATGACGTCTGATCACTGGCCCCCAATGCATTTCCAATAATCGACAAACTAGACGCCAGAGTTGTCTGGTCCATCAAAGCCAACAAGTCAACGCTAGAGCACGCCAAAAAGATCTGATACGAAAACATCGCGATTAGAGGGCCTATAGCTTGAATTCAATTAGACAACCACTTACCGTAATAATAGTCCGCCTAGGTACATAGTTCGTTTGTTCGTTGAAAACGACCGTGGCTTTATTTTTGGCAGTGTTCGACAGATCACCAGCCGAGCTATCTGCACTTGAGTGGCATGACCGATTCCATAAAACTCCAGTCATCATGTACAGCACCTGGCGGTGTTTCTCCTTAGAATATGAGTCTTGAGAGATATGACTTTAAAAGGCTCAAGGCGGCTGCATTCAGGAGATAATTTCCGAATCATAGGTTTCAGTGTTGGAACGAGGGAACTGAGCATCAGTGCATTTTCTCGCACGGATGCTGAATTCGACATAGATCGGCATCTCCGAGGCGGACCCTTGACAGCCGCTGATCGGCGTCACTAAAGACGCTAGAGTTTGATCGGGTGAACAAACTTGCTCAATTACTCTCAAGGTACTCTTCAAGCTATAGTCATTAGAAATCATTACCACGGGTAATTAGAGACCACCACGGGTCCTCATCTGCGTGGCTGATCTGTTCTCGGCGTTTTTTTACAAATTTCCCGAGTACCTTGAAGTCCATGGGTCTCCTCTGTAGAGACAGAATCGCAGATCAGGGGATTTGCAAGATAGAGACTATAGTCTACGCCGAACAGCGTAGAGCTTCTAGAACGATCGCTTCCATGTTTCCCGAATACCACGGTGGAAAGTGAATCATGACGCACTTCGCGGGCATCCTGCCGTTTTCAAACATGCTCACTTCGAGGTATAATTTTTCATTACAAACAAGGTACATGGGAATTTTCGATCAAGGTCCACTCTATACCTTGTTATCCCGAACTGCACTTGATCGTCTGACCAAATTTCCGGATTTATTACTATTGCGGAGTGATATTTCTGGCGCTTGCAGCGTCCGAGGTATGATTGAGTTCCGCCGTGGGTCTTTTGAGGGCCAAAGTATCTCGGTGATATGCACCTTCCATGGTGGACCTGAGGGCTTTAATCGTGCGCTTTGAAATTGATACCTTCTGGATGCCAAGGGATGCATGGGAAGCGGGAGGGGGGCCGGGATAGAGAGGAAGTATATCTGTCGAGGAATCGCCCCATGTGATCGGACTGAAAAGAATTACCTTTCTCTATTAAAGCACCCATTTTTGGAGGTGTGAGATTTGGTAAAAATGACTTGTTTTGAACCTTCTACAACGCCCAACATGAATGAGCGCAATGTTTACTTTGGCCCGGATTCGTTGAAGAAGTACTTCAACCCGGATAGCCAGCCACCATTGCCACTTGTTGAGTTGCCGGAGCACCTGAATCCCTATTATCATGATGGAATTCGCATCTACGCCAAGATGATGACTATGCATCCGGCGAACAATGTCAAGGCTATGCCAGGTGGGATAAACATGCAGTACATGACGAAGGGACTTGGCTGACTCTGATCTTAGCGATGAATATGCTCGAATCGACCGTGGACCCGAAGAAGACAAAGACGATCATTGAGTACAGCTCGGGTTCAACAGTGATCTCGATGTCCATGGTTGCGCGGGTTGTGCATGGCGTGCAGGATACACGAGCGTTCCTTAGCAACAAGACCAGCGACGCTAAGTTGAAGTTGATGCAATTTTTCGGCCTAGACATCACCCTCTTCGGTGGTCCCTCGCAGCCTGAGCCCCTCGACAAGCGCGGCGGGATCCAGAATGCTCGAAGAATGGCCGCGGAGTCCGATGACATCGTGAACCCGAACCAATACGAGAACGACAATAACTGGCAGTCGCACGTCCGGTGGACTGGTCCACAGATCTTCAAGCAGCTACCAGAGATTAATGTTCTCTGTGCCGGTATGGGTACCTCTGGCACTATGACTGGCCTGGGAACGTACTTCAAGAGCGTCAAGCCGTCGGTAATGAGACTTGGAGTCTGCACTGCCCCTGGAGATCGAGTGCCCGGACCCCGCTCATATGCACTCATGCGACCAGTTGAGTTCCCCTGGAGAGAAGCCGTGGATAGCATCGAGGAAGTGGGTTCTCATCACTCATACACTTTGTCCTTGAAACTATGTCGAGAGGGTCTGGTATGTGGTCCATCATCCGGATTCAACCTTCAAGGTCTGTTCCAAATGCTGGAGAAACGGAAGAATGCCGGCACACTCGGTGATTTGGCAGGCCCTGACGGACTGACGCACTGCGTCTTCCTGTGCTGCGACCTTCCGTACCAGTATATCGGCGAGTACTTCCAAAAACTCGGCGCCGAAGAGTTCCCTCCCATCCGCAATGAGGTAAGTTGCACGGTCTATTACAAGCCAGAATGCAAGAAAGACAGAACCTGCAGCTAACCTTTGTTCAGCGGTTGACCAAGGTCGATCTACACCGATACGACGAGGCATGGGAGCGGGACGCGCTCGAGGTGCTCCCGCAAGTGTATGGGTCACCACGATCCCTAGAACACAGCCTGCTCAGCGAGATCAGTCTCCGGCCGCAGCACCGAGTGATTGATCTACGGCGCGCAGAGGACTTTGGCACATGGAGCCTCCCTGAGTCAATCAATCTGCCGCTGAGCAGCCTGGGGCCACACACGCCCTCGCCGTTTTCAGACCCGGCGGTGCTGGAAGCGCAGTGGGTGGAGCTGGAGAAGATCTTCCATGACGGTAGACTGGCGACGGAGCTTGGATCGCATCATATTTTGGTGGTTTGCTACGATGGAGACACGGCACGCGTGGCTACCAGCGTGCTCCGGGCGAAAGGACTCGAAGCGGACAGTGTGCGGGGCGGGCATCAGGCCATGAGTATGTATGGCATCGGTAGCGAAGCCTCCATGTCTTCCACCAAGTTTCCCATTGCGGCGGCGGTGTCTGTCTCGGCAGTACCCCTTGACTGAAAAGAATGCAGAAGGAAGAGAGAATGTAGGACCCGAACCGCGTCACTAGGCTAAACGCGGACTGTATATACTCTTGGAAGATTCTTCATTTTCATGAATTTTGACTTGATCATTTCTTTTAATTGGTCTTGATTTCTCACTCTAGCTGGTGCATGGAACCCTAGAGACCCTTCCCCGAGAACTTGAGGCCTGGATTCTATTACGTAGAGTAGCATTGTCAAATCACTACGTCAAATTTTCCCACCTCTGGGGGTAGTGGAGACTGGAGGCCTATATCCCCACCACTACTCTGCTCTATGTACAAGCTGCAGCTCTGAGGCGTAGCTATCGTGTAGAGATAGGAATCTACACGCGAGGATGCCGACATCTGCGGACATACGCTCAGGCACACCCGAGCCGCAGGGGCGCAAATGTGCTCTCAATTTATCAATTTAAGATCCAGCCACCCCGGATTCAAATGGGAAAAGACTCAATGACACGGACCCATGAAGGGATCTATAGTCCACTAATAGGCCACTAAATAGCCCACTTAAAGCCCATGAAGAATCCACTCAGGGCCGTTCATCCATGAGGCCCCACCAAACTTGCTCAATTCCGAGCAGATCCCTGCGGGTAATCGACGGGCCAACACAAACGTCTGGAAAGTCATCGGGAACAAGCTCAACGGGTCCCTTGGTAACACTGTCTCCATCGTAGAGGTCCCGTTTTCGGACCACCATTCAAAGAACCATCTAAAGAACCAGGCCCAGGGAGCAGGATATGATACTATCGACTCTGACGAATTTCGAACCCGCCGGTCTCCGAATTGGTTTCTGGATTTCCATATTAATGCAGGGAGAGGCGCAACTTCAAGGTGCATTTTCTGTTTTCTGAACCAGCCCAGCCAATATGATGGGAATGGGAATGGACATGCATGAGGGTGGTATCCCCTGGCTCGATCAGCCGGTGATGCTTCACTCGTCCAGAGCGGACAAATGCAAGTTGACTGCAGCGCAATGCGCGTATCGGAATAATCATTGGCGATATTGGTACGCATTTGGAAACTTGTGTAGGTGTTTTAGGTGTTTTGGTGCTAAATGTTGTGCTGCTTAGGTACCAGGCGGATAATGTCTTTGCGTTGAATACTGTCTATTTCCTCTGTGCCGTGATCGTTGTCTTCACTTTGTCGAATCTACTGGTTCGGCTCAGTCCTGACTGCGTTAAGCGGACGAAGATATGGCGGGCTACGGCATCGATTTCGCGGTATTTGGCCTATCGGGGCTACCGGTTCCCCGTATTGCGATACTGGTCGCCGTCGCTGGGTGTGATACTCCTTGGTCTTGCTGGCACAGTGTTTTTCTTTGGTATGACTGGCTTGCAAATAGGGATCAGATCAATGCTAATAGAGATGCAGCTATGACACTAGGACCAAAACCTTACTACTGGCCGACTGATGCGAACTATGGAAGTAGTCCTCCGATTGCGACTCGGGCTGGATGGATGGCCCTAGGACTGCTTCCTTTTGTACTGTAAGTAGTATTCTCCAGTGTCGTTTTGTATTGCAATTATGCATTGTCATTATGCAGGGGACATTATACTGATGATCACGCAGAGCTCTCAGTGCCAAGGCAAACATGATCTCTGCCTTGACTGGTATTCCCCATGAGAAGCTTCAGGTTTTCCACCATTGGACCAGCTACGCCATGTTCGTTTTGGCCTTGATTCACACCTTTCCCTTTATCATATATCACATCTGGAAGGGTGACATGGTCAAGCAGTGGAAGACCAGTATTGTGTATTGGACGGGTATCATCGCTCTACTTGCCCAGACCTATCTGACTGTCATGTCCCTTCCTGGTATTCGAAACCGCTTCTACGAGTTCTTCAAAGCCACACATATTGGCGCTGCGGGGATCTTTATGGTCTTCTTCTTCCTCCATTGTGATTTCCGGCTATCTTCCTGGTATGTTGAACATCTTTCATTCTATATTGATATCCACTAAGATAGCCCAGGGACTACTTCATCGCTACAGGTTTCATCTACCTCTTTTCTCTTGGTGCAGCTCATGTTCGAACCTACCTTATGCACGGCCTTCACACCGCAACACTTGAGCTTCTCCCCTGTGGTCTTATCCGCGTCGTCGTCCCAACCGTCATAAACTGGACACCCGGCCAGCACATTTTCGTCCGCTTCCTGACCTCAGATCTACATCTCCTAACCGCACACCCATTCACCATCTCTTCAGCTTGCCGCAATCCCGATGAAACCGGCAAGGCCTCCGAAATCATCTTCTATATCAAGCCTCGCCGCGGCGTGACTGCCCGTCTTGCCTCAATGGCCGCCAAGCAACCCGGCATCTCCAAGAGAATCATGATGGAAGGCCCCTACGGCGGCGTAAGCCCCCACCACCTGTCTCAATTCGACACCCTCCTCGTGATCGCCGGCGGTTCGGGAGGTGGATTTTCACTTGCGATGGTGGACGAAGCCCTCCGCCTAACCGAAAAGCCCAAACCCGGACACGGTCGTCGCAACCTTCAAGTCGTCTTCTCCACTCGCGACGTGGCAATGGCAGGCTGGTACACAGAGGAAATAGAAGCCCGGCTCTCAAAATCCACAACATTATCTGTGAATGAGAACGGCGACGGCTTTGAAATATCCGTTTCTGTACATGTCACTTCCAATCCAGCTCGTGATCCCAATAATGACTCCGCCGTGTCTTTCACACTACCTGATGCGGAGAACCCACCCGAGAAGAAAATGCCATCCCCGGATATCACGACTACGGGCTCCTTCAGCTCAAATGTCCACCGGAGTATTCGTCCCAATATCCCAGGCCTGATTGCGCGAACCTTGGCGAGCGCACACGCACGCGGAACACAGATTGAAAAGAAGCAGCGCATTGGTGTATTGGTCTGCGGGCCTGCTTCCATGTTGCACGATACCCGCAACGCGGCGGCTGTGGCGCAGTCTAGGACGCTTCAGGGAGAGGTCGAGGAGCTTTACTTGCACTCTGAGCCATTCGCGTGGTAATCTCTTGACCTCGTTTCTTCGATTATGGGCAAGTGTCTGCTGGCTTGATATTTGCTCTGATGTTATAATAATAACCCCCTTTTCATGTTATATAATTTGTGATCTACATTGCTATAGTGTTGCTAATTCTTCGAGTAATGTCATAGCAAGCTCAAATACTTCTGACCTCACTCCAGAGCAGATGGTTGTGATCTTGTGCTTAGTTCTAATATGGTCTGTTTGCTCCGCCTCTAATCCAGTTCCACGGTCATTTCCAAGGCTAGTGGCTTCTAAAAACCAGTGAATAGAAGATCGTCAATCCCTCCTCCACTTGCTTTTTTTTATCATACTTCCATCCATTCCACAGTTCATATGCACACGTGCAGAGATCTCTATATTGACCGGGCGTCAGCTTCCCCCCAAAGTCACAATATCGATGCGAGCGCACGTCTCTTCATATTTTTCGTGTATAAGGAAGAGCCGCATGTAGCAAAGTATTGAACATCTGTTCACGGGCCCACCTGAGAAAGATTTCAATCATGAAAGTAAAGACCATTACGAATGTGCCTGGGAATATGGTCAACATATATCTTCACTCTTTCATTTGCTGCGAGTAACCATTGGTATGTGCAACCAACCACGCCATATATAAGGACGCCTTCTCGGTGAATGTCACGATTTACGCGCTTTCTCATAGCCCTGAGAAGACTGACAATTAGTGGAAAACCTCAATGGCCAAAGCGAAGATAATATAGTGAATCGTGTTCGCAGCGCTGTTTCAAAGAAAGATGCCAATAAGTATTTGAATGGAATCAACAAGTTATTATAAACAGCCAAGAGACCCATCCGGCCCTCTATGTGAGCCTTAATGCTGTATCGCGCGTAGTCGGTTCAATATATCAACATATGAGGCAAATCCGGAAATGAAACGCTCGGATCGGTCTATAAAGAAACGTAAATGCAACGCCAGTCCCGTAATGCAAACGTGATCCTCGTAACAGAAGATCAAACCAAACGCCATCAAGAAACGCCATGTACCCGATCCAATGGTGGAGTGGAGAGTCATCGAGTCGGAAGTAAGGAAAAAGAGAATGAAAAGTGAGGAAAAGAAGAAAAGAAGAAAAGAAAAAGGGAAGAAGAACCAAGCCCAGAGAAAGCAGACCAAAGTCTGTCTATCTTCCCTCGTCAAGTCATAATGCCGATTAAGCAATCGCAAATGAACAGAAAAAGGTCACTCATTCCTTCCCCTGAACTTTCTCCATAAGCATTGCCCTCATACGAACATTAACAACACCTCCAATACCATAAGCCGGCACAATCTTGCCCATTCTAGCAAAGCAACTCGGCACATAATCTCTTCTAATCCTCGCCATGCGATCTGTCCACGGCAACCCCCCAACAGGCTGCCGATTAAACAGATCCAATCCAAGCAGATGCATAGGCGTGCTAGCGAACTGCATCAGCGCCGGACACGAGAATTGCGCGATGGCCGATTTCATTGACGGCGTGCTCGCGATGAAATCGGGGATCGAAGGTGCGATGAGAGGTGGGACATTAAACGAGGCGAAGATGGTTATACTATCACGGAGACAGAAGAGGGTGTATGAGACTTTGGGGATTTGGGGGCCTGTCGCCGTCGGTTTAGGGTGGCATGTTGATGGAGAAGGGGCTGAGTTAGGTTGGGCACCAAAGATTTTGGCGAAGCGGGCGTCTTTGTATACGCAGATTGCCATGTTGACAACTGTGGTGGAGATGAATTTCGCGGGACCGGGCGTGACGGTGTCATAGGATTGGTTGCGAAGGGTCGAGGTTACGGTGTCGATTGTGTTTGCTGTTAGGTAGGTTGAGCTGTAGAGGGTGTAGATGAGGAGGAAAGGTGTGCTGGTGAAGAAGGCGCCGGGTTTTGTGATCATGGATTTGAGGCACGAGGTTATGGTTTGGCGGATTGGGAAGCCTTTGGACGCTTTTTCGATAATCGCGCTGGAATTGAGAATTGGTTAGCTTCTGATTGTTTTTTTTTTGGTGTCTGAGCTGGGCTTTGCGAACCGGTCAATGATTGTTATCAGCGGACATGTAAGCGCGCCAGCACTCGCGGCGCTGGCGACGTCTACTCCGAGGCGAAGGGCTAGGTCTTTTGTGTTCCATGCTGATGTTGGTTTTTGTGAAGGTACAGCTACTGGAGCTTTTGTAGAAGGCACAACAGGGCGATCGACGGCCATTGGATATGACGCATCCTGCGCGACGGCATCGCGAGACATACTCTTATAGCGAGATGGGAGGTATATGCGAGGGAATTGCGAGAAATAGAGATTACTGGAATGTCATCAAGATCTTAGAGAAGAGATGAACAACGACGAGAACAGGAATCTGGGGTTTTTGCCAGTGAAGCAGAAGTGATTACCAAAAAAGCGCGCGATCTTACATCCCGAAGAGCTCGGACGAGAAAGGCCCGGGCTGGTCTCCGATGCCGGTCCGGGTAAATGTTACTTCCTTATCTCCTCGCCTCATTCTCCAGCTATCGTCCCGAATTCCTCTCCCGGGGTTCTTCACAATGGTTCAATTGTTTATTGGTTCCTCGGTGATCTCTTCCATTATTTTAGGATGATTACTAGCGTCCATTCGCCCATTGGCCCTGCATAGTACTACTGCACGCCATCTACGCCAATCCTACGAATAATAAGTCCTGATAAAATGAAAGAATTCGTAATGTGTTATTTCAATCCCCAAAACGCCCTATTCACATGAAAACCCGAAAATCCCCATCTAGACCTACGCAGTCGTAGCCGCCGAGTTAGCCTCAAAGCCATCCAGAGTTACCCTGACTGCGCCAGATTGCACCAGCTATGAAAGACTGTTAGTAAGAAACCCTTTGAATCCCAAAATGACAAAACTTACAGCACGTTGCAAATCTTCAATGAGATCATCCACATCCTCAATACCAACGCACAGGCGAATCAAATCCTCAGGGAACTGACGCTCCGCCCTCGTCTTCGCATCAATACTAGCATGGCTCATCCGGCACGGCATGCTAATCAAACTATTGACGCAGCCAAAGCTCACCGAGATAGCCCAGATTTTAGCACTCTCAACAATACGCTCGGAGACATTCACGTCACCAGTCTCGAACGACAACACGGCGCCAGCACCGCGTGCCATGCTGTTGTGAAGCTCGTACTGTGGGTGCGAGCGCAGACCAGGATAGCGGACCTTGAAGCCATGGGATTCAAGGAACTCGGCAATGCGCTGCGCATTACTTTGTTGCTGATCCATGCGAACTTTCAAGGTCTTCACACCGCGGAGGAGGAGCCATGAGTCGAAGGGGGAGAGACCACACCCTGAGGCGTTGATGGGGAAGTAGAGACGTTCGCCAACGGCGAGGTCGTTGACAGCGAGAACACCGGCCATGAGATCGTGGTGGCCGGAGAGGTACTTTGTACCAGACTCATAGACAATGTCGGCACCTAGTTCGAGGGGATTCAGGAGGAGGGGGGACATCATAGTGTTGTCCACGGAGACGAGACAGGCCGGGTTCGCCTCGTGTGCGGCAGCGGCGATGGTGGGGATGTCGACAATTTTGATCAGAGGGTTGGTTGGGGTCTCGAGAAGGACCATGGTCGTCTTGGAGGACAGAACTTCGGTCACTTTGGAGACGTCGGTTGTGTCGACATGGTGCACAATGATCCCACCGTTCGTTGAAAGGTACTTGAGGAGACGGTTGGTGCCGCCGTACAGGTCGTCGCCGGTGACGACTTCGTCGCCGGGCCGAAGGAGACGGGTGATCACGTCCAGGGCCGCCATGCCAGAGGATACGACCAGAGCACGCTGGGCGGACATAATCTTGGCTAGGTGGCGCTCGAGGTGTGTGCGGGTTGGGTTGCCAGAGCGGGTGTAGTCATACTCTCCGCCGCCGGCGCCGGAAGTCTGCTTGAATGTAGCGCTCTGTGATCGTATTGATTAGTCTCGGGGTGTTCTCGTATTTTGAACTGGATGGCATAGATCTACCTGGTAGATTGGCACGCTGCTAGCATTGTATTGGTCGTTGCTCTCGGTATAGACCAGCTCGGTGGCGATATTGTACCGGCGGCCAGTGTGAGGGCTCGAGGGGGCCGGGGATGGGGGAAGATTATGGCCCTCGAGGTCAATGTTGGGGAACGCCTTCTTAGAGCTTGATGAAGGCCCAGCATTGGGAGCTCCAGATCCTGAAGCCGACATCGCTGTGGTGCGGGGCAGAGAAGTTGTGGGAAGATGTATAGAAAGGGGACAGAGATCGAGAGGAGTGCACGGGTCGGGGGATATCAGGACGAACAAAGCACAATGCAAAAGTCAATGGATAGATGAGATGAAAGTAAGTAGGAATCAAAAACCCTGGAGGCGTCGAGGCATCCCCGGACACTCATTGCTATGACTCCGTCTTCGCAGACCGCTGATTGGGCAAAGTCGCGATGATGTGATTCCGTCACGCGCTAGTCCCAGAGGGGTTTAGTAGCGCTACATACCACGAAATGAGAATGTGAAGAAAGTGAGTGAGAGAGTGAGTGTGAGACACTAAAGGAGTAGGAAGTCATTAGGAACTCATTGATTTCAGAATACATAGTGGAACAACAGGAATCATTCTCCACCGGTTCTTAGCACCCAAACGCCAGGCAAACTCCAGATCCCCCTTCCATTTTGAGTAGCCAAGGAAGAATAGAAACTATACAACACGCGATTACATTATAGATGGGAGCCTACGCGGCTAAGTCGCCAAAGCCACCATTGATGCCAAAGAATTGGAACCTATAACAATTAGTCAGAGCCCATGATAGATTTTTTTCAAAAAAAAAAAAAGTCGAATGAAACGTACCAGTCTTCCACGTTCAAAGTTGTAGGCGCGGTCGGGCCACTACGAGAGCTGCTACTCCAGTTGTCGTTGTCTTGACTGGCAGCGTCCAGCGCCGCTCCGCTCATGGTCCCATCCATATTCTGCATCGGCCATGTTTGGCCTTCCATCCCAAATACCTGCGGTCCCTGGCCAGGCTGCATGCCCATACCAGCTGGCATGCCCGACATGATTTGCGGACTGCCTTGAGAAACGGACATACTTCGTCCACCTGGTACCTGTGGAGGCATACCGCTCATCATGGGCCGTTGACCCATGTTGGGTCCTGGCTGTGCAGGCATTGGCAGCGACGGATCCACCGTTCCGGGAGGTGGGGAGGTGAGTTCGGGGAAGATGGCTGTGCCGTCGGGGAACAGCTGGTCAGGCTGGAAGTTTTCCCAAAGCGATGGAGAGAGATTGGGCGAGGCACGGGTCACAAGGAAGAAATCGGGAGGTGTGGCGGGCAAAGAGAATTGAGCGTTGAATGGTGTCGTGGGTCGGGTGTTTCCTCGAGAGATGGATGGGCCGGAAATAGGGTCGTGTGATCCACGGTGGGCGTTGGGGGAGGCGTTCCCCAGAGAAGACTGGTTCAATTCGCGAGAAGGTGTGACGGCGGGTGTCTGCGGACGAGACCGCTCATACGACACAGGCGGCGTGGGACCTCCATTGGGTAGGCCACCAAGATCCATGTCGTCGAACTTGCGCTTTGGGGCATCTGGCCTCTTCGGGGGAGCAGCGGGCTCGTGAGGACGCCGTTGATGCCTCCTGCCAGCAGCTTTTTGAAGTCGTTCTTCTAGCACCTTGTTTCCGAGAATGGAATCGAACAGGGTGAGAACCATCTTGGCCACCAGCCAAACCTTGGAAACGTCCTTCAGGGCTGCCATGCACACATTGATTCTTTCCTGACAAGTTGCCACGATCGAAGGGACTGATGAACGCATTTGATAGACGTGCATGATCAAAGCGGAGAACAAGCTGTAGACAATGAACGCAGGAGTAAAGCGGAGTTCATTGTGGGCTTGCAGGTTCTCAACAATGGAAGTCATCATGCCAGCCGCCTGGAAGGCAATTGTGCGAGATGGGTAGGCCATTTCCTCGACCCGGTAGCTGTTCGGAGCGGAGGAAGCTGGAGGCATGTGGGCTCTATGCAAAAGACAGAGAGTAGTGTAATAATTCGAGTGGAGAAGAGCAGCCCAGAAGTGATGCCGGGATCGCTGCCAGCAGACTTCTTTGGGACAGTTCTGAAGCCAATCGGCCAAGGCCATATCCGAGTGGGTCAGGTCCATGGCGTTCATGCGCCGTGACTTGGCCGCCACAGAGTACTGTTGTGAAAGAACAAGACCCATAATCTCACACAGCTTGACGTATTGCAGGAAGAACTGCACATGCACTGGGTCCGGTGGGTACTCGGCTACAATGTCAAGCTCGTCCTCGATGAAATCGTCTTCAGTCACCATCCCCACGTCTGAATCGTCGGTGTTGATACCGATCGGCCGTCCAAGCGCGACGGCTACAGAACGATCTCGAGTGAACAAGGTCCACCAAATTCGCTTCCAAAGTCTCTTGTCGGGTTTGTTGAGTTGTGATGATTCCACGCTGAAGGATGTTAGTACATAGTTGGGGCTTGAAGATTAGAGTGAATGTACCTGCGATGCATTCCGGAGCCTTGCGCAACAACCATCGCGACCCGAGTCCAGTAGAACACATTCTTCGTCACATCTATGGCCAGTCAGCAAAGGTCTTGTACTCAGTATTGTGCCACTCACCCTCAGGTCCTTCCCAATACCAACCAAGAAGGACCAGTGCCTGCACAATAGTGACACGATCATCTTCATAGTTGGCATCATACAAGGCCTTTGCCCGTTTGTAGAAAGTCATCGCAGCCGGGGTCGTCGACCCGTTGGCATCCATCAGCTGTGGATTCGTGCAGACACGCGAGCCCGCTAGCAAGATAGCCTGTAGCAAGAGCAACGACGGTGGGTTCTTGGGATCTCGGTAGTGACGCATGAAGCGACTACGGTTAATGATGGGCACCACAGGGGCCACCCACTTGAAGTAGGCATCCACAAGTTCATCACATAGTGGTTTGGGTGGAAGCAAAAATGCACCTCGCTGGTGAAGGATGTCGATCTCGAGATTATCCAGATCCGTCAACCGCGCCCGAGACCCTCTAATGTTCGGAGGCAGCGGGTAGTGCACGACATCGGTGGTCCCGTGGCGGTCCTGGACCAGGAGAGACAAGTTCGACGATTCTCCCAGATATGCCACCCGTCCAGCATCTTTTATAGGAGCGCGGGCGAACTTGGGCTTCATGAACTGAGCATAAGCGTTGTCTCCGGACGCCTGCTGGGCGGCCTCGGATTCCGTGAGGGAAGTGACGGGCATGCCATCGACAGCGAGTCGATCCTTCCGATATCCAAAGGCATCATCTTTATCATCCGAGTCCGAGGATTGGCCTCGCTGCTCGCCGGAAGAGTTTTCATGACCCTCGGGATGATCAGGTCGAAATTGGGAGACGGCAGCGTCGACGAGCGAAGACGCCGTGTGAGGCGGGCTGTCGGCATACTGATCATCTTTGCTCTTTGTCGAATTCTTCTTCCGTTTCGGGGAAGGAATTTTGCATTCGATGGAGAAGGCGACGCAGTTGGTACAGGGGACTCCTAGGCTGGCGGCATCACAGCGGACCTGGCGGAGGTTGAGAATCAGCGATGAGATGCGACCGAGAGGGGGGAAAAAAAAAGGCTCACCTTACGAGAGTGGCATGTCTATATGCCAGAAATAGAACGTTAGCAAATAAGTGGATTCAATGGTCGATTTACCTATGCGCCCGCCGACGAGCTTGAAGCTGGAGAGCATCGCGATAAGGAGGGACCGAGTACCTCGGCTCTCCAGCACCACGTCCAGACCGCGTCGCAGAACGAGAACGTACCTCGCACGCGCGTGATGCACGTTGTCTAGATAAACCGAGTCAGCGTCTATAAAATGCCAGATCTCTTGCCCGAGTTCCCCAGGGGCTCAAAAAGTCTTGTGCGATCCCTGTGTGCATCCACCTTCACCCCCCAATGTCTTGCGCCCACACCTGCACCACACAACCCTAAAATGCCATCGAGAAAACTCACCTTCTAAAGCTCAAGGGCTGGCCACCAGGACCATTGCGCACCGTGATCCCCGAGGTTCCCGTCGAGCCAGTGGCGCTGGGAGCAGGGCTGCCGGCCGCCTGAGGATCGATTTTGGATTCGGTGGTAGTACTCATGGCCGCGCAGTCCCCATGCGTAGCTTGAAGGTGGGAGGCAGAGTATCCCGGGCGAAGGGGAAAGCGCTGTGCGATGAACGGTATATTATATTCGGGAGGAAGGGGGCTCGGAAAAGCCACGCGATCAAGAGAAGAAAAAGTACCGGAACAGGAGGGGAAGAATATCGAAGATGTGTAGAGAGGATCTGGGGTGGTGAGGGACCTTGGGAGGGATGTGGCAATAGGAAGGAAATCATCTGAGGTCACTTGTGGAGAGAGACTCTGGAGTCCGCAAAGCCACCCTCTCTCTCCTCTTGCACTGGCCAGACCTACATAATGGCCTGTCTACTTCAATACCCCCTAATTCTGCCATCTTGACGAATTATACCTCCTACACATTGCCAGAATTAAGACTCCCTACGACGGCACCAGCTACGTTAGCCACCATTCAACTCACCCACCACCTCCCAAAAGTCATCTACACCGACGGCCTGGCCCGCCTAGGCATGATCGACAGAGGGGAGTGGAGGGACCCAAAAAGTAGGTGGAATTGGGGGTCCTCGAAGAGGCTCCGTGCAAAGACAGTTTCATCTCTGAAACGGTCGCGTCTAGAGGCCAGCAACGAACAGGAATATTAGGCGAGCAGCTAACAGGAGGATCAAGAAAGTAAAAGAAGAAACAAATGGGCGAAGTAAATCATGACTGCACATCCCATGAATTGAGTCCAGGCACGGCGGACCTACCTTTTCAGGGACCTCTCCACGCCGTGGAAATACCAGCTCAACCCGGGATTCGGGCGCAACGGTCTGCCTATTGTCCTGCCCTGTCTAAAACTCTGGGTGAGTGATTTTCGTGCAGTCGTGGGAGTCAAAGCTTGGGAACCCCCTAAAGCTTTCCTGGTTTAGTGCAAAGGCCGTCAGGTCCAGGCCGCCACGCGGGTCGTTGCGGATGGGGAACCTCATTTTCTCAAGACGTGACCAGGGGATGTTAAACGTGTTCCTTGGGGGTTTTCAGGGTTATCTAGTACTCGGGTCTATCTCTGCACGGAAGTATGCGGTGTCACCAGAAATGCGACGCAACTGAGATGCGGCTCAGACACACCTTACTCACAATACGGTGATGGTATACATCATCTCACTTCGAGACGCATCTATACCCTAGGCTGCAGATACTCGGTGCATAGTGCTTGACTCATGCGGCTCGTGCCATCTACCCCGTGGCTCCGTGCACAACATGATCCCCGCGCATCCTTCTCCATTCCTATAGATGCGACGCCTCTGAGCGTGAGCATCAAACACTACACTACGTATGCGTTTATCAACGCACTGGAGGCACAAGCCGACGATTGCGGGGACGGAAAGTTGGGGCTGGAATTGCGGGGATCAAAACCTTGCACCTGAGCCTCGTCATCAGAAATAATTCAAAAATAGTCAACAGGTGACTCGCTATCTCCAAGCCTTTGAGTGTTGGCTGACGGGAGGAACGAGCTTGTGATGCCTCGGCAACTTGAAGTATCCCCACTTCCTAAGCCTCCCCGCGAATCACAATCGCGCCCTGGCGTGTTCCTACATCATGCACATCCAGGGCTTTGTCTTTTCACTAAATTACTTGGTAGATCAGAATGAGATTGAAAGAAAAGTCTGGAACAGAAGACTTGGCATATCCGTGATACACTCTAATGTTTTCCCTAATCAGGCAGCAAATGCCCGGCACGGTTGAATATTACTGGCGGATCTGCTGTGAGGCACTGGACCGCGTGCCTGTCTAGATCTGACATCTGCCACGCGAGATCCCCCTCGAGTTTCGGCGCTTGGCTGCTTTAGGGGCGTGCTGAGCGATCGGGACAAAGTTGCGTCCGATGTCTGGGGTGGGTCGAGGGTGGCGAAGGGAACTAGGGGATTTAATTGGGATATTTGGAGAGGACTGAGGGAGGGCCAACACAGGTGAGCATTAATATCTACTTGACCTAACTGAAATCCAGATTGAATTGACTAGACTGAAATAGGATCTAGTGATCTGATCTACTCAACTAAGTAAGTTGATCTTCAATAGCGTATTCTATATTAACAAGACGGCCAAGACCTAAAGTACACGGGATTTAACATCGCTCCCAAAAAGTAGCCTAATAATCAACCTGATTTGCCCTTGGCACCGCGACGATTCTTCTTGTTGCTCTTAGCAGACGAAGCTGCCATCTCACCACTTCCCTCTTCCTTCTCATGTCCGCACTCCACAGCCTCACTAACAACTCGCTCCACCGACTCCAGTGCCGGACCGAACTCCACTCCGCTGACGAACTGCTCACTCAGGAATTCTAGCCCGGCAACGAAAATGCAAAGCGCACTAGCGATGCAGAAATGACTAATTGTCATACCGATATCGAGCCAGGAGCCCTCGTCGCGAACCATGTAGAAGAAGTTCAGTGTCATCACGTCAGAGATCGACATGACGACCATGAAGAGCGCGCTAGGCGGGACTTCGAGTCTGCGGTTGAGGATACCTAGATTGGCGCTGATGATGGCGAAGGGGATGAGGATTTGAAGGATGAGAAGGGCGCCTTGGCTGAAGGGATTGAATACGGGGATGAGACGGCGGACGCTGTCGAGGGAGAAGGTGGAGATTGAAGCAACGTTGCCAGTGCTGAAGAAGGCGGACTGTAGGAGGAAGAAGAAGAACAGGGCAACGCGGGTGTCGGAGAGGGTCAAGGCGCGGTAGTGGTATGTTCGGCCGTCGACGGTGGCCGTGCTGGTTGTCGGCTTTGGTGCGGTCGAGCCGTTACTTTTGATTACAGCCGAGCTGGTGTGCACGTAAATGGCGTGCTCGAGTCGAACCCATGTTACAAGCGTCATGCAGAACATGAAGTAGAACAAGCCTTCCCACGAGATGGCGAGGATGATGAATGTGGGTGAGAAGGTCAGGAAGATGACCATGAGACGGTGCAGATAGTGATTATTGGGATATTGTCGGTGGAAGAATGGCAGCGAGAGTGAGGCCGCTTGAAAACAGTCAGTATTGGGCGGATACTTTGATGTGTCGGATGCATTACTTACTTAGAACAAACCAGCCAACTACTTGGTTGCCAAATGGCAATCCTTCGCGGGCTTGGAGCGATGTAACGCTTGATCGGGTGACGACCAATGCTAGGAGCACCATGCCAATCTGCATGCCCATGATAACCCGAGATCCAAAGCTGTTGAAGGTCCCAGCGCTCTTTGTTGAGCTGTGGCCAATGATGGCATCCTCGAAGAGCAGATATAAGATTCCAGTGAGGAACATAAGAAGCCCACCATAGGTACTGAAAGAAGGGTCAGTCATCCACTCATTAAATCCACTGTTGAACATAAAGAACTCACATGCTTGTAAGATCCTCTATCTTCACAACTGGTAATAATGTAAATGTGCTCATAAGACAACAACCGAGGGCCCATGTCGCCGTCAAGAATGCATGATTGCGCACGAAGCTTAGGCCGTAGGCTAGAGGCCACAGAGCACCCAAGGCAAAGCAAACGGTGAGGATCTCTCGGTGGAAGTAAGATTGAACCAGTGCCTCTAGCACGCCGAGGAATGCCAAAACCTGCAGTCCAAAGCTGAGATATCCAGAAAAGGATTGAACATGACCCAGAATGATTTGGCGTCCAGCAATGAGAGCCTTGCGACGAGCAAAAACCTCTTCCCAGAAATAGACGGGGAAGAATCCATAAAAGTAGTACCGCCATGACGATCCCTGGTATAGGAAAATGGAGAAAAGAGCCACCAAGATGGAGGAAAAGAAAGAGATACTCGCCACAGTTCGGTGGGAATCTGAAGTCCCATGTAAGACATGCAAGTCAATCACTGTGGTCAACGCATAGGCAATCCAACCCAGGTATCCCAACGAGACGATAGTACGCAAGAACAACCAATCATAAGTCTGCAGATAGCGCAGACCCTCGAGGCCTAAAACCAGCAGCTCAGAGGACAGAACAATAGACTCTTCATAAGCACCATTAGAGATGAGCGCCTCCAGGTTAGCTAAGCGGCCTTCAATGGAGGTCTCGCCATCACCGGACAACGGCTCAAATGGCACATAGCGGAGCACCGCTGTCCTCTTCTGTTCCTCCTTCACTCGATACATCTCCAAAACACCGCGCGTATTCGCCAATGCAGCCATTGCCTTTTCTTTCGGATCAGCATTGAGATAGGCCAGAGGTAATTGGCCAACAGAGTTGACGGGATAATCAACGCCAACGAGGTAGGCCATGAGTGCAGCGATATCGGCTTGTGCGACATCGTGGCGTACAATCTGGTCGAATCCCCAATCGGACGAAAATCCATCCTCGTGTCCGGGTGCAACACCATTTGCAAATTTCTGCGGCTGCGCCACACCTGAGCCCCAGACAACGAGAGGAGTGCGTGTGTTATCCGGGTGTCCATCACCGTGACTGCCCAAATCGCTCATACCGTGGTCTGCAGTGAAAACAAAGGCGGTTTTATCGTCGGCATAAAAATCCTCCACCAATTGAGTAACCGCCTGCACACCTTTGTCCACAATCTTGATGTTATTGAGGTATTCCTTGGAATAAGGTCTGAAAGCATGGCCAGTGGTATCCAATCCCAGCAAATGCAGGAAGAACACCAGCTTGTCTTGGCGCAGCTTGCGATCTAGCTCCGGATCACTTTTAGCTGACTCAAACAGCCCATGAACTTTGTCAAACACCCAGGTATCCAGATGCGTCGCATCGACACTAAAATCCTCCGCCTCCTCCGCATACATCTCCGCGTCCACGCGGCCCGGTACAGCCCCCTCCTTGAACATGGGAAGAATATCCGGACTACCCCAGCTCCATGTATGCCGACTGCGATTGAACACGCTATCAAAGTTGACAGGGTTCAGCTTCCAGCCTGTGGTCACGGACGAGACATCCTCGTACAGACCCGCAATGAGAGCAACATGTCCGGGGCGGGATTCAGTAGGGACGCGGGTATGCGAGACTCCAAAGGTACCATGCTCGAGGACCTTGTCGCGAATGAATGGCGTCAGGCGAATCAATTCGTCGGATTGCGCGGCGGGCGCGGGATCGGGGAAGGCCTGGAAGGCCTTATCTGCGCGTAGGCCGTCGGCAACGAAGAGGACAAGTCGTTGGGCGGGTGCTGGCGTATTTTCTGGACGGTCGACTCCAAATGAGCGCATGCCACTTACGATGGGGCTCACGAAATAGATGTCGAAGATCGAATACGTATAGATCAGGTGGAAGACCACCGCGATGGCGAGGAACCCGACGCGGCCGAGACGCGCCATGATGCTAGTCCTCGGGGATTTCCAGTCTCGAAAAAGAAAAATGAGCGGAATTGAGCCCCTGGAAGAACAGACAGGAAGGCTTAAAAGGAGGTCATCTCTATTACAGACGTTGACACCGGGGAACTTGAGGACGGGCGGTGAACACCAATCACGGGTCAGGAAATGTGCACGGCAGAACCACTTGTTTACGTTGAAAGTGTTTACAGCCAGGGCTAGACCTTCGTTACGTCTACCCTGTTCATACATGTCGTTGAAGGCACGATCGTAAGCCAGACATTCAAAAATCTCTGTAAATTTTTCATTCATTTCATCATCGGTAACAAAAAGCCTTCAGAACCGCGGACTATATATAGCCACGTAATCGGGGTAGACAATGAGGTAGGCGATATCGTCAAGATCCGGGAGACAGTCAGGATAATCGCTGGAACAAAAGCTCGGCGCATAGCCATCACGGTGTTGAATTTTGCCTCAGCGCTATACCCCTTGAACATCATCTTACCTACGTCGAGAGAGACCATGAAATTGCCATGGTTGAGGAGAGTGCGCTCGATTGCCGTGCTGGAGGGTCTACTCGAAGTTGGTGTGCAAGTCACGTAGGTAAGAGTATTAGATTCAACTCGACTGGTGCAAGCCGTAGACGCTCGGCTCTTTTCTTAAATTCCCTGCAGCTCAATGTGACATGACAAGTACTCAGCAAATAGTGCGTTTGTGCATTAGCTCGCGGAGGCACAGCCACATGTTCTATGGGCCCCATCGTCCGATCCTAGGGGCCAACAAGCTTTGGTAGGTTGGCTATGTCTCTGTAATCAGGGCTAGTGAACCGTTAACTACTGAGGCCGGCCTCGGCATCTGGGTGATAACGAAAAGGTTATCGATAGAGGCATATAAATTCAGCTGAGGAGAAATTAGACCGGGATATATTGGGAACCAACAGGAACCAAGTGAGATGCTTGAAGCACTTCACAATATCACATTGTTTCAACAGTGTATATTAACATCATTTCCCCTTCACTATATTGTTTCAAATCACAGGTTAACTTGTGCTACGCCGAGCTCGACCGCCGCTTCGTCAATGCATCGATAACCCTTGTATAGAACTTGGACGCCTGCCCACGACTAAAGGTGATATCCACCCTCAAGAATTCGGGAAGAATGCCCATCAGCTCACGGTCCCGATTCGCATCCAGCAAGGGCAAATACTGGAACTCCGCAGACTCGTACTTCGACGAAACCACCTTGGGAATGACAAGCTTGAAGTGCAGAGCTGCGGCATAGTTAGATGCTGAATTGGTATAGAAGATCGAGAGGTACTTACTTCCGTTAACACCGGTCTGAATGCAGTCGTATAGATGATCTGTCTCTCTGTTCTTGACATCCCGGATGATCAATCCAGACAAGTCGGTATACAGCTCCTCTTTGAGCGACGCCAGCTGGGCTGCTTGTGCGGCCTCGGCGCTTACAGCGGCGGTTGCGCGGTTGGCTCCAACCTTCATGGCGCTTCCAGGAACCTTGGCTACGCTCTCCAAGCTTGCAGCTGTGCTGCGTGCTGCGGCGAGCTTGGTCTGCAAGGCCTTGACTTCAGCCTCTGTTGCCGCAAGCTGAGAGCGAGCTTCCTCGGCCTCGGTCTTGAGCCGGGCCATTTCGACATCCCGGTCTTTGAGTTGCTTCTGGAGGCTGCGGCTCTGCTGTCCAAGCGCTCGCTGTGCTTCCAATTCGGTTCGGAGCGAAGCGACCAATTCGTTCGATGCTAGTAGGGTATTAGTGACACTCAACAGGATACATTTCGGGTCGATGTCGTACCGTTGGTGATACTCTCACATTGCTTGCGCAGTTTTTCCATGTTGGCGTTGGCTTCTACAATACCAATCTCGCGAAGATTACGATACTTGGATTCTAATCCTTCGTGCTTCTTGGTGAGATCTCCGATCCTACGCCTCAAATCCGGATCAACGCCTTGTTCGACTCCATAACTAGACTGGCGCTTGTTTGGTGACGCATTATGTGTCCGTACATTGGCCATACGGGCCCGCGCATGCTTCACAAGAGACGAGGACGCGTAGCGGGTTGGGGGGTCTAGGAGAACCGACTCGTCAATCTCGGGCTCGGCTTCTTGCATCTGAGAGTCGAGCACTTCGGGTTCACGCTGTACTTGCTGTACTTGGGCGGCGCGTGTCGGAGTGTACTCAAATTCGCCATCTGTCTGCTTCGCCACGCTGGATGCTCGCGCTCGGCGACGCGCCGCAGTCGCAGTCGCAGTCGCAGTCGCAGTCGCAGCCGCAGCTGGCTTGGTCTTCGTTGCAGCGCGTGAAGTCTTCGTACCTTTTGTAGCCATCGGGTCTTCGTTCTCCTGGTCATTGGAGTCTTCTTCGTCCATCGGCTCCTGCGTCACAGCTGCCCGCTCTTGCCCCGCAGAGTTATCGGCCGTGCGACTGCTTCCTCGAGGTCTCCCTCGACGAACAGGCCTTTTAGCTGCAGCAGCTTCATCTTGAGATGGTGGCTCTGACGCCTGTTTCTTTCCACGCGTATTTTTAGTCTCGGCGGCAGTTTCGTTAGATGTACGCGGTCGGCCTCGTCGGCGTTTCACGGGGGGCTCATCGCTCGCGTCCGGAAAAGGGGCGCTTTCATGTTCAGTGATTTGCATCAAATCCTCATCGTCCGAGCCAGCAAGGGCCGAGAGTTGAGTGGGAGCTTTTCGTTTCGGCATATTGTAATGCGGCTTTTTGTCCGATATGTGTAGAAGACGCGACTATCAACAACCGGGGAACATGTGACATTCCGGGACCACACCCGCCACGGCTGCCCGAACCACTTGTCGGACTTTTGACTTGGTCCTTGGACTGGATCTTGGAAATTCCCCCGGACTCACGGGCTTCATTCCTTCTACTTGACACTTCCAACTTTGGAACGCCTTGTCTTCGCCTTCGATACCCTGCCTACCCCCTTGTCATCTTCATCACCTCCTCACCGCTGTCGTCATGGCTTCAGCAGGCGGCCGACGATGGCAACAATTTCTCCAGGAGATGATTATGGTTGCGGGTACCGTCAGTTTCACTATGCGTCGCATCATTATCTTCTAGTCTAACAGCTTGTTTAGTCCGCCTCTGCATACTTTCTCATACGCTATCTCCTATCGCGCCTTGACTTCGACCCCGAGAGCCAAAAGAAGGAAGAACAACGTAAGAAGTCGGCAGCTATCCTGCGCAGATTAGATGGTGGAGACGACTCAGACGATGAATCGTCCCGACGCGCGGGTGGTAAAAAAGGAGGCCGGCAACGGCGAGGCGAGCTCACATTGACTCAATACGAGCAAGCTATCGCCATGGACGTTGTTGCGCCAGAAGATATTCGGGTGTCATTCGAAGATATCGGTGGCCTTGATCATATTATCGACGAACTGAAGGAATCCGTGATCTACCCGTTGACCATGCCTCACCTCTACTCCTCCAGCTCCTCCCTCCTGACTGCACCTTCCGGTGTCCTCCTGTATGGCCCGCCTGGCTGCGGAAAGACCATGCTCGCCAAAGCGCTGGCGTCCGAGAGTGGCGCTTGCTTCATCAACCTGCACATTTCAACGTTGACGGAGAAGTGGTACGGTGACTCAAATAAGCTGGTAAATGCAGTTTTCTCCCTCGCGCGCAAGCTTCAGCCCTCCATTGTGTTTATTGACGAGATTGATGCCGTCCTTGGAACCCGGCGGAGTGGAGAGCATGAAGCAAGCGGTATGGTGAAGGCCGAGTTCATGACCCATTGGGATGGTCTCACCTCGACCAACTCCATGGGTGAGCCACAGCGGGTCGTCGTGCTCGGCGCAACCAACCGCATCCAGGATATCGATGAGGCCATTCTTCGACGTATGCCCAAAAAATTCCCTGTGACACTTCCCCCGCCGCTCAGCGTCTCCGCATTCTCAGCTTGATCCTCAAGGACACCAAGGTCGATCGGGACAACTTCGATCTGCACTACCTGGTCAAGAACATGGCCGGTATGTCCGGCAGTGACATTAAGGAAGCTTGCCGTGATGCAGCCATGGCTCCAGTGCGGGAATTAATCCGACAGAAGAAGGCCGACGGCATGCAAATGACCGCCGTCGACCCTTCGGAGGTTCGCGGTCTTCGTACAGAAGACTTCTTCTCCCACGCCGGGGGTATCAAGGTCATCCCACCGCCTCGGGACAGCCAAATTCTGGGGTCCGTCTCAACGGGCAAGGTCCTATCCGAGAAAGATGATGGCGAGTGGAACACCGAAGACGAAGCCGAAGATGGCACGGACTCCCGTCCTTTGGTGGCTGAGCCTCCAGAGTAATTTTTTTTCATTCTTTGTTTGATATAGACGACTATTTGTTTTGATCTCAATTTTCGAAGTCAAGGAAAGGCGTTTTTCCGGAGACTTAGGATCTTGATAACGGCCGCATTATCTGATCGGTGGCAAGATGCGAGTGATGCAGTGACTGCTGGCAGGGCCGGGCTATGTTAATAGAGCGACATGATGAGTCTCATGTACAATTGTTCCATTGGGACTACATAATGTAATATTTGCTCCATCTCTATACGTATGTGAAGCTAGCTATACTCCAATACCTTCAACAAGTGGAGTACGCCGGCCAACGTCATGTACCTGCGACGCGGCAAAGTCAGCTGCTGATCCACAACCCCGTCCAACACTCCTTTTTCTCTGAAGCTTTTTTGCCTGTTCTCCTGACCCATTGCACTCAACATAGAATCCACCAAAGATAATATCCCTGGCGAAGTGACCTGGGTTTTTGGCTGTTCTCGAATTTCGAGGTGCCGCCTTGTGGGTCGTTATCGTCACCGACCACCTACGCCTCCTGCGTTCTCCTATCGCATCCATCACCTCACCACTCCGCATTTCCCCCGCCTCTTTCACCCCCAGACAGATCTCGCTATATTACATCGAATTGCCGGTGCATGACTGCCGTTGTTCCAACCTTGCTTTGAGGCCTCGCAGCGTGGTTGGTGACGAATGGGCTCTCTCCTAGAAGACCACTGATGGCAATCAGTGCCTTGGCAACAACAAACGGTCCTCAAGGAGCCTACGACACGCCCCCCTTGGAGGAAGTATTCCATGGGCCTCTCTGACAGGAATGAGTTCCCAAAATAGCTTCGTCAATGCTTCTGTGAGCTCCAACACTGTCAGCACAAGCGCCGCCTCTGCGGTCCGATCGCGCCCTCGTCGCTTGGTCTCTTTCATGGACGATGAATCTGACAACCCGGACGTTAAGACCAACAATCTCTCATACAATGACGCTCAACCGCTTGCCTCGGGCACAAAGCTGTCCACGGAGAACGGGACGCTTCGTTCTCGCGGTGCAACCCCCTCGCCTCTGTCCTCTCGCGGCACATCACCGTTACCAATGACACATCCTTCCCGAGTCACCGAATCCTCATATCGGAGTCGCCGCAACGAAACGGGATCACTGGGGTGGAATGGATCATCGAAAGCCTCATCATCACGAGGGGCTGCCGATTTTCTGGATTCATCCTGGTCGTCACTCCAGAATCTGGCATCATCGGTATTAGGGAGTGACGCCGGACAAAATACACCAACTAATGCGAACAAGACAAATACACGGAGGAAGCCATCACGGTCAGACGTATATATTCGGAGTATCCCGAGGTCAACGCCCTCGGCGTGGGGTCCATCAGGACCTTCCACCCCGGACATTGGAAATGGGACCAATGAGGAAAGACAGGCACTAGTACAGGCGAAGAAGCGTGAGGCATTACTCCTCGCAGACTCTGACCCAATCACAAGCCGCAACTTTCGACATAAGAAACGCGATTCGGGAGATTATTTTGACCAGCCGCTGAATCCAGAGCATGATGAAGAGGCACTTGCTTATATACACCATGTGCAGGCCACGGATAGCATTACCGGAGTGACCATTAAATATGGCTGTCAAGCAGCAGTATTCCGAAAGGCCAACGGGTTCTGGCCGAATGACAATATTCAAAGCAGGAAGACGGTCCTCCTGCCAGTGGAAGCATGCACGGTGAAAGGGCGACGGATTGCAGAAGAGCTACCCGATTTCTTGGGTGACGATAATGAAGATCCGAATGACAGCTCTATTGCACCTCCTGCGGACTCTACAAACAACTCGATACCAGAGCATACAAATCCTAGCTCTTGTGAATCTCAAGTCAATCGCATCTGGAAGCATGAATCCTGGGTGCAAATTGACGGATTCCCCTCAAGAGTCGAGATTGGCCGCGTTCCTCGGAGGGCACTAGGATATTTTCCTCGCACTCGTCGGAAATCCGTGTCTTACACCGACGCGGAGCCTTCTCTCGGCTCTTCTCAGAACGTGACTAGAAGTCCATCTCCAGCTGGATCGCCGTCAATCGGTTCATTCCAAAGCGTCCTTCCCCGCACTCGAACTCGCGGTGATGAAACCAAGCCGCGCCCGCAGCACCCCATGCGCCCGCAGCACCGCCGACAACGCAGCAGCATCAACCTGTCCGGTACCGGGGTTGGTACCCTCGATCGCGATTCCACCGCACCCGGGCCTGCAATGGACGGTCTCACCCAGTGGCTCTCTAAGCATGTCACGTCTCTCGCCCCGCCTGGTCCACTGCAAAATAACCGGAAACATTCTCATGGTTCTGAGTCCACCAGTACACCCAATGCATCAGGGCTTGAAAACATCGGTGGCGCTCTGGAGGGCTGGGTCCGAAAAGTTGCAACACGTGCCAAGGCAGGTATCAACGAGCTCCAACAAGGCAACCCAACCCAACAAGCCGGAAACCGAGGTCGTAACCTCGGACTATGGGGCATGGGCGATCTCATTGAGATGGACGATGCATCCGAAGGCCGAAGGTCGCCCAGCGTATTCGGGACCTCACGCCGACCTGACCAGCAAAGCACGTCCTCTTCCTCTGCGTTCCAGACCGGGGCATCCGCGTCCTCGACGAGCAGGTCTCGCGTGAATGGTCTCGGATTAGGCTCAGAATTGGGTTCGACCGACCGCCTGAAAGATGACTGATGTGTTTGATTGCGACCAGCGTTCATAATAGAGCTTCTTCGCCTTGTTACTGGGCCTTTTCTTTTGAGGATCCACGGGTTCTGCATCTTTTTTTCCCCTGCGTCTTCCCCTTCTCTTCTCATAAGCGGCCTAGTGTTTCTTTTCTTGCGGCGGTCATTTTTGCTTGGCCTTTCGGCAGGGCTGTCTGAAGCAACGCATGCATGACAGGGGATATCGATGTTAAGTTTCGCATCTGACTATCTGCTATCGGGGTTGTGCTCTTGGCAAATTGAAGGATGGAAAATTTTGTCGCATTGAGACAGATCCAGGTCTTGAACGAGACCCGACATAAGGACCATTCATCTCCCAGTTTGCTGCACTTTGACATGTCGGATGTATAATCATTTCTCTTGCTCTTACAGCAATCCGCCGTTTTTGCATCAGCCTTTCTTTGATATCCCTCTGAATAGTGATCGCCCGGCGGTATTCCTGCCAGGTGCCATAATTTACTACATTTGAATGAGTCAGCTTTGTATAGACGTATACCACATGTAGTGATCCAGTACAGGCATCTTCTGACTGGAAACTGAGTTCATCAAGTGTCGCTTGCTAATGGTGGACTAATTCTTGGGTTCGGTTGCTTCAATTTAAGCCTTTTCCCAAAAGAATGAGCCAGATAGGCCCATGGCTCTATAGAATGCTACAGGTATGTCAGGATTTTGGCCTCAGACTGGTGACGCCCTAACATCAATGTCTGAATTGGCAGTGTCTGCAGGTTTGGACCCTTTCTTCCGTGTTTCCCCCGAAATTTTCCCTCCTGGGCATCTGTATTTTCCACCTATGAGCGCGCTCATCACCACCAATTTACCTGTTCCTCTCCGAAGAGCCAAGTGAATTGCGGGGAAGTATCTTCTTCAGACTAGTCTCCAAGATAGATTATAATTGTTATGAACCATTCTCCACATAAGAGGGGTAACAGATAGTATAAGATATCGTGACACCCAAGATGCATCTTTATGCACTCGTTTTGCCCATTGCCTCAACTTTGCAAATAGCGTGGATCTAATTTCAAAAGAGATAATCAAACATCTCAAAACAATTGAATAAAAAATCAAGGCCGACAATGCTCCTCTTACCCATATGGCTCCTAGCCACCCTCACCCAGTCCACCCCTCTTTCGAAAACAACCATCAAACCTCCGACAGCAACTCTATCAAAGACAATCTTCGTCGGTAGAACCCTGCCCGAATTCGACCAAGATCTCTTCCTCGGTATAAAATACGCCAACAAACCCACTCGCTTCACAGCATCCTCTCTCAAAACCACCTACGCCTCCAACGATAGTAATTCCGGAGTCTATGATCCTTCAGTCGGAGGATTGACATCGAACAATCATGTGTTCTACAATGCCTCAGAATACGGATATGACTGCCCGGCATATGGATCTGACACAACGACTCTTGTTAATCGTGGCTTGGCTCACTTGGATGAGGATTGTCTGAATTTGAATATTATTCGCCCGAGGGGGCACGGGCATAGATTGCCGGTTATGTTATGGATATATGGAGGTGGATGGCAGCAAGGGGCAACTGCTGATCCAAGGTATGTGTAGTCTTTTCTCTTTCTCTTTGATATGAAACACGGATCGATGGAAGCATCATGACTGACTGGGCGCACCCTGGGTGTTTAGGTATAACATGAGCTATATTGTTCAGCAGGGCGCTTTAAACGGTAAACCAGTGCTAGGTGTATCCATCAACTATCGAATGGCTGCTTTCGGTTTTTTGGATTCAAAGGAAGTGCGCGTAAGTTTATTTTGCCCACTTGATTTATCTTCTTGGGTAATTTGACTCGATAGGCCGAGGGGAATACCAATCTTGCTCTAAGAGATCAACGCACGGCTATGCGATGGGTGAAGAAGCATATCGAGGCATTTGGCGGTGATCCGGACCGGATCACCATCTGGGGCGAGTCTGCGTATGTGGGAAATTCTTCGTGTATCCAACTTTGGAATTTACTAATGTGAGATTACTGGCTTTTTAGTGGCGCGTACAGCGTCGGAGCTCATCTAGTGACCAACGGTGGAGATAATGAAGGTCTCTTTAGAGCTGGTACGAGCCCAGACACTCTCGAATAAGGATGCCTTTCACATATAGCTAACTTCAAAATCAGCAATTATGGAATCCGGCAATGCCGTCGGACCTCCATACAACGGCACCTCATGGCACCAACCGATGTATGACCGAATCGTCGAACGGGCAGGGTATGTCCCCTCCTCCTCCTTGTTCTTCACAATGCATGAAATCTATATCTGAGCCCATGAACAGATGTACAAATGCCACAAATACTTTACAATGTCTCCGCGACCTCCCCTACTCGACCATCTATAACGCAGCCTACGAGGGTCTAGAATGGTTTGCAACCATCGACAACAGCTTCATCTCCCAATATCCTCAAATGAGCTATAAAGAAGGGAAACTCAGCAAAGTGCCTATTCTACTAGGAACAAATACAGACGAAGGAACCAGTTTCGGAACAACAGGGACGAACACAGATGAAGAATGTATCGAGCAATTGATTTGTACGTCACCTTTTCTTCACCACATAGACTTGACATGAGTGACTGATGGAGAGGTAGCATCTAAACGCTGGGTCCTCAACCGTACAGAAGCTACCGAGATTCTTGCAGAGTATCCCAATATCCCAGCCTTAGGATGTCCCTACGGCTGGGGCAATACTACCTGGCCGTCCCTGGGACTGCAGTATAAACGCTATGAGTCCATAGCGGGTGATCTGACAATGTTTGCGCCGCGACGGTTGCTAGCGCACACTATGGCTCAATTTGAGAATGTGTATTCGTATCGATGGGATGTCGCGGCACTGAATACTAGTTCGACGATTGGAGTGCAGCATTTCGCAGAGGTATGTTCATATAATTCTTGGGAAGGAAAGACTGTCCACCTGATGGAATGATGCTGATTGTCTTTTTTTATAATTATTATTATAGATTCCGTTCGTCTTCGCGAACCCGGTGCAGAATATCACTGCACTCGGATCTGATCCGTCGAGGTTGGAATTGGGGCAGATGGCGGCGAGAATGTGGACTTCTTTTGTGACGGATTTAGATCCCAATGGACATGGAGGTGAGTTTCCATCCTTGAGGAGTGTTCCTTGCGTTTTGTGGATAGTACACATTGATTGACGATGATAGTATCGCATGTACCCCAATGGCCGAAATATTCCTCCAAGACGAAGAACTTTGTTTTCCGTCTTCCAATGAATGAGAGCTATATCGAGGACGATACCTATCGCGCAAAGGGAATGAATGTTATCAATGGTATCGCTCGTTGACGGGAATAGAATGGCCGTGGTTGTACGGTGGATTAGCAATGAACTCTGTGAGGAAAGTTCTAAGAAATTTACAGCCCATATAAATGGGCCTACGGAATAAGATCAATGATTGGTGCGACAGCATCTCTCATGCTTCTTCTCGAAGTCAAAGTCGAAGACATGGAGAGCAGCGGCTCAACTTTTATTGATAGGACTATTCCACCAGTTCGGCACGGAGAGGAGATCCAGACTCCATGTCGACTCAATGCACAGATATAGTATTCGCAATCTAGTTGGCCTTCTTGCCGTTGATGCTGACGAGCTCGACGTCGCTGTCGCGGGTTAGTTGTGTGTGGAAGTCTGTTGGATTTGGGGTGCTTACAAGACGAGGTCAGAGTTGGCGGGGATCAGGCCGGGGAAGCCGCTATGAAGAAATTAGTACTTGGAGTATGACCAGGAGGATCAATGTGGTTGGAAAGGTATCCGGGGTTCAAGGTCGAAGGTTGGGAGGGTCTCGAGAGAGCTCGAATAGCTTGTTACGTACCGGGAACCGTAGCCGTAGTCGCTGGTAAGATGGTTAGCATTGAGCGAGTCACTGGTCACGATGATTGACTTACCTGCTGATGGTCAGAATGGCGCGCTCGCCCAGAGTCATCTTGGGGACACCCTCGTCCCAGCCTGTCCCAAACACGTCAGCACATAATCCTCGTGAGATACTTGGGTGTCGAGCATCGTCGCTTGAGCTTCCACGTACCCTTGATGAGACGGCCGACACCGATGGGGGTAGCCAGAGGAGAGCCACGGTCACGGGAGCTGTCGAACCTATTTGACAGAGTGTAAGTGTCTGCAAAACCCATGCAGGATAAGAGGAGGCTTACTTGTTGCCCATGAAGTGGTTGTCGGCCTTGCTGGGGTCATACAGACAGCCAGTGTAGTGGAGAGCGACATTGTCACCCTCCTTGGGGTAGGTGACGCCGTCACCGGGGGAAAGAATAGTCTTCTCGACGCCCATTTTGATCGATATATTCGGTATTGAGGGGGGATGGTAGTGATGGAAAAAACGAGGGGCAGCTGTGATTTTATCCACTTTTCTTTCCGAGTGGGGTTTCCCGACGTAATGCACTTCCACCTTTTTCCTTTTCACTTTACCCAATGGTTTACACTGATGGTTATGGGTTACACTCTACGCCGATCCTAAGAGTCTGACCCCTGGTAGGGTGGCGAGAGGAGAAGACTTAGATCTTAATTGATCTCAGTTTGGGGAACTCTCAGGATCCTGCTCTAGTACTTTCGCGATGTAGGCGGGGGATAGCTCGGGGAGCTTCCTCAGCAGATTATTTGATCTAGTATCACCGTGGGTCTGTTCATTGAATCAATTGGAGTAGTTTTATATCTCATAGATCCACTACTGCGTGCTCCAGAATCCCCGCGATCAAGCCTTGCCCGTGGCTTCCGAGGTCTCACCCCAACGGAGGAGGGGTCTCCGGAGCTGTTGGCCGTGATTTTCCGTAGACTATGCAGGTCAGAGGTAGATTGATTCGTCGGTGATGTCTTCATTTCAACTATACCGAATCAGGTTTGACCATTGAACGCGCTATTCAACCTTGAAGAATGCCATCTTCTTCACATCCTGCACCGAGATAGCAGCAATATGCGTGCGCGGGAACCGAGCATCGGGCACTGTCCCCAATGGCTCCCCTACCTGCAGATAATGCAGAGTCTCAATACCAGCCACGTCCAAGAACTCCAGGACCTTGTGGAAGTTCAAGCTGATCTGATCCACGCCATGGCTATCATCCGACAGACAGAAGCGGCCACCACGAGCCAGGAATTCCTGATTTAGTTGTATCAGTCTCGATTCACAACCCGAGAAAAAAAAAGATGAAATGTCCAAGAACTTGGACTTGAACAGAAACATCAACATACCTTGCAAATCTCTGCCTTGGGATAAGGCTCACTCATGCCCTTCCTCAGGGCAGCCCCATTAATCTCCAACATACCACCATACCCCGCAATAAAGTCCAAATTCCTCAAGATCCGTGCCCAAACCCCTTCCCAAGTCTGGAAGCTTCTCTCCATATCATCACTCTTCAATCGAATAAGATCGAAATGCCCCACCACCAGCGGCTTTAGCTCCTGCAACATGTCAAGCTGCGCATCAAAGTAATCTTCGAAAAGACGCAGATCCGAACCACCCGCGAGATCGCGCGCTTTCTCGTACATTTCCCGATCGTAGTCAATCGGCACTGTGTGCATATGGTGCAAGCTACCGATGAAGAACTCGAATGGGAACCGGGACAGTGACCGCTCAATGAGAGTCTTGGACTCAGGCCGGATCCATTCGCATTCAAAGCCAATGATGATTTGGATTTGAGAGGCGTATTTGGTGCGGAGGCGGACGGCTTCTGCCCAGTAGTCTGCTTCATTGCTAAAATGCCACTCCTCTGTTTGGCCGGATTCGGTCTGATCGAGGTGGTTAGATTGGACAGAAGGGTTTTGGTGTAGAGGGTTGGTTTTTGGGGGAGGGGGGTTGGAGCTACCTCTTCTGGATAGAAGTCTGCTTTGTGACGTGGCATATGCTCTGTTAGGCAGAAGACTTGCATCTTTTTGGAGATGGCGGCTTGAATTACATCTTCAAGAGAGTCTTTGGCGTGGCCGGGGCAGAATTGCCCTGAATGGCTATGGTGTGAGAATGGCATTCTTGTGTCTGAGTCACTGTCAGTGATGAACGCTGGAGTGTTTGGGGACGAGACTCGAGGTGGGAACATGAAAGAGAGATCTTTCATGTAAGATGCGCAATCAATTGGACTTACCTTGCGTCTCAATTACTATGGTTGAGCGTTGGCGAGAGAATCGATGATTGAGGGGAAGATGGCGATAGAACCCGATAAGGATTTCCGCTCTCAAAAGCTCCCGAGGTGAGATTGATTTGAGCTTACCATACGCTTACAGGTCTGCGTACTACATTTCAATTGATTCTTTGACTTGACAAGTAAAGTTGGACTGGGTTGTTAATTTATATTAGGTATCAAGATCCTCTGTGCACAATTGAGTAGAAGAGCATCTCCACCTGTGGGACGCATCTAACCCCATCGAAGAGATCCAGCTCTTTGAAGTAGAAACCATCCTAATCCTCATCAGGGCTTCTATCTACGTCTGCTCCTTCTCCAGACACCCTGTCCTGTTCTGCAATTTTGTACTTCTTTTCACAATTCTTCGCTCGTTTCGTCCTTCACTCGTCCGGATCTTTTGTCTTCTCTTATATCTCCGGCCATTTGCGCTTTCTTACCCTTCCCATTGCGCTTCCCAGTCTTCTTTCTCTTCTTCTTGGTCTCATTCTCATCGCTCTCCACCTTCCCCTTCAGCGGTGAATGTGAATGCAAATCTCCAGTCCACGCCATCACTGTAGCAAAAGCATACTCCCCATCATGCGAAATAGATAACCGCCCAACACTTCCCGGTTTCCCATCTCTCCCCTCAGGCCAATACACAATCTCCGGAATAGAACTCTTATCCTGTTTATTTCCAACACCGCCTTGCGCCCTAACAACAACATCTTTCCATCCAATCGCGGCCGCGCCTTCGGGCGCAGCTTTGCGCGCCGCTTCTTTTGCCGCGAACCGGCCAGCTAACCAGCGCGTCATTTCAGCTGTGACTGGTGGACTGACGGAAGTGCCCTGTGGTGCGAGGGTTTCTTTGAAGCGCGTTGTGAAGTCGGCTTGTTCTCGGGGATCGAGGATACGTCGAGTGAAGCGCGTTAGGTAGTCGGCGCGGTTGAGAAGGCGGGATATTCGAGGAGTGTGGACTATGTCTGTGCCGATGCGGAGGGGGAGGGGAAATGGTAAGGGTTTCATTTTGGAGTGACGTTTGGACAGAGGAAAGGAGGAGGGAGCAATAATGGGTGAGGTTGGAGGTCAATTTTCTTTGGGCCTGGTCACGTTGCGCGGTATCGCACGTTCTAAGTGACTGCGGGGAAGGTCGTTTTAGCTTGCATGAGCTGCAAGATGTGACTTGGTCATAAGCTGGAGCACTCAGTCTAATCCTCAGTCATGTACCAATGCGCGCAACGCAGCTAAAAATTCAGGACTGGAGCTCGTACTACAATGCTTCGACGAAGTTCTACGAGCTACACGGAGATCCCATCGACTTTCCTGTAATATGACTGACATCTCAGGTCACAGTCCAGGTAAGCTTGAGGTCTCCAAATATACCTTGATGAGCCCACGTAGAGCAACAAGCAAAACCGCCCGTGGCCCTCAGTACTCCGTGAGTGGATGCGCGCAGCTCCGAGAGCCCCTCCGGGACCACCCAACATTCAGATCAAAGTCAGAAGAAACACGATATTCTTCTATGCAGCGTACACGCGTCTTATGTACAGATTCACAAATTCCATCACCGACTTCCGAAATCAGTCCGCCAGCTTCATCGCCACGGAATCCAACAAATCTGGTGATCTTTTCGTGAAAGGGACAGAATAGAATGGGTCGACTTAATGCATCATGCTATTTCACGGGTCACCAGTCGGTCCATCGATATAATCCGTTCGGGAAGGGAGTTTAGTGCTTCTCCGACTTCTTGTCGCCGTCGACCTCCTTCAGGAAATTTCTGTTCTTTGTTAGTTTTTAAAACCCCTGACGCGGATGCGAAAGATGCCTTTCGCTCCATTTATTGCGATAGATCGGATCTGAATTGAATCGACAATTCATCTGGGGTCACGTACTGGATGAAGTCACCCTCTTCCTTGGAAGAAGCGTTGATCGGGGGACCAGCGGCAGTCTTGGGCTTGGAGCCACCGCTCAAGGCGAGGTAGGAGCCGGCGAACATGGAGCCGAGGACAGCCATGGAGAGCTAGATCAATGGGGAAAGGTCCGGTTAGTTTCCTGGGTCCATGTGTAGCTGGGACGCAAAAAGGGATGGCTGAGGGAGCGCGCGGCCGGTGGTTCCGGAATCGATCGGGCACTTACGACGTGGGAGCCGACCTTCTTGCCGGCGATCTGGTAGTAGACGACCATCTTGAGGGAGTGGGATGTGAGAAGGGCTGGAGGTCAAAAGCGATGTGGAAGCGGAATCCTCAGGCTCGAAAGTGAGGACGAAGTCGGCTCAACGACCGCCTTTCCTGATCAGGCTAGTCCGTATATTGGATGACTCAGCTGGGTCTGTGATCAGGTGATCTTCCGAGTTGATCCGAATCATGTGACCCGTTCGGGAAAGTCATCACGCGCGTCGGAAACGAGGAAGGCGCATACATAGTTTCTATTTGTGGACTTTGAAATGAAATCAACGGAAATAGAGGCTGAAAGAGACATGAAGTGACCGGTCTACTCGTCTTAGGAAGCTTCAGTAGACACCGTCGATGCGATGGATGCCCTGACCCGGTTGTGTGGACGCCCGCAACTGAACCTCGGGGGAAGTAATGAATACCATGGACAGTATACCCCGGCTATGCACTGTGTCGGCTACCCTGCACGGGTTTCAATTCAGTCTTAATAAGAGCCTGGCCTTGGCCCGAATCTTGTGATTTCTGCCTTTCTGACCTTTTGACCTCTCGTCCTATTCAACCTGGGGTTTTCTGCATTGCTGCATTTTCCTCCCTTGCTTTGCATTTCAGCGAGCTCTCATTCTGACATCCCTCGGTCCTTTCTTTACTGAATCTGTACTTTTTTTGTTCTAAACAACTACACGCTCACACGATCACGAACACGATGGTCTGGGGGATTCGCCAGAAAGACACTCCCACTCCTCCGCCTGTGGACCAGCCTGTGACGCGAGAGAAGCTCCCCGCAAAGCTGCAACATCTAGTCGACCAAGAGGAAGACTTTTACGACGACCTCTACTCTCCCTAGTACGTGCGCGATATATAAATTCCAAATCCCCACACCAAGCCATGACAATTCCCCGCTTTCCTAATGTCCCAAACTCCCCCAATGCGCTGGGAACCCCGGAGCAAGACTTGGAATCGACTCTCGTTTCCCGCACAGCCCGAGATCCACTTCCCGGCGCATTATCTGTCCAATGACGTACACTGCGAAACCAGCATCACGACTTATAAAGAGTCACCAAAAAAAAAATCGTGAAGCCCAAACTCCAGACTAACCATGTCTTCCTCCGAATCCAGCTCCGTCGACTCAACCGATACCAACTACCGTTACGCCGCTTACGCCAACCGCGTCCGCACAATCCTCCTCTCCGCCCACCGCTATGTCGCTTACACCTCCGACATAGGCGAGTCCTTCCGCCCAGTCGCCCACCCCTGGCTCGTCCGCTCTGCCTACGGAATCTCCTGGGCCTATCTGATCGGCGACGTAAGCCATGAAGGTTACAAAGCATACCTGCGCAACCGGCGCGCGCTCGTGCCGCCCGGCGAGACGTACAAGGATGCCAGCGAGCTTCCGCAAGACCAGATCATTCGGGGCATGGCGACGGGGAATATCGCAGGTCCGCTGGGTGTGAGCGAGGAGGGCGAAAAAGAGCAGGAGCTTGCGCCGTGGTCTACGACGGAAATCTCGCTAGCAGAAGATTATCGGATGGTTATGGCCAAACGCGCTGTGTTCCAAGGAATTGCCAGTATGGGGTTGCCGGCTTTCACCATTCATAGTGTGGTCAAGTATTCCGGGAGAATGGTGAAGGGGGCGAAGACCACACTTGTACGGACTTGGTTACCGATCGGGGTATGTTTTCCTCTCGCTTGCAGTTGCGTTTTGCATTTTGCATTTGCATTTGCGGTCTGGATAGTGATGAGAATGCTAACAATAGAATTAGCTCGGTCTCGCGGTCGTCCCGTCTTTGCCTTATCTCTTTGATCATCCCGTTGAAGAAGCTGTCGACTGGGCATTCGGCACTGCACTACGGATCTATGGCGGCGAAGATGCTGTTCGTCCTCTGCCCCACCATGCCCACCACCACCCTGATATTCAAGGTACCACGGCCGCCGTAGCTCAGCTTTCCTGGGAAGAGTACAAGAATGAGCGGGAAAAGGCGCGTGAGATCAGACAGCAGGCGGATGGATCGTCTATTTCGAGTTGGTTGGGGAGTTGGTCTGGCGCAGGTAAAGACAAGAAAGATTAAGATAAATGGGTTCTGATGTGATATGATACGTCTCGGGACACCTCCAGTCTCGGGGGTTTATTTCTTTTCTTTCGTGTTGGTTATATCTATATCTCTCTTGACTCTTCTTGTATATATATTTTCTTCCTCTCTCAATTTATCGATAATCATTGTCTTTTTACTTCACATTCCCAGAACTCGTTCCTGTTGAGAACGGACGCTCATGTCCATGTTACATTTGATCATGTTGCACATGTTGCATTAGATACGCAATTTCTTGGAAATTGTTTGCATTCTGTATGACCAAAAACAAGATTGCAAGTATGAGTTGGTGTAGGTTTTGTTCACCCGAATAGCCATGGTCATGGTATCCCTTCCAAGGTTGCCGACGGGCCGTAGAGATAACCATGGAACCAAGTAGAGCCTCTCGCGAGATAGAATCCTACTATACATATATGCAATAGCAGAAATCTATAACTACATCCATAATAAATCAAAATAAGTAGGAAATCTACACCTCTTATTCACTCAGTGATGACTACTCGCCGCCGCTCCGGGCACACTTCTGTACAATAAAAGACACACGGACCAAAAAAAAAAAAGAAAATACAAAGACACACAGAGACAGAGAGAGAGAGAGAGTTATAGTGAACGATTGAACCATGGGAGGTAGTTCAAGTTCAGGCTCAGTTTCAGACAAGGAAAAAGGAAATCGGGCAAGGGGCATAGCATCGGCTCATCAAGGATCCAGGCCACCCAAACCATTAGGGATGTGCAAAGGTCGAAAAATAAAGTGTGACCAGTAAAAAAGGGTTCAGATTTTCAGATGGCAAAGGCAGGAATTAAGAAGTCGTTCTCATTCAGTGATCACAATGCCATAGAAAAACAAGCAAGAAAGGTAATTGAAACAAAAGGGGGAATATTCCAAAAAAGAAAAAAGACGAGATCCAAAAGACAAAGATGTGTCGCTTGGAGAGGTCGAGAAGAGAAATTGGAGGGGTTGAAATGGCCAGGCAATGTTAGTGTATGTGATATTGACATAGTTCGAATCAAGGTGATGAAATGAACAATGAAGGGAAGGTTTTGTGCAGTCTCCGTCTGCGAGAAATGCGCTGGGTTGGGGACAGATAGGGTAATGATGTTCCCCGCTGTCAATGAGACATTCCAGGCTGAGGAGACGGTAGAAGAGCGTATTCTATCAAGTTAAAAGTCGAGTCTAGTTCCAGCCCAGAGAGTTCTCGGCCATAACCGGGGCGCTGATCATCTGCGAGCGTTGGCTGGAGGCACGGCCACCGGCGCCGAAGATGGAGCCAGCGTTGGAGCCTTGGCTCATCTGGTCGACGGTTGAGGGGGAGCGCTGATGCAGCTGCTTTCTCTTGCGGTAACGACGGGCGACCCAGAACATACCGGCACCGTAGGCGGCGGCACCGGCCACAACACCCACACCGATGCCAACGGAGCTGGCCTTGGTGCTGGAGCTGGAGGCAGAACCGTCGCTTCCATTGTCAGAGTTGCCACCATCGGTGTTGCCGCCAGTGCTGCCGGGGCTGCCGGTGGCTGAGCTGCCAGTGTCGGTAGGGTAGTTACCAGTGAACTCAATGGGAATCGAGGGATCGATCATGGCCATGATGGTCTTGACAGCCTCGTTGTCAGAATTATAGAGGGCAGAGTTCGGGTTAAGCTTCATTGTCTTCAGCGCATCCATCTTAGAACGAGGGAAGTAGAAAATAGCCAAGGTGGCGTTGTAACCAGTTGACTGCCATGAGTAGTAGGGCTCAAGGGCGAACATGGTCTCATCGGCATTGGGCATGGCGTTCTTCAGGGCCATAGGAATGTACTCGAAGATCTGAGATGAAGACAGCGGAGTGGTAGCAACGAATGACCAAGGAAGATGTTTATCGAATCCAAGCTGGAGCAAGATCGAGTCTGAGGGAGCTTCGCTGACACTGGTCGAGGGCGTGATCGACCCAGGAAGCTCGGTCGGTACAGCTGTCTCCTGAGTGTTGGTACCGGTGCTGGTAGTCTCAGAGGGCGTGTTGGTGGGCATAACGAGAATACTGGATGGCATCCAGTCATTGGTGTTGCTTGAAACCTGCTGCGTGGCGGTCTGGGTTGCCGTAGCCTCGGTCGAGCTGGTTGTCGTAACGGGAACGACAACAACAGGGGTGGACGCAGACGTGGTGGCTTTGGTGCTCTCGTGGGGGCTTCCAGTGGGGGTAGGGACGGCTCCAGAGCCAGAGACAGTGCTAGACGCGATGCCTGAACCAGAGCCTCCCGAGTTGTGAGGAGTAGGGATAGTGCCCACGCTGTTCGTAGCAGAGCCGGAGCCAGAGCCAATTCCAGCACCAGCAGTGGGAGTGCCGGTGAGGGCGGTCGACTTGACTGGGCTGCTAGCGGGAGCCACGGGGGTGGGGATCAAACCAATGCCTGTACCGCTAGTCTCGGTGCTGGGAACAAGTCCGCCGAGTCCGACACTGGTGGCGAGGGAGGCAAGAGGGTCTGAGGAAGCAGTACCAGTAGCAATTGCAGTAGTAGTGGGCAAAGCGGTGGTTGACGCCGGTACGCTAACGGGAATGGCCGACACGCCGTTGGTAGCAGTAGCATTGGGGAAAGCGGCGGTGGAGGAGCCACCAAGGCCGAGGTCACTGATGAGACTGCCGAGCACATTACCGGAAGAAGCAGTCGAAGTCTCGGAAGCGGATGCAGAGGCGATAGAGGACGTCTTAGACACCAGAGCGGTGGAGTCTTTGGTCGAAGTGGTGTTTGAGCCACCGCCCAAAAGAGTGTCAACACCGCTACCAACGGTCTTCAAAACACTACCAAGATCACCCACAAGTCCAGCATCAGTGGTCGTCGTGGGAGACGCGGTGGTAGAGGCAGTCGCAATTGAGGCTGAGCTAGAACCCTTGATGGCGGCTGCATCAGCTGAGGCTGCGCCAGTTGAGGTTGCGTCGGATGAGGCTGCGCCACTTGAGATAGAGTCGGACGAGGCTGTGTCAGTTGAGGTTGCGTCAGAAGAAGTGGAAGTGGGCGTGACCGCAACACCGACGCTACTCAAAGCACTTCCCACGCCGCCCACAACGCTGCCGAGAGTATCACCGACACTTCCAAGGAGGCTTCCGTCAGTGGATGCAGTCGAGGCGGCAGTGGTGGTCTTGCTGGCTGAGGAATCGGTGTTGGCCGTGGAGTCGGTGCTAGCTGAGGTGGTGTCAACCTTTTTGGGTGAAGCGTCATCGGTCGTCGTAGCAGCCGAGGCGACTGAATCGGGCTTCTCGGACGTCGTCGACGTGGTGACCGTGTCAGTCGGCTGGGCGGTGCGGGTGGTCGTGGTCAGGGTGTGACGGTGGCCATCAGCATCAATTGAAACAACCACGACCACTTCCTTTCCAGAGTCCGAAGACGAGGCCGCTGTGGAGGTTGCAGCAGGCTCCGAAGAAGTGGTTGTCCCACTCAGAAGGTTGTCGGCGCTACTGAGGAGCGAGTCGAGCGGGTTGGTGTCGACTTCGGGATCGGGATGGGTGTAATTGCGAACAACGCGCTTCACCTCGCGAGGGAAATAGTAGCGGGGGCGTTCCACATGAGTGCCATCCTCAGCTGCGACGAGCTGCAGGCCTCCAATGGCCAAGGCCGTGAGGAGTGACAAAGATCCGGGGCGCATGTTGATCGATCCTATGCTGGATATTCAAACGGCGTCCGAATGGGGTTGAGGGAACAGTACACGCGTGATGGGTCTTGTCTGGCGACACCTCGTGTAGGAATCGCGATTGCGCTTAATAAATTGGCGATATCAAAATCCCCAAGTCCAAGAAATGCGGGATACTTCGAGCTATTGGGACGCAGTCGCAACAGCACGTAGACCGGGCGTCTAGGCAACGGAGGGTGAAACAGGCGAATCGAGCACGATAAACGAATGGAAGGGGTCGACAGAGAGTGAAACGACCCGAATGGAAAAGCGAATGTGGTTCTGTAAGGGAGTGACAGCCTGTAGGCAGAAAGTGGCCGGGCAACGAGTCGATGAAGAGAACGAGACGAAAGGTGACCGGTAAGGGGGCGAAATTGACAAGGACCCAGGTCAACCCGTAAATCGTCGACGACGCAGCATACAAGGAGAGAAAGGAGTGAATAAGGTGAATGAAGTGTGAGGATACTGTTAGGGGGGGGCCAAAGGGGAAATGGAAAATGGGGGCGGTGGAACACGTGTGGAACGCCCACCTGTAAATTACGGTAAATTATCTACTTCGTTGCCGTCCCTTGTGGTCTCCTCTCTGTATTGACACGCACTTTCCCGTCCCCTGGGATTGTCTTTGCCTTGCTGGTTCCTGGTACTGTCACGGTAGTGTTGTCACAGATCCCAGTTTGAATTTTATTCCTCAGGCGAGCTATTCGCGCGGTAGAATAAGCTAAATGGCGATTTTCTGGAGTTTGAACCCCCTTCTCCCATCTCGATCTCCCAATTTAGGTACCGCTGCGGACGGCTCCCCTAGCTCACGACGCAGGTACTAGCGGCCATGCAGGAAACCGAAATGGACAGATGCCTGTTCCCACCGTGAACCCCCGGTGATTGCCTTCTGTACGACGAGACAACCAACAAAGATCCTGATGGACAGTGCCAAACTATCGTTCGAATTTTATTCAGGTTTGTGGGTAATGCACGCACCAGTGAAGCAAACAAGCAAGATAAGGGAAGAGCACGGGAGAGTCTGGATTTTCAGTCTAGTTCTCATGAACCCAAGACGGGGAGATCTGCAGGATCAGTCCTCGGGGGCTCAACACCGAGTGTACATCACAATCAGCGGACAACAGGAAGGTTCAGGCCGTCCGTGGCCCAGACCGCCGGCGTCGTGGTGGTGGAGCCGCGACTACTTGCGCGTTCCTGGCCGTGGCTCGAGGGGAGAAAAAGTGCGTGGGCAAAGGCGGGCACACTGACCATGGTCCTTCCCGAGCCTGCGCAATACCACCATATTTCACGGGGATTTCGCCAGCCTGCGCGGGTCCGCTAGCCTACTTGCGGTCTTAGTGACTTGTTCTGCGGCGCCAGTCTCGCTCGCCTGGCTTCTTCGGGCAAGCGATCAACAACAAGATCCTATCAGCGTTGCTTTGCGCTAGACGCTCGGTTTTACCTTCACTTTCTCTGGGGCAGTCCCCTCGCCCTACGCAGAGTGGTGTTGGTCTCAGCGTTGGGTATTCGGACTGGGCTCAGCCATCAACTTACTGCTCTGGTACGTCGTATTCCTGCAGGACTTGAAGACAAGCAATCGGATGAAGCCATTCTACTCTGTATCCATGGTAACTCCTGTCTCAAAAAGAAGAGGGCTTAGACCGGGATTCAGTAGTAGAGAGGATGGATCACGTATCACAAACCATTGACCAGCGGGTTCTTGTACACTGCACGGATCTACAGTGCAAAATTACCGACCTTCTATTCTGCCGGTACCACGTGTAAGTCTAGTGACAGCTGATCGGAATGAAGGGGCAACTGCTACGCCTTTCCCCTCTTTCCCCTCTCCTCGTCACTATAACATTCCTGTGTTTGACATTGTTGTGGGGGTCCTATGACAAGATCTCGCGATCTCGTGCGGCACGGTCTGCAATGCGCAGTCTGCACATGCTTCCGTACCTGTTACATTGCGCAATTTGGTACATGATTCCCCTCATGCCCGTGACATAGTGAGCATTGGCGTTGAGCTCAAGCTCAAGCTCGGTCCCATCCATGATTGAGTCGTCGGGAAACCTGGTCAGGAAATAAGGTACTTCGGAGCCCATCGAAGCCAGCACGAAGAAACCGAAGGTAGCAGAAAGAAGAAGGGGTAGCCCTGCGAAAAGCCCCGTGATTAAATATAGCATATTCCAGGACTGTTAGCTCCATTCTTTGTTTCGTGCGACAATGGCGCCACTAGGCCGGCAATTTCAAGCTAGGCTGACTCTAACACACCAGAATTATCCTGAATTATGCTACCGAGTTAGCAGGGGTAACCCTAGCCAAGTAAATGTAGAGAACCCAACAGGCGAAATGAACTCTTTAAAAAAAACAATAATACAGGATCATCAGCGGGACCACGGACGAGGCACTGCGCTAGACCTGTTCCTGATCTGTCTGAGATATCGGCTCCACCTAGTCCCGTGGGTTTCCCGTGTTATGTCATCCGCCATTATGCATCAAATCACGTGATAGTGTTCTGGCCTGAGCAAAAAGGTGGACAGGTGGAGATTGCAGTGGTCTGGACCGTCTGCATCTGCCCTGGCAAAGAATGTCAACCAGCTATTTCATGTGGAGGTTCTCCAGGGTTCCCACGTCGTGTGGCCGGACCCAGAATTGCAACGTCATGGCTGGCCTGTCTGATTCTGGTTCTGGTCTAGAACGAGTTGGGGTGGCTGGACCGTTTGGCGCCCCAGTGGTCGATTCCAGGCCGTTGAAGGGTTTGCGTCTGTTCTATCAGATCTTACGTGTCTCAGCCTTATATGGATGTTGCGCGCGTGGGTCCGATCATTGCCATGATGCTGGATTTCCACAGGTAGAAAATGACGCCGCTGTGGAAACCTCACCGGGACACGACGCTAGTTGTGCAGCGATTTCATACACAGGACTTTTTCTAGACATGATAATCTTTGCCAGTATTCTATCACGATATGCGATATTCGCATCTCTCAGGGGCTTCTTGTCCGCTTAATTAGACCAACAAAATCTCGTGGGTGGGCCCGGTCTTCTGAATTTTGACTCATCATATGCAAACATATATAGCCGAAACAAGAATAGAATACGAGTGGTTCTTGCGGTTCTGCGACCAAGACGGATCCTAACAAAGGTGACTGAGGGAAATAGCTTGGGAAAAACAGACAAAAAGCGTCAAGTGTAGGGAAGGTTGACAGAAAAAAGCTCAAGAGTTCAAGTGGTGAGGTCGCTTTCGAGTGTTGTCTTGGGAAAACTACAAAACGTTCCAAGCACCCCTGGCTTGTCTCACAATATATAATAGTGTTTACGCCCAACTTCCCACTTAATCTGGCCTGCGAAGATATCTGAGCACATTTGATGCTGGCTTGTAGTCAGTGTGTTCGTCACTTCATCGGTCTCAGAAGCTGGGTCTACAAATACAGAACATCCGTGCTGTGCGGTAGTTACTTAGAGAAATGGTATTACTTGGAATATATCCCTGGTCAGAGAATACTCGAGTCCGAGAAAGCGTACTTGCGGCGAACTCATTTCAAGGCGGTTTTGAACCCGAACTAGTAGGAGAGGCTGTTACACAACTTCCTGGTAAAATTTTTCATTTTCTTCCAAAGCTGCAAAACACTATGTTTCTCTCGATGTATCCGCTCACTACTCTGTCTCCTTCTCTATATCGGCAGCCCACAGTGCCGCCCCAACAGTGTTCGTAAAGGAGAATGCCATAGAGGCAAATGGGATCATTTCGAGGACGAAGGATGTAATACCAAGTCTACCAGTAAGTCAGCATGAGCCCATGAGTTTGAGGATAGAACAGGACACTCACCCCGTATACGCGCCACGATGCTTTGTTACCCACGCCTCCTGTTGCTCAGAGTTCCAACCTTTGAGCTGGAAGTATCGTGCATGAAGCATCGGCCCGGCTCGCTTCCCTTGCACAGCAACATACAGAATGGTTCCAACCACAGGAATCAGGTTCAAAGGCAGGTAGATCAACGACCGTAGCAGCATCTGTGGCTTCAGTCGCGCAAAAGGTCGACTCAACATCTTTCCCAACCTCGCCACGGTAGTCCTACCTCCAGACCGGGGCTTGATCTGGCGCCCTTGTGCGAGTAGAGGCTCCTGATCGCGAGCGAGGAGGGTACCGTCGAAGGTGTCGAGAAGCGCATCTTCGAGAAGGAAGGAGCGCGAGAGGAGGTTCGTGATCGCAGAACTTTCGCTAAGAACGAGGAAAGCAGCGGATATCGCAGCCAGTGGCCCACTGGTAAAGGCCATGATGGCCATCTGCGGCACGTAGGTGAAGAAGAACATGGCTGTCGTGACGCCTAGCCCTAGACTAATGGTTCGCCCAGCGCGGGAAACAAATGGACCCCAGAGATCTTTGTGGGTTGCGAAGAAGATGATACCCTGATCAATACCGCAATTTGAGGTCAGTTCTGGCGTTGAACCTCGTTCTCGTGGAGCGGCGACTTACCTTGAACGGGTACAGATACGCGCCGGATTTGACAACATCTTGGGAGGCCGCACGGACACTGTTGGCCTCGGCAATGACCGCATCCTTCAGTTTGTCCGACATGGCGAAAGAAATGAGCCTTGAGCGAAGGAAGATGAGGCTGTGAGCTACATTGGAAGAGATGTCGTCGATGCGGGAAGTTCCTCAGGACGGAAACACTGACGTCATGACGTAATTGGGTTAGATCCCGGATCTTCTTGATTCAAGTCTAAAAGAGTGTCTTTACCTAACAAGACAAATTTTGATAATCTAGCTGACACTTCCACATGCCCTATGCACCTATCACCTTCGGATAAGTTGGGAGTATACTCTTAGATGCGCTTAAAAACTTTAGTCTTGTCACGCGAATCTTGCAAGAGCACAGAAATTATGCACCCTCTACTTTCTATTCTATGGGTGTCAGATTGGCGGTCTGCGATCGTCGTTGCGCCAGATGGACGCAGTGCAGCTTCAAGCGAGGTGAGCCGTGCGGGGCTAAATGGCCTTCAGCCTCATCCAGGGGGAAGAGAGCCCTGGTCAAGAAAATGATTGGACTGCATACACACAGAGAAATGAATGATTTGTCAGGCGCTGCTCTGAGGTGGCTATGCCGATTAACACACCAGGATTGAGCAAGTGTGAGTACTCTGTGGATGAGTGCTTTGTGGAGACGAATTCTACGAACACTCGACTCATCAGTACCAGTGTACCAATTCTTTCGAACGCGTGTTCTTCTATTACAAAAATTGAAATGTGAAATTATATATTCTAGAATGACTGGATGCGACCGTGAAGTCTGAGACAGGCCTCACTTCAGTACAAAGAATTGCCCGCGCTAAGTGTTGTGCACAGCCATTCTGCATTAGCGCTGCTGAATCGCTCGTATTACATTACACGACTAATGTTAAATAGGGCGGGGTCTCGACGAAATTCCCAGAGTTCCCATAGAAAACAACTTTTGACCACCCATGCCTCAGGAGAACAGTTTAAATCGGCACTCTACTGTATCTGTTCATCAATGGCGTGAAAGTATGTTCCCTCAGCGAGCTTAACTCGCACAGTACCCTCTCTGGAATGTTGCTGACAGTGCAGACCATGGTTGGCAACAACACGATGCACCTCTCGAAAACTTTCAGACAGGTAATGCAAGCCTACCACCGATGATCCCAGAAGATACTCAGGTCTTTATCATGTGCGTGGATAATTTAAAAACCTCGATAAGTCGATAGTATTCGTGGAAGCTGATTTCATCCAGAGCTGTGAACGAGAAGCATATTAGCGCGAATGTGCAATTTAATAATTGGTTGGTGAACCACTTTTGTATGCCGCATCTATGGTGGTCCAAATATATCGACAATGCGAACGGGTATTTTGGTTGCGAGGCAACGTACAAGGAAGACACAATGACTGGATTTAGTAAGTCGGCTCGGGAAAGGGCCCGAATGGAGAAAATGCTAAAGATATGCTAGATACCTGGGCCTACTTCGAAACCAAGCATCTGGCTATGAATATGGACTACTGCTGGTCAAAGATCAAGATATTCACACGATGGTTACCCTCGACTAACCAGACGGGAATTATACTGTTTGACACGTCCGAAAATATGTTGAAATCTCTCTTCCACCCCGACCCAGACCGAATCGATGACCCCTTCTGGGTTTATACTCGTGTTTTGGAAGATGTTGCCCGTCTAGACGAGGTCACAGTATGGGACATCCGAAATCACGTCCGAAAGCAGGAGAAAGTGGAATTTCCATCAGGTCAAAAGCCACAGCCCGATTATCGACGCTTACACGATATCGCTCGACATGCGATCCATGTGACCGAAGCTCTGGAAGTGACGGTTCAGAATATTGACCAAATTGGAAGACAACACGAGATTTTTGTTGATTCTTGGAAGGGGAGCAGGGCGAGAGCAGCTCACCAAGAAGTTTCCCGACGGTTAGCATTTTTCAAAAGCTACATTGACAGTGCACGGCAACGCTCAATCTCGAACGAGAAACGACTGCAAAATGAAATTCAGCTAGCATTCAACGTTGTTGCTCAGCATGACGCAGGTATAACTGTGGAAATTAGCCGTGCTGCTCGTTCAGACAGCGCAACTATGAAGACTCTTGCATTTGTCACACTCACGTTTCTACCTCCCACTTTCATATGTGCAGTCTTCAGCATGTCATTCTTTCATTACGACAGTGGCGAGGGTTGGGCTGTCTCGAACCAAATCTGGATATATTGGGTGATTGCTGTTCCGACCACGATTGCAACCGCTTTGGTGTGGAATTACTGGACAAAGCTCTTTCCGAGTACCTCGGAGAGTCTTCATAATGTGGAGTCGATCCGGTCCCTTCCTAAGTACAATGAGGCGGGATTTACTTCCGCTTGAAAGAAATCAATCCTGGTACATTTTCATGTTATAATTGACAACTTGATTCCAGGACATATTCAGGTCAGTGGAGGGTGCTATATTCAATTTTTCTTGTTTAGCATCCAGGGAAAAATTTAGCCAGCCTTGAACTCTCCATAGTTTAATGAATGTCCTGAAAATCCATCTTCAATGGCTTGTCCCTAACCCACGCAAGTACCACACCCGCAAACATTGCAGGCTCCTCTACATGCCAATTGTGTCTAATATGACGATGCATCACGGCGCGACTTCCATTCTCACGTCGGCCAACGACGGCTTCAAGAAGCTTCTTGGAGCTACTCTGACGATCTTTTGATAACCAAATATCATTCGACGCACTTGCGACCGCCAAGAGGCGCACATGAATCCCGCCGATCTCCCTCGGTTGAATGATCGTCTTCGTCACCTTGAGCTTTCAAATTCTCTGTTAGCCAGAGCATTGGGATATTGATAGCGGTAATATTTCCGCCACGAAGGCTTTCAAAGGGTTTCGATCAAGGTTTAGGCCAAAAGACGAGGCCATATTGAATTATTTGATCAAAACCGCTGAGCAAGATGATTGGGATTCATTAGGCTTTATACTTCGACATGCGCTGACTTATTTTCTTACACTACCCAAGTGTATGAGCGTCACTGTATCTCCGGTAGCCTTGATTTCCCTGTCTAGGCATGTGCCTGCAGAAGCGATCAAAGTAAATTTGGCATTGACTCCAATAAAGTACTGCCTGGTTTACCACTGAATAGAGTCTACGTCAACCATAAATGACACGTTGATGGTTACACGACGTCGGTGATCAGGGGCCGTGCGACAGGGATCCGATCTGAAGAAACGCTATTTCCGTGGCAAAGTTCCGCGACCCCAGTCTTGTCGGCGAAGGGGTTTCAGCATTGTTTATGATCATTCCTTTCTTGGTGAAATTAAGAACTCCGAAATTGATGCCACCGGTGAATTGTGGCATGTAAGATAAATATCTCAATGAATATGATTTCATCATTTCGCATCGGCGGCCTACTATTGCACGAGGGGGACATGAAGCACGCAACCCAAAGGGACGTTGAAGTCAGCCTCGTTTCTGATTTAGTCAATCGTTAGATGGATTCTATGGTGCACGTGCCAAAAGTGACCGATCTCGGCTAAATTGGCAGGAACCAACAACCCTGTATTCATTCTAGGCGAGTTAGGGTCAGGGCGAAGACCGAAAACGAAAGATGAGAAGCACCTGAACTCACCCCGCTTCTCCTCCGATCTATCACGCAATCACCCTACTCAATCCCGTTTGCGCGACGCTAAAGTGGCGCTCACCTATTTATCACCTAGGCGATTTGGAAATTGGTATTGCTGAGGTGGTTCGTTTTTGGGCGTGAGTCAATTCCATCACTATTTGATATAACAACCGCATGTTAGTTTTCCTTGCAATTGCGTACAATCAAAAATTATCACGGAGTCGTCTTCAAGACCTTTTTTGGCCATCTGGGTCATCGATGATACTTAAAGACGGTAAGCTTCGGCAGCCAATATTATCCACTAAGTGGCACTATATTTAGGAATAATGTGTGGATATGAATCTGCTCACCCTTTTGCTCATGTCCGTGAGAAAAGGCACGTGGGGCCTGAGCAAAGGTTGGAATCTTCTAGATCGTCGTACTACGGGCTAGCGAAAGTGTCCAACTGTGTACCTTGTGCCTCCTGGAATTGATTGGCTATCGGTGGCTCATGCTTGGCCAAACAGCCCCGTGACTAGTCGGCTGTTGTAGGTATCATGGCAGCATCCCTGTTAGGGAATCCCTTGAGATCAATTTCTTCTCCTTGTTCACTCAGGATCTTTGTCTGCCGGAGGCTGGCTCCATGATACTTCCTCGGAATTAAGGGGTCGAAATGTATTCATGTTCATTGACGAAGCCAGGTGACATTGCCGCCCATGGCATGGGCCAGCGCCAAAGCGAGGTAGATAGCTCGGGTAGGTCAAATCCTCATAATAGTTCATAGATTATCCGGAGGAAGCGAGAAACACGGTTTGATCCCGTGAAACCAAGTAGTGAAGGAATGGCTTTTCATTGAATACGTACATCGTCGGCAAAATGCGAGTAACCCGTTTAGGATTACTCTAGTCTGCATCAGGGTATGTAAGTTCCTCGGCATTCTTAGTTCTTCGGCGCCGCATCCCGGTACAGACATCGCATGTTTGCCGGGTCCGCTCGAATCGAGGATGGGCAATACTGGAATACTGCTTTTCTCGACATCCTGCGTTCTCCATTTCATCTGCCCCGCCTCATTGCTACATTACGCAGCCTCTGGCGTTCTGGTTCTTATCGTCGTGGGTTACCGTACATGCGCCCTTGATGCTTTGGTACATGATGAGGCCACTACCAGATTACCTGGCTACGACAGGACCCACCATCACGAGTCCGTAGCAAGGAAAAACCCCGTCGGACGGTGCCGAAAGGACAAGGATTTTTGGGGTGTTATCGGCGAGGTTTGCGAAGGGGTTGGTTAACCGATTCCTTTCAATCAGCGACCCCACCCAGAGGATGATATTTCACCGTTTTCTGCACTCTGTGTTTTTGCTTTCTCACCGTGTAGAGCCCGCAGTGCCCAGATCGGTAGATGTGTAGCCAAGAATACATAGAATTATCCATTCTCCCCCGAGCCGGATATGCTGGGCCTGGTCTCATCGCGGACATTAGTACGCGATAGTGGTTCTCACTCGAACACCGGGGCCAAGTAGAGCATCAGCGACAGGGGTCAGTCCGTTCGGCCCCACCACCCGCTCTTCAAGTTCTCGGCTGTGCAATGCAAAACATTCTAAGCGACGAGTTGAACAACGTGGCGTGTAAGGGTGGTGTGTCCGAGCGTCGTAAAGATCCCTGAAGAGGTGGATCTTCAGGGATGAGAGTAAGCATATGCCATTTTGAGGTCAGGGGTGCGAGCAATGGCCTTCTCGGATCGATATCCTTGCATCATGTTTGTCTTACTTGAGTCAAGCATCTCGGCTTGAGCCGCTCGGGAGCTTGTCTTTGAAGGCGAGCGGAACCCACTTCGCTAGCCTCAGAAGGATAATGGTACGAACTTTCCAACGTAGATAGGGAAAACGAGTGGGCTCCGCTGAACCCTAAGTGTGCCGAGTCTTTGATTTCTCTCTGTTAGCGCTCACAGCCCGACGACGATGGAGACGTGAGGTCGACACTAACGATCAGCACTAGCGTGGCCATGCAGATCGGATATGGCATGAAGCAGACCCCGCGCAGGCATTTGGGGGATCTTGCTAGGAAACGGAGTCTTGGACGTCTCTTATCGGGGGATCGGCCCTGAGAAACTTCAGCCTGGCTAACGTGGAAGGCAGTACGTCAAATTGCTCTCTGCAAAGGAATTAGCGTGCAGAAACTCATATCATACGCCAATGAGATCAGATCGTTTACCCATCAGGATCCTCGCACGGCCATCTAACCTAACCCTGTCAACAACGTGGCGCTTTGCGGCCCCGGCTGGCTGACATCCACGGCGGATACGCTTGACTGAACAAGATAAACGATGCCAGATACCGGACTCCAGACACAATACTCGGCCAATGTGCTGATACGATGTAACAGCAGTAAGTCTGCCAGAGTAGCCCTGCGCGCGCATATAAAGCTGTCGCTCCGAGGGCTAGCGACAAGAGATCGACGATTTCAATATGCAGCAAAGTGTCCAATTGCGTAGAGACCCGACGCGCAAAACGGGACCACCCAAATTACGATCCAGTTGTGACTCTTGCGGCGCGTCCAAGGTGAAGTGCGACAAGGGCCAGCCGGAATGTGGTCGCTGCGTCTCGTACGGTCTTCCCTGTGCCTACGGAGTATCACGCAAGATGGGAAAGCCCCCGCGTCGGCCAAGCGGCTCGCGCACGTTGAGCGATCCGCCCGTAGTCCAGCAAAACAGCAGCCACAGTGCGGTAGGTGGCAGCATCAGTGTGAACGATATGCCCATCGACCTCGAACCTTCCGCCATGTCGTCGTCTCTAGGGCATATCTGGGATCCAACGGACGAAGATAGCCTTGGCAATTCCATCCTGAATTTTCACAACATCGAAGGACCGGACCATGACCTACCGCCCATGCCTTTCGTCCCTGACTTTGTCTTTGGATACAACGACGGAGTCCCGATGGACCCGTCAAACATCAATTTCATCTCATCTCAACTCAGATCAGCGACATCGTCTCCGGGAATGGGCAGTCTTTCGTCACTGGAGGCTTATGTCTTTCCCAAGAAAGGAATCCTCGAGCCCGGCCAGGGCTCGATAACTTCCGGAAGTACCAGTGACCATGAGTGTTTGCCAAAGCTCCACGAAATCCTCGAGAGTCTCTCGGTTCTCCAGTCTCGAAAAGCTGACCCCAAAGCATTGCTGTCCAACGTCACATCCGAATGCATCACTCAAGTCGTGCCGCTGGACTTGATCTTGCAACTCAATCGTAAGGCAACCGAGGGTCTGGCCTCTCTAGTGACCTGCTCATGTGCAAAGTTGCCTCATGTTGCATTACTCTATGTCTCCATTATCTCCCAGATCCTGGCATGGTACTGCCAGGCCGCCGGCTGCTCCCAGAGCATGTCTCCATCAGACACTAGCGTCAGCACGAGCAGCGCAGCGACCGGCACATCCACTCCACTTGATGACAGTTCCTGTGCGTCTGCGGTCTCTCTCCAGTCTGTCGACGTGACGGTCATTCCATCACGAATGGCGATAGGAACCTTCAACGTCGACGACCAGCACCTCCAGACAGCCACCAAGATTTACCTGCTGTCCGGAGAGATGAAACGAGTGAAGGGCTTGATGGACCAGCTCCGATCGCAAACAGATAGCTCAAATATGACGACGACTGGTGTTGACGATGTTTTCCGGAGCGTGAATGCGTGGCTAGAGTGGGACTATTCCAGGATATTCCATATGATGCAGTCGAAGCTGCAAGAGCTTAATATTTGAGAAAGACAGAAACACTCCCTAGACTATATACGTGCCTATGCAATCTTTATACCCAATTTCAAAACAACTTTCATACTATCCAATTTCATGTCCAATGTAGTCCCTAATTTCATACCTCTTCAACACGTTCCTCAAACCTGCACCATTCCATCCATATCAACGGTGATGCCGCGCAGCTCGTATCCCTCCCGGGCTGCAATCTCCCATTGCTTCTTGACCATCTCCAGCTTCTCCAGACTCCTGGGTACGAACCTGGCAGCAAACGGCTTGGGAATGGTAAACCCGCCGTCGGGATACGCACTATCGCTCAGATCCATCTCTGCCTCAACGCCGTCGACGAGAGGCGGCCGGATCTCAAAGGCCCATAGCATATTGCACAGCGCAATGTTGAGCGTATTCTCTGCCAGTCGCGCGCCAGGGCACGTTCGGCGGCCAGTGCTGAAGGTGAAATGGTCACGCTTGTATGGATCGCTCATAGCCGCATACTCGGAGCTGTAGAGGTGATGCTCGAGGTAGCGCTCCGGCATAAACTCAAAGGGCTTCTCGAAGCGTGCCGGGTCATAGTGCAGGAATGCGGTATTGGCGACCAGAACCGTGCCTTTGGGAATAATGTGGTTTTTGTACACCACGTCCTGATCTGCATAGTGTCGGATGCCCGGTGCGAGGATGGGGTTCATGCGCAGCATTTCCTTGATGCAGGCCCGGATGTACGGCAGACTGGGCAGGTCCATGAAAGTCGGCGGGCGGCTAGATCCCACAACCCGATCGATCTCGTCGTACGCCTTTTGCTGAACGCGCTTGTTGGCCGCGAGGTGCAGCACCAGGCTGTTCAGGGTGGCGGCGGACGTCTCGAAGCCAGCCTCGACCAATCCCCCGGCCACCCAGGCCAGGTCCTCGTCGTTGAGGCCCTGTGTGTACCACGACTCCCTGCTCTCGATGATGCTTTTGGCAAAGCAGTGCGGCGCGGCACCCGATCCGAACTGCTTCTCAAGTCGACGCCAAAGCCCCATCTTGATCTCCCGCACTTCGGCTGCCGCGCTCAACGCGTCTTTTCGCCCAGGCTGCAGCCATTCGGGGAGCAGCGCGAGTGGAGGGATCTCATCGACCAGGAACGCGCCGGGTCGAGACGTTCGACGCAAGATGGCCTGGCTGCGCACCGCGTTTTGCGCATCGGGGTGGTCCCAATTCTTCACGCGGGTGCCAAATGTGTTGGTCATGATGATGCTAAATGCATACCGCCGCATGTGCTGATAGAAGTTCCGCTGATTGTCATTATCTGTGGCGAGATCGAAGAGCAATTGCTTAGCTTCGAATTCCTGGCTGGGTACAAACGTCGCGGTAATCGGCACCGTCGTCACTTGGCGCACAACTGATCGCTGCGCGCGCCATTGCGGGCCATATTTCATGGTCGGCATGCGCTTACCGGCCGTCACGATGTCGTGGCCCATCGGGGATGGGGCCTTTGACGAGGTCTTGGAGGCCTGCTTCTCCAGGATCTCTCGGACCGCCTCCGGGCTGTTGATCACCACCCAGTTATACCAGCCAACGCGGAGCTTAAACACTTCGCCATACTCCTGGGCCCACTGGCGGAAGAGGGCCGGGGCTTTTGGGGGCAGCTTGTAGCCCACGCCGATGAGCGGGTAAGTATTGGGCCCAGGGATGGTATCGAGTCTGCGGTCACGACGCAGCCAGAGGATCAAGAGAGTCGCGCAACCAAAACACACGGGAAGCAGAAGAGCTCGGTAGCTCTGGTATAGAGTAATAATATAATCCATGGGGGTTCTCCGCCGAATCGAGGACCCGTGTGTGCGTTAATTCGATCTAGAGATGCGCTATATAGATCGATTCTGAGTATATATTTCTTTCATTTAGATGCATCCTCACTGGCGACAGCGATGAAGACTGTCGACCACACTGCTCGGATTGGTGCGCATGTGTACGATGGGATGTTCTGGCCGGCGCCGGGCCATGCGCGGGTTGTCCGGGATACATTCGGGTTTCAAAATGTATCGCTCACCGAACCCACCTCGGGAGTCATTGTAGGCGCAGACAAGAGCGCACGACTGTACTGTCTAGCATGTCAGGCACTCCACCTCGCAATCCCTCTATAACAAGACGGAGATGCGTGGCCGGCCGACGCATGCCTATCTAGATAGTGCCTTTGGGATCGAATGGTCAACTGCAGTCTTGATCATCTTGCATTTTACGGGCGGTCACAATCCAATCTACCAATACCATTTTACTCTATCCAATCTTCTCAAGACAGGATCTTGAACCATGGGCAGCGTAGAGACGGTCGACATTCTCATCGTGGGTGCAGGTCCAGTCGGCCTCACCCTCGCTCTCGACCTTGGCCGTCGCGGCATTCGCTCCACCGTCGTGGAGCGCGATGCCAGCACAGAGTCCGAGCTGCATGCAAAGGCCAGCGTAATTGACGAGCGCACAATGGAGTTCTGCCGACTCCTGGGCATCCGTGACGACATCGCCAACGCGGGCTACCCGGACGATCTACCTGGTGATACTGTCTTTTGTACCGCTATGAACGGCCACTTAATCGGCCGTCTGGTGATGCCCTCTGCCGAGACGCGCGAAATCCCCGAACAAGCCGCTGAAGTCCTCCGGCGCTGTCCACAGATTTGGTTCGACCCGGTGATCGCGCGGGCGGTCCAGCGTCAAGGAATGGCGGAGATCCGTTATGGTACGGAGCTGCTCCGGTGTGATCAGGATGAGGACGGCGTAGTCTGCCACCTGAAACGTTTGCACGACGCCACCTCCGATGCCGTGCGGGCGCGGTACGTGGTGGCCTGTGATGGCGCCGGCAGCATCGTACGGAAATCGCTCGGCATCTCCTTCGATGGGAAAGACTTGGGGTATGCCATCAGCTCGATCGTGCGCGTGGATCTCCAAAAGCATCACTCCTGGATTGCCGCGGAGCGCTTCATGTTCATCGGGCCTGATGGGACCTGGGGCAATTTCACAACCATTGACGGTCGATCCCTGTGGCGCTTTTCGGTAGTCGGCGGCAAGGAGAAGAAAGACCTGTCGACATTTGATATGGATGCAATGCTCCGCAGAGCCCTCGGAACGGACGACATCAAGTACGAGATCATCAAGACCGTCCAATGGCGCCGTAGCCAGTACACAGCAGAAAAGTACCACCAAGGGCGTATCTTCCTCGCGGGCGATGCAGCACATACCATGTCCCCCACCGGCGGACACGGCTTAAACACGGGCATTGGCGATGTGATGGGCTTGAGTTGGGTATTGCAGAGCCTCCTCGAAGGGTGGGGCGGGCAGGGCCTAGTGGATGCATACACCACTGAAAGACGCCCCATCGCTTTACGCAATGGAGCGGGTTCAACTCGCAACTTTTCTATCTGGGTTGACAGTAATGGCCGGGACAAAGTTCTTGAGTCCGGGCTAGAGGCAGATGAGCAGAGACGAGTCCTAGGTGAAAACATGGCCGCCAATATGCGACAGGAGTTCCAGTCCCTGGGCCTGGCACTGGGATATAATTACTCCGAGTCACCATTGATTGTCCCTGATGGCTCGTTGGCACCGCTGGATGATCCGGATATTTACGTACAGACCGCAAGGCCCGGCCATCGTGCCCCGCATTACTGGCTTAGCAAAGGCAGATCGACCATCGATCTTTTCGGTGGTGGTTTCGTGCTTCTATGCTTTGGAAAAGGGGTGGAAGAGGATGAGCGCATGGGTATGATTGCAAAAAGTCTTCGCATTCCATTCGATACGGTGACTATCACAGATGCAAAGGCCGCGAAGCTCTACGAGCGTCGACTCGTTCTAGTTCGTCCGGATGGAATGGTTGCCTGGCGCGGAGATGTTCTCCCAGAGGATGTCAAAGGATTATTAGATCGAGTGCGAGGTTACTCTTCTCTCGTTCATTAGATTTAGTAGTAGTATGCTTGAAATATGACTGATTTTACAAAATACCTCAGAGAACACGAGAGTTGCAAAAAAGACAATCTAAGCAGTCCATGGCGCCGAAACGCATGGGTTTCCGATTGTGACGTTTCCAACTTTGTAGTGCCTTAAGCTCTCAACCACGCAAACTAAAAAACGACATAGCAAGAGACCTGTAAGATAGATTTGATAAGGTTGATAAGCAAGTTATTGTAGCATGGAAGTACATTTTCCGACAAAATGGATGATGAGGTAGAAATTCATGTAACCTAGCCCCTATCGGGATTCGGATCGACTTTCATTTCGGGGTTGTCTCGGGGTTGCAATATAAAAACCTATATTTAACGACCAATTAAACTTACAGGAGTGCAAAAAGCAAAGATCCCGAGCTTTAGCCTCTGGAACTGTCGGCCATAGCGCCGTGTTGACTACCGACTCGCGTCCGATCCCAGGATAAGGACCACTGGGAATGCAAATTGAGGATATGCCGGCTGTATCTTGAGTTAGCCCGAAGGATTCCCGATACATACATTCGTAACGCTGATAGCATTCTGCGGGCTGGCAATGTGCCCGGAAGTTCCCTATCACACATGGCGAAGACTTCCCGTTCCCCGTACGAATTGCGGCAATAGCATGCCAGATTCGGATCACAAGCATGTGGGTATTTGGATAAGCATTGTTCATTCATTTTGAAGCCCGACAAATTCGAATATGAATAGAACAATTTCATCACGATTGACTCAATCACTCCGGCGCAAGAGTTCATCCCCTGAATCTCTTCCACGATCCTGGCTTGTCATCTTGCTACCTATCCACAATGGCGGATCATTTGAAGTTATATCTCTTTGGAGATCAGACGTATGACTTTCAACCGCACCTTCACGATCTACTTCAGAGCCGGAGCAACCCTGTCCTGGAAGACTTTCTCATCAGGTCGTACGATTCCCTGCGCATCGAAATCTTTAAACTTCCTCCATCCATCAGACAGACCTATCCTCGATTTACCTGCGTGGACGATCTTTTGCTGTGGAATCAGACTGAAAATGGTCCTGTACCGCTTGATATGGCTGTGACTTGCCTCTATCAGCTTGGAATCTTCATCGCTCAGGTCCAACCAGATGACTTTTCGGCCCAGAAATCCCGCGCAGTTGGCCTTTGCACTGGAGCTCTGGCCGCAGCGGCGGTGGCTTGCAGTCGCAGCGTCGTGGACCTCGTGCCGCTGGCTGTCCATGCTGTTCGGGTTGCTTTTCGGACGGGAGTAAGGGTTGAACATGTTGCACATCAAGTTGCCCCCTCCAGTGAACCGAAGCAGAGCTGGTCGTCTATCATCCCTGGGTCGTCGTCAAGCGTTGAAGCTATCAATCACTTTTGTGAAGAAACCGTGAGTTCCCGCATTTATCACTAATCGAAAATAGTGAAAGAAAAAGATGTTTTATCAAAGCTCACACTTTCATACTAGACTCTGCCATTAACAAGCAGACCTTATGTCAGCGCATACGCACCAAGTGGAATCACCGTTAGCGGACCACCAAAGTCGCTAACCCAACTCTTCGACTCTGAAATATGTAAAGACATCCGATCAAAGTCGATCCCTATCTACGGTCCTTACCACGCTCCTCATTTGTATTCCGAGTTTGACGTGAGTGATATTGTTGATGAGCACGCAGTTGGCGAGGTCTCTTCACGCGTCGAAAACATCCCTGTTTTCTCGAGTACTGCCACAAAGAGCAAGCGCACATTTGGATCGCTATTGAAGGCGGCCATTGAGCAGATATTGCTGCACCCCATCCGCTGGAATGACCTACTTGACGAGCTACAGACTTGTCTCCGAAGTGCGAGTCCACAATCATTCGCCGTGATTTCCATCGGTACCACGGCCCACAATCTGATCTATACGGCACTGAAGCAGTCGGACCTGCGCTCTCTGCTGCCATCTACAAGTACCAATGGATCATCGATGGGGACACCAAAAAATTCCGCGGCACCCCTGAAGAAGTCCAAACTGGCCATTATTTCCATGTCAGGGCGCTTTCCTGGTGCCAAAGACAATGAAGCTTTCTGGGACCTTCTCTACCAAGGCTTGGATGTGCACAAACCCGCCCCAGCCCTTCACTGGGATGTTAAAACCCACGTCGACCCCACCGGAAGTCGGAAAAATACCAGTGCCACGCCATTTGGCTGCTGGCTGGACGACCCGGCTGCGTTTGACGCACGTTTTTTCAACATCTCCCCACGCGAGGCGCCGCAGATCGACCCTGCACAAAGACTCGCCCTGATGACCGCATACGAAGCAATTGAGCAAGCTGGTCTTGTTCCCGATGCCACTCCATCCACCAGGCGCGATCGTGTCGGCGTTTTCTATGGTGTGACCAGCAACGACTGGATGGAGACGAACAGTGCTCAAAACATAGACACCTACTTCATCCCCGGCGGAAACCGTGCTTTCATTCCCGGACGCATCAATTATTGCTTCAAGTTCAGTGGGCCCAGCTACGCAGTTGATACCGCTTGTTCATCTAGTCTTGCCGGTATCCACCTGGCCTGCAACGCGCTTTGGCAGGGAGACATCGATACTGCTATCGCCGGTGGCACCAACGTCCTGACAAACCCCGACTTCACAGCGGGACTTGACCGGGGCCACTTCCTGTCGCGAACTGGAAACTGTAAGACTTTTGACGATGGCGCGGATGGATATTGCCGTGGCGAGGGAATTGGCACAATCATCATCAAGCGGCTCGACGATGCGATTGCCGACAAGGATCCAATCTTGGGTGTGATTCTTGGTGCAAACACTAATCACTCTGCAGAGTCAGAGTCAATCACCAGACCGCATTCTGGGGCTCAGCGTGCAATCTTCAAAAAGATATTGAACCAAGCTGCTGTGGACCCTTACAGTGTTAGTTATGTTGAGATGCATGGAACGTAAGTCTTTCTTGAGCGAAAAATCCGCAGACACGTTGACTAAACATTTTCGCCATTGAACAGCGGCACTCAAGCAGGTGATGCGGGAGAGATGACCAGTGTGCTGGATACGTTCGCACCAGCACTGGACAAAGTCAAGAAGGCTAGAACGCATGCACAGGCCCTCTATCTGGGCTCTGCGAAGGCAAACATCGGCCACGGAGAAGCTGCGTCGGGTGTTTCTGCGCTCATTAAGGTGTTACTGATGATGCAGAAGAATATGATCGTTCCTCACTGTGGCATCAAAACCGAGATCAACCGCAAGTTTCCCACTGATCTACAGCAACGCAATGTCAACATTGCCCTAAAGCCGACTCAATGGGAGCGAAATGAAGATCCTTCAAAGCCCCGTCGCGTGTTTGTGAACAACTTCAGTGCGGCTGGAGGCAACTCGGCCTTGCTGATCGAAGATGCGCCGCCTCAAGATCGACCCAATGCAGCAAATATTGACTCGCGCACAATTCATCTTATTGCAGTCTCGGGCAAGGTTGGAGCTTCTTTACAAGGCAATCTTCGTTCACTTCTTGCTTTCCTTAAAGAAAAGTCCACAGTGCCTTTAGGACCACTCTCATACACCACCACAGCCCGTCGAATTCACCACCAGCACCGCGTGATGCTTGCGGGCTCGAGCGTTGAAGAAGTATGTAAGCAGATCGAGACAGCCCTTCGGGAAAATGCAGGCATGACTAGGCCTAAGAGTGTCCCGAAGGTTGTGTTCACCTTTACTGGCCAAGGAGCCCAGTACCCAGGAATGGGCAAAGAGCTGTTTGAGCACTTTTCGCTCTTCCGGACTGAAATGATCCGACTAGATATCATTTCTCAAAGCTTGGGTTTCCCATCTTTCCTGCCTGTCATCCAGTCCGATGAGTCCGACATTGGCGTTTTTGCCCCTACGGCAGTTCAGCTGGCGAGCGCTTGCATGCAGATCGCGCTCACTAAGCTCTGGGCCTCTTGGAACATTCTGCCCTCGGCGGTTGTTGGACATAGTCTCGGTGAATATGCTGCTTTGAACGTGGCAGGAGTACTGTCAGACACCGATACTGTCTACCTTGTCGGTAAGCGGGCCGAGCTGCTTCAAAACAAGTGCACCCGCGATACTCACTCGATGCTCGTCGTCCGGAGCTCGGTGGACGAGATTGCCAGTATTCTCAAGGACAAACAGTATGAAACGGCCTGCATTAATTCTCCGGTTGAGACTGTCCTAGCTGGGTCGAATGACGATATCACGTCATTCAAGGAGATACTGACCGGGGCCGGGACGAAATGTACACTTCTAAAGGTGCCCTATGCCTTCCACTCTTCTCAGGTCGACCCTATCATGCCAGAGTTCGAGGTCGTCGCCAAGGGTGTGACATTCTCCAAGCCGACTGTTCCTATTCTACGTCCTTTGGACGGAACGGTAGATACTAATGGGGATTTCAATCCTGCGTATCTCGCACGCCATGCCCGGGAACCAGTCAACATGCTCTCGGCACTGCAAGCAGGATACAAAGCTCAATTCATCACAGAACAAACCCCTACTATTGAGATCGGCCCGCACCCGGCAATCTCTGGGATGGTCAAGGCCGTCCTCGGATCGCAGATGATTACGCTTAGCACTGCCCAGCGTGCTCGATCGGTCTGGCAGGTACTCACCACTGCACTGAAGACTCTCTACACCGCAGGAGCCGACATCAATTGGGCCGAGTACCACCGTGACTTCGAAAGCTCTCATACCGTGCTTCCGTTACCTGCTTACAGCTGGGACCTCAAGGAATACTGGATGCAGTATGTTAACGATTGGTCTCTGCGCAAAGGCGACCCGCCTCTCATGATCAGCGCCGGCCCGACGCTCGAGAGCACGACCATTCATCGCATCGTCGAGGAATCCGGAGACTCGACCAAGACTAACATGGTCGTTGAGGCTGATATCGCGCGCCAGGATCTGAGTCCACTTGTTCAGGGGCATGAAGTGGATGGAATCCCGCTCTGTACTCCTTCGGTTTATGCCGATATCGCGTTGAGCCTCGGCACATACCTCCTTAAACGTTACCACCCAACGCAAGAACAGAATCAGGTGGACGTATCTGACATGACAATTTCCAAAGCTTTGATTCTGCGCAATGGAGCGCCCAGCCAACTACTTCAAGCACATGCAGAGGTTGACTGGCCATCTCAAGCAGCGCTGGTTAAGTTTATGTCTTTCGATGTAAGCGATTTAGTCCTTTCAAATTCATGTCTCTTTTGCCCCACTGAATCTCAAGCTAACAAGATAAAAAAGGCCAAACAGAAACTCCAAGAGCATGCGCGCTGCGTTGTCAAATTCAAGGATCATGGCTTACAAAAAACCCTCCAAAACACCGCAAATCAGGTGAAAGAAAAGATGCAAGCTCTTCGCGATGGAATTGCTGGTGAAATTTCCGCCCGCTTCAATCGCCCCATGGTTTATCGCGCTATCAGACCCCTCGCTCGATTTCACGATGACTACAGAGCAATCGATGAGATTGTCTTGAACAGCAATACACTCGAGGCCTCCAGCCGTCTCAGCTACGGCAGTGTCAGAAGGGGAGGTAGCTTCCACACTCATCCCGCCATCATCGATTCTCTCACGCAGTCGTGCGGTTTCACCATGAATTGTAATGACAGTACGGACCTGGATAATGAGGTGTTCATGAACCACGGCTGGGGATCGTTCCAGATCTTTGAGCCCATTGACTTTGACAAGGTGTATACAACATACACCCGTATGGAGGAAGGCTCTGATAAGCTCTGGCATGGTGATGTCGTAATTTTCGACGGAGACAAAATCGTGGCCTACTTCGGGCAGATTGCGGTATGCTATATCTCCTTTAGAATCGGCCATGATGTACTGACGAGCTGCAGATTCAATGTGTTCCTAGACGAGTCTTGAAGGTCATCCTGTCGATTGAGAGTGGTGCCAAGTCGCAGAAGCAGCAGCCTGCCAAAGTGAAGCAAGAAACTCCCAAAGCCTCCTTGCCAAATCCAGTTTCCTCTGCTGTCCAGGAACCACAACACAATTCCCGATTCGCAGAGGCACTATCAATCATCGCAGAGGAGAGCGGCCTTTCTGTGGCTGACTTGAGCGATAGTACCGTTTTTGGTGACGTTGGCATTGACTCTCTACTTGGCCTGACTATTTCTGCCCGGTTCAAGGAGGAGCTTGATCTCGATCTTGATTTCAACGCGTTCTTCTTCGAGTATCCCACAGTCGGAGATCTGAAGAAACTTATGGGCGGCACAGGTGGAAGTACGATGTCGGCCATCTCTTCCTCATCGTCTAGTGATTCTGGAGAAGCCACGCCATTCAGCTCCGGCACAGGAGCTACTACGCCCACAACAGATGAAAAGACCCTCTCTTCCAATCTTGATTTCAAGAGGGTTCTGGAGATTATCTCCGAGGAGAGTGGCGTCGCAGTCGAGGAATTGACAGAAGATACCAACTTCGGTGACTCTGGTGTGGACTCGTTGCTGTCACTTGTTATCGTCAGTCGATTCCGCGATGAGCTTGAGTTGGACATCCAGCACGAATCGCTCTTCCTGGAGTGCCCCACGGTGGCCGATCTGAAGCAATTCTTGGTCGGAGGCCCCGTAGCCGGTGATGCTGCACCTGCCTTGGCTGAGCTTTCTGCTCCTGCTGTGGCTGAGAACTTCGAGAAAAAGTCCATTACTGAGTACCCAGTATTGGATTCAGTTGCACTCGCAGCGCGAAGGGATGCTGTCACCGAGTATGTGGAGAAATACACCGCTGGATTTGTTGCCCCCGCGCCCTTGTCGTCGGCCATTGCACCAGAGGCCAACGAGAAAGTCGTGCTTGTGACTGGAGCTTCCGGCAGCTTGGGCGGACACCTGGTTTATCACCTCGCCCAACTTCCAGACGTGAAGACGGTTGTCTGCCTAAATCGTGAGAACCGCGACGAGCCTTATACCCGCCAACTGAAAGCCATGCGCGGAAAGGGCATCCGATTCCCGGAGGCACTCAAGCCGAAGCTGGTTGTCCTGCAGAGCGACAGCTCGAAGCCTCAGCTCGGGCTTGAGAAGAGCCAATACGATAGTCTTGTGGGATCGGTCACTCATTTGATCCACAATGCCTGGCCGATGAGTGCGAAGAGGGCCTTGGATGGATTTGAGTCACAGTTCCAGGTTGTTCGCAATCTCATCGACTTTGCCTGCGCTGTCAGCGCCGCGCGACCAGAGACTTTTAAGTTCGGTTTCCAGATGGTATCCTCGATCGGCGTAGTTGGCCACTACGGCCTCGGCAACGGGAAGGACAAGACCATAGTCCCTGAACAAAGCGTCGACATCGACAGCGTCCTTACAAACGGCTATGGAGAAGCCAAGTGGGGCTGCGAGAGGATGCTTGAAAAGACTATGCAGCAGCACCCAGAACGATTCCGCACCATGGTGGTCCGCCTGGGCCAGATTGCCGGATCTAAGACTAGTGGGTACTGGAACCCGATGGAGCATTTTGGCTTCCTCATCAAGTCGTCGCAGACACTCAATGCCTTGCCCGACGTCCTCGGTACCGTGTACTGGACTCCAGTGAATGATATTGCGGGTACCCTGTCCGATCTCGTTTTGGCGGATAATACCCCATATCCGGTATATCACATCGAAAATCCAGTCGGCCAGCCATGGAAAGAGACGAATACCATCCTCGCCGACGCCTTGGGGATCAAGAACTTAATCCCCTTCGAGGAGTGGTTGGAGCGTGTGAAGGTGGCGCCGCAACGCAACAATCCCGCAGCCACTCTGCTGGACTTCCTTGATAGCAATTACCTTCGCATGTCATGTGGGGGGCTTGTTCTGGATGTGAGGCATACCCTTGAACACTCGAAAACTCTTCAGGCTGTTGGGCCGGTGAGTGAGGAGGTGATCAGGAAGTATATCCATATTTGGAAGGAAATTCGCTTCTTGAACTGAGTCCTGAGATCGAAGAGAATTAATCAATTGGAGGTACTGTTTTGTTTATTTTCGTCTTATGTTGAATTGACAGGAACGATTATGTGGTTTTATTTCCGTTCGATCTACCTTACTTCAATACAGAGTGACTCTGCAGTGATATTCGCTCCAGGGAAGGTGTACCATTATTTGGAAATATAATTGTAGCTTGAAAGTTCGATGAAAATTCATTTGCCCAGTACTATGCATCAAATCGTACAAAATTCCTCAATCAAACTGCAGTCTCAATCTTCCGGACTGGAAAAGAAGAGGAATGGCTAGCAAATCTCATGGGCAAATCTATACGAAACTCGAATTACAGGTAAAAAGGCAAGTCTACCAATTATATTATACTAGCTCAAGCATTGCCAAAATGCAAGGTCCTTCTAAAAACACTCCTGCACACTGACATTCCCGATCTTCGCACCAGCCGGTGATTCCAATGAGACCGAGTTCTCTAAGACGCCGTCCTCAAGCGGCGTCAACCGCTGCACTACCCGACGTACCATGTCCGCGATTTTCATCGACACCTCCGTCGACCGTGGGATATCATGGCCACCACCATGATCATACTCGACCCGATCATCACAAAACTCCGCCAACTGGATAGCAGCTGGCCACCTCGGGTCTTTGGACCCATAGATATGCACCGTGGGAATCCTGATGCGCGCACTAGCGGGGAATTGCGTGAAATCCAACCCGAACACGTCGCTACGGGCTGGCCTGTTCTTAGGATCGTGCACCAGGGCGTCCGCATTGCCATCCCACAGACCGACCCCGCGCTTAATGAGCTTGAGGTTGGCCGCGAGCTCAGTCAAGCGGCCGGCCGTTTCGTTCATCATCGCTCCCGTTAATCGGTTGATTTCATGTGTGCGTCCTGAAACCGGGAGCCCCATGTCTTCGAGTGCCGGGAGAGGCACGCCCCCGCAGATGAAGATGGCTGCGCGGAAGGGGAGCGGCAGCTCACTGGAGGAATTGTTGGGGTTCAGAGCCTCCTCGAAGGAGCGGTAGAGGATCATCGTCGAGGCCAATGAGCAGCCTTGGGAGAAACAGCAGACGGCGTCATAGGGACCGTTTTGACGGGCATAGTCTGCAACCCAGCGGTGTGCAGCGCGGATTTCCTCTGGCGTTGACTGTCGCCACCATGTATAGGTCGGGGTTTGGTAGATGGCGTGAATGCCTGGTGCACCCGAGCTGGGGAACGGGGCGTCGACAAAATCAAAGACAAAGTCGCTGCTTAATTTTGATCGAAAGGAGGCCGTTTGAGATTTGAAGATTGATGCGCTGGTGCCGTGTCCATGTAGGCACAAGATTTTGGGCATGCTGGAGGTTCGCTATCATGGGCATGCGAAGGAATTGGCGTTGAGAATTGTAATTTGAGTAGATGCGCTGTACGACTAAAACTGATCTATTCAAATTATTCTGTTTCTTTCCAGCACCAAAAACAGCGCTGGCCAATTTCTGGAAGCACTGATTCGGGCATTCCGGGATGATTCGCAACGAGGGGTCGAGTATAGGCCGATCGGTCCCCGAGTCAGTTTGGTCTCCGTCTTTTTCGGCCCCCGAATCCCTGCTCACATCAATCGAAGGATGAAGAGAAAAGCCCATGAATTCAATTGTGTATCACCTGATTCTATTGAATTGCTGGAAACTTGCGAACACGACTACAACGCTATCGTGCCAATACTATACTGCTCAACTCCTCAACAACCACCTTCATTGATATCCAATATGGGTGTCAGGCAAACTCAAGTAGCGACCCCAACAGCCTCACAGGTGCTACTGTCACCTGAAACAACGCCTGGATATGTCCATGTGGAGGGCCTCACCCAAGAAAGCGCAAAGCTCGTGTCGGAGCTGCTCACGCAAAACCACGTTCTGTACAAAACCCGATGGAAAGATACCCTGCACAGTAGGTTGGCCTCCAAGGGCAACTCAGGATATAGATGCTCATAATCACTCAGATCACCTTGTCCACCATCTCCTAGCCATGTGGTCACTTGGAGCGACGCCGGCTGAGATCCAGGATATGTGGGACTATAATGCGCGCTATCAAGACCCCATGAATGGCGGAGACCCCTCTTCAAACTCGTCAGACCTTCGTCTGAAGGACCCTGCCACCTTTGAAAAATGCCTGGGCATTGACGACTGCTACCCAGACTTCCTGCATTTCTTCGAAGACGAAATCAACGTGAAGGGAATGGAGGCCGTCATCAAAGAGTACCTTCTTCAAGGCGACGAGAGGGCCAATGATATCCTGGGTCGCATGTTTGCCGGTTAGACTATCCTAATCATCTACAAGTCTAGACCGAGAACGAGAATTCGCTAACCAGCATTCTTCCCTCTAGATCTGGTTCACCCCATCATCCACCTGGGTTGCGGAATTGAGTTCCAGCAACCGAGTCTGGTCGCCGAAGCATTGGCCGGCGCCTGCGTCCACGAGAACTGGCCCAAGACGTTTCTCCTCCCAACCGAAGAATACGTACATGCCCATCCTGATGGGCCCTCTCAATCCATGTTGCAGGTCCTGGAAAGTCTGCGCGAGAACCCTGACATCGCCGCCGGCACGAAGGAGACCGATCCGTTCAATAAAATCCCCGACGGGTTCCTGAAGCGCGTCACCCCAGCGCAGCTCGTACCCTACCTCGCCCGCTTCCAGGTCAAGCCCGAGCCAGCGGACCTGCAGCGGAAGATGTCCGACATGATGCATACCACCGCGTACATGCTCGCGGCCGCCCAGCGGCTCGGCAAACACGCCGCCATGGACTTTGTCACGTTGCACGCTGTCACACTGGCCGTATTTTTCCCGGCTATACTCGCCCAACCCTGGCTCTCCGACTCCGAGAAGGCGCGTCTGCTAGAGGCCACGGTGCGCGTTGACGCAGTAATGTACGCTGGCACCGGGTGCCCCCCACTGTATGCGGATCGAGTGGTGAACTATGTGCCGCGACACCCAACCGATGGGTGGCCGGAGTTATTCCATCGGGCGAACGTCTATCGTGACGAAGGCCACGCAGTCAAACTCGTTCGCTCCTTGTACGCGCTCGAGCAGCTGGACCTGGCACCGGATTTCCCGATCACCAAGCATGATTTCTTCCAGATCGCACATATGAGCATGGACTCAATCGAGCGAGCGGTGGACCAAGCCGAGGGGAATCATGTATCAGAGGAGGTGGCCGCTGGGGTGGTCAAGCGCGTGGGGCGGGGAGGGGACATGGTCGTTGCGAATATGACGCGATGGGTGTTTTATGGTGGTTTGCCGAATGCCTGGCGCCATGTCCCTGATGCGATGTAAAGTAGTACAGAAACAAACAGTGCAGACGCTTCGATTTAGTACATCATGTGTATCGACGGACAGATTGTATGTACTCAAATCCAGTGAGTAGGGTGAATATCGATCACAATAGAGGTTTCCATTCATGCGACCAAACTTTCTCAATTTTATTGAGTGGAAATTCTTGTACCATACTGTCCAAATACCTGATCAGCTAATTGACACGACTCCAGCCGCAGCACCAATAGTCCCATGTCGCGTACCGCTCTGAGTGTTGGTACACTTATATCCCAACTCTCTTTTGAAGCTATCCACCTCGGTTTGTATTGTACTGTTGCCAGCGGCAATTCACCCAGGCGTAAATTATTCGTAGCTGGAATTTGGACCCTCTGCAGCCGGAGTAGGTGTTGAGAACACACTTAGATGTGCCATCTTCCTAACCTTTTCTACGCTTGACCGGTGGATTTTAAAACTTACCACTACTTCAGAGAAGACCTCAGTCTCCTGGTGATAATCTTATGCACTACTAATTTCGACTCGTAACCTTGAAAGGCTTTTCTTGGCTGAGATAGAAGCCTATCTTTTCGAAGTCATGTATGTTGAAAGGCAAGATCGGGTTTGTAACTGAGGGAATCGCTGAAGACGGTCATACTAGGCCTATAACATACTGATATCATTGACCTCGCTATCCCTCGCCACCAAGCTTTACTTCATCCAGTGAGTCCCATCTAACAGGCGCTCAACAGGACCATACACCCGCCCCTTACCGATTGATGCTGGGATGCTGGTACTCAGGCTCCAGTTGCTTCAGTATCCCGCTGACTCGTCGCATTTACACTCGCTTCCGCTGTTGATATAGAGTAGGTGGGACGTGAAGAGCAATAAAAGGTGTTACTTCAGGTGGATCATTCGAGATGAGTAGCCTTCAGAATGATGCTGAAACAAAGGAGATAATCTTAAACAAAGGCGGACGAACACCACAAGCGGTGTGGGTATACCGTGGGACGATTGATCATGGCGCAGACTAGTGCGGGCCGAGCCCACTCATCGCGAGCATCACAGTGGGGCAGGCCGGGCATCAAAAAGCCACTGGTATTGGTCTGTCGCGGTTCAAGCGTTTCTAGTGATCTTTCGCCTCGATTTCTGGCCGGGCTTTGTTACGATTAAGTCCTTAATCTCCGTTTCGCTTGCTCTCGGCTCTGCAGATCTGGCTCGGACTTTTCTCTGGAATGGCACAGTCCGAGGCGATTTCTCCGGGGCCCGCAGACGCGATAAATAGGGCAAGCCCCCGTTTTCCTTATGCGGCATTGCTTGACCAGACCGAATGGGCAGACGCTAGCCGTAATGTCCTCCAGCGATGAAAAGATTAACGGCGAAAGCATTGATGGCTCCGATCGCGATGTGGAAAAGGCGGCTGTCGACGCCCCCAAGCTAGAGCCGGGCACGCCTCTGAACAAGACGCCGTCCAAAGCGGGCTCGGTGGCTCTCGAGAGAGTGGTCGTTCCTCAATCTGAGCGACGAGGCCTGCTGGGCCGATTCTCGATCATTCCCGAAGTCACTAATCCGTATAGCTACAGCTCGGGAACCAAGTGGTGGATGACCGTCATTGTTAGTTTCGCAGCAATCACGTCGTCAACCGGGTCTTCCATCTTTTACCGTGAGAACTCCCATGAAAATAAACGCTCCAAAGACGGCTTAATTTGCATGAATTTCAATTGACCTGTGTTTTGCAGCGGCCCTCTCTGAGGTTGCCCATGCCCTCCACACCACGCCTACCGTCGCCAACTTGTCATTGGCGCTGTACATGTTAGCCATGGCATTTACGCCCATGTGGTGGTAAGCATGCCTATCTCCTTGAACACAGCGTAAATTGTCTTGACCATTGTACTCTATAGGTCTGCACTCTCTGAGAAACACGGCCGCCGAACCATTTATCTTCTCTCCTTCTCCCTCTTCCTGGTCTTCTCATGCATCAGTGCCGTCAGCGTCAACATCGCCATGCTCCTGGTCTTTCGAATTCTCAGTGGTGGCGCTGCGGCATCGGTCCAGTCAGTGGGTGCCGGCACCGTCGCCGACATCTGGGAGCCGAAAGTACGGGGTAAAGCGATGGGGATCTTTTACCTCGGGCCTCTTTGTGGACCTGGTTTGGCCCCCGTCATTGGCGGTGCACTGACGCAAGGCCTACACTGGCGAAGTACCCTCTGGTTCCTCACCATCTTCGGCGGTGTGATGTTAATCTTGATCCTGCTATGTCTGCCAGAGACTGTGAGACGGCGCGAGCCCATTTCCTCCACCGACAACGGCACCACGGAAAACCGTGCCCTCGTGGTGTTCAAACAAATCTTCGGCCCCTTCGAGGTCCTGGCGCTGCTACGGTACCCGCCCATCATTGTGGCCGTGTGGACCGGCGCGATTTCTTTTTTCACCATGTTCGTCCTGAACGTGTCCATCCAGGCGACCTTCGAGAAGGCCCCGTATAACTTCAGTACTATCCTTGTGGGGTTAGTCTACCTCGCGCCAACGATCGGCTACGCCTTCTCATCGATCCTCGGCGGCCGCTGGATCGACTACATTATGGCGCGCGAGGCGCGCAAGGCCAATCGCTACGATGAGAATGGCAAGCCCAAGTTCCTGCCGGAGGACCGCATGAAAGAAAACATCTGGATCGCCCTCTCGTTGTATCCCGCCGCGCTGATCTGGTATGGCTGGTCGGTGGACAAGGGACTGCACTGGGCCATCGGCTGCGTTGCATGTGTCTTCTTCGGGTTGGGTGTGATGCTCGTCATGGGGGCCATCAACACTGTCCTGACCGAATTCACGCCGAAAAAATCCTCCAGCGGGGTGGCGCTGGCTAATTTCCTGCGGAACCTGTTGTCTTGCACTGGTGCAGTCATCACTCAACCGCTGATCAATGCCATTGGGACCGGTTGGACGTGCACGATGGTGGCCCTCATTGCCTTTGTGACCGGCAATGCAGCCATCTTTGCGCTACGGACTTGGGGACCTCAGTGGCGTATGACAATGGACCAGAAGCTCAATGCAAAGTCATGAGCTGGGCTTCTGTCTATGGATAGAAGGAAGGAATTGTTTCGTAGTGCCCGCGAAAGGTGTCTTTTGTATGCATCGCTAGAATGTAACGACATTGCCAAAATTACAGAGGAATATTACATATCACGACGCTTCCTCGAATACATTTTTGCAGCTTCTTTTTTAATTTTTACTTTTGCTGTGGTAAAGATAAGAGCTTTTCGAAGAAGTTCAAGCTCTCGTTCCCGGCGCTTGTCCAGACCAATGTAAGGCACCATACGATTTGCGGATGTACTAGGTGGAGAGCAGGCCCAGCCGAACTAAAAAATCACGTCCAATCCCCAAGCACCTTTGAGCCCCGGTCTCCACCGCACTCGATAGCGTTCGACAGGGGACCCACGTCCTCGAGACAAAGCCAGAAGCCCCAGCATCCGGAGATAAGGAATATGCCGAGACATGAATGCTTGATGGACTAAAGGCATCCTAGCAGGGACTGCGTCCCTCTGTGGGAATAATAGAGAATCCTAGTGGAATCGGCTCCCTCATCTCAACACCAATCTCTCGATGAATCCCCTCATCCACTGCCGGGTATACCGACTATTCATCTTCTTTCACCAGCACCATGCCCTTCTCAACACATTCCACCGCAGCAGCACAACGCCTGGATTTCGCACAGGAAAATTACCGCTGGAACGAAGTCGACACCTACAGCATGGCGCATTCGCATCCAGCATCGCGACCCAACACGCAGGCCCTCCAAGAGACCCTGGCCGCATCAGACGCCAGCGCACTACCCAGGTACGCTCTCTCCGCCCCGCAGGCCAAGTTTCTCGCTCTGCATATCCGGACAGCAGGGGTGACGCATGCGCTCGAGGTCGGCACCCTCGGCGGGTACGCTGCGATCTGGATGGCGAGCGAGAACCCGCAGCTACACGTCACGAGCATTGAGCGCAATGCGCATCATGCAGCGGTGGCGCGGCGGAACATCGCACAGGCGGGATTGGCGGCGCGGATCGAGGTGATTCAGGGTTCTGCGCTGGACATGCTCCCGCGGCTGCGGGAGGAGGTGCAGAGAGGCGATCGGCCACGGTTCGGGTTCGTGCTCATTGATGCGGACAAGGTGAATAATTGGGTGTATTTCCAGGTGGCGCGGGATATGGTGTCGCCGCATGCTGTGATTTGTGTGGATAATGTGGTCCGGGATGGGGAGTTGGTGGATGGGGATGATGTGGATCCGTCAGTAAGAGGGTCGCGGGAGGTTGTTGAGAAGGTAGGTTCCATGTCCGGTGTTGACTCGGTGGTGATGCAAATGGTGGGTGAGAAAGGGTATGACGGGTGGTTGTGGGCGGTTGTCAACGATTAATAATTATGCCATTGTTGGTGCGCTGGTTGAGCTTGGTGGTTTACTTGTTGATACTAGTTCATAGAGAAGAATTGAGATTCGGAGGAATAAAATACTTGGTATGGCTTATGATGCGGACTATCATTAAGAGTTCTATTTCGACCATGGGGACAAGCGGAGATGGAGATGAACAACGGCAAGGTATTGATAGCGTGGTAAGTCTTTCCATGATACCGGTGTGAATTGACCAAGCCAGCCTTCAAGTCAAAGTGAATTCTGTCTATAGGGACGGTGTTGTTCATTCGGAAACAGTGCTCTTCAGCACTCGAACGAGCGAGCCTTGGGTTATAATGAAGACCTGGCAAAACACCTCATCGCTGCCTGGCCTGGTAAGAGCGAATTGAATAACATATGCAGACTCCCATTAGAAATTTCTTCTCGGGCTCTCTCCGAAATTTACAAGTCCTACGATAGCTCCTCGGCTCCATTACCGTGATCACTGAGAGATGTGTTACGGTTACCTCCACCAAGATCTCATCCGGTGCTGATGGCGCGTCAACATCTAGTGCTTGGTGTATTCCTTCAAAGAAGACCTCCAGAAATTACTGGAGACTAGAAGAGCCGAGGTATTTAATTATGATCAATAATGACCCACGCCGTCGATACTGCTACCTGACTCGTAACTACCGATGTCGAGCCCATCGGCTGTGTCGAAGAGATCGAGTATGAAATGATCCAGACTATGTATCACAACTATTCTGGAAATCTGCATCGAGAGTCGCTATCAATACACCGTGCTATTGCAATTTCCCATATGTCAGCGTTACACTGCGGCTTCGGCTCTTTATCCATTTCATGCGAGATAACAATGTTCAATTCACAAATGTTCAGTACATACGACCATAGGGTGGGGAGAACACGGCTTCCCGTCCGCTCAGCTGTACTTAAGCCGCTAGTTCTGCCTGGCCAATTCTTAAAGAGCCTTTTGCTTCTAAAACAGTGATGCAAGCCGTCTAGGGTGAGTGTGCGTGATAGGGGTGAGAAGTCTGGAGACTGGAGTGAGAGGGGTGAGAACAGAGTGGGAGGCTCACCCACTCTGCACCACAGAAAAGGATAAATACCGGTCCTAAGGCGCTTTCTTCGCTTTTTTCAAGTCTACAAAAACAACATTTACTGAATAAGCCATCTAGAAAGCCTTTAAGGAGCGTATTATACGTGCCGCATCAGGTGGTTTCACTCGCGAGTACTAAGAGGACCCAGAATTAGAAGAGAATATCGTATACCACCGGAATCTTATACCCGCTACGTATAAGAAATATGATAATATAGCTGTAAACTGGGTATTATGAGTAGTGTTTCTCTCTTCCATTTTCTTTTCTTCTTAGAAGAAAATCACTAATATATAGTAGATAGAGATGATCCTATAACGAAGTAGAGGTGTTACGGTGCAGCTGTTACGATACGATCTACAACATGAGGTTATCCAATGTCTATGTCGAGACATAGGGAGAAACCCCCCAATAACCCGCAGACAACCTACATAGAAGCGAGCGCCACGTGATCCCACAGATGGACGAAAGGAAGATATATATTCTAAATAATCTTCCTTAAGGGTTAGTTTAGTACTACTTATCCATACATTGGGGCTATCATACCTCACCATCTTATTTCTTACCCAGTCTACCCTCTCTAACACTAGCTCCGGTTATTTAACGCCTTAATACTATAAGATCGCCTACGCTAGAGCTTTATTAGCCTACTAGGGACACTCCGCCGCCTTAATTATTTAGTCTACGAAATTCCCTACTAAGATCCGCGGCCTAAGCACGCTATATATAAGATAAGATATCTAGGATAGCTTATTATAAGGGTATTAGCCTCGATAATTGCTAATAGATTAATCGGCTTTCCCGTTAGGTTATAGAGATAGCAGAGGAGGTTAGCCTTCTTATGTCTACTATTTAGCACTAACTCCCGCCTATACCTTGAAAAGCTCTTAAGTCATGGAAGGAGATCGGTAGATTCGGTGCTATAACTATAAAGTATATTAAGCACTATCCTAAGACGGAAAAGGAGAAAGAATATACGGCAAGCGTACGGAAGGGTAGGAAGATGGCACCTCTAAGCGTGCCTCTAACCCCTAAATTAGCTACGGAAGAGGCTGAAAGTGTAGAGACACTAAGCAGACTACTATTAGATCCTATATACTACTATAATACCGATTATCTATAGTATTGGGTGGATGAATAAAGCTAAATAGCATCAAGAATTACGTGAGGTGTGGAATTAAGTTGAGTTATAGCGGACTAACACCCGAAGCGGTGTAGGTATAACACGGGACTATTATTACTGTACTCACGCCACTACACGCGATCACTAAGGGATCAGGAGATACTATTCCTTTACCCAGTCTCGGCATTCAAGCATTTAGAAGGGTTGAGACCAATAAATGGACACGAAAAATTCGTTGGAATGTTCTGTGATCGTATCGAATGAGGGAATAATGCAAAAAAGTGAAACTCCAACTACGCAGCCAGCAGTCGAATCAATTTCGCGAGGGATTCATGCCTACCCAAGTTCTTTGTAGCAGTATTTCATACACGGAACAAGGGACGAAATTCATAGGGTGCCAGGTACCAGCAAATAGGAAAAAAAAATGAGTTGAACCTAATTGTGATGAAGTTTTGTGGCCTTGCAGGACAAGGATCCTGACGTAGAAAAGTCCGAAATTTTCCCTAAGTTGAACTCATGCGGGAATATTAAAACCCTCTTCACTTTACCATTGTTTTAAATTCGTATTCAACTCATTCTAACCTTCACCAACGTGTTGATCATTACATGGTTTGCTACCTCTCTCGTCGTTTGTCTAAGATTCACGATCCCATATCTTACTATCATCACAATCTTACCACTTTTAGACTCACTTCTTCGCCCTCCTCACCTACCCTTTGCTTTCATTCACTAGCATCGAGACCAGCAAATCCTCGGAACTGACATTCACCACTCGAATCATTTCCGTAACCTCTCCTGCGAACGCATGCCGGCTTTCTCCCTGACTATCATTTCACTCTTTTCACAGCCCATATCCAGACACTTCTCAGGCTTGCTTTCTGCATCTACACTTCCTCAAATTTCTTTCATCACATTCTGACGTGAGTTTCTTCGTCTACCACGTTTGATATGGGACTTGGGCTTACTTCTGAAAATGGTCTAGTACTACACGCAATGATGTCACACAGCAGCAGAGGTGGGTCCCGAGGAAAAGGGAAAAGCCGTGGCGGCGGCCGTCGGGAACGAGTTGACATGACCGATTTTCCACGCCAAGAGGACCTCAAGTAACGAAGACAGAGCATCGAACGAGCTATGCAAGAGGAGACTAAAGAGCCAGGTCCTTTCCTTGTTGTTCCAACATCACAGCATGTGTCTGACCTGTTGGCGGCTATCAACAAGATTGAAACCCTCCATAGCTCTCAGGTCCCGACTCACCGAGCGCGCAACGCGAGCAGACCAGAGGCTAGGTACCCACCAATCACTTATCCCAGTCGAATCCGCGAGATTCTGGATGCCTTTGCTATCTTATGCCTTTCACGCAAGAAGCATGAGGTGATTGCTATCGCCGTGCGGCATGATGCAAGCAGAGGAACCCTCACGTTCATGATGTCTTCCAATTCCGATGTGCCTCGCGAAACCGAGACACACTTCCGTGACATGTGGAAGAAGATGCAGAGACTCGCGGAACGGTTCCAGACGACGAGGGCCCCCTATGAAGAAGATATTTCACCAACAAGCCCAATTACGGACCCTCAGTTCATGTCACTGGATCGTGCATTCTCACAACTGTGTCTCAGCTTCGTGTGGCAGAGGCTGCAGAGCCGAGTCAACGGGAAATTTTCGCGATTCATGCAGGTCGTGCGAGAGTGCTCCAACCTCGTTCCAAATCACCCTTTTTACAAAGCCGCAAAGTCCATCCGAGCGGTGGAATCTATCTTTACACGTGAGGAGGGCCAAGGAAGTTGCGCGCAAATCGGCAAGCCGAAGAATGACAAGGAGTGGCAGATGCTATATCTTTTCTTAGGTGATGCAAGGCGGGACATCAACGAGTATCTCCGCAGCGAAATGGCTCACCAAGCTGTCGACATGGCTAGAATTCAGCATTTCCCAGAGCTTGAGCGCTATATGCGCAAGTTCAACTCCGTCTTCAACAGTATCGAGATTCTTGTGAGGGCCACAGTGTCAGTTAAGACCCGGGACCTTCTCACTTGCAGATGCACTCTCGAGACTCTTCGTGAACAGTCCACGAGACTCGCTAAGGTTCCGACTACTAGCTCAGACTGGGAACGTGTGTTGCGGGACGCGCTCGCCTACGACAATCAGCGTAGCGATCCCGGTAAGCAAGGAACCCTTGTTATGGATATGAATATCATCAGGAAGGATACTACTCAAATGGGTAAGTCGACAATCTCAAAGAATAACAGTGTTCATTGCGAGGTCAAATTACTTGTTTCGATCGCGAGATACGAAAAGGCGATACCGGGATTCCCAAAGGCGTTCACCTATATTGGTGTCTCCAAACTGTCATGCCACGGCTGTGACTCCTTCATGCGAGCTTTCAACCTTGTGCATAAGGCATCTTGGGTAACTAAGGGATGCCATGGGAAGTCATACTACCCATGGATGTTTCCGCTTGGTACACCCCAGGAAGACTCTGTTCGGACAAGGACTTACGCAATCCTCGCTTTCGCGTGGGCGAAATCGTATCCAGGTTATCGCCAACAGCATGTCTCTTCGGACGCTGACTCCACGGCACAGTCTGCACAGAGCGCGAGCGCTTTCAGGGACTATAAATTGCAGGCACAAGATGCCGAAATTGCGGCAGATATGGAAAGGCTTCGCCTTCACATTCCTTCCCCTTGAACAGAGATGTCACCTGGTCTGAGCTACAGAGCGTCGGAGAGACCTCAGCTACTGTCATGCGTTTTCTGAATATCGAGGTTATGGAACGGAGAAGTAGCAAGCATCTTCCACTGCTTAATCAGATGATTTAACCTTGCTTTTAGCAGAGACTTTCGAGAATCCGTAGCAAAATGAAACTTTCCCATTTCTGTCTGTCATTTACAATCGTTTGTATTCAGAATCTATAGATATGTGCTAGCGGCTATATCTAATAATGTATCGCTATAGCCTAGCTAAGCGGCCTGAGCGGCCACTACGCTATCTCGCAGAATTCTTACCCGTTTCTCACCCCGATTCTCACCCAATCTATTGCGCACTCACCCTTCTCACCCTTGGTCGCGCGACGCTAAAGCGGCGCTCTTCTAGTTATCGCCTAGGTGATCTTGAAATAGCTGAATCGAATAACAATCAAAATTTTTGTCCACGCCATGCCTAGCACATACGACCATAGGGTGTGGAGAACAGGGCTTCCCGTCCGCTCAGCCGTACTTAAGCCACACGCCGGCAGGTTAGTAGTTGGGTGGGTGACCACCAGCGAATCCCTGCTGTTGTATGTTTTCATTTTTTTGTCTGCTTTTTATCTCATTATTATGCCGCTGGTATACAAGAACGCAGAGGTGGTGTGAACCGGAATAACCCATATTAGTCTGATAGCGGGAGGGGCGCATTCCTAGACGTAAAGCTTAGTACTTTAGTCAGATTTCTGACGGCCGTTAGAAATCCAGTCCAATAATGCCCCCTAATAAGTGTCTCTTTACATATTAATTCTTGAGAGATACATTACATGTTTGATGGTATATGCTGTTGCTATCCCCAGACTAGTGCCCTATTTTTTGACATCGAACACAAAACATAACTGGGACCTTGGGCACTTTTCTGACGGCTGTCGGAAATATGGCTTGATTACTCCTACAGCCAGAGATTGTTTCAGCGTGATCGTCGACCACGTTTGGGGTAGAAGGCGAAAGGATCACCGGCATAGGAGACATGACCGAGTGAAGAGCCTATTTTGAGAACAATGGGAAAGAAGAATTGCTTGTTTCATGTTGTGACTGAGTATACATGAATGTATTTAGCGATGCATGACTGCCGATGTGAGGTAGGATTACGGCAACTCATATCGAGATAGCGCAGTTTGCTTTGGAATAAGAATGCCAACCTTGAGAGCGTGTAGCGCTTACTAGATAGAGCTCTTGTTAACCCAGTTCTCTTAGTCCCTTGGGCCTCCATTCCAACCTACATGGAAGGAAGAAGGAAAAGGAGAGAGATGTAGATTCTAGAGATGGAAGCCAAACATCTGGATCTATCATGAAGCCTCGAGGCAGGGGATGCGGTAAAGAGGGGCAGATTCCCACAATTAAACCTAGAGCTACAGCACAAGATAATAGGCTCCACCCTATCGTCCATAACATCAATGCGACGGATTATCTAAAATTTTGTACGGCTAGTCACTTTTTTCCTGTATTTCTTAGTGCCACAAAGTCAAAATTGATATATGAAATACGACACCCTCGACGTCTTCACCTTCACCGCATTCTGTGCGAGTCAATAGGCTCGGTCTTATTTCTGGAAGTTTTATTATATTGGGAGTCGGTCAGTGAAGACACAGACCCCCGCGGCACCTCTAATATGTTATACAAAGACCCATAGTCTCCTGTTGAACCATGATTAGCAGCGAAAGTATCAAGTATCTTCTCCACGAAGACACGAATGTCAATGATGCTTACTTGATTCTGAGAACCGCGACCTTTGATTTTCCTTAAGGGTATTCCTCATGATACAAAAGAGGTACGCATCTTCAGATTCCCCTCGCGCTTCAAATTTTATATTCAAATTGCACTCTACAATAGGTAAAGCGTAAAGCACTTTCTACTAATGAAAGTACTCACGGCATGATGCCCACTGGAAACAAGTTATCCTGAGTTTTGTCATGAAATGCCAGGACAGCTGAGTTTAATATTTTATATTGTCTGATGGGGCTACTATCTGAATACACCATTATCTACAATAGGAAGAGCAGCGTATTGTGAATCAGACAGTAGCTGAAGAGCTTCTGGATCAACTGATCTTCTTCTGTGCTGTGTTTTCAATTCCGGCGCATCAAGTTATGATTTAGTCACCCATGAATGTGCGAAAAAATCAGATTCTTGTACGTCACAATTAATAGAACTCTCAAATCGATACCCTCCCTCTTTGGTGCCTTCGTTTTGGCCCTGTGCTGGCAAGCGAAAGCCGTGGACGAAGAGAATCCAGTCTTTCCTTACTCGCCCTGGTAGAAGAGGTTGGAGATAAGCTGGAGGGCTGGCTTAGCTCTGTCAACCTTTCCATTTCTTCTACTTTGAGCAGCCACTGCTCTTGACCGCCTACTACCCTTTTCGTATACGGTTGTGTCCGCATCCAGGCCATCCACTTGCGCACAACTTGTACCGCAGAATCAGGCGAGATCTCAAACCATTCCTTATGAGTTTTGGAGCAGCCGGGGCACTTTACTTCTATTCGTCTGTATTCCATCAATTCCATATGCACCAGGGCTTCAACGCGACATATATGCGGCACCTTTGCCAAATCCAGGAGGTCATCGTGTCCATCATTCCCAGGGTCTGGGAAATGGATTGAAATGTCCTTTTTGCATTGCTTGAACCACTCTTTGAGGCGGCGACGCACGTCTCCTGATCTTCCGATCTTGAGGTGTCCAAAGTTTGGTTGTTGCCAAAATACGTATATCGACCCTTCATGTTTGAGATCACTTGGCTGGAGAGGTTTGAGAAGAAGTCTCACAAGCTCCTCAGATGAATTTCGCGTCGAATTCTTTGCAAAATATGGCTTAAATTCCTGAATTGGATTGATTATAGACATCAGGGTTGGACTCCTCATCTGGGGATTTGCTGGGGCAAATGAGCCTTGGCTATCTTTTGATAGTGCCTCTTCCCTCAGAAGGTAAACCCAGCTGGCAAGAGCCGATAACCGGGGTGACCTTGACGAGAGAGCAGTCTGGAAACCATGAAAACATGAGATTTTCTGGAGATCTGCTTTCCATCCTTCAATTCTCTTTGAGGCTGCTCTCCGATGAACTGAACAAAAGATCAATTCAATCAGTCGTTGAATGGCTGGTAAGAGAGCACTGGTCCCTCCGTTGATCAAGTCGAGCACCAGCGACGAAATTGGTTTTGCATGATGCTTTATTAAACATCTCTGAGCTTTTTTTGTCCACGCAGGGCATTGGGAATCATTTTCCATTATATGCTGGAGGACTTCAAGCGGAATAATCTGGAAAAGTGACTCTTTGGCCATATTGAATTCTTTTGTAGGTGCAGAGGGGGCCAAGTTTTTGGGGAATAAACTTGGGGTAATCTCATTGCGTTTACTCTGTGGCTCGGGATAGAGAGGAATTTCTTCATCAACGGCTACCACTGTCAACGTTGTTGCCTGCGAGGTGGCATCAAAGACTAGTACTTGTGTGTTCGACGTTTGCATCGACGAGTACTCCTGCCCAGTAGCCCTATGGGTCAAGACCCTCGGTACCAGCATCACGGTCTCTGGACGTGAGAATTGCGTATTGATCACTGTGATATTCTTTGGTTCCCAGGGTAGTTCGGCTTTCGCTTGACGAGATCGCTTTGTTCTGTTGGATTCGAAAAACACCGGGAACAAAACGGCATCTTCTGGTAATGGCGCTCCTAAAACACCCCCTATGACTTGCAGCTCGGGTATGTTTGTGGGGAACAATGAAAGGTTCTTTTTGCGTTTGTTCGGTGATGAAGCATCCTTGCCTTGAGTATTGCTCAAGGAGGCTCGGAACTTCTTGCTTTCATTGGCTTTCTGTCCTTTGAGGTCTAGGGTTAGACGAGAGCCCGCTTTTTCGTGTGAAAAGTGGCTTCTTTTCGAGTTCGTCTTGCTAGTTTTTGTATTTTTACCTAGACACTGTTGTTTGATAGCAATTTCTGCATTGGCTTGGGCACTTATTGGGATCTGACGTGAAATAAACGAGTCAATTTCATGCTCATGTCTTCGACATTGCAGGAACTTCATCATAATTGAAGGACACATTGTTGCATGACTCCGCATGCTTGTCTGGGTCTTTTTGGCACACAGTATATGCTCCTGGTATCAGTGCTTGGCGATATGTTGAGAGTCGGGAACAAGCAGTTCGTCCAAGAAAAGGGTTTTATAATCCGCCATCCCCTTCGAGGCAGATTACAGGCAACCCAGCCCACATTCCAGAGTACAGGCAAATGTCCTCAGTTCACATTCTTGGCAATAACTGATAGCATGGACGCGGCTCAGCCGCCCTACTAGTAACGCCACAATGGGCTAGCATTGCAACGTCCTAGACTGGGGGTTTAGCCATACACGTGACCATTCATCTCGTCCAACTTACTGTCTGTATACTCGCCATTTCGTAAACATTGAGGCCTGAACTGGAGTATTTACTAGGTATTTTGGTTCAGCACTTGAAAGGCAATCACGAAGATTCTGATGTAATGAATTTTCTCTGGGTGAGATGTGCATGCCCTCGTCGATTCGAATTCGGCTAGTGACTTAATTGCTCGATGGGAGTTTTTCGCCCCCAAAGTCCCTAAACGGCCCCTACCAGCCTCCGACCGAGACTCCATAGTTTGTCCGAGGTGGAAAATAGATCATCGCCCAAGCATAAATGGGCCAATCGAACAGCTTTAGCGCGGCTGTGCGGTGATGCCAAGACACCGGTGTTTGAGCGTAACCTATCATCATCGCCGGCTCAGCGGCCTGGGCCGTAATCGCACCGACCCGAAAGGTTCTCACAGTGTTACGCCTAGGGAGGCCCCACCTGACGACATAAGCCCCATGACCGTTGGATGGGCAGCAATTAGCTTTTACCAGCAGGGTTCCTAGGGATGATATAAGTATCTTAATCATAAAATATCATAAATTGGTTATCCGTGAAAGCTCAGCTTCCTTGGATGTACTAAGAAATGGTCCATATCCATGGACTACCGAACCCAATAGATTGAAGTGGCATTTCTAGCGTCTCCATAGACATTCCAAATCATTGAATCTCTGTTTCATATTACCGTCAGGGTGGGGTTTTATAGCGCGCGCAGGTGTTCTTCCAGGTCAGGGGAGTCTTGGTAACTTGGCGCTCGTTTATTGGCTCATCATCAGATGGCATTGCTGGCCACGTAACAACCCTGTTGGCACTAACTACTGTAGTCACTAGGAGCCACGGCCCCTTTGTGAAATGAATTCTCGGCACTCATCCTCGTGAGCCTGAACCCCAAATCATCTTTCAGAGAGGCTCAACGAGAGCGATCGAGATGAGGAGCAAATTGGTCGAATCGTATGTAGCTACTCTCGGACAATTTCGTTCTGATGTGCTGATAAAAGCTGATAGAGACCTGAGTGGCGGTGTTATAAAAATCGACGTGGGAGTCTCGAAAGTCCCCTTCGACGTCCATCTGGAGCTGTTGTGTGCCCGTTCGCCCTATTTTGAAAGCCTATTTCAGCAACGATTTGAACAAGCTCTTTCGGACGAGGTCCTCTGCTTCCCAGACGATGATCCGCCGGTTTTTGCCCAATTGATTCTTTGGATGTATCGTGGTGATGATTCTCTGGAGGCGCTCAAGGGTGAGAAAATGGACTTCCTGGTTCGGCTTTGGATTCTCGCCAGCAAACTTGAAATGGCAGATTTTCAGAACTCTGTGATAATGGTCTGCACCGCAAAGACCGACGACTCGCCGACGGGCCTTATGAGTCACGAAATTGTCAGATATATCTATTCTCATACCTTGCCTCAGTCCCCACTGCGTTGCCTCGCAGTGGATATATGGGTGCGAAGGTCAACCAGTGAAAGGTTTGATAGATGGCAAGAGGAGCTCCCACGGCCTTTTCTTGAGGCCCTCTGTCGTGGATATATCAAGGAACGAGAGAATTTGAAATTTCCGATGACCCTTCCGGTTCTTCCAGACGCCCGTTACTTTACGCACCTTTCGCCAATGACAGATAGGAATGGAGAGGTTCTGCCGCCAAGAGGGTCTATGGAATTTCCATGTGCTGCGTCGGATGTACAGATGAAATCAAGGAAGATCAAGATTCCTTGTTCTCGTACTCAGACTAAATCAGTGAGCTCGGCTTCAATACCGGTCGGCAATGAAGCAGGCATTGAGGAAAGATCGTATACGGCTGAGGTTTCTGAAAAAGCGAATATCATTGCAAAAACAGATTTGAAATCGCAAAGTATCCGGAGGGTGACTCACATATCACCAATCCTAATCTATACTGGGATCATGTGTGGCCGAAGGTGTCAGACATGAGCGAAAGAGCATGTTCCGTGCTTCTTAGTAGTTCGTGGTAAGCGCTGGATCTCGGCCGACTGAGTCTGACCATGTGACATGGTCGCTTACTTCATCTTCATCATCGATAGTACTCTGTTCAGTGGGCTTGTAGTATTGCTGGACCTTCAGAAAGCACCCTCATTTTGGGGCTTGCATTTGGTTTGCTGGGGGTAGTAGTGCCAGCCCTTTGGGGTCAGCGATCGACACATGTTTGTTTACTAGTCGTTCGGGAACGAAGAGCAAATTGGGGAAACGATGAGCAGAGTTGCCTGGTAAATGATTCATTGCAGATAGACGCCGCTTGATGAACATGAGCATCACACGTCTATTTAGTGCGCATTGTGGAACAGTGTTAACATAAGCGTGAAGAACCAGCGCATTCCGGATTATATCTCAAGACCCATTGAACGACTTCCAAAGACTTTATTACACTTTGCGCATGGCTGACTTTAACTCAATGACATATTTATCCTCGAACCCTATTTACTTACCTATGCATCGCTATACCTATGGTTTAACGAAGATGCGCTTGTCTACAATGTGCCCTCCCTAACGTATTTTCCACCAGTCCCACCACCATTTTTCGTGTCTCTATTTCTCCCTTACAATTTAAAATCATTCACCAGGCCACTAATTTGCTCTAGAAACAAATAAGGCTTTATTCAACGAGATAGAAGAACCAAAGTTCCAATCAAAGTTTCGGAACAACGATATCACTTCTATTACTGTACGACATAGCGCAATCCACACTACGCGACCGTGTGAAAGACTATAGGTCAAAAGCTACTACACGCGCCTATACCGTTCAAAATGTACTCTTTAAGACGAGACTATACTTATATAGCGTATTCTATCTCTAGAGGATTGCGGTGTCCCCCGTGGTGTACTATTTTGGAAGAGTGTACTATGCGCTTTTTTAAAGATTGTAGAGCTTTGTTACTACGTGGCTTAGGAAATGCGGCGAAGGTTTTTGTAGACCCAAGGAACGATAGTGAAGCTTTAATGACATTTTTAGAATATACGTTACGGCATGCTTGGTATCATGGCGGAGTGGCGATGAAAATGACATAATAAGGTATAACAAGAAACAAAAGACATGCTTGCATGTAACGAATCTAAACCATTATAGTTATTATTTGTAATCCAGTTAAACTAGATTAAACTGGTGTTTGGGTACTAGGTGAGGTAGATGAGCCAGCCTGGCGGTAGTCATATAAGGCCTTCTATGCCCTCGCGGGTATGGGTTGGTACACTGAGCTTAGTGTTGATGGCGGCGATGAAAGATATGAAATGCGATGTTGAGGGGTTTTCTCTTTAAGGAGGCCGCTGGAAACGTTCGAAGAGACTGCACTCCGGGCGATGTAGCTGTGGCTCTGGTACTTGCCGAGCCAAAGCATTTGCTCGTGCTTACGAAGGTAACGGTGACTCGAGAAGGAGTTTATTATATTATCGCGGCCTTTCATTCCGAAGTGTTCACGTAAATTTTGTTTAGCGTATATGCGGTCGGAGATAGTCTTAATCTGATCGGGTGTAGGGTGGAACTCTAGCTTCGGAACTACGTTTCCCTTTTGTCCTTGGCGAAGGGACGCTATTACTCGAGGAGAGTAAGAACACGGATCTGTGCTCGGGCTAATGAGTCGTAGTCGTTAGGTGCGACGACCTTACTAAATCGCTTGCCGGTCGCTCTATATGTCACTACACAGAAGGATGCCCCGACGTCTGTGCAGACTAAGGGTATACCTGTTAATGTAGCCTCGCCTATGGCTAATGGTAGGCCTTCTGAAATCGAAGAGTTCATAAATAGTCACTTTGAAGATTAGTATAGTACTCTAGGTATCAGAAATAAAGGACTTATAGTATCCTAAAGCTTAACCGATGGGTTACTAAGACCCTTAAGAAATACGTACTCGTGTAGGCCTTTAGAGGCAATAAGCTCCTGATATTGGGAAGCGATAGCAAGGGCACGTTCTATATCTCTATAGATGTTAAGGTGATAGTCTGTGAAGCCCCACTTATTAGCGATAAGATCTGTTGCCAGAATGGTAGTCTTGATATCCTTAACGTAACTACTAAATTTAGCTAGATAACACGGAGTAAGAGCAGAATATACTTACCGAACGTGAGAAAATATAACTATAGTGGGTATTTTTGTCTTAATCTCTTCGATAGGCTTATACTTCTCCTTGTTCGTGATACCGTTAATAATAGGATTAATCTTACGAGCGAAAGTGCGACGATGCTAAAGAGCACCCTCGGCTATTCTAAGCTCAACCTCCTAGCTATGGTTAAAGTACATAGCATAAGGTAGAACCACATCCGCGTGATGCTCGATAAGAACACACGACAGATAGCCAAGAGAAATGGGGGTGCTATTAACGAAGGTTAAAGCGAGAGACATAGCGGCAGACATAAAAGTATTTATCTCCCGGAAACTAACACAGTAATTCCAAATATAAAGAGAAAATTTGCGCTTAGTGTTACGGTATATCTACAAAATAAAGGTATCCAACATCCGCATTGGGACGTGACAAGTAAAGTCCCGATCTCCGTCCGGCAACCCGCAGTCAACCTGCATAGAAGCGAGCGCCACGTGATCCCACAATTGTACAAAAGAAAGACACATGTATCCAGTTAAGCTTGCTTTCGCAAGGATTATTTCAGTACTATTCGGTCCTACCATTGTTATTGTCGTGCCTCATCATCTCGTCATTTACCTAGTCCCACATATCCTTAACATCGCCCTTCAGCCACATTATAGCGCCGATAGGCTCGCGAAGGGCAGTCTTAATAGATACTATTTTAGTATCAGTTAGGGCAGCTCTAGGTGCAATCCAGCTTATAGCACTATTATAATTGCACCACCTATAGCCACGGTAGAGGACCTCGTGGCTAACTTCGACTCTATCATCTATAGTATCCTATATCGCGAGAGTGGAGTCACTAATAGGCTTCTATACCGCGACAACTCTCATAACTGTTCGCATTTCTCTATCTGAAAGTAGTTACGTCTATCACTATTTAGCAGGATAGTACCATTACAGTAGACAACACCACAAATGTTTAGCCAGTTTATTTCACAACATTTGGCGCTCACTGAGGTATTCAGAAGGCCCAAACTCCATCCAGACATTAAGACCGAGACTGTTAACAAATTTTACAACCTCATTCAGGACAACCGTCCAGAGATTCCTGTAGCAGTCCGCCAAAATGACACCAGTGAATAGATAGCGAGCATCCTAGGGGTACTTTAAATAGTCCTTTACGGTCGTAGTGAGCACATTAATCGCATAAATCACTTCGTTACGATACGAGCCACTGTCTGTTGCAACTAGCTTACGAGTATGAAGTCTTCCGAGAGTGTGAGGAGCGGCGCCTTCACCAGCGAGAGCATTGAGAATGCCCTATCGCAGAGGATTGAGAACGAGAATATCCTATCTTTTCAGGAGGCGGATTTGGTCGGAGGTTAGAGAATCGGAGAAGCTCCCGAGGTAAACACTAAAGCTTATAAGAGACTTCTCGTCCGATCGCGATATGTACAACTTAGGCGTTTCCTTTTTCAGTTTTTCAAGGTATCGTGCGACGGCAACAGGTATTTTTAAAAGTTTATGACAATTCTGAGTCGTAGAGTTCCTTGGTCAATTTACCATTCATATTTTGTAACGACTAGGTACTTACTTGCCACTGCCTTTATAGTGTCCGGCTGATAAGGAAAAGCGAGCTAACAACGAACATGACTAGGAGACAGGCCGCGAGTGTCTATTTCATATTAAATAAATATACAAGTCAAAGCTATAGATCAGTAATAGCATGCGTCCAATTTCAAGTAATGAAGGTAAGTGATAGGTCTTAATATTGCAAAAAAGGTATGGTTGACCACTTCTAGCGTCTGCACCTTCAATACAAATCGTATAATCGGGCTAGCTACTCAGTGATCTAACCTTATAAGCGCTTTACCTAACACATCAAAGAAGAAGTCTCTATAGACCCAAGTCCGTGTAAAGCCTAGCGGACTAGAAACGGTAAACTTGTAAGTCGCCATCTTAGGATCCGTAGTTAGTGTCCGTTAGGCCGTATACATCAAGCTTACCATATATACTTATTCTCTTCCATAACAATAAGTCGGTTTCTGTTACCTTCGCGTATTGAACCCACTTATGATCAGCTAGCAACGCATAACACGAACTTCGTTTTCACATACGAGAAAGCGCTACGTTGCCGAGGTTTTCTTTCTTGAGATTTCGCCTAGCCGAACAGCCCGTTAGATCTAAGGCCTCTGCAGGCTCGGAGTAGCGCGCGTTTTGTGGATCCTAACCATTTCAAACAGTCCTATCTATTGCCTCCCAACCACTTAATAGGAAAGACCTGTGGCTTATGACATTGACTAAACAGGTTAGGTTTTAGTATAGCACTGATATATGCTTGTGTGCCCTAGTAAGGAGCCATGGTGGACCTTAGTTAGTCGTTAATAGTCGCGGTAACTAGCAGCTAACTGTATTTCCACTGAGAGCAGGTGCCCAAAATTCCCTCCTCTATAGCAAACCCTCTCGCTATAGAGCAAACATAAAATATCAAAATGGTTCTGCATATAGAAGAAGAACTGTCGATGCAAATGAAGACCATTCGATGAACGAAGAGAAGTTTGCTAAATAGTGGGTTATTCCCTTCGATCTGATTTCACTTCTCTATCTGGCGCACTGGCGACCTAGGTTCCCCATAATCCTCAGCACTGGGGGCAAGAGAAGGCTAGAATCCGAACTGACGGGGAAGCAGCCGCGCTTGCCCTCAGTCGTAATAACAAGGTTTCAAACTTTTGTACACCACTGACTGCATAGTGCCAAGCCTTTTGCTTACAGCAAAGGGCGGTGTACCCAAGGTTTACCGTCCGAATAAGTGGGGTTGTCCACAGAGAAATCCCCTATTCCAACACAAGATATTGTCGCAGTTGTCTTCAGCGAAAGATGGCCACGCTATCACAGATCGACACTGGGCCGGGAAAACCTATCCAAATAGACTCAATATGGTCCATTCTACAGCATGGTTATGACATCAATCCTAACAATGTAGCGCTTATGAGTCCGTACCAAGCGCCCGATCACCTTCAGAAGCTAGTAGGGCCAGCCAAGGTCTCTCCAGCGGCTGCACCTAAGGTGTCTTTGAAGCTACTCCTACGCCAGTTAGCAGCCTGGGTGACCTGTCTCATTACCAAGCTTGTACTTCCATCTCCTTCATTCGGCTCATGTCTATCATGGTCTTTTGCCCAGCTGCGACGGGGCGCAACTCGCATTGCATCAGTTATTGATAATGAGGGTGTCCAGCCGGGATCTTTGATGATTCTTTTCCTCCCTAGCTGCGCAGAATGGTCACTAATGACGTGGGTGTCTGCACTCAGGTGTCTTACTGTGGTCACCCTTGATCCTGCTATCACCCAGCCTGGGCAAGAGCAATTATTAGAGGAATATGTCGAAAAGCTGAAACCTTCCGTGGTCGTGGTTGTTACTCAGGCATCAGCAGTTGCGGTCGACAAGGTCAGGAACAAAGTCAGGAGCTACGGCTCCTTCATTGGCATTACTGTCAACGATTTAGAGAAGCCTCTTCAAAGCTGGACAAGTCTGCCGGGAATCTCTGTTCGAGATTTCACCAACGAACTTGAAGCTAGGCCGGCTGCTGTTGACAGTCTCAACCGTGTGGCCACGATTATATTCACCAGCGGCACGTCATCTGGCAAACCAAAAGGCTCTGTTAGGACGGTGCGGGATTTGCTCCGCCCGCTTACTGGCATCAATCTACCTCCGCCTCTAAGGCCGCCAATGACGCTTATTAACACCAAAGCTGCGCAGAGCTTGGCTCCGGGTCTCTTGTATGCAACTTGGCATTCGGGAAACGCTAGCGTTCTGGTAGGCGGAAACTTCAATGCCGCGACCACCATTGCCTCCATGGAGACCTGCCGGCCCATCACGGCAGCACTGTACCCTCACATGGTGGACTTAATTTGCAACCATTCCGACTACTCCACCAACAAGGTGTCTTCCATCCGGTTCTTGCTTGTCATTGGTTCTGTGACTACAGAAGAAACCCTTCGATTGGCGCAAGAAACGTTCCCGAGAGCCAAAATTTATGCCAGCTACAGCATGACCGAGGCAGCGGGTATGTTTGGCTGGAAAAAAGGCATTCCAGCTATCTACGATATTCCCTCGTATAAGGGCATCGTTTCCTGTGGTTCCGCACTGCCCGGTGTCAAAATCAAGATTATCGACGACGTAGGCGAGGTTGTCTCACAGGGTAGCCTGGGTGTACTGCATATATGCGGCGACATGGTAGCTAGCGGGTATTTTGACAGCAACGGTGCTGAATCATTCTACAAGGATGGAGACGAAACGTGGTACATTACGGGTGACTGTGCTGTTCTCGACGAGCAGCAGCGGATATACGTCCTGGGGCGATACGAGTACATGATCCGTAGAGGCAGGACTATTATTGCACCAGCGACAGTTGAGAATGCTATTAAGAAGCATTATCTTCACACTACGATAAGTTTCCCCGATGTAAGTTTGGAATGAAAGTGCGAACTGACAATTTTATACCCCGTGGTCCTTGGCATAACAACACCAGGTAGCAGCGACGAGAGCATGTACGCCATCCTATCCGACCCTATTATAGACGGGGAAAGAGTCAAGAGACTCGTCACTGAGGAGCTGGGAGATAGCCATCGGCTTACCGGCGTCATAGATCTTGCACAGTTAGGCCTGGTGGACTGGCCACTGACTATGGTGGGCAAGCTATCCATTTTTGACCTAAAGGGCAGACTAGCCAAATACCTGGTCAAGGAGATAGACTTGTCAGCATAGTACAAGCTAGTCTCTGAAGATTTAAGATTTAAGTGGCTAGTATGTAAAACTGGCGGAATTCGTCTTGGAGCGTCATATACTGAACGTGGAATCCTCTGTGTATTGTAGTGGAAGACCCGGTGACATAATAGCATATGGGTGGCCTAGGCACGATCTAGAGCCTGCAGTGCCTTGCGCATCTTCAAGACATAGTTGAAGATATACAAGTCATCTACCCAATTCATTCAGGTTGTCCCCTCACTTCTTCTATTCATGAGGCAGCATTAAGGTTACCCCGTACTGCCGTATCAGGGCATCAGTGCGGCCTCATCCATACCGTCCTCTACGCCGGGCAGGCAGTGTGTGTTTGTTTTCCAGTCTGCACCGCCCGACAGCAATCGAGCCGTTCCCATTTCAGTATGTAATTTTGTGCATGGCCTTTTTTGCTTATCCAAACCAAGAATGATAAGGTTACCTATATCAGACATCAGCTATCGCCTCCGCACTTGTTCTTTTCGTAAACCCTAGTAACTTTAGACTCTAGAACCTTATTAGAATATCATACTAAAAGATCCCATTGCACATTGAGTTTGTTTTGGACTGGTGGCTCCTGAACCCATCTACTCTGGGTGACCTTTAGCGTTCATCGTCTCTATTTAAGCTCGAGGTGCCAACCTGCTAAAATCACATTCAAAGCTCGAAGGAGGACATGCTCAAGGCTTCAGTATAGATATTATCGTCGAGGCTTGGGCACCTAGCACATATTGTACTGTACACGTCTTGGAGTCTGTATGTTTGCGGCTGTAGCCTGCTTCAAAGAGTTTGTCTTTGCAATCACTAGGATAATCCGAAAGCGAATAGTCTGCCAATTCGTAGATGTAGTAGGAACCTATGTCACCTTGTCTGTTTTTAGAGAGACGGATCAAGAAAAGATTATCGCATACCGATCTAAACCCAAAAAGGAAAAAAAAAACATACAACAGCAGGGATTCGCTGGTGGTCACCCACCCAACTACTAACCAGCCGGCGTGTGGCTTAAGTACGGCTGAGCGGACGGGAAGCCCTGTTCTCCACACCCTATGGTCGTATGTGTGGAGGTAGTGCAAGGGAAGGTATCTGGTTTCTGAGCAAATTTCTGCGTCAGCTCTAAAGCCTCACCATATTCGAGGACAATTACCTACTGTCGACTACCTCACCAGTACCACGCCGGAGATCATAAGGTTTCATAGCTCGAATCATCCCCACAGCCAAGCTTAATCGCTGGAGAAAATATAAATAGGTGTGGTACTTCAGAGGTTTGATGTGGTCAGTAGTCATTCCAGAAGAGGTGAAGATTGGCTGGCGACAGGTGGGTACGTTGAGTTTGGCTTTTTTGAAGTCCAATTTCAAGGATCGACGCGGCAGAGATACACGAGTCTTAAAAATATCCTCGACCGAACGAATGTTTGGTAAGAAGGCGTCATCGAGAATTGCCATTGCAAGCAAAAGGGCTATAAAGTCAAAAGCAGGCTGCTTCACTTCAGACATTAAGAATATTCTCCTTTTAGGCATAATCACTTCAAAGGAGCAAACCTAATGTCTAACCTAGGGAATATATCACTTTTTAGGTCTGCTCTAATGACCCTTGGTATGAGGCGTATAGCTTGGTCATGACTGGTAATTACTACTACGTCACATAGTAATTATAATATTTTCAGAAATGCCCATTTTGGTCATATGACTATACGAGCTTATCAGGTCGGAATTGGACCCACTATTTTGACCTGATGAGCTTTTGATAGTTATTACTGGTAATGACTAGATGACTGGACAGTTATTGTAAATGTCAAAAATTTAGTGACCTGATGACCTGATGAGCTTTTACTTAGTATAACCAGTAGTGATTAGAAGGGTTAGGTTACCTCTTAATAGTAGGCTCGCAGTGTCTATGAATGAATTCTTCTCTAGTAAAGATAAATAGATACATATCCAACAAGAAGTCAGCGAACGCTAGACTCCTAGTCACTACTGGTAATAACTTCGACAGAAACCAATGAGTACTGAAAAGCAATATCCCTATTGGTTACTTTCTAAAGGATCTAGAATTGCATGAAGTAGTCAAAGTATCAATTTAATATTCTCTTACTGGTTACTACTTGAAACATAGAGAATCTGGGGTAATCACGTGACATTATATACCTCACCATCTTCATGGTATTCACTTCTGTTTTCTTTTTCTCTTTCTCTCTTTTCTCCTTCCTTCATCTCCTAACCTTCACCGACCGGTAAGTTCCCATCCCCCCTATCCTCTATGATCTTCCATGACCCTGCAAAGTCTCCCCAGGCCTCTCATGACCTCAATATCGACTCCGAGAAGCGTCCAGCAACTCAAAAGTGAGAGACCTGAGAGAGATTTTTCAGCCCATTGGAGGAAATAAAGTGAAAAGTGCCCCACAATACTCCAATCCTCACTTCAATTTTCACTAGTGCTCACCAGTCATGGATACAGAATACGCTTTGATCAATTTATGCAACCCCGGGTATGATTCCCTCATGATCAGCGAGAACCATCTCTGACACAAAGCAACTGGTTATAACCTATTATGCTACATCCCCCTTCTTTGCAACAGCACGATTGATCATGAGCTGGACTGACCGGAACCAGCCATGACTTGAAGAGACGAAGCATCCCTGATAACCCTCTAGTTACGCGAAACTTTTCCTTTTCTTTTTTTTTTTACGACACCAAAAGGCTGGCACTCGTCGCCGGACCGTAACTACCACTGCCGGCAGCACTGGTAATGACAAGAAGCTACCTGATAAGCCTGCCCCCCCCCCCCCCCCCCCCCCCCCAAGAAAGGAAATGTCGCTACTGGTCGTGACAAGAAGACTGCCCCCCCACGAATCAAGGAAGCAAAAGTTGCTATCAGGAAGGGCAAGGCCCTTGCTAATACTCCTCCCGCTGATCAGGACATCACTGATTCCGAGACTGGTAGTGACCAGGAGCGACTTAATTCTGTTCATGACTTTGTGGACAACCCTGTTGCTATTAGTAACATTCTGCGCTCCGATCTCCCTGTCCTAGCTGGACCTAGTTCTAACCAGTTACAACGTGTCACTACCGCTATCGCTAGTGATGCGAACCTATGCGCACGCCTGCGTCTCGATTTCGAGTAAGGATCAGTTACCGCTAATTGTGATTTTTACTAATAGGTTATTACTAGTGTCAAGTGGATTTGCCGTTGTTCCCTAGAGAGCCACAGCGATACCCGCTATGTCGAATTTCCGCGCTCTGGATCAGTTATAAGCCATTATGCTATGTTTTTACTTATGGTTACCAGTACTAATATTAGAAGGCCATCCCTCCTTGCGCTGTTACCTGTCCCTACTGCGACTACAATCGTCAGTCTTACAAGATATGACTTGAAATATTATTAAGCTAATTGTTCCTACTGGTAGTGGATTGAAATCTACCTGTGGCTCAGCTACTGGTAGAGGCGGCAGTATCCGCAAGCATATTGAGAAATAGGATGTGGTAAGTACTAACTAAGATAAGTTATTACTGGTTAACAATTACCTATAGGATGTAAATGCGTTCCTTGGTCTTTATGTGGTCTCTTTGAAGGATAGCAAATGCTGGTTGTCAGTATAAATTATCGCTGGTAACCCTAGGGAATTACTACTAACATCAAACAGTAACTGGAGGCCTCCTGGCCGCACTGGGTCCGCGACTGCTATGTTAGTCGAATAATCCTACTAGTTTTGACTGTCATTAACATTTTGTTTCTAGTAACCCTGCCCCTGCTCCCCTGGCTCCTAAATGCGACAGAAGGGAAGTGAGGAGACAGTAGAGGACTCTTGCAAGTTGACTGGGGTCTCGGGAAGAAGCCCGAATCGTCTAGCTCTGTTTTTGCATACATTTGCACCAAATGAGGACAGACCTACGTTTCCCAATTGATTAGCAACAAGGAATGGAAACCAGCTCAAACCTTAAACTTACCGTCGCCGCGCATCTTTTCGGTAGACCTTTCTTGGTGGTGACAGTCAAGCTCCAGTAACGAAGGACACGTATCTTTGTCACTAGCATCCCGCGTGTTCAACAATGGCGTTGCCTGTCCCCATGGCCTCGCCTATTCAAAGTCAAACAGATTAGGCGACCCAATTTGGTGCTGACGCGTTGTATCTTCGGCATTGGGAGCCGGAGAAAGTAAGCAACTCGGGGCCATCATCGATTTGCCTGTCGACGAAGAGACTAGTTCATCAAGCAATGTAAGTTGGTTACCTGGGGGCATAGTACTATAACGGCTTTGACTGCCGTTAAAAGCAAAACATGGCCGTTTTGCAGGCCTGGAAGCGCCATAGTAGAATTTTATATTATCAAGGGTTACCGGCATTCCCGAAAAGAAAGATACTAAAATGCATAACCACTTCTTCAAATCAGATCCAGAGTGATCCTAATACCAGATTCCAAACAGAAGTGATGCAGAAGAAATCGGTAGCCTGATGAGCACAGGAGAATCACCTATTCCCATGGTAGAATAAAATCAATGCCTGTGCTTGCTCCGTCATCTATATCCTTGGTTGCATCGCATACTTGTTCGCTCATGCGCTCCACACCTCAGTGCTGTCTCCTCCGTATGTCTGTATTACCTATTTCTTCAAAGCTCGGGAATAATTTCCTGTCAAAATGTATTAAAAAGTAGCACATAATCAGTCAATCGAAAGACTCACATTGAAAAGATTCGCCTTCGCCACGGCAGAGCCATCAGCATGATGTTTTTTAAAGCTCTTGAGCGCGACCTGTAATTTTTAGTCCTGACTAGAAACAACATGCTGTTGGTCGTCGATTTGTCAGTTATCCAATTCAACGTGTTCAGGAGACAGGGTATACCTCTTCAATGGTGCCTTTCATAATATAACGACTCACTTCGACCTTCTTGGTCTATCCGAGACGGAGGGCTCGGCCAATTGCTTGTTGTTCCACCATAGGGTTCCATTGCGGTTCGAGAATATGTACTCTCGTTGCACTGGTGAGGTTCAATCTGAGAAGGACTTAGAATTTCCGGGACTGATTTATAACACTTAGAATACGTTAATCGATTCTGCCTCACCCAACAGCCCCTGTTCCAATAGTCAAGAGTAATACAATCCGCTCCGAAACGCTGTCAAAGCCACGTAGGGCACGCTGTCGCTCGGCGCTGGACACTGAGCCGTCGATTCGTAGATAGTCAATATTATGATGCTGTAACATTCTACCTACCAAATCTAGGCTCGTTTTCCAGAACGAGAACACGATGCTAGTGTGCATGTTAGTCACGCTCAGAGCAGGGGCATGTATAGATATGGGTGTTTACGGTAACATTTTTCCCCCGGCGGCTGCTCCACACTCCTCTTTAACAGAGCGCATAGCTTGCTGGACAACATGGTGCTATGAATTGCTTCACAGTCCAATTCATTGCTCATGATGATCTTTGAAGCTGACGCTATTTCGGAAGATTCCTCGGTAAATCGAAAGAAATTATGGCGGTTCGTGCCACCTAGTTCGTGAATTTTTCTTCCGTAAGAGGTAGGCTCCGCCTTATCATCTTGTGGACAAACTTTGATATCCCGGTCTTCCTTGATTGTATCAAATTCAATGTATGATCTCTCTTTTGCCTCGCGAGTGCCGTTGTTACAAAACAGTCTCAACTCGTGAATCGCCTTGAAAATCTGCTGACTTGCATTTGCGTTGTCTTCAAGGCTGACAGCCATCTCAAGCCTTGCTCTGTGATGCCTCACAATGTCATTGTATATCTGAGCCTCGGCGGGCCCAAGGTCGAGGTACAGCAAATCAACAGTTGGATCGTCTAGATATCCGATTGCCTTAGTCATGCGGAGGCAAATGCATCCAAGTAGCTTGCGAAGATTATCGAATCGGTTGGATACATTGCTGTGTTTTTGATTCCTGACATGGACGCGGAAGACCTCAGGATCGTCGAGAAGTGGCACCTTGAGGAATGATACGAGGGTGCCCAAATCATCGACATGATTTTGTATAGGTGTGCCTATTAGACACCAGCGTCGAGTTGCTGAGATTTCAGAGACGGTAGCGTATTGTCGTGTTTTTCTTCTTCGTATATTGTGAGCTAATATATATGTTAACGAATGGTGTTCCTCATTGCAAGATCTTAGCAGTGCATACCCTCGTCTAGTACCAAACGGTAAAAGTCTGTTCTGTGAAGAAGACTCTTACATCGTCTAAGCTCGGACACAGCGGTGGCATAGGTGGCCAGCATTACATCTACATGCTGAACGTTTTCATTCTGCGATTCCCGCGACTGGCCGTGGTATTTGCGAGCCACTACAACCTCTGGTATGATTCGCCTATTCCCAATATTGTAATTAGTAGCTGCCAGACTGTCAGTGGCAGGTTCTCACGTTTGTATCTCGTCGAACCATTGATTCATGAGAACTTAAAGAGTCAGTCTAGATCATGTAGGTGTTGGGTTCGGGCTTTAAATCACCTTCGGAGGGAACAACAATTACCCCGTCGCCTTACCTTTCCGACGCGTCAAAGAACCACAGGTCTTCTAAAGTGACCAGATTGTTGCGTCGCCGAGAATGCTGAGTATTGTCGCTAACATTGTCAACGTCTTTACTAGGCCCATCTCGTCCGCAAGAATACCGCCAAAGGGGCCAGTTAAAGGTTCAGTCATCTTTGATCCCTTGATAACATGTCGATAGCTTCCATATCGTAGGTTGGTTAGTATGTTTTGGGAACTTCAAAGTCGGGCATACTGACCCAGATCCCTCAAGGATACCCGCTTCGTAGCACCAGAGGGACTTTGAGGGCTGGAACTGCCCCATTTCTCGATGAATCATGAAATCGACACCTGCTCTTTGGTGACTTCATTTCAAAGGTTAAATATTAATGCCGGTCTTCATGCGCAACGTATGAATGTTACTCACCGCAGTAGCTCCGCAGTCAACCTACTGTCAATGTTAACAGGGCAGATTTGTTCGTGCTGATCCAAATTGTTCATGAGATTGAGCAAGCCTTCAGTAGGGCTTGTCATCCCACTCTTTGGACTATTTTCGATAGACACGTTACCCGTCCGACAATCCTCGCTTTCGGATTCACCCTCAGATTCATCTGAGAAGACCAACAGATGCTGATTGTGATATCGAAACCCAGTATCATATGGTGGAGATTGAAGAAAGAGATCTCCTGCTGACAAAAATTTACCCACGGCCTCAGCAAAAGTGGGCATTCCAAAGACAGTGACTTCCACTGTCTTTGTAAATGGCCTCATAAAACTTTGCTGCAGAACCCCCCAATTCAGAGCGGTTCAATGCAATCTCAAGTCTTATTTCTCCAACAAGTTGAATATCTTTCAATGTACAGGAGGCCTTCAGGTTTATGAGGCCAATCATCCCATCTGTTGATGGTGCACAAATGACGAAGTAGTCGGGTCCGGGGAGTACCTCGAGAATATAATGACGGTCGCTCGAAGAAACTGAGTCTGAGCAGACCGATAGACTCTTTCGAAATTCAACGGAAACATCTGGAATCTAGTACAAGTCAGTTGTCGTTGCTATAACAGGACATAGTACAACATACACAGCCGTAGCAAACTTCAACCGGTGTGCAGGGCTGGATAGTTTGGGGTAAGTCTGTTCTTTGCTTTCGGGTTTGTCTTTTCCAATGGCTTCTGCTACATTAATGCCTGCGATACTGCCGATACCAGTCGTGGAGCTCCATTGCGATTCGCAAACTCCAGACACATCTTCTTGAACAGCCGGAAATCGACAATTAAAGAACGATTCTGAGCACGGAAAATCCTTCACATGGCCCGAAAAACACTGGGCCTTGGATTCCAAGTAAGCGCTTAGCTTGCCTTGGTCTAGAGATCGCTTTTGTGGCACAAGTTGCAGGAAGCCATCATCAGCCATTGTGAGAAATTCCGAGGCGAGTTGCGAGTAAAATAGCAGTGCCACCAATATACTTGAATAGTGACGGGCTGCAATGAACGCTGAGGAAAGCTCGTCGCTGTTGTCAGCTCCCCTGAATGTACGGATGAATGATGGGGCGCAGGCAAGCATGGCGCAGGAGGCCAAGTGAACCGCCACTTTACAGGTCAGGCGGGCAGAAGTGCTCAGCCTGATTTTAGCGCCCAACAAACCCTCAAAACACTTAAAGTGCGATCCAGCTTTTTGGACATAATCAACTTCTCTGACCTCGAGATTAGGCTCCCCAATGCCATTTCTTCCATGCACCTGCTATTGTAGCCATGGTGACAAGTCAGTCATCTGCGTTGGAACATGTGTTGGCTACTTTCAAAACTAAGATTGATCCAAAACTGGCGTCCGAATTTGAGATGACTACGCTAGCGGACCTGAAGCGCGCTTTGACTTCTATTCAACGCAAACACGCTTCTGAAAGACGGGTCCGAAATATGGGATGGTTGAGTCGTTTCCTTGACGCTATGGATCAGTATGAAAAAGTCATTGAGGTATTCCTCAATGTCACGGATGTTTTGGCATTTGTTTGGGTAATCTTCCATTCTATCAGTTTCACTCACGAAATGTTTTTGCTCACTCAGCTGTCTAGGGGCCTATGAAGTTTCTCCTGCAAGTAAGCTTGATACAGGAGATTGTCTATGTATTATCTAAGCTCTAACAGACACGCTCAGCTTGCCAATACATTCAGAGAGGCCTTCGGCAAGCTTCTTGAAAACTATCAGCTTATTGGGGAAAGTCTACCGTTGCTAGATAAGTGCCAAGTATTTCTGGAAAATACACCCTACATGCGCCAAGCCCTCGAGTCCATCTTCCATGACATTCTTGAATTCCACGAATATGCGCTGGGATACTTCAGAAAGCCCAGTGAGTAGATGTAACCCCTTCCATGTCCCATATCTGACAGAGTCTGACTTTTATTGATAGTGTGGCAAAAAGTCTTCCAGGCAACTTGGGCTACCTATAAAACAAGGTTCCAGCCGATAGTGGACGATTTATACAGGCATAATGACCTTCTGGAGGGGAGAGTGACCTTCACACAGCTCGAAACAATTATTTCAAATGGAGAAAAGACGTTATAAGAATTCCAAAGGCAGCAAAGAGACGAAGCGATGTCGAATTATCGAGCTGTTCAAGTTTGGCTGGGCAACGTGGATGTGGAGACGGATCATGAAAGCATCGCACGAGTCCGACAAGGCAGTCCAGAAGCAAGCTCTTGGCTTCTTTGCCATACTCTCTTACAGCCATGTCAAAATGCGACTAGTGACGCATTACTCCTTTGGCTAAACGGGATCCCTGGCGCTGGTAGGTATTGACCATTTTGGTTTCTTTAACCCGAAGCTAATCGTTAACGACAGGAAAATCTGTCCTTGCATCACTGATCATCGATAAGTGTCGTGAAAAAGCTTCAAATGTTACCATCTGGTTCTATTGCCGACAAGGTGATAGAGGCCGAAGTACATTCGTTGCATTGGCGCGGGCACTGATATCCCAGCTGCTAAAATATGATACGGATCTGGTACCCTATGTCCACGAAAAGATGTCTTCCAGGAGCGAACAAATGCTATCGTCAGAGTCGTTGGCCAAAGAGCTGCTTGAGATGCTTCTGAAGAACTTTTGGGGGCTTTACATCATTTTGGACGGCCTGGACGAATGTGCACGAGACGAAGAGGAAAAGATTCTTGAGTGGTTTCGCTCTGTATTGGAGTCTCCCACTCAGTCAGCAGCAACATCCTGCCATCCACGATGTGTTTTTATCTCATAGCGCGATGCAATCACCACGAGATTTCTTCGCGATCTTCCGATAATTGCCATCACATCCTCTAACAACCTTCATGATATTACGACTTTCGTACAATCATGGGGAAGGAAGATTCAGGAAAAGTTCAGTATCTCCGTTGATAACACAAACAGTATGAATGAGATAGTCGTCGAGAGAGCAGCAGGTAGGAACAGAATCTCTCAGCCAAATTTCCATGTCTATACACTGACTGCGCGTTAGGAAAGTTTCTTTTCGCTAAACTTGTAATGACGGCCTTATTTTATCTGATTTCGCGGGAGAAGCTGTACAATGAAGTTCACGTTAAAGGGATACCTGAAGGGCTTGAGGCAGCGTGAGTTCGCTCAACACAATTCTGACTACGGGTCTAATCGTCTTGTGATTTCTGACAGTTACTCTCGCGTGTTGGATGTTGTTCTCGAACAGACCTCGAGGAGTGAAGCGCTTCAGTTATTGGCATGGCTGGTGTGTGCTAAGCGCCGTCTAGAATGGCGAGAAATCCAAGCTGCAGTCGCAATCGATATCGAAGGCGAGACTGTTGATTTCTACAGTCGACAGTGGCTGGTCAACGCCAAAGATCTTTGTGGCTCGTTGGTTGAGACACAAAGTGACGGCTCACTTGAGCTTGTCCATACAACGGCGAAGTTGTACGTTTGTATCACCAGGCACCTGGCGGAAACATTCTATTCCACGATCTAACGGACTTGAATATAGTTACCTAGTTTAGAATGGCGTCATCGATGTCTGCCACGAACTCAAGATTGCATGTCTGTGTCTGGGCTATATAGCTCTCCCGGGCTTCGAAGCATCCCTAGCGAAATCTTCAGTTGAAGATCTTCTCAAAACAGGATACTATGCTTTTGTCGACTATGCGGCATGTTACTGGACTTCTCATCTTCGAGCCGGCCTAGCCCACGGTGTTCCAGAACAGTGTGCGGGCATGCAAATTGGCCATCTTGAAAGGTTTATCGATTCGCATTATCGACCGCGTGCTGAAGATATTCAGATCCCAGTGGCCACTCGCGGCGTGCTGAGTTGCCTTCAGGAGTTCGAGATTTGTTCATTCAACAGGTTTAAGGAATTCCTAAAATTTTTCGTCGCCACAGAGTCAAGTCAAAACCTACGGTGAAGGTGCTGCCTCAAACATTGCGCTCCACATCCCGGACATAATTGCAAGGATCCGAGCTGTCCTTGAAGACACGGCACGCCGGGAATCTTGGGACGAGATAGACCGGCGATTGTTTACTTTCTTCTACGGTGAGTTAATCTACAAGTGCCCTCGAATAAGCTGCTCGTATTTCCACCATGGCTTCATGTTTCCGAAGGAAAGAGAGGCACACATTCGAAAGCACACACTGCCATATTCTTGCTCTTGCCCCGGTTGACTGAGGGCAGCTCTTGGCTTCCCCTCACCAAGCGAGTTACAGAGACATATTTCGCAAACCCACGGGATGTCTCAAACGAAGACCCAAACGTTTCCATCGAAGCAGGAAAGGCCTGTCTTACAATGTGGCATATGCCAGCATAGTTTTAGTAAACCCGGGCAACTTCGTACACATGATTGCATAAACGACGATACTATTCCACGCCCTCGTCCAGTCAGTCAGCCCAATGACTCACCTTGAGCAGCAGCAGGGGGGGGCAAAGCGGGTTCCCCCTCAGATGAGTCAAAACATGCAGGCCTCGCCCCTTGCGCGGGCAGGGTCAGCCTCAGACGGCCATGGGTATGAATCACCCCAACCAAGAGGCAGCGATGCAACAGCGTCTGCTGCAGCAGCAGCAAGCGATGCTTCAGCAACAACAGCACATCCTTGGCCTAAAGAGCCCTGGTGCCGAGTACGTGTAATGACTGGCCAGTAGTGGATTTTCGTCTTCTCCAGAGGACGTTGAAAGATCAAAATGAACCTTGCCAACATGTCTCCGGAGCAGCAACAGTATCTGCAACGCAAGGGCAAAGATACGGTCACCGACTTCTTCCGCACTTAGGCTTTAAGTCAATTACGCGATACAGCTGGTCTCCCATAGAGATGGGCCCCACTGCGAATTTTGCTAATACTGAGGCTATGCTTACGAATGATCAGTGATGAGCCAACAGACATAGCCGAATGCCTGATTGAGGCGGATGGAGCGTGCGTTACGCCGCCCTTAAGTGCATAGACCGTGCATATTCCACAATCAGCACTGTTCATTCTTTTCTAGTATGACCTTCCTGCCAGTGAAGAGCCTCGGCTTGAAAGAATTACCCATCCCCGTCTTAGGTCCCTTGTTTTTTAACTATGAAGATAGAAGATGGAAGATGAGAGATATGATGATGGATAGACTCTAGAGATGAAGCTATGGATCTAGATATCATGGAGACTGAGGCAAGGATGCGGTGAAGTGGGGCAGTATCCCAGTTCAATGCGAACATTAACCATGCTCGATCCAGTCGCTCAGCGCACAGTGTCAAATCCCAACGTCTCTCGCCAGGTCGTTGGCCTTATCGAGGTTACCGAAAACATCAATGAGGCGTTTGATTCCATGTAGGGGCCTCCATCGTCTACCTGAAGCCTTTCAGGAAGTGAACCATTGACTTCTACAAACGAGATGCAAAGACTCCGCCAAAGAAATCGATGTCTGTCAACGATGTCAGCGCGCTGAAGACTCTCCTGTATGGCTGCGAAGAGAAGGCCGACAATCTGAACAAAATCGCCAAGACTCATTTGACTTTTTGCTATCACCGCAACTACCTTTCTCGCAAGTCCCGAACGTATCCGGTTTACTCAGCAAGGATCTGGGGATAGCCGATGCCAGCCTCAGCCCCCGCAAACTCTAGCAAACCGGAGGGTCCGAGCCGACCAATTCCTACGGCAGGGCCAGTTCGTAACGCCAGTATATCCGAGCTCATCGTCTTCCCATCACCTACAACGTTTTAGAACATACACGGGCGGCCGCAATAACTGTGATTGATCACAATCAGTTCACGACGGGCGGAAAAGGGGCGACCCAGTCGGCGGGCAAAATGGGCACCACACCGAGTCTACTACCGGAATCACATGAGTCTATATGCAACCGTGGAGAAAATTTCGCGACAGAAAGCGGCCCATCTAAAGGAATATTGCAGCACCGTCCTTTGCCTTATCACGTTACTTCGTATCTAGCATGAGGCAAAAGTAAAATCTGGCCAGATCCGCCCCATCCTACTTCCACGGGCGTTACACCATTTAAGAAGCTACGAAAAGAAAATTTCTAATTATGACTAGTGCTAGGGATCATAAAATGTCTATTCGAGTGCTCCTTGTCGCCCAGGCCCAAAATTAGACCGTCAATGGTTTTATCTTTTCCCTTAGTCATTCTCTACTATCACCTTTTATGCGGACATCCCCCCAGGCAAACCAAACAATGCTGCAAAATGAAAATAGCCAAGCCTAGTATATATCATCAGATCACCTACTACAATATATAGCGCAAGTGTCAGCCTTAGGCGCTTAGTCTTTCATACCAAACAAAAGCTAGCTTGAGTCGGATAAATTATTGCCTGAGTGTAAAAAGCATTTTGTGCTAGCGAGGCCCTTTCTTATTGGCGTAACCTATCGGTTAGATCAATCTACCCCGTACAGTCGAGGTCTAACGTTAATAGCATCGACTCTTACCTAAATACGGATATAGGCAGCCCCGGAGGAGTCTAGAACAAGCTGGCCAAGATTTCAACACCTAATTAGCCTGTAGAATTAGCTCCTTGTAAGCTTAGTAGGGGTTAGATCTAGATCATGCTTGTGGCCTGGACATCGAGCAAAGCACTTTGGTTGAAGGCGACATTGAAGTCCGCCTCACTGTCCATTTAGCCAATCCTGAGTTGGGATTCAATGGGATCTGCAAGTGCCAACAGAGCACTGTTTCAGCCTGGTCAAGGTGAACCAATAAGCTGCATCTAAGCCCGGGTGAGAGATGGTCTGTGCGGTTGTCGCGCGACGCAGCGTGATTCTCACCCTGTCTAATGCGCACTCACCCTATCTTACCCCGGTCGCGCGACGCTAACGCGGCGCTCACCCTGAACTCACCCGGGCGGCAGTAACCCGAATATTGACCGCACGTAAGCCACACGCCGGCAGGACAGTAGTTGGGTGGGTGACCACCAGCGAATCCCTGCTGTTGTATGTTTTTGCCTTTTGGTCCTTCAAATTGAGTGAATATCTCATAATTGAACCGTGCCTCATCGACGTTTTTTCGTCGAACGCCTCTAGCCCCGGCTTGCCCTAGCTTCAAACACCTACCGACCCACTCATTATTTTTTAAGTCCTGAACGTGAAAATGTACTAATCACAGTATTCCTGAGCCAATTAGGATGAATATGAAACATCTAACGTATTTCCCAAGCGGGTCGCCATCCCAAGCGGGTCGCCACCCCATTTAATTTTCGCGTCTCCATGAAGCATTTAAATGACCACAACGCCTTTATATTCAATTTAAACCCTATCTAGACATCTATTAGCCCTATGGCCAGGCTTTCCGCATATACTGCATTTTATTTGCCGTCTGCTGGTGCTATTACCGGTCACCAAAGCTGTCTGGGTGGGTGCTACGGAGGACACACTACCACCTTCTATACCACCTGGTAGACCAATACCTTACTTATGGGCTTCATGAATAAACATACCCTCAGTCCTCTCTATCTGTTTCCTAGATAGCTTTTTTTTTTGTAGTTATTTCTTGTTAGTGGCCCGTAGGTCCTTAATTTCTTTCTCTATTAAGATTATACTTTGCATCACCTGCTCGTAGGCCTTATATGCCTGATTAATGACCTCTTTGGTAGGTGTTGGTGGGCTTTCCGACCGATATTTTAGTAGCTTTTTGGCTAACTTTGTATGCTTAGATAGCTGTAGGATTGTTGTAGGTGTTTTAGGGCAATAAATGCTTAATTTGCTTATAGGTCGTTTAATAATAGGTATCGGTAACCGAAGCTAAATATTTAGCTTTAATAGCACCGGTTTTATATCTAGTGGGACTAATCCGGTCGCTTTGAATGCATTCTGAATAGTCTTAGCCTGATATACGTCTGCGCGAGCTTATGGATATGCTTTAAGGAAATCAAGCTTGTCGATATAGTTAATTCCTATACGCGTCTGTTGGTCCACTAAGCGACCGTATAATCGCTTTAGAACTGCAAAACAGCCTATATCTAATAGCTATAATAGATGCGAGCTATACGGTGGCATATATATAGGTATAATCTCGTGTTCAGTGTATAAACAATCGAATTCAGGCGTAAGGTAGCTTCTATAACCATTAAGGATCAATAGCCTATACCGACCACGCGTATAGCTTACGGTCACCAGAATAAATAATGTTTGAAGCCATCGAAGGCTAATCTCATTAGATATCCATCCATTTAGGCTAACTTCGAAGCGCCAGTCAGTAGGTATATCGCAAAACCATAATGCTATATAGCGCTTACCTTTAAATATAATCAGTGGCGGCAATACCCAGCCTAAAGCATTAACTGTTTCCACTGTAGTCACCCATTCACGGTTGCCTGGCTATAGAATAGATCTACGGCTATAATATTCAGCTCTAGTGACCACCTTTACGGTAGAGACTAGGCCTATTGCGAAGCCTGTTTCATCGAAGTTATAGATATTATCAGGTAGGATACCATAGCGTATAATTATGTCTTCCACAAGCCGAAACCACCCACGAAGGATCCGTAGGTCTTCTTATTTAGCCCATTCATAATTATATCGACGCAAGAAGCGTATTTAGATAGCCGGCGTACGGTTAATATAGTTTGCAGTCCAGTTCTTACCAACACAGTCGGTACCCCGCGACGCGAGTAGTAAATCAGCCATTTCACGCACTATACTAGGCCTAGGGGCTACACCGCGGTCGTCCATAGAAAGAATCCACTTAGTAAGCGTATCCTCTTCTAATTAAGTCAATTTATAACCATTTACGTGGATAGTGGTCTGCGAAACGCGGCCTTTAATGCGGTCGCATAGTGTTAATCGCGGTATGCTATACGTACGCGCAGCGGCTGAGATAGAAGAGATTGTTTCGTTCTGAATAGCCTCAATTGCTAGCTCGATCCTACCCTCTTAATAGATAGAATCTTGCTTTGTTTTAGATCGAATTGGTGGCATAGTGGGTGTTTAAACTAAGGAGGGAGACATGGAGACGCGAAAATTTAATGGGGTGGCGACCCGCTTGGGATGGCGACCCGCTTGGGAAATACGTTACGTTAAATCGATTGAGTACATTATCAAATACAGACCCGGAGGCTATTCTAGCCTCCTTGCCAATAGCCGAGCCCAAAGTTAATGATGCGGTCGTCATGACCGTACAGTCCACGATATAAACAAAGAGCCCAATGGGCCTGAAACCCTGTAGAGCATAAACACCTGTTCACACTAGCGCTGTCGTGTTCACCAATGTATACTCAATTTTTGCCTCAGAAATGCAAATCTTAAAGAACTTGGATCAAACTTTCTCCGAAATGGGCAACAAGCAGTACACCCCAGATACCTTTTCTCCGTGCTGAGCCAAAAATAAGTAAGAGAAAAGGCGCTTCTCGAACTTTGCTCAGGTATGTGGGGGCTTGAAATGCGAAATTTCTTTGCTGCTACCGCTACAGATCGACACTTGTTTGTGTAAGTGCCTGGATTCCCAGCCTCAAATTTATTGCCCAATTCGGCTGCATAACATTCCTTTCCCAGCCACATGCCATCAAAACTTTATCAACAGGGATCAAGCCCCTCCCATCCGTGTTCAATCATCGGCAATGCTCATTGACCTGAAGAAAGATGTCATTGGTTTACGCGACCAAGGATTCCTTTCCCGAAAACAATCATCTTCTGCGGCCATTGGATTTGCCACAGTTCAGAGATCTGCTGATGTCGCTGAGGGTTATTAGTGTTGCAAAAATTGACCAATTGAAGATGATTTCGGATGCTCACAATGCGATTTTGCTTAACACAGACGTTCCCATTGGCTTACGGCGTGTGGAATATTTTGCCCGAGCCCATTCACTGCCTGCGGCAAGTCCCTTTGATTTCTGCGAGAAGAGATATGAGTGTGACGATCTCAGGAGATCAGCAACTTCGTTGCTCAATGCGCAGGGGCCTGATTTTTTTCACGTAACTGACACCCGTCAAGGCAGCATTATCTAGGAGTATATCGCCATCTCGTTCAGTCCTTCAGTGACACTCCACCTTAGAAATCGTACTTGCTGTCACATCCGACATTACAGGACGTAGATCTTCGAAGCGTCTTAGACCAAATTCATCTCGAGTGCTCATTGTTTTCATCTTGCTCCTTCAGCTCTAGTGACTGCCGAATGCGGCGACGACACCAGGCCAGATCCGGGTTGCCCAGGGCAATCCATCCACCAAAAAAAAACCGACGAAGACGGAAGATTGTGTTGCTCCCACCGGTACGAATCACTGTCGCGGGGTGTTGATCTGCAGTTGGCAATCAGTGAATTTCAGACTCTATATAAATGCTCACTGTTCTCTTGTTAAATCCCTATCAGAATCAACAAGCATCCCTCACGAGAGAATTTCCATACTTTGAACAATCCAAAGGAGAACCAGCTATATCTTTTATTTGAGAAGAACTACTACACGAAAACCAACGATGTATTTCACCAATGTCGCCGCCCTGGCCCTCGGCCTCTTCGCCTCCTCCGGCCTCGCCATTCCTGCTTGGGTCAAACCTGCCACAATTCAGCTCGCCAACGAGCAATCCGGCGCGAGCGCCAACGTTGCTGTCCCTGTCGATGGCGTGAAGCGCCCCGTCCAAGAGCTCTGGGGCCACACTGCAGTTGCACATGAGGGTCTTGTCTTCGCTTCGAGTGCCATGATGACTGCTTTCCAGCAAACCACCGTCTGCGAGTTCACTGAAGAGCCGCGTCTGGACGTGAAAATGAATGCTGAGCATACATACGCTTCCTTCGGTGGGGGCGTGAAGGACCTTTGTGCCGCCTATGTGGTGTGCAAGTGTGAGGGCATGTAAATTGTCTGCGATGAAGCGAAATCGTGAAAGGGAATGAAGACTTGGTGATGTTGTTGTCTGTAAATTAACGGGTGTTCTGAAGAGGGAAATAGTTTAATAGATCTATACACGTGTTCTAGTCATTATGCAGATGTTGTAGTGGACTCGGGCTGCTGTCTTCCATACTACAAAGTAAACAGGGTGATGAGTTGTTCTGTGCGAATGATATGTTTCTATCCCGTAAAAGACAAGCTCTTACCTCATTACCATACATTGGGCGGAGGTAAAACAAACCTCATAAAGCAATGAGACGTGGGACTATGGGGATATGCAAATTTTGATTCATCTCGTATTTCCCTGAAAGAGATAAAGAGCAGACCTTGTGAAAGACTAGAGGCACATGGTGGGGTTGCGGCGGAGGTACGAGTAGTACGACATGCAACAGGGTAACATCCTGGCTTCGTCCGTGAGGATGGACTTGATATTCATCTCGATATTTTTCGCGACCGCGTCAAAAGGATTGAATACACATGCTCAACCCCTCTTTATTGGGAATAGCTGCATGAACACTAGACCAAGTTAGGTAAGCCCCCTCTAAAAGCCAATTTTGGCTGTGTTTGGCTCAACGCGCAGATCTTACGGGTCTGAAAAACAAAAAGCAATGGAACACTAGTCTACTCGGAGAACCCCTTTTTGATGCGTTCATCCCTTCAATTTCATCGCTACAACCCTAAATATGTCCTTTCCCGACCGTTGATCTTCGACATGGATAGAGCCGAAGCCTCAGCCTCTTCACTTGTCCTCGAGATCAGCTGTCTCTACGCCGCACAGTGCCTGATCCCCGCGACTCTGCTTATCGCAACAGCGAAAAATTCGATTTTCCGCTACTTGTCGGTTCCATGTTCACTATTGCTCGCGAATCGGGCAATACACGTTGCTTCCACTCTAGGGCCTGGTTTCTTCTGGTGTGAGCTCGCTCGCCTATTCGTAACGATCATCTTCCAGTGCCTGAACTTGTTGCTTATCAATCCAAAGGATGGCAACGATATCCCTGGTGAGATAGACCAGGGCCTTGTGGCCCGAGTCTACTACGCGACCGGCCTCTTTACTCAGCCTCGAGGGATTCACACGGCCTGGCAGGTGAAGAACGTCCCATCACAACCCCAGTATTATCATCGCAGAGGCTGGGGGATCCCTCCCCGGCGTCGTTTCTTGATTAGGCAGTTATCAATCTCTATTTGGCAATATTTGGCTCTCGATGTCTTCGCTACGCTTGCGTTGCAGCAAGCATTTGATCAAAAGAAGCACGAAATGCTATCTCCAGTTGTTCAATGGGATCTATCATTTGAAAAATGGATTGAGCGAATTATTTCCAATCTTGTCGCTGGATTTGTGGTCAGTCGAATATTAATCGACTTTCACCATCGAGCTTTTTCTATCATCGTTGTGGGACTTGGTCTTGATGCACCGTCAAATTGCCCTCCCTTATTTGGAAAAGCAGCAAACGCCTACACCCTTCGAGGATTCTGGGGGTGAGTTTTTTGCGCGCCCTCGTTGTATCGATGGTGCCTCTTTATTTGGGTGAGATTCCACATGCTGCACAGCTTGCTAACTAAATCCTGCAGTAAATTTTGGCACCAGCTGTTGCGTCAACCTCTCGGCACCGTCAGCACATATTTTACTCGGGACTTACTAGGCTTGTCACCGAAGTCTTTAGCAGGGAAGTACATGAACATCTTCACTATCTTCTTCTTCTCCGGCGCGCTTCATGTCGTGCTTGATATTGTGCAAGGGATTCCGGCGGAGGAGTCTGGTGCCCTACTGTTCTTTTCTATGGCTCCTCTGGGTCTTCTGATTGAAGATGGCATTAAAATGCTTTGGAAGTCCTTTGGCGATTCAAGGAATCGTAACCAGACAAATAAGACAGGTACGTTGCGAATGTGGCAGAAAATTTTTGGCTTCCTGTGGACTATGGCATGGCTGGGTATCACATCGACTTGGTACTTTTCTCCACAGATGGTGAGACCGCAGAACCAGGCTTTGGTTCCTTATAGCTTGACTAGTCAGGTTGGGCTGCCAGTAGCGGGATTGGTAGCTATTGTGGGCGGGGCCATTATAGCATTTATCTTCGAGGTTGAAATTTGAAAAATTGCATAAGTCCACCCCGCTGGTCTTATCTGGCTCAGTTTCAGAGTCTTCATTGGTCGGATGTAAATATTATCTTCGGATGTGAAGGGATGCCGAGGTCGACACCCCGGACGCAGACGGGAGGGCCCGTTGTGGATAACGTCAGCCACTGAAATGATTCACTAATCCCACGGAAACTCCCCACAGAATCGAGACCTCTGCCATTTCTCATACCTTTCGTGTCCTGATTCCTTTAAACTTGTATTCGCTTCTTCACTCAATACTTCCCTCTCGCCCGACGAGTCATCATGACTACCGCCGCGGTGTTTGGCTGTACCGGAGCTGTGGGCTCCCAGATCCTCGCCACTCTTCTCGCCTCAGATGTATTTTCGTCCGTCAAGACCATCTCCCGGAGACTTCCAAACGCCCATTCCCCAAAACTTCAGGCAATCGAGGAAGGCGACATCACGAAATGGGGAGACATCATCTCTTCCTGTTCCCCTAAGCTATCGGTGGTCTTTAATGCAGTCGGTACCACCCGGGCTACAGCTGGTGGAATCCAGAACCAATGGAAAATTGACCATGATTTATGCGTTGAGAATGCCAAAGCTGCCAAGAAGGCTGGAGTGGAAACATACGTGTACATCTCCAGCGCAGGGACCAGGGGTCTTCTCTCTAGCTATATACCCTACTCGAAGATGAAGATTGGAGTTGAAGATGCTATCAGAGATCTCAATTTTGAACACGCTATCATTCTACGTCCGGGTATGATCATCGGTAGAGAGAAGTCGAAAGCTCCGATGTTGGAGAAGATGGTGGAGAGCCTCAAGAATCTGTCGCAAGTTATTCAGGACATGATAGGTATCGTCGGCGTGATTGACAGGAAAACGACCTTCTTTGTGTGACTAACTTTATGGGTCTAGGTCAAGATCAAACGACTATTGGTAGAGCTGCCGTCACAGCTGCTCGCATGGCTCAAGAAGGAAGTGCGCCCTCCAAGTACTGGGTTCTGGAACAGGCCGATATCGTCAGGCTCGGTAGAGACGACTGGAAGGACTAGCGAACTTTCATTAAAGATATGATGCCATTGTCACGCTCGGCGATATTTGCAAAATTGTATTTATATCATCTTCAGGATGTCTATCGTTTCCGTCTTGCTATTTTTACTCATGGCTCTCCACCTTCTACCACGAAATTTCTCCAAGTAGGAAACCAATCGACCTGTAACGATCCTTTCGCATTATCCAGTCCCGGATCAAAATTGATTTGAGCTTTTGGTGCATCATGAATTCAACTGTCCTGGTCTCTAACTCGCCATTATTGTCACGTGACGAGCCCGCGGCTCGCTGACGTACCTCGAAATCTTTCTCTCACCTGCATAGCAGGCTGTGCACACAATCAGCCTTAGTATCATAAATTCTTGATTTCCATTAACTGATAAAAGATGTCTCCACAGAAAAAGGAGAGAGGCGAAAGTGCAGGGAAGGAGAAACGGCAACCCGTCCGCCGTGACCCTGAGAAAAGACGGCAACAGAATATTGAAGCCCAACGAAAGTATCGTGAGTGGCACATATTCGTTTAAAGTGCCTCTATCGGAAAAACTGACTCGAAGTCTTACAGGGGCGAAGCTCCGTGAGCGCCTTCATCGCCTCGAAGCAGTTGCGGCAGGGGTAACGAGCATGGGCACACCTGAACAACTGATGACGACCGGAGTACCCACCACTCCAAATAGTCTTATTGCAACGAGCCCAGCGGTCTCTGCCGCCTCGAGCAAATGTACGTCCAGTCCGTCTGTGGAGACTCCAGGGATATCTCAATATCTCGTTTCACAAGCTGATAACAATTTTTCAGTACTGGGCCCATGGGAATCTATCGCCGATTCTAAGTTCGTTGACCCGTCATTCGGTATAGGCGTTTGGGATACGTCAACTTATTTTGACGCGCTTCCGAATCACGAGTCATCGGAGTTTAATGAACATGACCCCGCAACATGCATTGATCCGTCATTTCTCGTTCGCGATAACAATGATAGGGGCATAGTCAAATACTGGACCACCGCCATAAAATGTGGCTGCTCTACCCAGCACATTCAGATTCGGACAAGAGGCGTCGAACCGTCTGTTTTGAACAACGTCAAAATACTGACACTTGGATTGCCTGCAATGCCAGCAGATCCATATGCAAACAACCTTCGTATCGAGACATTCTGCACTGTCGCTGCTCTACACACCATTGGAATGCAACTTGGGGTTGGTGAGGAGGTTCTCTGTGCCGATGAATCTCTGTCGCAATTTTTCCGGTTCACTGCAGGCTCGGTGGACTTAATGGACCAATCGAAAATTATCAAGTCCGTGCAACAAACATTCAAGTCACTGAAGCCGGACTTAAGACCGAGTAGAGAGCAGATTACGGTCAAGCATCATCCATGCATAGACATTCTACCTTTCCCAACATTACGCAATAACTTTATTACCCATCAAGATGAGTTTGATGAAGATGAGCTTTTCATGGACGTCTTTGATGGCTTGGTGTGCTGGGGAGGTGCAGGTATTGGGAAGAGGGACCGAAACATCAATACTGGAATTGTTTCAACAGGCACACCGTGGGATGTGCGGAGTTGGGAGGCAAAGGAATGGTTTTTGAAAAAATATTGGATTCTACTAGGTGGAGAGGACGGTGAGCTTGTGCGGCAGAGTGAATGGTGGCGCAGCGTCAGAGGAGAAGAAACGCTGAACCTTGGACAGCCTACTTAGATACACTTCTCGTCGCTATGAATCTTTAAGCGAGGTTTTGGCCAAAATCGCGACTCGTGGAAAAGCACAATTCCAATTGACTTTAGCAATACTGGACCCAGGCATCCAGATCCATGTTTTTGATGACCGTCGAGAACTTGTCTGCGCTCTTCGCATTGCAGACCGTGGACTTTTCTTCATTTGTCACTCGAGCTTTAAGCTTGGTATTGGTATTCATCTCTCCAACGTACTCAATGTGGAATACTGGCTTGTTGACATCGGTGAAAGCGGCATAGACGTCACACTCGTCGTATTGTGCACACTGTTCATTCACAGACCATTGCATTTTTTCAATGACAGAGGCAATAATGTCGCCTCCGTTCTTGAGTCCAACTGACATGCCACGGGAGTGAGCCTCGGACGAAAGAAAATTCAGGTAGTCAATAGAATCCGCTTCGGTCAGACCGAGGCCATTGTCGTTGCCGTATGCATCAATATTGTCTGGATCAACACCATCGCAGCCTTTTTTCTGTGCCATTTCAAGACGGCTTTTCATGATCTGACGGACGTTGGTCGAATGAAGATCGAGCCAGCGCTCGCCTGGCCAATCGTCAAGTTCATTGCCAAAGTCTGATTCGGAGAATTTGTTCGCATCAGAGCGCCAATTTTCGTATGTTCCAGCAGAGAAATAACAGATCACTTTGGATCCCTTTGCGTGTATCTTAGAGATTTTCTCTGCGGCATTGTCAAAGACGTCAATGTCGAAAACATCGGCGTCCATGGAGATGTCATCAACTGGATTTTCCAACTGGATCTGCCATTTGATTCCTGCTTTGGGCTGCCAAATAACGGTATTCAAAGTTTGAGCCTCTTCATCGCCCCTTGTAAGGATTCGCTTATAGAATTGGTTGACAGGTTGCTCGGCTTCGATATTCGTTATGATCCTGAGGCTGAATGCAAAGAGAGTCAGGCCAATAATGCAAGGCAACATGAGCTTCTTGAGCAACCCAGGCTCCCGTTTCCAATCCCGAGCGAAAGCCATAGCAGTTTCAGGAAGAAGATACACCGCGAAAAAGATAGGCGCTGTTGAATCAATATCGAATGAGTGAATGTGATAAATGAATGACCTCGAAAATCGGACCAGCCGGCTTTCAAGTTACGTGATGACTAGGGGGTGATTGATGAGAAAATGAATGAATGCCTAGTGAGTTTGATAGTGGTCGCTTCCAAGTGCAGGACTCGTCCTTAAATACTTGAGGTTGTTCTCGTTGGGGACTGCTGCCCAGAGGGAGAGACAGGGCTACTGGTGTTTCATGATTTACCAGAGAAGACAATACTGTAGCTAGAAGGAATACAGCCAAGATGCAATCGGAGAAATGGCTGGAATTTTGAGCCATTAAGGGCGACATGAAAGTGCTTCTTCAACCAATTAAATCAGATCCACGACTTGCATGAGAGAAAGTGTGATGGAAACAGGTCATAAATATTCCGAGGATCGATCTTGAAACATGCGCCAAGAGCAGTTAGCGCCAGAGGGAGAAGAGCCTTCTTCCGCCACAGCACTCCCTCAATTAAATCCCAAACACTCTCTTGCATAAGAACTCGATTCCTTTCTGACGCTCAGCTTTTACGCCGGTACGAGCCAATCAGAGGGTACAGGGAGAACCACTTTTGATGAATCGGAAGCGATTAACCCCGATAGAAGCCCCATTGTCCGATTAAGATCTTGGCGAGTAAGCCCACGGTCGACTTGTCCAGTGAAAGCACCTGTAAATTACGGCAACTGGTCATGTAGAGACGAAGGTAATGAGATATTTCCGATCCTGCATCCTGGAAGTCCCGATTCTCAGGCCCATTGCAAATTTTGTGGTATTAAAGGAACGCTTTCTCTTGGCAAGCGCGATCCTAGATCAATCCAAGTGTCCCCATTCTCTCTCTAGTGTCCCCGCTCTTACTTGTCAAATTAGCTTGGGCGCCAACAACAAAGATGCCCGTCCGATATTACCCAAAGAATCCACTCAATTCGCGACATTTCGTAGAAAAGTCCCAGCCTGCGGAGGAGAGTCTTCATGAAAACGATTAGGGGGTTCTCTAGGGTACGCGAAATGCAGGCTGAGTTGGGGTCCATAGTTACTTAAATCTTAATTAATACGACTTCATAGGCGGCGGCTTAGGGCCGATGCATTACGGACACGTAGTCGTGGATACGAAACCCCACTCTCACTTGTCCATCATGAATGCAACAAGATGGAAAGATCTAATAAAATAAAGCAGATGAATGAAGGAAAATCGAACATCAAAAGTGTAAAAATACAACATACAACAGCAGGGATTCGCTGGTGGTCACCCACCCAACTACTAACCTGCCGGCGTGTGGCGTAAGTACGGCTGAGCGGACGGGAAGCCCTGTTCTCCACACCCTATGGTCGTATGTATTGACTTTAGCAGTAGCATGAAATATAATAGAACTCTGAAAATTAGTCCCCATGGTCAACAGAACAGGTGACAAAACAAACTCAGATCACGTCCAGATACCAATCTACAGGATTAGTGCGAAGATCGTACAGGCCTCTCAGCTAGGCTATGATAGTCGATCAGTAAATATGATTGCGGACGCTAGGATACCGGTCTCTTGGCATCCGCACACAGCGACGCTATCGCCTCATTCATTGGTTTTTCTACCCAACATGGCTTACCGCCTCGAGCACCGCTACCCATAGCCTTTTACCACTATAGCTCAAGCAATCGTGAATGATTTTGGCATAGACTCATAAAGCATTTTCCATCCAGGGTCCTTTAGGTGAATCAGATCTCTTGAGCAAGTGGTGAGTATATTCGCTTTCTGGATGATCTTCCAAGCGCTGACATAGCAGTACTCAGTCTCGACTTATTTATATCAAAGAAGAAGGATACTTCTGATTTGCCATAGGGTTATTTTGGCATAACACTACGACTACAGTAGGAATATTACGAGAAAATAAAATGACAAGGTTGACTAAAGGTGATACTATGGACTTACTTCGTTTTCAAGATAGCCGATGTCAGGCTAACAGCTTTATTGTTGAGAGGCGTTCCGAGTGGGGTGCCAAAAAGATCGAAGTTTAAGTCATGCGCACACAGCAGGATCTGGTAAGTGTTGGTAACGGCACAGTCTTCCACCGATAGCAGCCCTGACCTATAAAGGCTGGCTCATATTCTACTTACACTTCTCTGCATGTCTTGGAAGACATAGTCCGCAATAACGAGGGGGGCGAATGCGAGTCTGAAGTCGCTGGGTATTTATAGAGGCGTCTGGAACGGTCTATAGAGCACGGCAACTGACATCGAGTATCACATTCTTGGTTCCTGTCAAGCACGTTTTCATGTATCCCATTTCTCACTTAAAATGCCTGATCATACAGTCCAGCCATAATTTATGAGACAAGTGATCTAGAAAGAAGAGCAGATCCCTGTGCTTAAGCAGCCTTTGTGGCGATCAAGCACGTCGTACTTAGATAGATTCTAGGGTGGCTAAGTGCCTTGCCTCAATCTCTTAAATATTGCTGAAATCGAAATTGCTTTAAGTCTTCTCGTTCTCAAGTTGAGAGCTTTAATTAGTTAGCATTAGCTTCTATACGGTGTGCATGTACAAGCTTATCCACGCTGGTCAACGGCTCTAATTACAACAAGTACAGATGCTGAAAGCTATCACCCGCCAATAGGTGCTGCGCTATCCTCTCATGCCAACGAAAGTGAGACAAAATTCAAGGTGAGTTTTGCAAGACATTCTTCTTGGAGGTGAACCAATTGATGTTAGATACTCAAATACGTCCGCACAAAGCCGAATAATCTAATGCAACGGTATTTGGTAACGAACCTTCTCCAATAAAAAGCAATTAAGCCCGGTAGCATAGAGTCCGGTCTTTGGAAGTGATTTAGAAGACGGGGCAAAGAGAGCCATTATTCTGCTGCATCAAAGCCTCACTTCCCACACAGTGGTGGCACCACAGTAGGTTATCCGGATCATACTTCTGCTTGATCGAAAGAGCCCTGGGATAATTTGGGCCCCAGAATGCCCACTGCCAATCGGGCTCCCAAGGGTTGGCCTTCGATTCAATGTCAGTACATTAATCGCGGCTAAGTGGGTAGTATTTGAAGGAAAGAGTCCGTTATACCTCATTGTAGTACACGCCAGAGTCTGGCGCGAGCTGTCGCATGGCGTATCCAGTCACGTTCGTCACTATCGCAATCGCTTTTTCGGCATCAGAAACAGGGAGTAGATCATTCCACTGAACGCTGCTGATCAGGTGAACAGTGGCACTACGCCAAGCCGGGTTCAAGGCGTTGTCGACTGGCTTGTGGCTGATAGTCATAGTTCCCGAAATGGAGGGACTGGACACTCCATCCTATCAATGTGAAAAGCGAATTTAGCATCTGCTGAATGGTCTGCAATTTGAGGAACCTACCGCGAAGGCTTCATTTCTTTCTCCAATGATCTCCAAACTCTTGGCGAGAGAATCTGTATCCTCGACTGCTTGGCGAGGAATCAGCCGAGTTGCGCGAGCTCCACGGTTGAGGCCTGCGTCCCCACCAACCGATGCAATCTGCTCAATAGCATACCATGTAGGCAACCAGTTAGTGAACGATGAGTACTGCAATGTATCGTTATGTTGTTGGGCATGTTTTGTGAGAGGCCCAATCAAGTGGTCGATAGAGCTCGTGTTAGTCGTATTCGGCTGGAACATCGTGTACTGAAAGCTGTAAGGCGACACGCCAGCAGTATAGTAGCCCATTACACCTGCGTCTTGGATCTTGGCCATTTCCTTGTGAATGCTGGCAATAAGTTTCCACCATGTTTTGGCGGAAGTTCCGTTACGAGCACTCATTGTCACTGTGGCTGTCGACAGCGACGGCATAGGGAAGACGTTGACAGTAAGGCTCAAAATAACCCCGAATGTGCCGCCACCTCCACCCCGGACTGCCCAAAATAGGTCCTCGTTCTGGCATTCGTTGGCTGTGACGAGATCACCCTTGGGAGTAACAATCTTGGCCTCAATAATATTGTCGGCGCCCATACCGTAGACTCCGGTCAAGACACCGTGACCACCTCCAGTGGCCCAGCCTGCCACACCAACATCCTTGAAAGATCGTTCAGTAAGAGTGCCTTCTTCTAAAATAGGAAGGGTGTTGGGGCTTACCATGCTAGTTCCAGCGACAGCTGTCAGATTGCGCTTTGCTAGCTGACCGAGGAGCTCGCCATCTTGTATGCCAGCACCGATGGTTGCCGCCACGTGACTGGTGGCACTGCTGCAGTTTGAAGGCTTGAAGGACTGGTGAATTTTGAATTGTTTCATGTGGTGTGTCCAAATTCTGATTTTGTCAGCTAAACATTGGCGGTCCTGAACTAGACCAATCACTTACGACAGGCTTCCATCGGCGGAACTGTAACAAAATCAGTCAGATAATCCCTCGGCTCTATTATGATTGGTTTTTAGCTGACCTCTTTTCGGGGTTATGTCCAGTATTCTTGATGTTGAGTCTCAAATTGTGCCTCTTCGCAAACTCCAAAGTAGCCTGCACGTGCTGAGCTGCGGTGGCATTCACAACATAGGGAGATAAGTATCCCAGGGAGCATCCCTTAGCACCCGCATTAGGGTCCCCGGAGACACTGGTGCCGTTAGGATATATGGGAGTGCAGCTACTGTTGGACCACAGAGGATCTGAAATCGACACTGGATTGGACGAGTGATACTCCGACCTAGACCAGTTCTTGAGTAGATATGCACAGGCAGATTTATCGTAATTCGGCTCGGACTTGTAGCACACAGAACCTGGAGGTATAGTCTTGATCAAATTACCGGACACGGTCTCATTAAAAGACGACCAATCAGCGGTCGAGGGCCAACAAGCATCAGAGGGAGCCTAAGGCTTCGTCAGTGGTTATACTTCAAGCTGAATGCAAGGAAGGTGATGTTATTACACATTTGCATTGCGCGCTAGCGGCCGCCACGCTGTGCGCTAGCAGCCAAACGGGCAAACCGGACAGAAACCGCATTCTGAAGAGTTGTTTGAGTAAGACAGGGTGTTAAATATACTTTCAACTTGATAGATAAATGTTCAGAACCTTGAACCTCTTTAAATACCTCTACAATCCTTCATCGTATTCGTGTTTCGATTGCTCAATTCGTCGACTCTACCTGCTCGGCATTACGCCAAGCGGTAAAAGATCGGCAAGACTGACAGTGAACCCCTGGAGCCTGCGGCTCCACTTTCACTACATAGCCTCATTTTGAGTCTGAAATTGAGTCCGGCCGGGGGGTTTCTGGTTCTTAATTTACACATCGCTGTACCTGTGTATCTCGGGTCTTTTCTGTAGGCCACTGCAGACCTGAGTAGATGTGGAGGATGTTCACACAGTGAGTTCGACGGTTCATGAAAGGAATCAGCCTCGACAAACGAGTCACAAAGCACGCTACGGACTGTTCCGTTCAATTCGGTAAACCCGGTGCCGCCATCGTACAGATTGGCGCATGAAATTTAAGTCTTTTCAGCATCCTCTTTCATGACCAGCAAATTTTTCCAAGAATTTTGCATTGTTCTCAACACCAACCATTGAAATGTAGAGTTCCCCTGGAGAAGAGAAAGACATATCCGCCGTCTCACATTCATATGATAGGAGCAATTCGACATGGTCGTCATAGTGCTAGAGTGCCAAGTTGATTTTGTAATTTCCACAGTAATCTTGGTTATTCTCAATCCATTTTATGAAGTAGGGGATACGTTCGCTGCTGCCGCAGCACAAGAAGCGGCTGACAAGTCAATTTCAGAGAACCGTCATGGGACTTTCATTATACTCTGACTGCAGGCTGTAATGTGGCCAAGACATGTGTACTTTCATTAGACCATGGTCTTCATTTCCAAGGATAAGAGCTAGGTTTTGGCGTTGAAAGGTCTGCTCGCCTCGGAGTGGTCTCGGAGGCGGAAGGTTTGCCGTTTTCGGACAGCCGACTAAGGGTAACTACTTGCTTTAGCACGGGTTCCTGAGATTCTCTAAACGAATACGTTGAGAAAAAGCGAAAAATTCTCTTTGTACATGCCGTGCAGGCTGCCGAGCAGGCTGCCGAGCCTAGTATTGGTCTTGGACCGGGTTAAATCCAAAAATAGTGACTCAAGAGCCCCATCATGCTGGGCAGGTTCTACCCAGCGTGACAAGCTGTTGAGACACCTTGACTGGGCTTGCTAGTTTCATCTAGATCCTGTGTAGTTGTATTGATTTTTCAGTCTCAGATTATGAAGACAATAAATAGTCTGCACGCGACTACGGTTCACCAAACTACGCATTGAGAATCAGTTTTTTTCTTTGCTTCAGCATCTCCAGAAAGTCTAGAGAGTTTCTCTTATACTCAATTATATCTTTGAATGAAAAGTTGAGCTCACAGGAAAAGGCTAGAAATCAAAATGCTAAACAAGAGTTATCTTGTCGCTTCGGCCGCGTTTCTTGAGTGCGGCGGTTTCGCTCTGTCATCTGAAGATGACGGGTGGATTACCTACCTGGGTGTTGCCGAATATCTGCGGCTCAGTTGCCGTTTTTGGAGATACTCATTGTACTTTATTGCCTGCTGTGTTTCTATTTTTGAATTTCAGGATGCTTTCTGTACGGAGCTCGAATGAAAGGTAATTTCTCTCTTGGTCCACTCCCAGCAATTTGCTTAAATATGAGTCAGTGCAAACATCATAGACTAACTGACTAAGGTCCAAAATCATCTTCTACCATTCTGTATGAGAACCAATGACGACCACGTTGGAGTAAAGCGATTGCCAAGCTTGAAACTAAGATACTATGAATTTGAAAATATCCCTTCATCCCTGGGTTTCCATTCCCACTAAAAATAACATTCTGGTGAATACACACATCCTATCTCTGGGGCATAGAAGTCTTGTAAATTTCAGTTTTCGACAAGCTTTCCAGGTCAATCGGTAGCCTCACGAGAATCGGACGACGCAAAATGATGTCCACCAGACTCTTCCCGAGCCAGTCGCCCTAAGAAGCCAATGAAAGCCTCTAATTGACAGAATTGAGTTAGATGAGCCCTCATAACATCTATATCCGTGTTGTAAAACCAGCCCCTTGACGAAAACTATCAATTTTCGCCTTTGCTCGGAATTTGTCCTTCCCATTGAGACTTAGCAGCACTGAAGAGCTTGTCATTGGTCAACATATCCCAGCCTAGAAGAGCCAGCCCTTTACCGACGATAATAGCCTCTTCGTGTGCTTCATCGGTGCCAGCACATGCAGTAAAAGAGGGGTGATGCGGATAGGAGCCTTCAGGGGTTGGGATGGCAAATGTCGAGTGAAGTGTTGGAACCGCATAGCTTACGTTTCCTGCGATGTCATCAGTATTCGGTGCCTGTGTAATATTGCCTCTTGATTGGGCACCGTAACTTACCAACATCAGATGAGCCGGTCAAGACCTGGTCATGCTTGTAAATGATATTCTTCCCGTATCCTTTCATGTGAGTGGTATATCGCTCACATAAGGTGTCATTCAGGACAATATCGGTGTACAGTCCCTCTCTGGCCACAAATCTTCATTAGCACACTGTCATTGTCATTGAATAATGTGGTGGTTGACCCACTCTTCAATCTTAACTGTGCAACCGCTGGTGGTAGCGGCACCCTCCATGCACCGCCGAACTCTTGCAATTAGCTTATCAAGTCCACCCAAAGTAGGACTTCGGATCTGCCAGTAAGACTTGGTGTAAGCTGGGATAATGTTGGCAACCTTGGGCACATCCAAAAATGCACCATGGATTCGCTCATCTGGCTGGATATGCTGTCTCAGAGTGGAAACACCGTTGTAGGCCGTCACCAGTGCATCCAGCGCGTTGACGCCTTCCCATGGATTTCCTCCAGCGTGTGCATTTTTTCCAAAGTACTCGACCCATAGCTCCTTTCGGGCATTCATTAGGACTCCAGCTATACCGTCGGCTGGCACCCCGACCATCTTCTTCGGTCCTCCGTGACTAAAGGCCATTAGCTTTATCCAGTTGTCTCAGAGCTGTCTTAGGTTGATCGAAAAAAAATTGTAAACTCACGCCATCAAAGAAACATCAACCTTCTTGTAAGCCCCAGCGTCGAGCAATTTGGCTTTACCTCCGCCATTCTCTTCCGCGGGGGTACCAAGCAGCTGAATGCGACCACCGATCCCAAATTCTTTCTTGAGATGGCTCAATGCTAAGAAAGCCGCAATGCTGCTGGTAGCAATGAGGTTATGTCCGCAAGCATGTCCAATGTCAGGTAGTGCGTCATATTCTGCGTTGAAGTTGACCAGGCGGCCTTCTGTGCCGCTGATGCATTCGAAGCTAGTATCGACACCATATGCATGCCTGGTCACCGTAAAACCTTGACTTTCAAGGAGATCACAAATGTTATCGTGCGCCTGGTGCTCTTCGTAAGCAAGTTCCGGGTTGGACCAGATCTGTGGTCTGCTGGTTAATCTTCGCGTTTTGACAGTCAAACTCCACCAGATCTTCTCACATTATGATTCAATTCCCGAAGTTGTTTAGCGACTCTATCCAGGGCGGTGTCAATCGCATTTCGGACAGCCGAGTCTGACATTGTGAGAGTTTGGGGTTGAGTGATTTTCTTGGTTCTTTTGAAGAAATCGGCTGTCGGTCAAATCTTGTGCTAAATTTCAGACGTTGCTTCGTTGAATTTACCCCATGTTTTACGCGACTTATGGGGTCTTATATGTGGAGGTGCACTGCCCTCCCCTGATTCCGACCTCAATCGGCAAATACGGCAACATCAACATGATGCTATCGACATGAGTCCGCACAATATTTATGCCTCTAGTATAATTAGATCTACTATATGCATGCTTCTCGGATCGGATAACAAAGTCGTCAAATGTGTCGAATCCAAGTCCTTGTTTTACTAACACCTCTCTTCTATCTATCTTCATAGCGGTGTCGTTATCTGTCCGGACGCGGCATAAGATAACGAGCACCAATGCGGGGGCAGCGATTGAATTTCCCAGTTGCCGACGTCAGGCCAAGATTTTAGAGTACCAACCAATCACCAATAAGCTCATTGCCGACCTTCAATCATACACAAGATTATTGCCGACCAGAACTCGCCATGATGTTGTTATTTGCCGAGGCGACGCCTCCTCTCTCTCCAGACTATTGACTGGTCCCCAGTCTAGCTTTCCGCGGGAAACAGCACAGTTATCGATAAGAGGGGAAGGTATGAATGGAAATGAGGCGTTGTTCATCGTCATTTCATTCGTCAACCAGATGCCATGTTGGACACTTACCTCCTGAAGACAATGTGTCGATGCGTGTTGCTGTAGATTGGGTCCAGCTAAGCGAGACTTTTTGACGAATGCTTCCCGATAACGTGATACAGGATTGCGTCCAGCAGTCAAACAAGGTTTCAGAAGAAGAGTCGTATAAAAGATGAGCTTTTGTCTTTGAACTGGACTGCTAATCCTGACCAGAGGCACTACCGTCCCGTCTTAATTCCAAATCAAATTTTAAAACATGGAGAAATCTCAACACGATCGACCTACCAGCAATGAGAAAGGGCTATCAGTCGCGAAAGTAACAGGCCAAGATGACAGTTTTGGCGAAATCATTGAGTACCAGGCATCCCCTGAAGAAGAACGTCGACTGTTGAGGAAACTCGATCTTTTGTAAGTTTCAAACTGACTTGAACAATGTCACTTCTTGGATAGTGCGGGAAGAGTGCTTATCCCTCGATTAGCATGATACCAACTATGGGGGTGTGCTATATGCTTCAGTACATGGACAAACTGGCTATAAGTCAAGCAACGCTTTTGAATTTGCGAGCAGATCTTGTGAGGCTATCTCCTATACAGTTACCCCTCTTTCTTATCTGTTAGTAGACGCTAATTCATTGAAAGCATCTCGTAGGTTCACAATATACATGGTGTTCCGCGATATTTTACTTTGGTTACCTGGCCTGGAGCTGGCCTACTTCTTACTTGATTGTCCGTCTCCCATTGGGAAAGTATTTGGCGGTATCTGTGTAAGTACCCTAAAAGCTCTCCTTATAGCAATCCCCTTCTCTGATGCAATCTGCTTTACAGTTTTCTGTGGGGTGGCGTCCTGATGTGCCATGCAGCTTGCCAAAACTTCGCTGGGTTGATCACTGCACGATTCTTTCTCGGAGTTGGTGAAGCTGCAGTCGCACCAGGCTTTGGATTAATAACTGGGATGTTTTATAAGCGCGAAGAGCAGCCGGCACGGTATTCATTCCAAAGAAAAAGCGAAGAATAACGAGTAAAGCTAACATTCGTCACTTTATTAGCCAAGGTGCATGGTTCGTTGGCAATTGCATCGCCAACATAATCGGCGGTGTCGTTGCATATGGAATCGGGCATTCTGCCTCGGATCTGCAGAGCTGGCGTCTCTTATTCCTGGCATTAGGAGCCATTACTTCCGGTTATGCGGTATTTCTCCTCTTCGTGCTACCCGATTCGCCTGGCACGGCTTCATTCCTCACACCTACGGAGCGAACCATTGCCGTGCAACGAACACTGGCAAATAAAACTGGTGCCGCTGAATCCACGCCATTCCAATGGAGCCAAGTTATGGATGCAGCAAAAGACCCACAAGCGTGGCTCTTGGTGTTCTATACCTTTTGCGTGAATCTTGCCAATGGCGGGCTTACCAGCGTATGTTAATGTTCAAAATGATCTTCATAAAATGCTAACACTATTACAGTTTGGTGCCATCATTGTTGAAGGATTCGGTTACTCTGCTTTTAAATCATTGTTGATTCAGATGCCACTAGGTCTTTCTCAACTTGTCTTCCTTGTCATTACTGCGACTATCGCTACATACATCGCGTCCTCCCGCATCCCAGCAATGGCGCTCAACGTCATAGTCTCCGTCATTGGCACCGCTATGATATACACACTTAGTGACGAACAGAAGATTGCGAAGATGGTTGGACTGTGCTTTGTCGCGGCTTTTGCTGTCAACATTCCCCTCGTCTTAAGTATCGTTAGCTCAAATGTCGCTGGTGTTACGAAGAGAAGTACGGTCAGCGTTGCGGTTTTTGCTGCCTATTGCGTGGGAAACATTGTGGGCCCACAATTCTTTTTGGCTTCAGAGGAGCCTGTCTATGGGGTACGTTCTCCCAATTGACAACCTTTTATCATTCAAAAACTCACATTTGGTTAGACCGGCATTCGTGCCTCGCTATGCGGACTTGCGTTGGGTGTTCTTTTCCTTGGTTTGCTTTTCTCATTCTATGTCTGGGAAAACAAGAGACGAGAGTCAAATCAGGGCCATACGGAGATTTCTAATTTGCAAGATCTTGTTGCAGAACAAACGAACAAGACAGACCGACAGATTCCTAGTTTTCGGTATGCTCTTTGAGCATAATTCTTAGTTCCTTTTCATGAATGCAATATTATCAGAGTGCGTGCAAGTCTGAAAAGCGAGGGCCGCTCGTTCATCGAAAAATTAGTTGCTCGGCGGGATTCGTCTATTAAACCCGATTAGCCGAGGCCTTGGTTCACAACCTCGTAATCTATCGTTGCATTCGACGATCAAAATTGAAAGAAAAGATTTTTCCCTCATCTTTTCAATTATACTCGAGGCAGCAACGCAAGGCTATACTTAAGTCGTTGTCAATAACTTAGTACCTTATTACTACAGAGTCACAACCACACTGAATGCAAGCCTCAGCCTCGAGGGGTTCCGTCCTCCATACAGCTTTATGGAGGGACGACGATCTGGAAAGACTTAGACTACGTGGAATCAAACGGCCTCGCAAAGAAATCTCCGGGGATAGATGCTTGACTTCTAAAAACTTCCCATTTACTGGAGGTTGCAGCTTCCTCCGCGAAGGGTCACGGCACGAGCACAGCGAAGCATTTACGGAGAGTCAATGTACATCTGGAAACGATCCACAGCACTTCGGAAAACACAATAAACTCCAGTCCGCAAACATGGCATTCGAATTGGACAATAAGTCTCAAGGCAATGGTGAACAAGAACTGCGATTTTCGCCGGACCTTCGCGACCAGCGAAAACGCGCCAATCTCCCGACTAACATCGCCGCGGATGATTCGAATCCGGTTAGTGCAACGTATATTGCAGAAAATGCGCTTTTCAGTCATTTTGGAGTGACTAAGAATGAACATGGATACCTTCGCGACTACTTCTATGGCGCCACATTGACGAGGGCCATTGAACATAGAAGTGATGCACACTCTAGTTCGGGTCGAGAGAGAACCTGTCCTAAATTCCGCTCAGAAAGTCATTTCTATCAAGAAAAAGCGGAGGATATACGCCAATACCAGAATGAAATATGGCAATCTCTCAACGAGTGGTTAGAATACATGTATCCTGATGCATGTCGAACTCAATATTAGGGAGCGATTCAATATGGACATGGGAGCCAGCGATAATTTCAGAACTACGCGAATAGTTTCCTTGTCTTTAGATATGCCAATGGATGTTGCGCTATACCATCGTCAATTAATTCCAGATATACAGAAACCCAAGATTTTTCCCACCGATCGGATTAAACACTTGATAGACAGCTTAGGCACCTGTTGTAAGGTGAAGATGAGAATTGCGAACTATGACTGTGGGCTTTCTCCAAAATCGCTCTTATTCTTCCACACCGCAGACTCTTGCTTTAAGGCCCTGGAATTGAGCGTCCGTCCAATTACTTCTACAGCCGAAGGCACTTGTGCAACATTGAAAACATTCCTAGAATTATTGTTTCCTTTGGAGTCTTTGATGAGCCTCTGTTGAGCATTCATAGTCACAGCTGTTGCATTGCTACATTTTTGCATGGAACCAAAGGTAAGCCTGAATGCCGAGATATTCTGGTTAATAGTCCCGTCGCATACCCACAACAGTTGTGGGTATGCGACGGGACTATTAAGTTTATTTATCGCTAGTGCTGGGCGGGACAATTTTTTGTCCCGCACTATTTCTGTAATTCATCATCATTGTCAGCTCGTTCAACTGAAGAATACCGAGCCCTAGCAAATGACTTCCGACCGAGGTTATCGTGCAAGCTGAAAGTTATTCATATTTAAATATCAATGACCTGAAATGTCTTTGCTTTCTCTAACCTTTCTTATTCCTGAGATTTCGATTTGCGCAGTATCTTTTTATTGAGAAAGTGCAAAAGATGCCCTCTCCGTATCTGCTTCAAGTCGCGGGATATGGCTCTTTCCTAGTCGCTATAAGGCATGCGGTGAGCTTCCTCGAAACCTTAAGTGATAATTGTTTGGAGAAGGAATTAAAAACCTTACTTGCTTTTAGTACTCAGGGAGTCAATTCCAGCGCCTTGAGCAATTTCAAGCTTTACCGAATATTGCTTTCACTTGCAGCACGGTTGGATGGTATCAAGGGAGTGCTTACTTGATTTTGACCGGTATTTTCATCTCTTTACTCTAGACTTGCTTTTAGCTAATATGGACGAGTACAGGCTTGCTCAATGTGCAGTGGTCTCAGACCCCAAAGTCACTAGAAGAGCCTCTGAGCCGTATAATTGCTGCTCTCATTGTTGCCATCGCATGGGCTAGCTCAGCTTGGTATTTTCGAAGAAGTCTGATGGGTAGGGGGATCATGACAGCAATTGCTGGTGCTCTCCAGGCTTGGGCAGCTCTCTAGTAGGGAAGTCTGCTGTTGTTAAGACGGAAGGTCACAATTGACATCAGCTTGAAGAATTCAATATCTTTACGAAAATTGATTGTTCCGAGGAGAAACGCTATCAAGGTCGCAGCGTTTTGTAATCACTTGGTGGGAATTCTTTATATTGAACGGATCTCTCTTCTGATCGAAAATCATACCGTAAGTGACGATTCCACCAAAATAATTCAGTGCTTCCAATGTAGCCTCAAAGTGCTCGCCTCTAGCGTTTTCGTAATAAATGTCTAGGCCTTACGGAGTAAAGCAGCAGGAGCATTAGATAGCTTCTCCTTATGGTTAAAGCCGCTATCGAACCTTAATTCTTTAAGCAGATAATCTAGCTTTCTACCCGAGCTAAAATTACCTACAATTCTGAGTCCCTCTCGTTTCACAAGGTACGCAATAATTGAACCCGTAGTATCGCTAGGAGCGGAGATAAAAATGATTTTGCCGTTTCTAGGTTTCCCAATTTCATAGAAGGAGGAATAGTCTGTAAGGTTAGGCATCCCCAAAGCACCAAGGAAGACACGAAAATCCTCAATACATAGAGGGTTGTCCAATAGACGCACCTGAGCGATTGAGTCCCGCTTCAGAGTGAGGAACGCCTGAATTGGCACCTGACCGATCACCGGATCCCCTTGGCGCTATGTAGTGTTTATTGACTTCAGAACCCTCCCGACTCCGAAAGTCTCGATAGGTTGATTTAGTAGAAAGGGCGGTCTCTAAGACTTGACCTCGAAGGATCGCACGCGTCTATCTCGGAGATTAGTCGGCGTGCAAGCATTACGTATATACTACCACATACTCAGGCGGCTCCGTTACAAATAGTCTACCTATTAATAACGCTGTAGCCCGTGAATCTCTAACGTTTTTTACCTGAAAAACAAACTATTATTGTACCTTTATACTATAATTGCACATTATTCAAGTCAAGATGGCCGAACCTAAGCCATCTGAATCTCAACCGCGTCGCCGCGACTCTGAAATTCCAGAACAGCCCTTACCACTTGACATCAACTACCCATATGTCGGACGCAATGAGGACCCCATATTTCCGGACGAGTACGTCCTAGAAACTAGCACTGGTCTCGTTCCACAAACTACACTGGAGCTAGTCCGCTCTCCAGTTGCCGCTCGGGCACCCCGCCACGACGAGAACAAGGTCAAAGCCCTCTTAGGCCCCATTCTGAGATTGTTTGCACGAGTGCAAGTTTTATTTTCAAAATTTTTGAAGGAAGGATAGGTCTAGAACCAGTTACTAGGGTCAACGTGTTGTTTATATAATTTTTCGGAGGCTTAGCGCAAGTCCATTGAGAGTATGGATAAGACACCTACAAACAAGGACTTCGAGCCATGCAAGCCGGAAATCCTGAGGCGCTAGAGATGGTTGCATAGTCAGTGGGGCGAGCCTGCTGCGATTAGGTTATTGATAAAAAAGTTAGTGGCTGAGGGAAACCCGTCGGGAGGTTTCATGATTCCGCCACCGACGGAGCGGGATTCGGAAGAGCTTCTGTTCAACGACCACTTTAGGGCGATATCTGGCCTTGTCTGGCCGTAACAAGTCAGACACTGGAGTTTCCAGTCAATCCTACTCTCGGCGGAAAGCGCTCCAAGATCATGTCAGCAGACCTCGCGTCCAATTGGTACCTTTTATTTGAGGTTGCGAAGCGTAAAAGAGGGGAACCACTGAGCATAAAACTTATGAGGTAGAAAGAGGCCGCGCAGGCTAAATCATGATGGCATGAATGCGAGAGCACTTGGAAAGGAAGATGAGTCAATGCGGAACGATGATAGAAAAAGAATTTGAGGGTGCTCGCATTGAATTGGGATACTACCCCACTTCACCGCATCCTTGCCTCAGCCTCCATGATATCTAGATCCATAGCTTCATCTCTAGAATCCATCATCATTCATCTTCCATCTTCATAGGGAGTAAAAAAGAAAAACATACAACAGCAGGGATTCGCTGGTGGTCACCCACCCAACTACTAACCTGCCGGCGTGTGGCTTAAGTACGGCTGAGCGGACGGGAAGCCCTGTTCTCCACACCCTATGGTCGTATGTGCCATTTTTCAGACCAAAGTGACATAATACCCTGGACATTTTTGAGTGTAATTTATTGATTGCTGCTCTAGCGTCGTGCGACCTCAGTGATTAGAGTGAGCGCAATAGAAAGGGTGAGAGTCTGCAGTGAAAAGGATTGTGAAAAAGGTATTACAGTGGAAAGTCCACTCGAGAGAGCAAACTTTGGATTGGGTGGAAACTGGATTTATTGACCGGTCTTGACTATTCCAAGCTCAGAGATCTCTACAATAAGGCCGGTGATGACTAATTCCCTCTGTGGATGTGTCCAGTTTTGTGGACGGTCCGATTCTGGTTCGGTATCAGGCTTTCATCTGAGTTCCAGCTGCATGCGAATTGCATGCAATACCAAATCCGTCCACCACGCTCGACGTACCTCTCTGAGTCTATTGATTTAGAGGCATCTTTAGTGGCTGGGTAGATCTAGTAGGAAATTTGGGTGGATGTACTTTTCTTTTTGATCTAAAGCATGGTTGAAATGTTTCAGCTTTACGTTTTTATGCTCATATGCTCCCAGAATAGTACAGAATCCAAGACGACTGAACCATCCAGGAAGTATATTCTATGGAAAAACAGAGTATTTCACTTCTTTGGCGTTCTCTTTCACGAAAAGTGCGTTAAAAAAACCTAGGGAATGCAAGGCAAATTGTGACAACAGATCAAGTTGATCAAACCTATACTAGAGCAATACAGAACGATGGGAAAATGCAGCAAATCCCTATTAAATCATTCTCTATTTAGCCTCATTGGTCTCCGAACCCAATTATTCCCCTAGCTCATGAAGCACTACTGTCGTCACCTCGTATACCATCAAATACATCAACAATCCCATAATCATACTCAAGACCCTGATGATCAACTCCTATGATTCTTCTATCACAGTCTTACATGATGGTCGGGCTGTAGTTTAGCTCCTATGTGACTCTGAATTTCCGTTGTGGGTTTCTCTGATTTGAGTTTTACCCGGTTGTTTCGCTATCCGATTTCCACCGAAATCGGTATAGTCAGATTTCATACTTATAGTGTTAATCACTACGTAACCTTTGGTAGGTTAGAGGGATATATATCATGTAATCGGATCTACCTATCTCTCTTTCTTCACCAGTTATCTTTCTTCTTTTCTAGTATCGAATGTATATGGTCTTTACACCGACATTCTTCTATCTTACATACTCATAACCTGTGCTTCTATTCACTACCACCTTCGCTAAGTTCCTCATTCAGTTACACTTATTTTTTTTAGCAGTGGAACTTACGTGCCTTAGTAGTGAGGTGGTTCAAGATAAGCTGCTTCGTTCCGAACCAACTCATCTTACTACACGCCGCACTTCACTCATCGACTCTCTTTCCTACAATCATTGTTGATTGTGATACCAATGTCATTAATGACAGTTGATACGATGTATTGGTCTTGTTTGCCTGCAGAGATCCGGATCCTGATCCTGGAAGCCTTACTGCAAGATGGTGGCTGTAGCTTGGCTGGCTTCGCTGTAGTATCTCGAGAGTGGCAGATGATTGTTGAGCAGCATAATTTCGCCCAAATCCATCTCACACTGTCACGTCTCGCTGATTTCGGTCAAATGATTCATCGTAATCAGACTCTTGTACGCTACATATGGCTCTGCTTGGAACTCCAAGAATATGATTGCACCCAGTGTTCACCTCACGGTCTGGAAATGATGGGGATCAGCAATACAGATAATACCTTGATTACTACAGCCTTCCAGGATTTGTTCTCAACCCTCAGCACATGGGAACCAAATAGCAATTTGCTGCTTGATATCAGTGTTCACTCTTCCAGTGACTCAGAGCACTGGTTCAAATATCTAACCTTTGAGCCTGATATCACCCCTGATGAGTGTGGTCTGAGTCAATACACTGAGCAGTCAATGCTGACCAAACTGAATGACCACCAGCATGGTTGGATTGCCGGAAGTCAAAATTCCACACCACCTCAAGCTGGTATTGACAAAGTCTTCGATGAAATCATGGGTGAGGGACCATTTGAGAATGACGAAAAGGAAAACCAGTGGTGGCAGCAACTACCATTGGTTCCAGCAGTAACGAGTGTGCTTCTACGTCAACAGAACCGCCGACGGTGGAAGCCAACTGCATTAGCACATATGTTTGCCCGTCTTCCCAGACTCCAGGAGATTTGCTACGAGCCTTGGAGAGAATGGTGTGATATCCAACAGGAATGGACAGATCAATGTATGTACCGCTAGGTCAGCTCAGATTTGTCTACCATACATCTGCTTAGTGCTTTATAACTGACTATTGATCTAGCATTCCGATCCCTCTTTGAATCGCTCGCTTCTAGTAAACTACGAAGACTAATTCTATTCGAGAACTTCGCTCAACAGTATGCGCTAAGTTTTGTGGGCAGTTTTAGTGGTTGCAGTCCAATTCGCATCCCGACCTCTGCTGTCAGCTACTCAGTTGCCAAAGCCAGTCTCAAGCTTGAGGTCCTCTCAGCATCATTTATTGTGGATGCCAGCTATTTCTTCAAGGCCTGTCAACCTCATTGGATTTGGCCGAACATGACTTCACTCACGCTGACTTCTCAACTGCTCACACCTGATGAGAGCCTAATTGAGATTGAAAACATGCTCCAGAAAGCGGCAGCAGTGGCCATGAAAATGCCAAATCTTAAATCAATGGAGATATGGAATGGACGAGAGGGATTGGCAATGCTCTTCAGATACCAGCTAACTGGAGAATGGCAACCCGCTGTGTTAACCTGGAGGGGAACCTGGCAATTCACCCTGCGAGCTCCTATTGTTCGGGCTTGGGAAGCAGTGGCGCTGAAGCATTGTAGTCACAAATGTTTGATTGTTGAGGAGATGCTGGACGCTGGTGTTGTTATCAAGTCTCATGGTGATGCAATCCACCATTTGGAGTTTTCCAACCTTGTTATTCGCCCCATTTCGTTACAGCAGATTCGGATGGAGCACAGAATTCGTGAGGGTGTGCATGACTGATGGCTCATGTTGTTTTATCAAGTAACAAACCTTAGAAATCAATCGCTCGCATCTGGCTTCCCAAGCTTGAAAGGGGTGTCGTCCATAGCAGTTGTATATGAGGACGGAGTGTATAACTCCATTATACGGGAAATATCTTTTCCAAATCTACCAGTGGTTTCTTTTCTGCTCCGACGGAGGAATGTTTCATCCCGCTAACGACTGACCATCGTTCTACCCAAAACCTATCAATCCATCATGGCACATGGCCTACGCAAGGGAAATCGAGGGAGATGAAATGACGGAAGAAATCATGATCATGGGCACTAATGGCGATACACCGAGGAGAGAGAATAATGATAGAAAGTGGGAATGGATGACGATGGAGAAGGGAGATGAAGAGTGGGTGAGTGAATTGTGTTATTGCGAAGCGCAGCCGAGCACTATATTGGGGATTTGCTCCCAACCCTAGGAGTACATGAATCGAAACTCGCCGTACCTCCATTCCCTCCGTGTGAAATCGTTTCAACCCAGCCATTTTGTACCTAAGCCTTTGTCCACTCTGTTGAATTCCATCCAATTTTGCTGTCGTAGGGTTCCGTCTTGCTTCGTGGTGCCCCGCGGTCTGTCGGCTTCCAACAAGGGTCCACCCTCGCCGCCAGCCCGCAGCATTCACCAGCATTAGACGTGGGGCCCAGCCTCAAGCGGCCCCTCATCCACGGTTCGGACCCCCGGATACAGTAGGATGAACAAGGGTCGTTGCCTAAGGCGCATAGGAACTACAACAGAAAGGGGGCCGTCACCGCGTTCAGCAGGGCCGGTTCATGTATTTAATGCACCCACGCTGGTCTCTTCTAGACCAACGTTTAGTCTTTATCCCACAATCTCCCGGTGTGCAGAGATCAAGTGTTCAAGTAATGCGCCATCCTTCGCTCGAGAGCAGATGAAGAGTACACAAACGCGCGCCGGGGAGGGAGAGGGAGATACGAAACAGAATAACCGAGAGAGACACGTTTGTGGCCGAGGCCTTAGCAAGATGGCAACAGATTCTGCCATGAATCATTGGTCGGGTCTTGGTTTCAGTCAGTTCAGTCGAACTGGCTTACTTATCCAGAACACCGCGTAAAGGTGCCCGACTATCGTTCTGGTGCCTCCACTGTGCTCAGTCGAGACAGCTTCATCGGCCTATCTAGGTGCAAGTGCTGGGGTAATGGCAGATTGATGGGAAGTCAAAACCAACGAAAAGAAAAACCCTTACCGGAAGTGTTTAGCCACGAAAGTGGCCAAATCCACGTCTGATCGCCTCGGCAGCTGTGCGAGCCCCGAGTTCGGCCAAGTAGGCCTGGCGCCACTCCCTGATGGTGCCGGTGCCGTTGAGAAGGGCCTCGGCGGCGGCGATGAGGCGAGCGGCGGCAATTTTGACGGCGTCGTCGGCGGCGCGGCGGGCGAGGCGGCGAGACGGTCCCCTATATGAATCCCTGTAAATGTGAATGATCAGCCACGCTGCATCGATCTTGTCACAGACACATTCTTCGGAGGTGGGCAACTCACATTCGTGATGATGGATGTGGTAGAGAGAGGAACACAAATCGCGATGAGCCTTTCCTCCCTTCTGTTAGGGCTCTGATACACTGCAAGAGCGAACTACATTGCCATGTGGCAGAAATATGAAACGGCGGCAGGAACACTTCTGTCCTCAGGAAGGACCGTACCCCACGAAGATGTCCAATGAGCCCTCGTAACAATACTTCATGCGTGGAAATTGGCCACGAGGCCATCGCTGTGGGGCCAGAATTTCACTATTCCACGAGCCGTTTGGTCTGGAAGCTGGGGAATTCTGTCGGAAGGGAGCCCTAGGCATTAGAGCTCGTGTTGGTGGTCTCAGTCAGATGCCTGGCTGGTGGTATTAAGTGGAATTGGCATCTGCGTCTCATCCGCTAGTCCATTTCAAACTGCCGATTGAAGCTGCGCTCCATTCGAAGACGGAGACACGTGAGATCTTTCGAGACAGGTTCGCAAAGGAACGGTTCCCGGTCATTCAATGGGTGGAGGTTCTCGAGAGGCTTCATTCTGCTGCCATTGAGGTTGAGGAACGGGAGACATGCGCTGGGAGCTCTTCAAGAAGCACGTGCCGATGGCGATAGGGTCCGACGAGCTCCTCACGCATAGAAATAATGCCGAGATTGCGACACGCTTGTTGCTACGGACGGGACTGTTGCAACAATTCTGAGAGGTGGACGAGGAGGCCACGAGCCGCTAGCTGGAGACAGAGGAGGGACATGGTCAGTTGCACACCGGGCAGATTGAGATTCAGAGGGTGTCACTGTGTCTAGCATACCCCTTCGCAAGCAGACTCTGATATTTCGAACGGTTTAAACCCGCAATGGGAGTGGCGCAGCAAGCGAGGCGATCTCGGTGATGCGAGACGTTAGTGATGCAACTGTTCTCACTCCTCCTCCCACCCCAGCCTCCAAAACCCTCACTCATGCCACTCACACTCACTCTATCATATATTGAAATGGGAACGGCTCGATGGCTGTCTGTCGGTGCAGACTGGACAACACACACACACACACACTGCCTGCCCGGAGTAGAGGACAGTCTGGATGAGGCCGCACTGATGCCCTGATACGGCAGTACGGGGTAACCTTAATGCTGCATCATGAATAGAAGAAATGAGGGGACAACCTGAATGAATTGGGTAGATGACTTGTCTATCTTCAACTATGTCTTGAAGATGTGCAAGGCACTGCAGGCTCTAGATCATGCCTAAGGCCACCCATATGCTATTATGTCACCGGTTCTCCCACTACATAATACTTTGCGTAGAGGCAGAGTCTTTCTGAAGATGCTTTGCTAGCAAGTGACCTCTTGAATGCATGGAGGTCATCTGGTCTCAGGGTTTGTCTAGGGAATGGGTCTTTGAGTGGTGGAAATACGGTATTCTTGGATTCATGATATCCAGTTTCTAGCTTTCGGGAAGCCGCCACGTTCGGCTTTACCTTCAATAGATTGATCTCTCCTGCTCAAATCAGACAAGCCATTGATTTAAATTGCGGAGAACTTGACCTAGATTATGTGCTTAACATATTTCAATTATAATTTCAAATATTACTGATATGAATCTAGATAAGGATGTCCCGTGGCAACATTGTCCATCAGCACAGTGCTGTCCTGCTCGTTGGTGGTTGACCTATGGGTAGATCTGCCTCCCTCTTGTCTCAAGCCTCATTAGTCAGCATGTCTCCCAATCCAACCAATGCTAGATTTCTTCATTATGTCATCACACGGAATGATGAGTGATCATGCCGAGCCAAAGTGAACTCTTGTGACTCCAAAAGTCATTTACCACTTCTCGTCATTTTCTCAGCATGTGTTTATCCCTCAGCTAACTAAATCTTGAAACGGCCTGTTTGCTGGGATACCAAATAATTTGTCGATCAGGAAACATTTGCGGATCCTCATACAATTTATCTTTCTTGGCCGGCGAACCATCGTTTGATCTCACCGTGAGCGCATTCGTGAGCGTATTCGTCACGGAATGGATCAGCAAGTATCACCGCGGCTATCTAGCGATATGAATTTCTTCAATTGGGAAGATTTCCATCGGGCATCATTGCCCGAACCTAGCCGCCCATCATTCCAGGGGTCCGCGACCTCTGATATCGCCTCACTGCTCTCATCCCGCTCCCAACCCCTGCCCGATTCATACAATTCACGGAGTGCTCAAAATAGTGCGTCATCTTCCATTCCAGGCGACTTAGCACTTGGGCTTGTATCTTACCCGAGCCCGACAAATACAAACTCAGCATCTGTTCCTAAACCGACGGCACCACGGCCACAGAAATGCCAGCGACGTGGTCCCAAGAAGGCTGTGGTGTCAGCGAAGAACCTTGGAGCTACCCGAGAGGTTCATGGCAGTAAGGAAAACCCTGAAGAGGTTTGTAGGCCATCAAGTTACCTCCCACCAATGTTGTGAGTTTTCTGACCGGACCACTACTTATGACAGCGTCGTCGAACGCAAACTCGCCTGGCACAACGTGCATATCGTTCACGACAGCAAGCTTCAGTCGCAATCCTCAAGGATCGGATCTCCCTTCTGGAGAACTCAATGGAGAAAATGAGCTCTGCTATGCTGTCATTTAGTGAGAACCTGGTGCAAAGTGGGGTGCTTAGGTCACACTCTGCTCTGACGGCGAATCTACGTGACACAATGATGACATTCCTTTCTCTCGCATCCGCATCAAATATCGATGACGAGAGACGTGTTTCGGTTGACTTCAAAAAGACAATCGACTCCAACAAGGTAGTTGACGTTAATAATACAGTTGACTCGCTATCCTCACAAAAACTTACAATCAAGCGCCCCTCACCCAACAACCCCGTCCACTTGCACTCGGTTGACACAGCATTATCTCTTTCTCAAAGTGATATCATGCCACATACCGTCAATTCACCAGGAACGTCCAGCATAGAGATTTCCGACTTTATTGAAAGGCTGCTGCTAGCAGCTCTCTACCAGGGACATCTTGCTCTATGCAATCCGTCCATCGGCCTAGATCAACTTCAAAGACCCTTTGGGCTCATTTTTAGAATGATGAGCCGCGAAAACCTCACGTCTTACTTCAAAGCAAAATTATATGCTCAAGTAAGCCGAAAGCAGCTGGACGGATGGGAAGAAGTTCCGTTTTTCAGGTTGGGGGGTGCAGGAAACCACTATCCCGGCCCCTTGACACGGGACAAAGGCACGGGTAGCTTTGACACCCATTATGAGAGATGGGGCACAGTGGAGGACCCCTTGTCACTGGTCGATGCTGATCTACGAAAGCAACTAGAAGGGGATTGGTTTGACTTGCGAGATCTGGAAGAATATCTTCGAGACAAGAATGTTCTTCTGGTTACTTCAGTTGACGAGTCAATTAAGCTCTCAAAAGTGCAGACCAACATCAATGTCTCACAGTTTATAACAGGTAATTCCACATCTGGCTCGTAATGAATGCCTTATTCTAACGTTGATAGCGTTGGTCAGCAGAGGAGTTTGCTTGGGACGGACACCTGGGTATCAACGCGATGAGGTGGAGGAGGCCCTGCACTCTTCGGAAATTGTGTGTAATGATTAACTAAATGTGAGCTTTAATAAATCGCCGACATTAATCCGATATGTCTATGCCTACAACAGTACTTGTTTTTGTTCTTATCCAATTGATCACATAGGTGTATTTAAAACCACGATCAGTTCTAATATTTAAATAATCATACGGACTCATAGTGTTTTCTAACGGATCGTACTACGTCTAAAAAACCGTCACGTGGCGAAAAGGGGACTCGAAGAAATACCCCGTGTGAGTGTTGGAACCTCGGTCGGATGCGATAGCGTCTGAATTTGTGTCTCGACGACTCTTTTTAAGTAGAATGCCGATTAGACGGGTGCATGGGACGGGTCGTAGTAGGGTTTGACCTGGTGACCGCCTCGAACGGCCATACTTCGAGGACATCAGTGATTTCTGTTGCAGACTGCTTTTCATTCAACCTTCTCTCGATATCTTCCTCGCCGAGGTTCCGACCGATTCATTCTAAAATGGTTGCGGTATGAGAGCCTTGCGAAACGGATGGGCACCACGGTTCGTCCATTGTACTGGACTAGTGGAATGGGCCGAAAGCAACGGGTAGCTGGAGGCCGGGGTGGGGGAATAAACGACCGGGAATGTCGGGTAATCAACCCGACGGTTGACCCAGCCGCATCAGTATGTCAGCGTTCGTGAAGGTCAATAGCCTCCGCCAGGATTAATTATTGATGAACGCATGATTGCTAATCTACAGACTGACAACAGGCATTGGATCCCCGGGCGTAGTCGCTCAATTCTTCCTTGCTCCATCAGGAATGCGTGCGTATCATATGTATCCCTCGATTTCAACATTACTCTGAGTGACAAAATACATCGTTGCGCCCCAAACCATTAATCGCAAAAATGGATCGTAAGAAAGTTCTTTTCACCGGTCGCAGTGAAGGTTGGATAGGTGACGCTCTTGCAAAATCCTTCACAAGAAGGGCTTTCGAGTTTTCGCCAGCGCTCGGAATACTGCCAAAGTCCAACATCTCAAGGACATGGGTCTCGAGATTTTGCAGCTAGACGTCACCGATGAATGATCAATTAAACAAGCAGTGTCAACGGTACAGGCTGCGACAGGTGGATATCTGGATTTCCTCGTTAACAACTCGGGCGCAGGTAGTTTCACGGCTTTAAAGCAAATGATTCGTGCCAGAACGCTGACTACCCGAAAGGTTACAGTATGCCTTTGTTGCATTCGGATGTCTCAGCTGCCAGGAAGATGTTTGATGTCGGCGTCTGTGCCGTCGTTACTGTCACTCAAGCATTTGCGCCACTTTTGATTGCCGCGAAAGGAACAATCATCAACATTGGGTCAATTCAGGGCAAAATGCCATTGCCATGGCAAGGATGTTACAATGCAAGCAAAGCTGCAATTGCTGTCCTGACCTACCAAATGCGAATTGGCTTCTTCCCTTGGGGAGTCTGCGCAATTCTCGTCACGACTGGTGCGATTAAAACCAATTTCTTCGACAATCTTCCGTGTGCACCACACACGAGAGTGAAGCCGCTACCCGAGAATCTCTCTACTAACCTGCAAGCGACGTGATCGACCCAGCCTTAGCTGAGACTGAGGTGGAGAAAAATTCTATGGATGTCGATTCTTATGCCGCGGTGGTTGTCAACAACGCAGTCCGATCAAGTCCCAAGAAACACCTTTGGTCAGGGGGAGGTGCTTTGGTGACTTGGCTGGCTTCAACATTTGGCTGGTCAACTGTGTGGGTAAGCAATCTCCTGTCAATTCGCCAATTTATGAAGAATTACTTGAATTCATTTTTGCTGACTTACACACTTAAGGATACGCTGCTCCCTTCTGTCGCTCACATGTCAGATATTACCAACAAGATACGTACAGCAGAGAAGGCCGAACGGTTTCACCAGAAAAAGAAGTGATCGCTCTCGCTTTCTTACTGTTTTTTTGAACACTAGCACTTGTTTCGTGGCTTCTTCAATGGTCAATTCCTTTCTTGTGGTCTGTGTTTGTTTCCATGCTTTGCTCGAGGTTTACCCATTTACATCTAATCAGACGACCCAATTTTTTCACTTTTTTAACACTTTCTCTATACCTCGTGACCAAAGTATTCGTTTATCTCAAAGAAAACGCCATGGAGGCAAACAGAGCATAGGTGACTTTGATCCCCAGTTTAAATTCAATTTTTTAAAAAAAGTCCATTTCATTACCTACAGTCCCATGACTTTGAACGGTAGGGGAGTGGGCTTTTCTATGAGCTAAGCCCCCAAATTATTCCTGCATAGATCAGCTCGGTCCAATTGGGTTCCAACATACATTCATTATTTCACTCGGCGATAGGCTTTGTTTGTTGCCCTTCAAGCTAAGCGAATTGCTGCTCGCCATGAATCAACAGTCTTTACAACCTTGTATGTTGCTAGTCGCTGGACAGTCAAAAAGAATTTAGCAATGCAGTGATTTTCAGAAGAGCTTGAGTAATCTGATTCCATTGTCATGGGAAGGTCTTAAAGAGTGAGAATAATATAATCTACCTGCGAATCTTTGCATCGACCGCTCCCTCCGGGGAATGTGATATTTGACTAGCACCTTATCATGCGACGTTTGCTCTCAATCCTCGACATATAGACACCCGCCACTGATTAGCGAGCAAGTGTGATACAATAAACGGAACAGATGCCATATCAACGCACTCAATTAGTCAAGAACAGTTCAAGCTCCTTTGCGTAAAGCTCTGGCACCTGGAAGAGATGTCCGTGTCCTGCGTCAGGATAAAGATGCAGGTGGGCATTGGCTATCTTCTGCTGTAACACAAAACTGTTTGCAGTGGGCGACATAATGTCCGTATGGCCGTTAGTCACAAGAATTGGGGCCTTGATGTCTGCCAAACGATCGAAGTTCCGGGCATCGGTGGTGAATTTGAAAATCGCAGCTAGCTGCGACTGAGCCCTAGACCCGTGAGATATGCTTTCCGGGGTTCACCTTCAACCTTCCGCTCGTGTATTCGCTTCCACCATGCATGGCCGAGGGCGAGGCTGTTCTCGGATGGATAGAAGAAAAGATTCATCGTATCATCCTCCGTCGGCGGCTGGTCATTGTTTGCTCCAGCACTTTCCAGGACCTCCCGCGGAGGCAAAGTCACACCTTCACCGATTCTAGATTGAGTGCCGGCCAGGACCATTTTGTTAACAAGTTGAGGGGTATTCATATCCAATTTACTGTACAATGCCACCGCCCATGGAGAAGCCAATGAAATCGGCCGTTGGAATTGCAAGCGCAGCAAGTAGGCTCACAAACACTGCGGCCATTTCGGGAATAGAATCTGGAACGTGTTCCTTCGCTCTGTCCGACACCAGAACTATCATAGACAATCACTTCTTGGCTTTGGGCAATGCTGTTGAACAAGAGTGGATCGAGGGTATCCATGCTACCACGAAGATGGTTGACATGGACCAACGACAATGGACTGCTTGCTCAAGCGCCGATAGGCAATTCTTAGTCCATTGAGGGGAGACAAAGGAAGTCGGAACGGTTTGAAGGGTCGTCATTGTAGTGGTCTGTTCAAAGAGCAATTGTAGCTGATTTAGTCGCCTTGAAAACGTATACTGACGAAGGAAATCTCACGGGACAGGGATGGTATAACTCCTTTAATAAGGCTGCCCGAGATCTACGGAGCTTGTTGATTGTCCTTCCTCGATTGTCACAGCACGGTTGTCCGGGCGGAGTAGTGGGAGGTCAGCATAGTCACGCAGTTTCCACTACCCGTCGGGATTGATCCGCGATTTCGTGCCCAAATTTGGAACCGGGGAGATGAGTGATCGACAGCTAGTAGCACGGTCGGGCATATAGACTCATCATTCCGGCCCACGGGGATGCTCCGAGGCTCCACTCATCTTGGCAGTCCGGTGGAGACTTCACAACCGTGCCGCGGTTTTACTCGCCTCCTGGTCCGGTCCTCAAAATTCAACTTGACTCGCCAATGCGGTATCCAGGTTCCGAAACTTTAGTGATTAAAAGCGTTTAAAGGTATAATAGATTCGCCGCCTACTGGAAGCGACTTGGCTCTTTTTCTTGATCGCTTTGCCGATCGCAATCGGAATGTGACTGCAAGAACCATGGGCTAACTCGCCAAGTAATTATACCTTGCCCCCCGTCGGCGTGAGGTTCCACCGACCCAAGCGTGTAGAGGGGAAACTGATTTCAAGCGTTCTGCTCGCTTGCTGCTTTCACATTTTTTCCCTTTGACTAGATCCATATAATTCAGTACTGCGCACAAGTTTCTCATCCGAACATTATTCTTCGTCTTCATTCTATTGCCGATTCTACCTGTGCTCATAACATTGCCACCTACCCGCCCAGATGAAAGCGGTCATCACACATCGATTTTTGCCTAAGCGCCTACTGAGTCTCGCTCTTGGTAGTCCGCTTGGGGAGGGCGCGCAAGTACAGGATGTCTCGATTCCAAGCATCAGCGACGATGAAGTCTTGGTCAAGGTGCGTGCCGTTGCGCTGAATCCGATCGACTTCAAAGATATCGATTTCATTTCCCCACGCAATTCTGCCATTGGCTGTGACTATGCAGGCGAGGTGGCTCGCGTGGGTAAACATTCTGGACAGCGCTGGAAGGTTGGAGACAGAATCGCTGGCTTTGTCCACGGTGGCTTATACCCCGACATTGGCTCATTTGCAGAGTACCTAAAAGTTGATGGAGATTTGGCTTGGAAGGTGCCTAACGAAATGACCCTGGGCGAAGCCACCACCTACGGCGTTCCCGCAGCCACTGCGATGCTGAGTCTTGCGTACCTTGGCATCCCTTGGGTGGATATTGAGAACGGATCCAGCGCTCAAGGTGATCAACCCACCATTTTCATCTATTCAGGAGGCTCGAACGTTGGTCTCTTCGCTATTCAATTGGCGAAGAGAGCAGGATACAAGGTTGTGGCAACGGCCTCGCCGCGTTCCTTCGACCTCGCAAAGCGTTATGGTGCCGATGCAGTGTATGACTACCGGAACTCTGCATCGATAGGCGAAATCAAGAAGGCCTATTCAAACATCACGAAAGCTCTGGACTGCTTTTCCGAAGGGAACTCGGCCGCCTTCTGTGCTGATGTGCTGTGCGAGGGCAAAGTGGTTACGCTTCTTGACCAAGGGAAGCCGAAGAAAGCAAACGTGACCTATACCTTCCTCATGGTTTATACTGTATTCGGTCGCAAGTTCCAGCTGATGGCACCTCTTGGTCCCGTATTTCCAGAGGTGCCGGCAGACCGCGAGGTCATCAGGAATTTTTATGGCAGCTTGCCAACCTTGAGCTCTAAAGTTGTGAGGCCTCCACCCATAACAACGATAAAAGGCGGATTCAAGGAGATCTTTGAAGGTCTAGAGACACTTCGCAAGGGAGAAGGTCGAGGCACGAAGCTTGTCGTCGAGTTTCAATGAGTCAGACTCCACTATCCCTATTGCCGCGGCTTTCGTCGATGATACCCTTTACTTTTCACTCATCTCCTCACTTGTTTTGATATTTCCAAGCCGTGTGTGTTGAGGAACCACTACTTTGTGTGCATCTTGTAAGTCACAATTTTGCGGAAGGAAAACCTACTTTGTACGGTTGAAGATCGGTTGTTCTAAGTTACGCACGATTAAGCTTCACTGTTGCGACCTGCATTTAGCTTGATGTTTGAGGTCATCCTTCTTCTCTGAGAATGGCCCCGATTGAAGACTCTTGGACCCGGTGGATTGCATACGAAACGGTGTTTCCGCCAATAATTATGTCGCAATTGATTTAAGCATATTTGGTGCAGTGAGGTCAGATTATGCAGTAAAGGATCGCTGCTAAGTAAACACAGTAGGGGTAATGGAGACGGTAAGGGCAACGGGGCAACGTGGCCACGGTGGCGATGGCTGAAAATTACATTCGTCCCAGAGAGTTGCCAGGGCTGGTCTGCATTGAGATCTGTGGGCCATGATTTAGTGAACTGAAGAAAGTGACAAACTGACTATTTGCTCGGCTATTAAGGCATGATCAAGACTTTGTAGCTACCTGAAGAGGTATAAATTGAATTCACTTTGGTAATTAGCTCCTAGCCACAACACCGCTCACATCCTTCTTCCTTTGAATTGAACGACGAGACAGAATTTAGTGTGCAACTTCGACATGTTCTGCGTCGACAATTTTCCCATGCAAGCGACTGACACCACCAACATAGTGCTCTGCAGGTTCTCCATCAAAAATAAGCGCGATCTCTTCGAGAGAAAATCCTTTGGTCTCGGGGTATACAAAGTACACCACGATGAATTCAATAGCAACCCAGGGGATGAAGATGGTGTAAAACTTCCATCCCATATTGTCAAGTCCGACGGGGAAAGCATATGTGGCGAGTAGCGTAAAGCAAGTAGAGAAAAACTGGAAACAAGCCTGGCCCCTCATACGAAGATGGAACGGGTGAGTTTCGGCAATGTATAGACCCAAATTACCGTTGATGCCAAAGTTGTAGGCAGGCGAGAACAAGTAGAGGAAAGCGACGACGGCACCAGCGGCAGCTTTGTTCGAGGGATCTTGAGCAAATACCGCAGAACCAGTGGTGATACCGACCAAGCAACAGAATATGGCGACTCCTGACCCGAGGAAGAGCACGCGGCGTCCAAGTTTCTTAGGTAGAGTAGCGAAGTACAGTGCGGAAACCCAGGAGAGCATCTGCTGTGTTGCATTGATCAATGTCTGTTCGAGGCTTGTAGTCAAGCCCACCGTCGTCAAAACCGGAGAGAGATAGTATGAAATGAATGCATTTCCCGACATCTATAATAATCATTTGATCTGGGGGTTAGCTTCTGGACATAACTAGTAGAATGAAGTTATCTGAGGACATTACCTGGGCAAAGCAAGCACTCCACACGACGATAAAGAGTCTTTTCCGATTTCCTGAAGTGCGAGTGAACTGCAGATAACTCTGGATCCAAGTCTGCTTGCCAATGCGACGTTCATAATGAAGGGCTTCCTCTATTTCGTTGTATTCGAATTGGACGAGCGCATCTTCGGCATCACCCTCGGCATGGTATTTTGCCAAGAGCTGAAGCGCTTCTTCGCCTCGGTCCTGAGACACAAGCCAGCGAGGGCTTTCGGGAACCATCCATAGACCGAGAAGCTGGAGAAAAGATGGAAGGCCTTGTATGGCAGATGGAATACGCCATGCGGCACTAGTACTGATATGAAATGTGCCGAACGTGGCCCAGGCTGCGAATATCGCACCCAGGGAGTACGTAGTGTTAAACAGGGCAGTCGCGGTGGCTCGATGCGCCGGGTGAGCGATCTCTGTAATTAATGGAGCGCCCGATGAGCCGAGGAAGACCGTCCCAAAGCCGAGGATTCCGCGCGCGACGACGAACATGGGGAGGTTTTGAGCGGCGCTCTGAAGCGCAGCACCCACGCAGCAGACACTAGCACCGAGGGCGAGACCAGCACGTCGGCCAAATCCATCGCAGACAATTGATATAAAAGGGATTGCAACCAGCCCACCAATCGGATAGGCTGCATTGAAAAGACCAAGAGTAGCTCCCTTTGGCTCTCCGAAGTAGCTGCGCCAGGCTTGCACGGATTGAAGACCATTCATCATCGATCCATCGAACCTATGTATGGAGACATGTTATTGACTGTCGAGAGTAATGAGGGCAGCGTAGAGGAATGCACTAAACACTCGATGACTAGTCATTGTGACTAGTCGTTTCGAGGTGGGTTCACACTTACCCTTGAGTGAAGAGGCATAGCAACGGGATAATCAACGTTAGATTTAGGGTGCGTAAATTCTTGTGCCTCCACCAATGTGTCCCGTCCACGCTACTCTCCGGCATCGCCGTAGTCCCAGAATCGCTGTCTCGGGGCGCCATCGTTTGCAGTGGTCAAGAATTGAATGGAAGGGACGATTATCACCGAAAGTTTTCCCATTCAAATCAAAAGATTATCCTCCTTGGAATCCCAAGATGAAATAGCAAGCAGACTCTTTGAAATGAAAATGGAGAGCTGTTCTTACGGTGATAAAGATTGCTGGACCAGCAAGATAGGACGCTTTATATAACTTCTCCTTCCCACGTCCTAGATCACGAGTATGCGGGGAATGGGATAGACAACTGAACTTGGCTTTAAAGAAATTTCGGAGATCCCAGGGATTGGACATGAGACTTTGCGGAGAAGGAAAAGTATGGGGTCAATATCCGATCAACGACTTCCCGAAAGGGTTTAGGTACCGAACGATATTCTTTTCGCCGCACCATTCGGGTGGGTGGCGTGTAGAACTGGAGATTGGAGTGTCCGAAGCCAGGTAGAAATTGGTAGCCGAATCGCCAGTAGTGGCCACCCACCGTCGATGCGTTGTTGAGTCGCTTGTTGTTGACACGAGGACTCGGCGCAGCAGTCGCCGAGCTCAGGTCCCGCGGAATCCCGGATCCGCACATTGCGGCCTTGGCCAGAATTTCAAAATTACAGCCATGACCGCGGAATACCGGGTGACCATGCCCAAAAACCGGGGAGAAGTAGGCGGTCGCGACAACCTTGAAAATAGCGTTAGACTTGTGGTGGTCAATAATAACTTAGAACAACCCCACTGTACGAGAGTGTTCAGACTAATACGTACTACGTGCACCTATTCGGGCTATCCCCGCTGCGGGTACCACTACAGGTGAACGTAGTGGGCAGCCACTGCTATCATAGAGAAATCCTTGAACACTTTGGCCTAACTTGGCTCCTTTGGAGAGACACGTTTACCATTTTGTGACTCACCTCCGCTTTCGCAAAGGCCCGCCGATGGTGAATGTTTTCTCATTTAGTCGCGCGCCATTAGTCACGAACCAACCCATCGCGATAGGTTAACATTAATTTTGTACCCGATGGGGGTACACAGCAATCTTCTCACCACTCCAATATTTCTCCTAAACTACGTCTGAGCTAACGACTCGCTTCAACTATCCTGCGCATCGTTGCTTTGCAAGGGCGTTAAAGTTACAATTAAAGAAGGCACAATTGCACCACAATGGCCCTGTGGATATGGCATCCAGAATGGACAGAGACATCAACGGGGTCGGCAGGGGCTTTCGTCCATTTCCGGAAGACAATCTACACATCGACTATGTCGTCTCAACCAATGCTCATCCAGATCACGGCCGACACGAAATACAAACTCTACATCAACTCGGAACTGGTCGCCATCGGGCCCGTGAAAGGAGATCAGCATATGTGGTTCTATGATGAACTGGACATTCAGCCGTTTCTCAAATTTGGCGATAACGAGATCAATGTTCAGGTTCTGAGGCTGTACCACGCTACGGCGCATGGCACAAGTTTTCCGCGTTGCCCTGAACCCGGTCTGTTGATTCGCCATGCTTGTCATTTCGAAGATGTTAGCGTCGATGTCCAGAGCAACGGGACTTGGGAGACAGTCATCGACATGTCAACGCGGTTACCGACAGACATGCCGGAGGATCAATTCCTGCACATTTACGAGGAAGTGGACAATAGCCGAGCGATCGAGGAACCTGCGTGGGTGCCGGCCAAAGAGCTGGAGTTTCCGACCTCCCATGGTATCTCGGCTCCGTGGAAGCTATCGCCACGTCTCATTCCGTATCCTCGATACGGGACAGTGACTTTCAAGGCGCTTCACAACATTCAAAGCACAGTTTCTCGCGCAGATTGGGAGAAAGCTTTGCTCGGATCCCACGACACAGGCTCTAATTCGACAATCCTTCTTCCAGCGGGTACTCGACACCATTTGGAGCTGGAAGTCGAGAGTCACCTCACGGCCTACCTCCACTTTTGGTTTCAAAGGCCACTCCATGCTGGCAGCAGCCTGCAAGTGACTTACAGCGAGTCTTATGAAGATACGCCAGAGGTTGTACCTTGGATCCGACGCAAAGGCAACCGCCTTGATACTTCTCGGAGTATCAGAGGGCCGAAAGACCGGTATTTCTTCGGCGGGATCGCCGCAACGCACTTCAGGAGCAACCCTCGGTATCAACCAAATTGCGAGAATCATGAGATATTCTCGCCTTTCCATTTTCGTACATTTCGATTTTTGGCAGTGGACATTGAAGTGACTCATCAATCAGATCTCGTCATGGATCACATCGACGTGACAACAACCACCTACTCTTTGGATGTGATTGCCAATGTAGACCTTTCCCCTGCAGGAAACGTGTATCGGAACCTCTGGAGAACGAGTATCCGAACCCTTAAAAACTGCATGCACGATTGCTACGAAGACTGCCCCTTCTATGAACAGCTGCAATACGTGATGGACACGAGAAGTTCGGCGCTCTTCACATACTGTGTGTCGGGTGATGATCGCCTAGCGCGCCAGGCCATTCTCCAGGTACACAACTCCTTCCAACCTAGGATAGGACTTACTGCCAGCCGCGCACCAGCACATCAGCTGCAAATTATTCCGCATTTCTCTTTGTTCTGGATTGCCATGGTGACCGATCATTTCGAATACTTCCGAGATGTGGAGTTCGTTCGTCAATTCATACCCGTGTGCGATGGAGTTCTCGAGTCATTTGCCCGCCGTATTGATCCCCAACTGGGCTTGATTCGTGCCTCACAAGCTTCGGACCACTGGGACTTTGTTGATTGGGCAGAACACTGGAAACCGATGGGAATTCCTCCAGCTGCTGAAAGAACTGGCTTCCAAGCGTTCAACACCATGTTGTATGCGTACACTTTACGGCGTATTTCCGCCGTCTTGGTCGCGATAGGCAGGTCAGCTCTTGCCGAAGAATACGAGATACGGGCGAAGTCAGCTGTTGACGCCTTGAGAATGCATTGTTTTGATGGTCATTTCTTCACAGATGGGTTGGCGGCTTTGTCCTGCAGACAAAGTGACTACAGCCAGGTCAGCCAGGCGTGGGCGGTGCTTTGCGGAGCTGCTACCGATGAATTGGCTGTGAATATCATGGCTCAATGCACAGCTGCGGCCACGGGGAATGTTACGTCACAATTTTTCACACCAGCGTCAACTGCAATGTCATTTTACGTCTTCCGAGCTCTTTCTATGGCTGGTGGCGGGATCTACGAAAAGCGCTTTCACACCATGTGGGAGCCATGGAAGGCACAGCTAGAGCAGAATCTCACAACCTGGGTAGAGGATGCTGTTTCCAATAGATCGGACTGTCATGCGTGGGGATGTTCGCCTCTTTTTGAGCTAGTGGCTGAAGTAGCTGGGGTCCGAATGGGTGCGCCAGGTTGGGAAGTTGTAGCCTTCCAACCCCGTGTCAGCCTGTTCTCCGAGCTCAATGCCGCAGTTCCATTCGTACGAAATGGGAAACCTGGCGTTGTACGTGTGCAGTGGAGACGTGTGGGAGACATCTTCAAAGTGTCGATCTCGCTAGAGTTGGATTCAGCGGAACTATCAACACTAGCTGTGCGGATGGCCTTTCCAGATGGGCATGTCGACATGATAAACGCCTCAGAACCGATTCATCGTACGATTCAAGCTCTTTGATCAGGTGGCCTTGCCCTTGTCTCTATCATCGGACATATGTTTTACCCCTGTCGCTGAATGAAGTTCTGCTATATTTGGTATCTCATGCCCTTTCGAGAGATCTGCAAATTAAATTTACTCCCGACATGTCTCTGTGTAGACCAGCAAATCGTATTTGAGTATCAAGACTTGATCCATTTTGTCCTGCCGATAATTTAGAATCATATGAAATTTTTGTAGGATTCAGTGCGTAAGGCAGACGACAAGATTAGACTTGTTCACGTGTTATTTCTTCTGCAATGTCTTTCATTAGTCCTTCCAGAACGTCCAGCGAAACCGCAACATCTTTCGACTCATCCTTCCAGTACTGCAGCACCTGCATCACCTTCTCTACAGCTGCTGACCACTCTATAGGAAGCAATGTCGTGAGACCAAGACGTGCTGCGCCGGTCAAGACTAATGCACTGCGGGTGCATGAGCGCAACATCAACCAAGTGCCATGATGGCGGTAATAGAATCCACTTTCGTTCTTCTCGATTCGACGAACACAGATATCGAATCCTTTTCGTGCAAACGCTTCCGAGGTTTCATGGGGCAGAGGGCTCCCTTGAACGACATCGGCAACGAACGGCCAGTACATCATCTCGTAGCAGTCGATGAGATGACCGTTCAGAATGAAACTCAGAGCGGAGTTACGGTCATCTCCGTCTGTCACATCATGGGGTGTGTTTTCAAGATTTAGTGGCGCAGGGAGAGATTCGAGCCTAATGACACCTTGCGTAAGTACATCAGGAGGGTTATTTCAGCGGTTTGTCAGTTCTTACAATCCTGTTGCTTCAGCCTCAAATCCCCTGATTGTCTCGGTCGAGACAGTAGTATCCAGCCCATTCAGACGATATATGTAATTCAAGATGCGATTCCCCAGACGCCGCAAGGCAATATCAGCAAGATAAAAGTACCATTCGATCTGCCCTGGGGCTCTGAGGGTTCGAGGTGGAGACGGAAACAGAGCGGGATAAGTCAAATCCAAGGCGCTGTATTTGGCCACGTTCAGTTCCAATCGAAGCTCCCTGTAGTCAAGAAGTTAACAGATGATCAGGATCTATACAAAAAATTTGGAGTCCCACAGTTCCGACTTGAAACAAGTCCAGTATATGGTTTCCTGCAATCTTCTTTTCTCTCCCGTCTGGGCTGAATGTGTGCCCAAGGAGCCGCAGAATACCTCAGAGCAAGCCAGCGCTTGGACAAACATCCTCCAGGCCTCAAAAGGACGGAGGGTCATCATCAAGTAGACCCCGGCAAAGAAAAGACACTGCGCTTCCACCACGCCACTGCTGCAGAGCAGAAGACCCATTCGCTTCTGAGCGGCGAAGAAATATCCTTCCGCCCTGATGAATGCTGCTGATCGACGGGATTCTGAAGATGAGCTGGCGAGTCTAACTTTTTGGTATGGGCCGGAGATACTCGCCAAAGCATATATCAGGAGCTATAGGTGTAAGCAGTAGTCGCTATGGACCTGTCGCACACCTGAAACGGACTTACTAGCAAACATGATTTGGCATCCCAACCCAAGCCGTTGAAAGCACAATCCCTCACATACTCTTGGACCTTCTCTACTTCCAATATGGGGTTATAGATGTGGACATGGCTGAAGAAGCGTTGAACCAGTTCCCTGGCATCTTTCGTTTCAAAATCAGGCGATATCGATAACGATTGCGGCTCCGGCCAGGGAGTAGACTCTACATGCCTAATGTTTCCTGAGATCTGGTCTCGGAAGACTGGCCATGTCAGAATGGTATCGACGTTGATCTGGTAGGGTATGGAAGCTTCCGTTCTCTCCAAAGCTGGCGACCCGAGAAGCTCCGTATTGCGAGGGGTTACGGACGACGTCCCCTCTGAGATGGTCGATCGCGTCTCACTTAATACGGGATTCTTGGTGCGAATAAGGTCCTCTAGTGTCTCTAATCGCTGCAAGATGGCAATGCTAGCTGGATCGAATCTTCATAACTTGCTTAGTCAGGAAGCTCTGGCTCTGCACCCGCGCGGGAGCCTTGTTAGGCCACGGGAGGGGGATGTACGTAGACTTGTCCTGTTCACGATAGTGGCATTGTATGCCCAGGTCCGCACAGGAGCCACATGCAGGTTGCTCATTATCGCACTTGATTCGTTTTTGGCGGCAGGTTTGGCAAGCCTGCACAGCCCGCTTCCGGGGATACGCGGGCCTTTCGCTTGGGCCTGCGTCCCGCTTCCTTGGAGACATATTCCACAAGTTTACGGTGTATTCACTCAGTCACGATCCAAGCTAATCGCGTCCATCTTGGACGGCACCGTTTGCGAAACTGGACCGTGGACCACTTTAAGAAGCCCGCGGAGTCTCGGATCATTGAGATTGAGATCAGTGTCCACTTACAAGTGGGGTCAATTCTAGGGGCGTCGAATCATATCTGCGCTTTTTGCATCAACCCGGACACGGCAAGGATGCATGGACTCAAGGTAGTTGCCACGAGCAATTGAAGGCCCTTCCAAGATCATACTGAGTAATTGCTGATTACTTCAAAAACTTAGACTATGCCGAGCCTGTCGGGGCGAGCTCTCCCGAGAGGCTAGTCTGTGCTCGGTGTTCTGTGTCCGCGTGAGGGTCGGAAGTTCTTACTTTGCTCTTAGAGTCAGTCAGCCCGGCAACTGTCCCTATATAGTGTGTCTTCTATACCCCAGTGGCAATTGCGACCTTGCGACAGCGACCGTTCATAGGATAGTAGATTCACGTTGGCTCATTCATTGTCACGTTACTGCTTTGTCCCACATTATATTTAACTTCCCCGCACTCAGCATGGCCATTCTAGTCGACGGTGCTAAAAGAGTTATCCAGCGTGACTTCAACGTGGATGATGTCTTGTCTCAGCTTACTGTCGATGAGAAAATTGATCTGTTATCTGGGAGTGATCCCTGGCATACATGCCCGGTGCCGCGGCTGGGTATTCCCCGCATTCGCCTGACGGATGGGCCAAATGGAGTGCGAGGGACCAAATTCTTCAATGGTGTGCCAGCCGCTTGTTTCCCTTGTGGTATGTTTCATTCTTCCAGTTTCAAGTTCCCCCCGGTCTTTTCCTGACTCGATATAGGGACCGGGCTCGCTGCAACATGGGACACCGAACTAGTTCAGAAAGGGGGCGCTCTACAAGGGACAGAGGCCATAGCCAAAGGCGCCTCGGTTATCCTGGGACCAACAACAAACATACAACGCTCCCCACTAGGTGGAAGAGGCTTTGAGTCATTCAGTGAAGATCCTGTTCTAGCCGGAAATATGAGTGCTGCAACGATTCGTGGCATTCAGTCGACTGGAGTAGCAGCCACCCTCAAGCACTTCGTGTGTAATGACCAGGAGCATGAACGGCAATCGGTTGATTCAATCGTTTCAGAGCGGGCCTTGCGAGAAATTTATCTCATGCCATTTCAAATTGCAGAAAGAGATGCTAAGCCATTAGCCTATATGACGGCTTACAATAAAGTCAACGGAATTCACGCAAGTGAGAGCGCAGAACTCATAGACGGCATTCTGCGCAAGGAATGGGGCTTTGATGGATTAGTAATGTCTGATTGGTGAGCGAGAATCTGTGAATATCAATTGTCTGGGGCATCAGTTAACCATGACTAGGTTTGGACTTTACTCAACAACAGATGCGATCCAAGCTGGCCTTGACTTGGAGATGCCCGGTCCGTCCTACATGCGCGGTGGACTCGTGAAACAAGCTCTAGGATGTGGCAAGCTCTTGGAATTTGAGCTTGATTTACGCGTCAAGGAGGTTCTAAAGCTTGTAAAGAGTGTTCTCCCTCTTGGTATCCCGGAAAATGCCGAAGAATTAACAGTGGACACTGAGGAAACGGCTACCCTGCTACGTTCTCTAGCATCATCCAGTATCGTTTTACTGCGAAACGAGGGAAACATTCTGCCCTTTAAGAAAGAAAAGAAAACTCTGGTCATTGGCCCAAATGCTGACTTCGCGGCCTATTGCGGTGGAGGATCTGCATCTCTCAAACCATATTATGCTGTGAGTCCTTTGGATGGACTCAGAGCGCAGGCCTCTGACATTCAATATACCTTGGGCGCACCAGGCTGGAAGAAGATGCCGCTTCTGTCCCGTTTGACCAAGAATAGCAGTGGCTTGGAGGGATTTGATATGAAGGTCTTCCTTGACCCACCATCAAACCCTGACCGTGAAGCCATCGATTCACTGCTCGTGAACACATCTGATGTTTTCCTTGCGGACTACGAAAATTCGAATATCAAGGGAAACCTCTTCTATCTGACTCTAGATGGGACATTTACGCCCGCAGAGACCTCAGAGTACGAATTCAGCCTCTCCGTATCTGGAACGGGCAAGCTCTTTGTGGACGGTAAATGTGTCGTCGACAACGAAACTGTCCAGACTCCGGGCGATAGCTTCTTCGGCTCCGGGACTATTGAGGAGGTCGGCTGTATCACACTGGAAAAGGGGAAAGGTTACCACATCCACATTGCTTTTGGCACGTTGCCAACTCGGAAATTCAACGTAGTAGGAGCGACTGCATTTGGTGCCGGTGGTCTACGAGCCGGTGGCACTCGTAAGATTGATCCTCAAAGCGAACTCGAGAAAGCAGCTTCCATGGCCTCTCAAGCTGACCAGGTGATTTTATGTGCCGGTCTCAACGGCGACTGGGAGAGCGAGGGTTATGACCGGAGTACCATGGACTTGCCCCCGGGGACGAACGAACTCATTGATCGTGTGGTATCAGCGAATCCCAACACAGTCGTTGTCATCCAGTCTGGAACCCCCGTCAGTATGCCTTGGGTCGATCGCGTGCCCGCTTTAGTCCATGCTTGGTATGGTGGCAATGAGACAGGCAATGCGATTGCCGATGTCGTGTTTGGTAATGTGAACCCCAGCGGCAAGCTACCATTGAGCTTTCCGCATCGCAACGAAGACAATCCGGCTTTCTTGAATTATCGAAGCGAGAAAGGACGTACAATCTACGGCGAGGGCGTCTATGTCGGCTACCGCTTCTATGAGAAATGCCAAAGAGAAGTCGCCTTCCCATTTGGTTTTGGCTTGAGCTACACGACGTTCAAATATAGCTCGCTTTCACTCCAAGACTTCGATGATACGCTCACTGTGGCTCTTGATGTTCACAATACTGGAGATTTGGATGGTGCTGAAGTTGTTCAAGTCTATGTTGCTCAAAGCTCACCTAGCATTTGGAGACCTCTTAAGGAGTTGAAAGGATTCCGCAAGGTGTTCATTCCAGCAGGCAAGTCTGAGCGCGTCACCCTCCATATCTCGAAAAAGTACGCAACAAACTTCTGGGATGAGTATAGACATGCGTGGGTACAGGAAAAAGGGCAATACACAGTCCTAGTTGGTGATTCAAGTGCTCACACTCCCCTTTCTGCTACTTTCAATGTCGAGCAAACGGCTTGGTGGAAAGGATTGTGATCCAATCAGACGAAGACTCGGTGCCGCTGAGCGCGTTCACAGCTTACTCCTTTGACAAATGAGCCTGTAATTTCGCCATGTCTTTTTCTTCTTCATTTTAATTTAAGATTCACAACTACCGTGTAATCGAAATTCCATGGTGAAAGACGCTGTAAAGAGGCGGATATGGTCCTAACAAAGCCTGTCAGAATTTTAGGCGAATCAGATTGGTCTTGTCTGTAAAAAAAATATCTGCTAGACTTTTCTCGATTGACTCATGGAATGATGTGTCCGGAACCTCTGGAAATCGACAGCAGAATCAGAAAAGTAGTACTGGGCGATGCTAAGTAATCGATAGTTTGCACCCTTCATTGCGCTGAGTTATTGAGTCCTCACCCAAAACTACCTCCTGGCTCAAGATGGAAATCTTCATAAATGATTCAAAGGTTTCATTATCACTCTCCAGAATGGCAAAGGCTGGAACATTGATTCCCTTGGGTGAATATCACATGTTATTGTTGACAATGTATACTCAATTCGGTATTGCATTTTTACTCTAAAACAACTCCACAGCAAGAACTTTTGGGTCTCTCAATACATATGGGAGCTATTCGTATTTATAAACATTCTCTGGGCAATTTTTGTGCAGCCATCACCGAAGCGATAGTCAGATCGGAAAAATTGCCGAACATATCTGACCGAATCACTAGAGGCTGAAGTCGCTGTCACCCCAGGATAGTGCATGCGAATCATTTGGTGGTCTTTTCCGAACCCCTGAGCAGCATCGCCGATTCGCGTTTGCTAGGATGGTGACTAGTGTGGGGGCATGATGGCCTCCTTATCTATCAGCTCAATTTCGGTCGACATAGAACATCTCCGACTTCGAAGATCGCTTCTGGTCTTTTATTTCTCTCTTTCAATATCTCTCATTTTGATATAGAAAATCCAGATGTGAGGCTCGACCTTGTCCGATGACAAAGTGCATCGGGCGTCAGGGATCGGCGATGGCGATAGAGTTTTGAGCCTCGGCATTTACTGTCACTGACCAGAACCGAACCATGAGATGGGCGGAGATAAATCTCGGAGATTAACGCACCCCCGAAACTTGATCGCAAGTCGGTGAAAATTATGTCATGCTGAACATGGGCATTGATAAAAGAGTACTGGTCACAAAGGGCCCATGCCTAGTGCTTGATAGCTCACCCTTTCTTTCACCGACCGGCACGGTGATGATTTCTTTCGACACACTTCATTCATCATGGCAGCTATTGTGCGAGTCCTGTCCCATGCGGTGAACAAACCGTATCGCACCAAAGATCTTCGACATGAAAGTCCGCCTTACCTCAACGATGATGGCTATGTCGACTTTGCCCCAGGGGATATCGAGAACCCCCGCAACTGGTCGATGCGCCGCCGCATCGCGATCACTGTGAGCGCGGTGCTGCTGGTTGTGAATGCGACATTTGCTTCAAGTTCTCCCAGTGGATGTTTCGGGTCCATATCTAAAGAATTTGGGATCTCGACTGAGGTGGCAGGTCTGACCATCACGGTATTTCTGCTTGGTTATTGTGCCGGTCCGTTGGTGTTCGCGCCTCTGAGCGAATTTTATGGCCGTCGATGGATCTTCTACATTTCTTTCTTGCTTTATCTGGCCTTCAACTTCCTTTGCGCTTTCGCGCCGAACCTCGGTGCACTGCTAGTGGGACGATTTTTAACAGGCACATTTGTTTCCGCCCCTTTGAGTAACAGCCCTGGAGTTCTTGCCGATCTATGGGACCCACTCCAGCGCTCCAATGCGATGGCTGGATTCTCCGCGATGGTCTATATGGGGCCCGCTCTCGGACCCGTCGTTGCAGGCTTCCTTGAATTGAAGGAAGATTGGCGTTGGAGCTTCTACGTGCTTCTTTGGCTAGGCGGTGCGACGGCAATTGTCATGCTCACCATACCCGAAACGTACGCTCCTATAATCTTGTATCACAAGGCGAAACGGATTCGGAAGGCAAAGATTCCAGGCTACGAGAATGTCCAGGCTGCGGTAGAGGCCAGCGACCGAACACTTGTCAGCATCTACAAGGTAGCGCTGACACGGCCGTGGATTATCCTATTCGACACAATTTCTCTCCTCTGCGCTATCTACATGGCAGTTGTCTACACCTTGCTCTATATGCTGTTTACCATCTATCCAATTGTGTTCCAAGAGAAGCGTGGTTGGAACTCGGGCGTGGGAGAGTTGCCTTTGATTGGCACTGTTATCGGCGCTTTGCTTGGTGGCGTTATCGTACTGGTGGACACACATCTCCGCCAGAAAAAGATTGAAAGAGGCGAGAAGAAAATAGAAGATTTCGTCCCTGAAGACCGGCTACCATTGGCTATGATTGGTGGTATTGGCTTCTCTGCTACCATGTTCTGGTTTGCGTGGTCTGCCGAATATGAGTGAGTATTACAAAACCCAATAAACAGAAGATTAAGCGATGCTGATTCTCAAATAGCTATGTCCATTGGATAGTCCCCACACTCGCCGGTTGCTTCCTCTCGAGTATGCTTCTACTCATTTTTGTTGCTTATTTGAATTATCTCGTGGATGTCTACTTGATGTATGCTGCCTCTGCGATTGCTGCAAACACCATCGCCCGGTCGGCCTGTGGTGCGGCTGCACCGCTATTCACGAACCAGATGTTCCATGCGCTGGGCGTGGGAGGTGGTGGCAGTCTCATCGGTGGCGTGGCTGCCCTTCTGGCAATTATTCCGTTCCTGTTCTACAGGTTTGGGAAGCAAATCCGGGTCCGGAGCAAGTTTGCACCCACAAAGCCTGTGCAAGAGAAAACGGACGAAGAAACTGGTCCCAGAGAGGAGCCGAGTCAAAGTTCTGAGTCACTGTCGCCGAGCACGGAAGAAGGGACGTAAGCAGAAACAGTCCGAGTGTGAAGAGGATGAAAAAAGAACAGGACTTAGATTGTATATAATAATTAGATAGAGCCTGACATATTTGGAGGTTTTGCATCATATCTCTGAGCCATAGACTGATCTGGACAGACCTGGTACCAAGTTTGTGGCCTTCATCTATTACAACTCTCCACGTCCTTTAAGGGGTACTATGCTCTTCTCGCACATCCACTGGGAGGATTCATTGGTATGCTGTACTATCTTCTCGATCGCAACCCTCCGCTCTAATTTGATACAGTCTCGTGATAGGCGAGAATCCCGCCCTCTTCCCGGCAGTCTATTAGGGAACACCTATCAAAGTTCCATCACTGTCATGCGCGAAATTCCTTTTTCATGTTTATCGACATTGGGGGGAAGGGACATTACACTTTAGCCGCGAACAAACCTCCTTTGCACCCTTGAAAGGTACCATGAAGGTCGCAACAGCATTCCTAGCACGCTCGATGATGCGCGCCTACTTGTCACTCCAGACATCAGGCCCGTATTGACTCTAGAAGAATAATCATCGACCACAGATGTATGCATGTGCCGCTTAGCCAGACCACCCAGTAACAAATGCCTTGATTCTGGCATTCCTACCATATGTGGCGAGACTGGATGCATCCTCAGAAAAATATCCGATTACTTAAGCATTCCAACGCGCTCGAGGTAGCGCCGTGTAAACCCAAGACAACACCACGCGCACTAGGCGAGCATCAGCAGTGAACGAGCTGCCTTGCGCAGATTTGGTCAAAGGGGAAACACGTTGGTGGGAACACGTTGGTGGGAACACGTTGGTGGCAAATGGCATGTACGCGTTGTAATGTAGCACGAACTGGCAGTCTAGACCCCTGTTCGTTTCGGCCTTCTAGCGCCATGTGTGCCAGCGTCATCAAGAGCAAGTTTCGTTGTTTTCTTTCTATTTGGCTGTGGTCTCGGCGCGCGTATTTTCAGAATTTCAGGGAGGGAATGTGCCCCTTTAGAAGAAATGCAGGTGTGGTGGTCGGGTTTATGCTCTTCACATAGGCGATAGCGATATACGCGATCGTTTTGTTGCGACCGGAGAGATGGATCATCGAGGAATGTATACTACGAGTGAGGGTGAGGGCTGTAGTGAGATTCTCGAGGGCCGCCAAGGATGGTTTATTCGTGCTATTGCAGTCTCTTCAAGTAAGGATTGTGTGAATAGTAAAAGTAAGAGACTGAGCTTCCCAACACCGCAACGAGGCCTACATTAAAATTTTGTGTGCCTCATCTTGGTTCTCTATTCTTGGAAGGTTGATCATATTGATTGTTTGAATCTATATGGGCTGAGTAGTGGATATCAAGTAGCAGAGTTGATGATATAAAATTTTTGGAAGACTAGCTGTACTTATATATAAACTCAGTTCGTGAAGTCGAATAGTTCATGAGCGCTTGTGTTTCTATAAGCAAACAGAACCTGCCCAATAAGGGCGTCAGTGTAGCCTACGTGAGACACTTGAGCCACCGTCCACATAGATTGTGAGTATGATATGGCCAATGATGACTGCTGGGAATCGCTGGCTTCCAATGCACAAGTAGTAGTCGCGAGCCTTAGACATATCTCCAGGAATCGTCTCCATGTACTGCATATTAACATTATTGCTCGTACAGTAAATTCTCCAGAACAAGAAGAAGTGATCCTGGAACTTCTATCCTGTTGTATATTTCAACAACCAACACTTTTCGTGGAGTAAAAACTACAATCGAGAGAGTGTGTCTTCAAGCCAGGAACCAGTGCGCAGAGCTTCAAGACACTGCTCACCCATCTTCTAGTAGCACAATCTCAGTGACCACTCTTTATATTAAAAACTCAGCCTATATCGAGTAAGAAACCGCCAGTAACTCCACAAAGACTAAGGATGGATTTGCTCTCTCATCTTTCCGCGACACGCCGAAAGGGCCGAGAGCTATGTGAAGGGAACTGGATCACTTGGTCCGTGCATAGCAGGGATCGACGTTGCAATGGCTTGCGTAAGATATTCTATCGTCGAATTTGCCTCAGACAGAATCAACAGAGATGAAAATTGCATGTGGAAGAACATCCACAGTGCCAAAGTTGATTTGCTTGTTATAGAATTTGCCAAGGAGCATGTTATCGTCCATACACCGCAAAGCCCACAGGCGCCGTTTCAGAGTCAATCATTCGGAAGCGAAAGTTTCACTTTTGATCACAAAAAGCAGCTTTGACATGGTCAGCGGATGGTTCGCATAGTAAGCTATCTGCTCAAATCTAATTTCAACAAGTCGGAAAGTACCCAAAGGTGGTCTTTGGTCCATGATTCGGGGGTGAACCTTGGCTTCCGCGTTGGAATGCTGAGCTGCAACCCTATCTAGCAGAATTGTATTCCGATTGGACGCCACATTCAGTCAATCATTAGGAGCTAGCTCCTCATTCTCTCTTTCGGTTGTTTAAATTCTCCTAGAATCACCAACAGCCTACATGAGACGCATATACAAAGAGCATGACGCAAGAGGCGCATACCATAAAAGCCTCACACGAAATTTCACGCAATGAGCATTTAGGGTTTTGACACCAACTCCAAGGTTCGAGGTACTCGAAGCTTGTTCCACAACGAGGTCTCCAAGAATAGAACGAGTCCCAGGATACCGTACATTCAGTATGACGACTAGGTTTACTCATTGAGTATGTGAGCCCATCCCTTTCTGTCGATCCATGCTATACAACGTACATCATAGCTCCTGCGGTAACCGAAAGCATACACACATTCCAATCAGTGGGAAATTATTGCTGATCATTACTTTGCCTATCACGACGAGTTAATTTCAAAGGGCTATAAAGAAGCAGGAAACACCCGAACGTCCATCATCAGCTCACACACACATTACCATACCAAACCAGTGAGTTACACACCCGCTGCGCACAACCGTTCTCTACTAACATAATGTTTCCTAAAAGATCAACTTTCAATCTACCCTTCCATCAAAATGAAGTTCTTCATCGCTGTTCTCGCCCTTGCTGCTACCGCCATTGCCGGCGGATCCAGCACCACCTGCAAGAGCGATCAGAGCATCGTCTGCAAGGACAACGGCGACGGTGGTCTCCTGACCCTGGGCAACATTGCTGGCGGTGCTCTCGGCGATGAGTGCAGCGGCGGTGATGTTTACTGCTGCTCCGACAAGGACATTGAGGATGTAAGAATTTCCTAATTCTAGTTATTGAGGATGACAAGCTAATCTCTAACTCTAGATCGGCCTCATCAACCTTGATGTGAACGCTCAGTGCAGCTTGAACCACGTGCTTTAAATGCAGCTGATTGAATTTCGTCGCGACCATCTACATGGTCCTCAAGCTATGTCGAATGAGTTCCAGTGGTGTGCTGGCAAGTCTAGTTAGTAATGTATGAGAAAGTTAATACACAATATCTGAACTTTTTCGTCGACATCTTCCTTGATATTTTTCCGTCGTAGTTGCAAAATTTTTGGTGGGAGCATTGAAAGCATCTCAGACAATAATGGTGCCTAGGTGCACCCGGAAATACAGCATCGATACTGGACAACCGACTCCCTGCAAACGCGCGAGAGATTTCTTGACCAATTCCTCAATCAGATTGATTGCGGTGGGGATTCCCGAAAACGGAGCGTTCAGCTCCACGCACCTCAGCGGACCCACCATGATAGGCGCTTTCCTCTCTAGCTGAATTTGAAAGTAATCGAACCACAGGAATTAGGTTAAAGATCTATATGATTGGCGCTATCATTGCTTGCAAATAAGGTTCCGTGAACGATCCGCTTGGCGTGGCTATCATGGCGGCAGGCGTGGTCAGCCTCCGTTGTCGAGATGTAACCTTTGACGACCGCAACCTGGGTACGTTATTCATTTCCGTATCTACTCTATAAACAGTAAGTTTACATGTCACAGTGGTAGTACATAGTGCCTGAATAAGGAAGCAGTCTTTTTTAGGTCGACGAATTGGAATTGAACTATCATTGCTTGCGTGTCGAAAGTCACGGATTCCATGTAATCCACCAGCAGCCGAGGACACGAAGATGCTCAATACAGTCGCAGCCACAGCCGCAGCCGCAACCGCGGCCACTATGGTACTACTCTGGCTCGTGGGTTGGGACATGTGCCCGTCATTGAGGCTTGCCATCTGTGACCCCGAAGCCGCCCGAAGTCCGTTTTCGGAAGCGTGTCCACTCTTATTCCGCTGTAGCTATACAGCATGCAGCACAACGCTTTGTCTATGATCCTAAGGTTACAGGAAGGTTGCATCCTCGTAGATAAGAGAGGGTCCAACCCAAGTTCAGAAATTTGCCCACTTTCTATAAGTATTCGGCTGATGGCGCGTATTTCTATCTGCATCCACCTCTTTCGCAAACTTCAACAGGTAGCACCTCAAGCTTGAAAATTTCTCAGCTGCAGTACTAACTTTCATAGAGTCTTCAAGCAATCTCCCGCCAATATGAAGTATCTCATTGCTTACTCTGCTCTTTTCGCCGCAGCTCTTGCTGTGCCCATGGGCGATGGCAACACTGGTGACGATGACACAAGCGGAAAGACCTGCGAAAGCGAGCAGACCGTCGTCTGCAGCGGAAACGGCTCCGGTGGTCTGATTTCCCTGGGCAACATCCTCAACGGTCTTCTTGGCGAAAGCTGCTCCGGTGGTGATGTCTACTGCTGCGACAGTGGCAAGGTGGAACAGGTAAATTATCTCTTCACCTCTCAAGATGCACGAGCTAACATGAAATCAATCCAGATCGGCTTGATCAACCTCGACCTGAACTTGGAGTGCTCCCTGAACCACCTCCTCTAAACTCCCCGAGGGAAAATTTCTTAGAACGTGGAAGTGTTAAGATAACCTAATTGATAATGCTTAATTGGTTACTATCTGTACAAGTATTCAAAAGATTGTATTATCGATAATCACTGTCCAAGATAGTCATTTTGGAACTATGTACCACTTTGTTCGCAAGAATATACATACTCCAATGTTGAAACATGAGTGAAGATTTTTATATATTCGTATACAATAAAGGCTTCAAATAAACACCGAAAGTCCTCATTCAAACATAGTGGTATCATGCAATATTCATAAGCGTCTTCAACTGGCGAAGAGAGAGAGGTTTGATTAGGTAGTCGTTGATTCCGGCAGCAAATGCTTGCTGTTTCATAGGAGCTGACGCAACTCCAGTCACCGCCATGATGCGACATCTGTCGAGGCACGCCTCGTTTTCATATTGGCGTATCTTGCTTGTTGAGACGATACCGTCCATGACAGGCATTGATAGGTCTGAAAAGGTCAGGTCAGACATTGTGTGGAAAACCGGGGGTAAACTCAGCATACCCATGAGAATAAAGTTGAACCTTCGGCTTGAAGTTGAGTATTTCTCCAGAGCAATGAGTCCATTGGAGGCTGTCTCATAGCTGCAACCGGACTTTTGCATGAACGTTGCCATGATCTATTGCACCAGGTATTAGCATTTGATTAAGACAGAGAAACAAGAGATAGAGTTTGTGTTCGGATTAGAATAAAGACGGCTCACCTTGAGGTTGATCTCGTTGTCATCCACAATGAGGACATGTATTCCGTTACGATCAACTGCCGGTTGGAAGGGTAGTGTAGTTTGAACTGCGGAATCAGAATTGTCTCCAAAATGGTTCACTTTGCCATCGATAGGGACAAGTGTGGAGACCCCTTCCGACACTGGATGAGCTGAAGGCTCTATGGGAGGAACAACTGGTATGGAACCAGCGCTAAGGGCTGTACGTTGCTCTGCATGCAACTTCAGAATCTTTTGGGCAGCCTGGTGAATCTTCTGAGGACCAAATCTATGAAAGTCAGCTGAAGTAACATATGAGACCATGGAAATGAACCTACGGTTGGGAAACTCGGATCACATTGAGCGGGAGGTTCTCGCCAAGGGTGGGGACCTTGCCACTGAGAATGACAAAGAACTTTGAATCACACTTGTCAAGATCAGACAGAGATTCAACACAATCTTCTTCAACGACGACAACATCACCACGCCCATCCTGGAGGGTTTCGGCCAACGAGATTGCCCACTCGAGTTGTGTCTTGAAAACATCAGCAAGCGTGCTCTGAATCGAGAGCTTTCGCTTTGCTTCAGCGGACAATATTCCAGTTGGAATTTCCTGAAGGTCTGGGTAGGCATTAAAGCCAACGAGACATGCATGGATATGCGTAGTCAAGGTTTGTGACTTAAGGAGGGTATCGCCAGAAAACTGCTCTGGAGCGGACTCAAGACATTGAATTGGGAGGTAGACATCGGCCTGTGTTCCAACATCTTGCTCACTCTTCAAGGTGATATTGCCACCAAGCGAAGTGACCAGTTGGCGCACAATGCTGAGACCAAGTCCAACGCCCTCCGACAGCGAATCCTCCTGGGAGAAGGGAGTAAAGAGATGGCTTTTGAGGTAATCAGGCGCAATTCCACTGCCAGTATCTGTGACAGAGAGATGGGCAAGAAGGGAACCGGGACAGGAATGATGCTCGGCCTTGGATAGTGAGACCTCGACGAATCCCTTTTTTGTCCATTTCAAAGCGTTGCCTAGGAGATTCATCACAATTCTTCTCCAGACACCGGCCACCGAGCGAATATTCCAATCATAGGCTTTTTCGATACGAACAACGACGGAAAGCTTTTCCATTTCACTGGGAACCCGCTGAGTGGATTCACCATTGGCCTCGCTGGATGAGGTTGTCTGATGAAGACCAATGCCTCTTGCAAGCGCCCTTTGGCCAGTATAAATAATATTCGCGACCTCTTCAACCAGTGCGTCAAGAGCAAAATCGGAGACCAGACCAGCGGGATTATCACCAGCATTCGCCGGGCGGGACTTTCTCATTAAACTTGAATTGTTAATTTTGCAGAAATCCAATCTAACAATGAATCAGCTATTTCCATCATGACAGCTAGTAAAGTCTTCATAAGGTTTGGACTTACAGGTGGTCGGTGGTATCTAGCAAGTTCATCCCAGATTGCTCAATCATCCTTACAATATCATCTTGTGAGGGTGAGAGGTTAGTGGCATGCAGCAATTCAGTGCTGGCAAGAATGCCGTGAAGCGGAGAGCGGAGCTCATGGTTTATCGACGATATGAAGTCAAATTTGGATTTCTCGGTGGTTGCCCAGTGAAGACGGGAAATCTCAGAGATGATGGAATCTGCGAAAACTTTGATGAAATGTACTTCTTCGGTCTCCAATGTGCGCTGGTGCTTTCGGGTCCAGATCAGTGTTCCAGCAAGCCAGCAAGATTTGTTCCAGTCCCACATGGGAAGGAAGATAACAGATTCAGCGTCTGGCATACATTGGGCGAGACGATCTGAGATATTCTGCGCTGCCTCAAAGCCAATGCCGATGTTATTGGACTGATCACCCCCGTGAGACAGGTGGTCATCAACGACTCTCTCCTCGAAGCTGAAGATTTGACCCCGAGGATAAGCTATCGTCAACTCGTGTAGAAGCTTTTCGGGTACTTGGAGATCACAGGCTGCCTGTGCATTATTTGTTGAGGGTTTCAAAGCGAAGCTGAGAACATCACTGGGCTTTTCGGGTTGTGCCAGGCCGAGAGGACTGGGGGGTGGAGCGACTCGGATCCCATTATCCGCAGTGTATGGGAACGGCTCCCAACTTTTAGGCTCTCGCGGCGATTTGCTGATGGAAAAAAAGTCAGAATGAGCAAGGAGCTTGGGTTGAGGAAGTAGAACACGAACAATGAGGAGTTACTACGACTTGCGTCGAGAAATACTACACCATCCAGATCCATGGACTCTCTGAGCAACACACTTGCACGATCGAGTACCATGGCAATCCGCTCGGTGATGGAGACACTATCTATCAATGGTATCCTTGCAGAGCTTTTGAGCCTCGCCTCGGTCGCACTCGGACTGACCTCACGGACTTTCAATGCCTCCTCAAGAGATTTTTCTTCTGCGGGACTTAGGGCGTTAGGCCTATCTGATGAAGTTGAAAAGGAAGACGGATCGGTAGGCCGTGAAACTTTCTCTTGCGAAAATAATGGTGACGATGTTTCCATGGTTGCCGAAGACATATTGTCTAGCATCGAGATATTGTAAACGCTTTGTCCGCCTGGATGTGCACCGAAAAACTCGGTTCCACTGCCGCCGCTGCCAGTGGACACGTAGCCGGGTATGTTCAGAGCAGATGGTACGAGATGGCCATCTCTCGAGGCCTCGGTGGGTTCGAACTCGGGGTTGTCTTTTACAAAACTAGTCAACCCTTTCATGAGAGATTCTGCCCGCTGTTGGATATGAACTAGACGAACGTTCTCCAGGTGTGCTGCGATCGCATCCGACACTTCCTGCAGAACAGCAACTTCTTCATCATCGAACTTGTCTCGGGGTTTGTCATCCACAACACAGTAAGATCCAAGTACGTATCCAGCAGCGCTAAACAGCGGCACTTCGGCGTAGAATCGCATGTGCGGCCAGTCAAGGACGTAAGGGCGATCCTTGAAGCAATCCTCTTTTGTGAAATCGCGGATGATATAACGGGATTTATTCGCCGTCACGTTGGGTGTATCGATGTCATTCGATGAATCAGTCGAGGTGAACAGCTTGATGGTGTGAGGACACACCCCCCACACCAGATCTAGCGCTCGGACCCCAATATACACACCATCGCCCGGTAGGTGCTTGTCCTGATCCCGCAGAGAGATAGATTTCGTGGTTTCGGAAATAATGAACTGGTTTTGTCCGTCAATGATCGACACGAAGCATCGATTGGATCCCGTTCGAAAGACACCGAGTTGCGACAAGGCGGCGAGGGTGATATCTTTGGGGAGGCCAGCGGATACAGGCTGCTCATCTCCCGTCGGAGCATCAGATCCCGCGTTCTGGGAATCAGTCTGATATCCAAAGGAACAATAGTACCTGGAGCAATAACACAGTAAGCGACGAAGGTAGTGTGGGGAAAATAGCGCAGACCGACCTTAACAGTTCACGGACTCTCTCTCGCTCGACATCCTGTAAAGGTGTATAGAAAGCTACCTTTGGTGGTGAGTCCGATGATGCCATATTCAGCCTGTATCCCTCATCCACATCTTGGGTCTGTTGGAGGGAGATGGAGATGTCGGAGGCAAAGCCATAAAATGTGGTGATGTCCGCTGAAGCTTTCTGCCCGTTTAAATCCGGCTTCTCTTGACGAGGCACCAATCGTTCTAGACTTATGGAAGCGGTGTGTGGACTCAAGGTCTTGGCGTTCGGGCCTGGGCCGATCTATGAGCCTCTCTCCCTCACAATCGGGAATACCCGAAGACACCATGCAAAGCACCGATTGCAGAACGTCAATTATTGCGAAACTCTTCACAGTTTACGCGTTTTTGAGAAGCTGATTGGGCTTAGAATACCCATCGTCCTTGAAACATCGCGATCTTATTTGGGTACCGCCCAAGAGCTGCTAGATTTGTGCTACCCTTATCACTACTAAGAGTTCATAAAAGACATCGAAGAGGGTTCAAGGTCAATACATGCTATATGAACTTGTTATTGAATCTCTTTCCGCATGAAAACAATCTCTATATCCCACCGGTCTCCATTCGCATCCCACACATCGTAATAGTTCGGAACAGTCTTGATCGGTACGTAGCCCCGACGGCCATACCAATCTTGATTTGCGATCTGCACCCAGTAAGTTAGAGGGCCAACGATTTCAAGATGAATTAAATAGATAGATGTAATTACCTTCGGGATAGCACCGTATGTGGACATTGCAAAGTCCTCTCTCATCTGATCTTTGCTCGTCACCGTGTCTAGCATGAGCGACTGAGCACAGAGTGGCTTTCGAGACGCCATTTCCTCCACTGCATCCATAGCAGCTCGACCAGTACCCTGGCCCTGCATTGATTGAAGGATGAAAAAACTTTTGATCCAGAAGACATTTTCCGATGGGATGTCAAGGCCGACCATCTCTGCGTCTTTATTCTTGGAATCCAGAGAAATATGACCGATGGGGACAAACATCTCTTGCGAGGGTTTCCGTGTGACTCCATTGACAGAGTCCGCCGTGTCAAACAGCCCTTCTTCACCCTCGTCACTCCGAAAGTCTTTGCCTTCCAAAGCATGGGATTGGCGGACCTGTCGAAAAAGTTAAGATACATTCTCTGATGCAGTTTCCGGCAGTAGAAAAGACAAGTCCCGGGTAGAAAACGAACTTACAATCCAATACATGCACTTCTCCCCTTTGATTTGTTTCTCTTTCCATTCTTCCTCGACCTTTTCCCAGTCCCAATTACATAGCAATCTTTGCTTATAAAGCCATCTTCTATGGGCCTCAGACTTGGCATCCCAAGGGATCAGCGCAACCTTTGTCTCTGAAGCCATATTTAGTGATTCGATCCGAATCGTAGCGCATAAGAGATCTGTAGGGGCCAATTTAATGATAAAATTCAAACTCTCAATGCTGGCGGCATCTTCCGCAGGGTCTTTTTGGTTCGAAGCTAAACTCCTTTTGGCAGGTGACATGCCGAGGGCAAGTTACAAATCAGCGCGAAGATATGTGGGGAAGGTCAACGGCAGATAAAAGCGGACCGGTCTTGCCTGTACCCTACTCGCAGTTTGATCAGCCTTCATTGCACAGATGCGCTGAACAAACACTTTGCGGACACGAGCTGTGTAGATTGAATTTGAATGGCGCATCGTGCACGCGACCATAGGGTGTGGAGAACAGGGCTTTCCGTCCGCTCAGCCGTCCTTCAGCCACATATTCTGCACAGCCATTCCCAATGAGTCTTTAGAACCGCCTTTTCTTTCTAGAAAAAAGCAAGATCGGCTGCGAAATTCGCGGGAGGGTGATATGGGTGAGCAGTCGAGAAATCGGATCAAGTTCCATGACCCGTGGATAGTATGTTGTCAAAGCAACCACCCTACGCAGGTGATAGCTAATGTGCATATATATCAGAACGAGAGAACTTGAAATGAATATGACTTCATCTTCCATGAACATGATTTTTATGTAAGTTATTAAGACTTGAATTTACGTATCAATGAATTATTCTATCCTTACATTGCAGCATCTACAGGAAGAAAGCGACCACTGGGCCAATGATCCAGGTCAGACTAGGTGGGATGGCCGAAAGAGCGCCGTTGAAGACAGGAGCACTTGTAGCAATGGCAGATCCCCTTTCTGTGGCGGCCGTGCTGGTCGACGAGGACAAAACCGAAGCCAAAGAAGCCTGCGCACTGACTGCATCTGCAGTTGCCGTGGTGAAAGACGACAGGAACGAGGTAGAAGACACCTGCAGGGCGTGTGCCCCAGTGGCGCTAGATGAGTTGACCTCACTCGCCTTGTCCATCACACTTGCAGCGCCTGAAGCTCTGGTGGCAGCGGCAAGGGTTGATCCTACTCCATTGGAGGAAGCAGTGCCGGCAGTGCTGGACAGCGTGGATGTGGAACCTTCGATCTCCGTAGCAGGGGTGTGGAGCGAGCTAGTCGAGAGGCTCGCCAAAGTAACACTCAGTCCAGACGCAGCTGCACTGGTCGAAGTTTGCGAATTTTCGACGGAGCCGGTTGAATCTGCGTGACTGGGGCCACTGTGCAGTGCAATGGTGGTAATCGTACTCTCTGAAGTAGAGGAGCCAGCTAAGCCGGTCGAATCCGTGGCAAGAGTCTCGGTTTCTGTCACTGGGCTGATAATTGTGTGAGAAGTGACAGAACCGATAGTTTCAGTGTTGTATTCGCCAGAGATGGTACTGTCGGAGCCAGATACTGAGCTAGAGCCGCCGGGGCTGACATTATACACGGTGGTTCCAGCAACAACTGTCTCAGTGGTAGCTGAAGCGGTCTTCTCACGTTCGGGGCAATTGGTAACGGTTGCCGGGCACTCGTAGATGGTGGAAGTGCGAGCTGTGTAGATTGTCTCAGTGCTAACGTAAGGATGGTTTGATACAGTGCCAGTGGCCTCGGCAGTGACGGGGCAGACAGTGGTAGAAACAACAACAGTCTCAGTGGTAACGTAGGTGGTCTTCTCGTGAGCTGGGCAATTTACGACATTGGATGGACAGGCGGTTGTTGTGGCCGTGCGAGTGCTGAAGACGGTGGAAGTGGTGTACTCTCCCAAGTCCGAGCCCGAGTCCGATCCAGTAGAAGAGGCTTGGTTCGTAGGGGTCCGAACGGAAGAGCGGGAGCGACATGCGGAGGCAAACTTACTGGGCCTTGGGCTTTTGGTGTGGACTGGTGTCTTTCTGAGAGAAGTTGAAGATCCAGAGCGATGAGGAAGCGAGGTCGAGGGCGAAGCGATTGGGCTCGAAGTAGCCGAAGTAGAAGCTGCACAGTCCTCTGCCGCTGACGAACCGGAGCCCACAGTCAATCCGGACACTTCGATAGTTGCTCCTGGACCAGAGCAGACAGCCGAGAGCTCAACACTACCTGAGGACTTGGCTGCCAGACAAGCAGAAAACTGAGCAGAGGATCCGGCATCCACGGCCGTGGTAGAAATCACTTCTGAGTTCTGAGAAACATATAGAGTACACGAAGGTGCTACTGCGCGCTTCCGCTTCGAAGTGGTATCGGATACTGACACTGTTCCAGAGACTGCACTACTCAAGTCACTCGTGTCGATGGGTACACTCGCCGAGAGAGAGTCACCATCGGTAGTGCTGGCAGTCAATGTGGTAGTCCCATCGTCTCCAGACACGCTTGTCCCAGTAGATGCAGTCCAGGTTGCGGAGGCTGTGGTAGACGCCGTGGTGGAGATAGCACTAGACCCAACGGGTATATCGCTCGATGATCCAGTAATGTCCGAAGAGGTCATGGTACTGATACCAGCAGTGGTAATAAGACTGTTGCCGCTACTGGTAGATGAACCAACTGTAGTGGCGGCTATAGAGCCGGAAGAGGTAGTTGAAGTTACCGGGGAGCCATTGCTAGTCGCAGAGGCTATGCTTGATGTCGACGAAGCCACGCCCAAGGTCGAAGTGTAACATGAGGAAGAGACCATTGAGATGTCTGCTAGACCGATAATCGGACTGTCAGACGATTGGCCCTCGGAACAACTGATGCTGATCACAAAAGGAATGCCTGTCGATGCAGTTGGCGTGTAGGTCGCCGTGGCTGTTTCCCATGAGCCAGAGACGGGGCGGACGCCGCTGGCGGACGCCCCAGTCTCAAGGATGGTCGTGGAGTCAACAGCGACCTCCAAGAGACAACTTGCTGCGTCACTTGATGTATTTGTTGACATTGACCAAGCTAAAGACACTTCATATGTTCCTCCCTCATTGATGGAGGCAACATTTTGGCGGACAATGACATAGTCATACTCGAAGTCGGATATCTCTCTGGCCATCTCGTCAGTTCTCTGTTCTGAACTTTTCTTCAATTCATCCATCGTCTTCACTCACAGCCAGGTACTGTCGTCTGCAGGGCCACCTGTAGTCATGGTAGGGAAGCTCGCGATATTCGGGCCTGCACTCATAGACCAGTACGACGAGTAGCCGTACGTACCACCCCTGATCACATCGAGCGTTGCGCAAGCGACCGAGGTCTCCATGATGACAACCACCCAGGTAGCACACCAAGTATGAATCGGAAAATGTAGAATTTAGCAGAGAGACCTCTGAGGCGTTTGGCAGGGGTCAGGACGGCACTTCAAAAGGGAACGACTGGAGCCGCGTAGTGACAATTAGGACCACCGCCCTTGCCCAAGGACCATTGGCTCATATATATGGTGAATTTGGGCTTCACGGACCCACGAGGCTTTTTTCTTTCCATTTTGCCTTTCGTGAGGTTCTCCCTGAAATTGTGGCAATAGTAAAGGTAAAAGGAGGTCTTGACTAGAGAGAGTCAGAATAGGCGACCAGCTGAGCGGATCTAGCGGGAAGCAGTAAAGCCCGATAGAACCTGAGGGAATTCAAGCCGACAGCACCTTCTTGAGCTTCTTAGCGTAGAATTTCAGGGCAAAGAGGTCTTTCAAATGAGTGGACGATTAGTCTTCTGGTGATACTCAAGACGTTATTGAACTTTGTTTTCCACAGCGACAGTTTGATGTGTAACGTGCCTGTGTCTGGGAATCCTGCTGTGGGCCCACTAAGCCGCTTAATATGCAACATTATGCAACATTATGCCTTAAGATGAATCGGACATAAGCTTAAAAATTAGAGGAGAAGAGAAAGTAGTGCGTGTCCCTGAGCTTTCCATGTGTAAGGCTCTGGGTTTTATGAACCAGACCGACAAGATTCACGAGAGGCGGCGTCTCCGATGGGGCGAGCCCCACTTGCTAGCTCTGAGGAGTCCAGGTCTCTCCATGTGTTGAAAGCAAGGGCAGTGTATCTAGGGGAGTAGAAGTTGGCAGAAGGCCACATCATCTATCACCGGCCATTGATGATCGTACTAGACTTTCAAAACTGAGTTTGCTATTCCACAACTAATTCGGCGGAGCATGCCTTTCCATGTTTTCGTGTTCGACTGCGTCGATAGATCTTCCTCCCTGCGAAGCTAAGCTTTCCGGTGGCAAAAGGCAAAGGCAGAAGGATACTACTGCCTGAATTCGGGAAAGCAGAAATAACCATGATTCGTCGAGCTCAATTTGACGAGATTTGGGATTTTGAAAATTTAATACACAAGTACCGAACATGAAGGAAAATATACAATGAGGTCGATGGACTTGACTCAAGATACACCTAATTCAATAGCAGGTACTTGATGAAGCACTTGCGCCAGTGTAGCTAGTATCCAAGTAGCTTCGCCCAAGAGGCATTAATAATAGCTAGCATCGACTGCATGCGTCAATGTCCTGAATGATAGACATGAGACTTTGAAGAGTGCCCGAGGCTACGAATTGGAACTCTTGGAAGAATCATCTCGACCCACTCCCTGTTCTCTGTCAGGAAATGGCAATATGCTTGCTCCACTTGATGCTCAGTTTTGTACAGTCTCATGGTGTTTCAATCTCGCGTAAATGGGACAGACAATGCGCCGGTCGCGACGGCCCGAAGGTGTACTCCATCTATTGCTTACTCACCCTTCTCATCTCTACTCGTGCAGCCGTCAAGAGGCTTTCACCAATTACTTAATTAGGCGACACGCACACACCATGGGCTGCACAAAACTCACACGCCAGCAATATCGTAGTTGATTGGGTGGCACCAGCGAATCCGTGTCATTTTATGCTTTTGAAATCTATGTTCTTCACGTTTCGTTCTACTGGAACCCGATTCAGCACAGCCTGAAAAGAACGATTTGGACGACTGGGTCGGCGCTGATGACTGTCTCTCTGCATGAATGTTCAGCTTTCGAAAAATCGAAGATGATATAGAAATGACCCAGAAGAGAATGAGAAAGGCTAGCGGAGCATATTGTATAAGCTCAATCTGCTTTATCTATCTGCTTTGTCCGAGCGTAAATTGCGTGCACTTGAATCTGTGGTGGACTCGACTTTGGCCGATGAATGTTCCATTTCGGGCTGTCCATGTCGGCCACTGCAAGTCACAAGATATTCTCCTCGGAAGAAGAACGTCAGTCAGCTTCTTCATTTCTAATACCAAAGCCCGAAGAACCCCATTACATTATCTTTACAACAACGCATTTCCCCTCTATTTTGACCGAACTAGGAGACTTTTGACTGATAGCGTTTGAATATTGATTCGATAAGAAATCTTGATAATTCAACATTCTGGTATTAGCGGTCAATTGTGCATGTATTAGAGTGGTACTTCTACGCGAATACTCACCTTCAATGATGCCGCTATCACGTACTCTTACAAGGCTGCGATCCTAGAAAGGGAGCTGTGACGTGGAGCTTCCTATGCGCTGTTCCACGCTTGAAATACCAGTACCTGAACTTTAATTATCTCGGCGGGCATCTGCTCTCTATGGGTTGGATACATCGGCCACGAGGCGATACTTTCTAGTTAGTTAAATGCCTCAAATACAGGCTGGCTCGAGGACGGTCTACCTTAAACGGGACTAGAGCGCGCCCAGTGTCAACGACAGGGCGCAGCGGCCGTCAGATAAAAGAAACCGATTTTCCGCTTGTTATTTTCCATTTCTACCTGCTTCTCTGTGCAAGCCATTGTCTTTATTATGGCTGCTGTCGATCTCAATTTCCGCGTTGCAACCCTAGAGGATGCCCCGCAACTCCAGGAATTAGTGCAAAATGCGTTCCGCGCAGCGGACAGCAGATCGGATTGGACCGGCGATATGGGTCTCGCTTCTCAATTCCACATAAGCGTAGAGGAGGTTAAGAGCTTCATGAATGGACCAGAAAGCGCATTTTTGATTGCGACCGACCATAACGGCGTCGTGATGGGCACCATCGGTGTGTCCAAGCGTGGAGCCAACGGCGCTCGCCTTTCTATGCTTGCCGTCGACCACCGATACCATCGCGGAGGCCTTGGTCGTCAAATTCTTGGCTACGCTGAGAAATATAGCCATCAGACTTGGGGAGCGACCAAGGCGGGGCTAAATGCCCTGTCCACGCGACAGACCCTCATCGCATGGTACATGCGACGCGGCTACAAAAAGACGGGCGAGACATCGCAATTTCCGCGCGAGAGGTTCCCTGAACTCGACTTGCCGGAGGACATGTGCTTTGTGGAGTTCGAGAAGGATTTGGACACGGTCGCTGTCGCTGCATGAGGCGCAATCACGTCTACGATGGTTTTCATGCATCGTAGCACCTGTTCTCGTCAGCCACGAAGGTAGTCATGTTCTTTATCCGTTTCTGATTCCACACCGACAATTTGAGATAAAGTCTAGCTGGCGGAGCATCTCGCAATGGACTCTGTTGACTCAACAATTTATCGGTCGGTCTGAGACGGCCATTATCGCCGAAGATGTTCTCGCCAATCTTGTTCCCGGCATTCCTTCATACCTTCCGCCCTGGCGAAATACCTTTCCTCTGTCGTGACCAAGTGACGGACTTAATGTTTCAGAGTTGGTGAAATCATCTTAAATAACGCTGAATTTAGATGGAAACATAAATCTTGATCCGATGATCTTGCGTTCTAAGGAGGAATTACGTTCTGATTAGGAATCGAAAGATATGACCTTGAAAACTTCCTACACGGCTAGAGGTAGATTATGATATGTTGCATTTCCTTGAGACTAAATACTGTATCCGAGTATCAAGCTTTGACTCAGTCGTACAATGTCGTGCTGACTTTTTGAACTTGCCTCAATCGTCTGCGCGGTTTAACGGACAGTGGGTATCACTAAGCCCGAACCAGCTAGCTTGGCTTTGGCGTCGCTGGCCCCTTTCCAAGCCGCGGATCCCCAAGCCCAATCAGGCAACAACTAGACTCTACCCACTCGACCTCGAAAAGTACACTGAGTAACCTTAGTGAGGCGCAGATCGGACGCGAAAATCCTTCAAACTTTCAAAGTGAAACAATTCGGAGTGTCGGAGAATGTATCCCCCGAATATTCGGCGGAGATTTCACGCGTCTCCTAGTATCAATGCTAGCCCCAACGCTCATTCCGAGGCGAATAATGCCAAATCTTGCCCATTGCAGTTAGTTCATCTCCAAAACGCTTAGATAAGGGAATTGTCTGCCTCGAGCCAGCAAGATCATAATCTTTCGAGTTACGAAACCCAGCATCAGTCAGCCACCGATTGTCACAGGAGCTGTTGCCCAATTCTTCAGAAACAGAACAGGTATGAAGTATCTCCTTGGGGCTACCTTGGCCACTTTCGCCGCCGCGGCGTCATCGTCTGGCCCGGCCTCTGCGCCAACTGGTGCTACCTATGCAACCGGCTTTGACATGAAAAAGCACTGGGCCAATCTGAGCCCATACAAAGATGCTGATAGCTTCGGTGTTCCCAGCGGCGTGCCGGCAGGCTGCGAATTGTCTCAGGTGCATGTTCTTCACCGCCATGCTGAGCGCTTTCCTACCAATTACCCTCTTGATGGAGAAGGTATGCAGAATTTTGCTGCCAAGGTGACCAATTACTCCAAGAAGCATCCTGGAAAGGCTATGGGCACTGGCCCTCTGAAGTTTCTGAACAACTGGAACTATGTTCTTGGCTCAGACATTCTCATGGAGACTGGTGCTGCCACCGAGGCTACCTCTGGTGCCCATTTCTGGACCAAGTACGGTCGGCTCTTGTACCACGCCGACAAGAGCACGGTGGCTGCTTGGGATCCATCTCTGAATGTCTGGCCCAATGGCACTTCTCGTCCGAAGCCCGTCTTCCGTACCACTTCCCAGTCCCGTATCTTGGAGAGTGCTCGTTGGTGGCTCAGTATGTGAGAACGACAATGGCAGCTCTGTGCAATTTGCTAATGTAGACTGCTAGGTGGTTTCTTTGGTAACAGCGGTGCCAACAGCTCTTACGATCAATATGATCTTGTTATCATCCCTGAGATATACCCATTTAACAACACCCTTGCCTCGTACGACTCTTGCAACGGTGACATGACTGAAGGGTATGTGAACGTTGAACCTGACAGTTATTTCCAATAATTGACTGAACCTGTAGTGACAATGCTGCTGAGGTCTTCATTGCTCGCTACACTCAGGATGCTCGCTCTCGCCTGTCGGCGTACTTCCCTGGCGACTTCAACCTGACCGCTTCCGATGTGCTCGCCATGCAGAATATTTGTGTTTACGAGTACACGAGCCTGTCCGGCTCATCCTTTTGCTCACTCTTTACCGAACAGGAATGGAAGGACTTTGAGTACAACATCGACGTGCAATACTATGGAGACTACGCCTACGGTTCCCCTACCGGCCGCGCCCAGGGCATTGGCTACGTTGTTGAACTCGCTGCTCGTCTTGAGCAGAAGCTCCTCACATCCAGTGATACCAGTGTCAACTACACCTACGACAACAACGAGAATCAGTTTCCTTTCGGCCAGCCTTTTTACATGGACATGTCCCATGATGACATAATTTTGTCCGTTATCTCGGCTCTTGGCCTGGAATACTTCAATTACGGACCCAAGGGTTTACCAGTTCAGTTAGACCACGCCCCCGAGCGTAGTTTCCACTTAAGTGAGATGACTCCCTTCGGTGCTCGCTTTATGTCTGAGATCTGGACTTGCCCTTCAAACACGAAATTTGAAACTTTGAACCCTGTTATCTACACTAACCCTGAGTTGGGCACGAAGGGTACCAAGGACTACATCCGCTTCATGCTGAACAATGCCCCATTGCCCATGCAGGGTCTTGTTGGTTGCGAGCACGCCAAGAACGGATTTTGCCCTGTTGACAATTTCCTGAAGGATGTTCCTAGTCTGAAGGCGAAAGCTATGTACCAGAAGGCCTGCTTCGGCAATTACACCACTGGAAGCCAGGTTGGCGATGGCGCCCCCGAGTCTTAGATATCAGATGCATCGTCCTAGTACAAGAAGCGCTTTGATTCTAAAAATTGGCTGGGAAAGAGGAAAGACTTGGTGCATGTCGGGGTTGCTTCGCCTGCATGTTTTCATGTGACGTAAATTTTGTTTATTGGGTTTATTCTATACCGAGTTCATATCAGCACTTTGTGCCTGATTCATTGACACGGACTTTTCGACCTCGACGGGCCAAACGTACGTCTGGATTATTTTATTGACGCTAGAATTATAAATGGGTTGATTTTTTTGCTCGATTTTTAGAAATGCCGGACTTGGACGCCGTCGTTTTCGGCGCTACCCATCAGTGTTGACAAGAACCGCTAATCACCGCTTTCGGACTCGGCTTCAAATATTTCTGTCGCGGCGGCAGACGAAGAAAATGGGAATAATAAAATTGACATCTATTTACAACATCTCACTCTCGTGGTTCCTAACAATCAACTTAGTTTCGTCTGTTCACTCCCTTACCCGCTCGGTCTACCCTTACATCGCCCTGGCCGATCAACCACCACTAAAGCACGCACCGACTCGATTGGCAGCTAAGATGCGGATTCATCTGCTTGCCTTCGTATCATTCCTCGGAACAACAGTGGCGGCCCCGACAGATGAAGCTCAAACCCGCGACGTCTTGAAGCATGTAGTAAGAGTACATTGGAATGAAACGGCGCCGTGAAGCTAACTCTGTCAGATTGATCAACGACTAGGTCTTAGTCCAACAGACTTGGCTTTCCTGCTACGCCAAAAAAGTGGAAATAAATTACAGAAAGTAAGGCTTTTTTGTTCAATAGGAGCATCAGGCACTGAACACCATGCTGACATGCCTTGCTCTCAGGGCCCGAAGAAGGGACCATGCATTTATGACGATGCATATCCAAGTATACATTGGCATTGAATAATGAGCTTCAGCATGAGAAGAGATGCAAAAGATTCAATAGAATCGACTTTTGTCTAGATGTACTATTACACTATGTACTGCCCTCAAATTTCTTGGCAAAATAAATGTTCTCTGGCTCTGAGGAGCCTTTCCTTTCAAGTTGTCAAGATCCCGTTGGATGGGATTTGTTTTGTCGGCTCGGAGTCACTTTCGTCACCAAAAGCTTTTCTTGACAGCCAAGTCACAACCTTCTCGCAGCGGGGATCCACATGGACCGTCCATAAATGCGCCACATAGATCAATAGCAGATAGAAAAGTGGCACTGCAACTCCAAATGTGAACGTTCCGCCAGCTTCATAAAACATTGGATTACCCTCTTCATCCACAGGATGCAATCCTTTACCCACAATCGACTGTCGATAGAGAACCCATGACAGAGCTGTGCGAATAAGGGTATTGTGAAGAAGATATATAGGGAAAGAAATGCGGCCAAGGAAATTCATGAATGGGAAGGAAAGAAGGCGGCGAGCATCGCGGGAGAAAAAGACGCCGAAGACGAAAAACGTTGTTCCCAATGAGATGATATATCGGTTCACTTCGCCGCCGTTCGGCACAATGAGTTGGCCGACTGTGTCAAGTGCTCGACTCCATGGCACCCAGCTTGGGTTATCCTCGGGGAAAGAAGCAAGGAAGAGACCGAAAATAATCATGAGCGTGGATGTAGGTCTGGAAATGAACGTAGTAGCGTTTGACCCGTAGTCGGCGTGTAGTTCAGCGAGGAAAATTCCAGCGTAGATGTTCATTTCCATAACGACTGTCATTTAAACATACTGTTAATGAAAGTCCAGCAACACCGATGATTAGAAGTAACGTACCTTGCCCACCAGACCAAGCAAAAAGATAAAGGAAAATCAAGATTAGTTTTGTATATTTCGGTCGTGTATATGTCGTTCCCAGTAGTGTGGTATAGACCAACATGGATCCCTTCAGGAAGAACGGGATCGTCCAGTATGTATGATCGTAATCAGTCGCACCGCTGTGCCAGAATAATATAAGATTTCGAAGCAAACCATCAATGGCGCCGAAGAACGTTGGACCTGTTGACTGAGTACCCGATCCTCTGATCCAGCCAGCGTCGACCTGGCTAGCGATTTGGAACCCGTTGAGTTGGCAAATAAGCCAAACCATCAGAATGGCAGTATTCGTCGGCACTACCAGCCTACCGGTGCGAGTAAGTGTGCTCCGTGCGAGACTCTGCAAGGCCAAAGTGCTATCTCCATTTCGAATGTACTTCCTTGAGTTAAAAGAGTTCACGTATCCTGTAAGAAGGAAGAAGAGCGCGACTGCGAAACGACCAGCAACCACGAGTCGTAGAAATGGATATTGGAAGATAGAGACGGGGCCCTCTTCTGAAATTGCAGGCGAGTTCAGCCAACTTGCGAAGCAGGAGCATAGATGATAGGTAACGACGGTAAGAGCTGCAACTCCTCGGAGACCCTAGATGTTTCGTTAGTCACGCGTTAGTAGCAATGGTAGAAGGTATCTCACGTCGATCCAATTATCAGCTCGCTTTTGGGGCGCCATCATATGCCCGAAGGTTTGGGTGATAGCAAAGTGAGAGATGATAAAATCGTCTAATCATCTTGAAATGATCCATCTATGCGTGGATTAATTTGTTCACTAAGTGTTCGATTTCCGAAAACGTGATATACTGGACACTCTGCGGCGGAGGCCGTCAGGCCGAACACATATGGACATGCTCCAAAGAGCTTTTCCGGAAGAATCTCGCATGTAGAAAGTGATCATCAAGTGGAAAAAGTAAAACAACCATCATTCAGCCAAGTTGTGCCCGCGAGTCCCTATTGATTTGATGCCTTCCCCCGTGCTGATTATCTCGTTGGTCCAGTGGCGCCCGGTTTTTAGTGATCATCAAATGAAGCAATTGAAACTCAAGATTTCAATCATTCGGTTAGCTCGTTAGACTAGGCCCGCAGGATCACCGCTTCCGGACAACGTCTGAAATGGGCGCATTCCAGCAATGCGCCACCATTCCAACTGCCTCGGGGCCGCAAGCGCCCTTTGTGGATCATCAGCTTATTGCCGATCATTCTACCCCTTGGAAATGCAGAGCCCGGTCTAAGAGAGGATTCGCACCCTGTACAAGGTTGGCATGCCAATTAGGATCTCTAGTGTGGAGGCCTCAGGCGAGCACACCAACCCCCCAACCAACTTGAAGCATAGCGCAGGAATATCAACAGCTCTATTGAATATAGACATTTGATCTCTCGATAATATCTAAGGTAGTCCGATCCCCGCCTGAACATTCTCAATCTCAGCCGTGCCATTTTCCAGTTTCGTTCGCACAGACATCGGCACCTCCATTTTTTCGCGCAAATTTCAGTACTTATTCCACTGTTCCTCGCATGTAGCATCCCCACCGCAGCCCGCAAAGTGAATGACATGATCACCAGGCTGCCAGTGCTCTCCCAGCGCGTTATATTCCGGGTACGCGTTCATGGAGTGTTGATTTGTGATCGCCACATGATCCCGCACGATGTCGTGGTACTGCCACATATGCTCCACGCATCCTGCTCCGGAAAGATCCAGTTCTGAGAGATGTACAATGGATCAGTCCACAAATCGAGTAGCCACTTGCTCCAATCGCCTCGGCGCATCAGGAAACTGCCCACGTTCAAGCCCTCCGAGTCTTGCGAGATGATGAAACTGATGTCGTCGTGCTTATAGGAAGCCGGGGTGCTGAAGCTACTCATGCCGCCGCCAGCGCCGTGCACCTTGTGATCGAGCAGAATATTGCGTGCCAAGCCTTCCTTCGATAGTGGTCATAGATTCTTAGTGTCATGTTCGTGATGATGATATCTATGTCCATTCACCATACCCATTGGGCATCGGGGTGGCGCGCAAATGCTTCCTTCAGAACAGGAATATTTTTCCAATAGATTGGTGCGCCCCGGGACAAATTATAGCTCGTCATGTTGGCCCCCATGAAGTCAAATCCTTGCTTTTCGGTGTATGTCTTGCGGTTTTCGTAAAACATCTCTTTGATGTGTGGCATCCCAAGCATGCGGTTTGTACCAGAGCTACCAGTGACTATGACGACTCGGGCAACAACGTGTCCATCACTTTCTTGGCTGCCACACTTGCACTTTTGTGGATGCTAAGACCCATTGCTTCATATGCCGATTTGCCGTCGGATGCTCCATGCTGGATCCGCTTTATTCCGGTCTCCCAGGATGGCCAATGTGGTTGGTTGAGAGAGAAAGACTTCCAAAGGAGCTAGAAATTCTCGCGTCAGTGTTATTAGTTTGCATTACTACCATCGTAGGCCACACTCACAAATCCTCCGACCAGAATGGCTGCGGTAATCAAAATTCGAAGAATTTTGACACGCATAAGAGACGGCCTAACTACGTCAGAACTTGCAACCAGATATGTCGACTGCACTGGAGATACCTTATCATCGTGATCTCAATGGCTGGAAAGAGACCGGGACTCAACAATCACTTAATTTCGTCAAGGATCTGAGACGCAGGATGTGCGGCTGTTTGAATTGAACGAAGCACGATTCTTGACGATTTTGATCCTGAGACCGCCCCAGAGTGCTATTGCGATAAGATGGCGTAGAGAAATAAAACGACTCAGAAAAGAGAAGAGTGTTCCTGTCCGCCCGTCCCTGATACGAACAGCTAAGAGCTATTTGTCGATAGTGTTGAATGGTGCGATATTACCGCATGCGGAAGTCTTGGCAACCACTCAGAATGGTTTCCAGTAGTAGAACCTCGATTTCGAGGTTTCAAAAACTGATTTACCCTTTAAGTGACCCTTTTCGAAGCATCTGAAATATAGGAATAATTGTTGAAAGCCGAATATCTAGAATAAAAAGAGATGGTCAGCCTACGAAGCCGAGTTGTCGCTGGCCTCTCATCCTGTGATCTTTGGGCCGCTTTCGGCTGATCTCACGACTCATCCGCGACACCGGAATTTTGTGCATGATTTTTGCCAGAATGACGCGGATCCGGATGCGTCTGTGTTGTTCCCGGGTGTAGATCAAATGCAGTCATATGTTTGGCGACAGACCTAATTAATCCATCGTTGCTCATTTCCATCTTTGTTGACAATTCTCACCATCAATGTCCGCTCGATACCTCGAGTGGTCGCAAAGATGACGCGCCGACTCCGTATCTTGATCGCATCAGCTCTTGCGATCGCTACCATTTGGTACTTGTCAGGATGGACTACATCTCAGGAATATACGCCGCCTGAAGCCCTGCCGGGCACGTACCACCACGATGCGTCCGAGCATATCAACTTCTGGCGCCAGTTCCAATCGCTGTTGATGGAACACAAGCCAAGATGTAATCCCCCGCGACGATTGGCAAACGCAAACTCGACCGGCTTCAAAGCTTCGAACCCCGATCCCCGGCCAGACCTCCTGAAGATGTCCACCCGCGATGTTTTGCGCATGAAGCGGGCACACATCGAGTTCGTCGATGCCATTACCACCGATCCGCCTCAATTGGCATACGTCCCGGGCACAAAGGGTATTGTCACTACCGCCGGCGGTGCATACCTCCCAGTGTTGGTAATCTCACTACGCATGCTGCGCCGCACGGGCTCATTTCTTCCCATGGAGGTATTTCTAGCCTCGCGCGACGAATATGAGGAATACATCTGCGACACGGTTCTACCATCATTGGACGCAAGATGTGTTGTGCTGTCTGATATCCTCGATGCAGTTCCAAAAAGCAATAAAATCGAGAAATACCAGCTGAAGCCATTCGCCATGCTCTTCTCATCATTCGAAGAGATCCTGTTCCTGGACGCCGATGCGTTTCCGATCCTAAAACCGGAGCTGATCTTCGAGGAAGCTCCCTTTACAGACACCAAGTTCGTCACATGGCCTGATTTTTGGGCGTCCACTGCTTCCCCATTCTTCTACGAGATCTCCTCGCAGCAAGTGCCCCCTATGGACTCGCGACAATCAACCGAGTCAGGAGAAGTGGTCATTTCAAAGAGATCTCACCTGCGGACTCTCCTACTATCCACATATTATAACTTCTGGGGTCCGACGCACTATTATCGCCTCCTTACCCAAGGCGCCGCAGGCGAAGGAGACAAAGAGACCTTTGTCGCGGCGGCAGTCTCTCTTGGCGAACCATTCTACCAAGTCAGCGAAAGTATCTGCGCAATGGGCCACGCGACAAAAGGAGGCCTCGCTGGATCTGCAATGGCTCAATTCGATCCGATTGAAGATTATAGGTTGACGCAGCAGGGAGAATGGCGTGTTAATGGGTCAAAAGCTGCGCAACCGCGTCCATTCTTCATTCATGCCAACTTCCCAAAGTTCAATCCAGCCACTGTCTTTAGCAAACAGGCTGTGAACCCGGCTTTCTTGGATGATGGGAACTATACGCGGGCTTGGACGACACCAGAGGACTTGATTCTTGGGTTCCCAGTTGATGTAGAGAAACAGTTCTGGGCGGACATCCTGTGGACAGGATGTGAGTTGGAGACGAAGTTTGAGAGCTGGAAGAATAAGACGGGGATTTGTGATGGGGTGAAGAAATACTGGAAGGCTCAGTTTGGGGCGGAAGATCCGGCTTCTGTATAGTACATTCAATTTAATGATGAGCGGCGTTGAATTTCTCTTTTTCTTTCCATTGGCAAATTATGAGTCTTGCTTCTTCCATGATCTTACAGTACAGAATAGATGCGAACTCCCAAAATTAATCTCCTGACCGTTCTGCTCTGGCGCGACTTGCGTGCGATGAGTAATCCCAGCTCCCCATTACATGAGCCACCTCTTAATTAGAATTCCTGACAGAGAAGACCAAGGTCCGCAATGTTCAGAGCACAACATTTGGGGATTCTGCCTTCGCCACAGCTCTGCTTGAAGCTGGGGCCATCAACCGCATTAGTGGCTGTTGATTGAACGTGGGTTAGCGGATGTTCAGATCTGGCCGCAAAACAGGAATTCCAACTTACCAACTTTGCACCTGGTATCCGCAAGGCTTAAAGTATTGCTAGTACAGCAGCTAGGGAAATTGTATATCGCGTCGGAACAGGGAGCGTCTTCACGTTTGGCGAGTGTGGTAGGGTGAGCCAGGGCAGCGCCAATGGAGATGGAGAGGAGAAGCGGTGAGAACTTCATGGTGAGATTGTCGTTGTGAATTATTGGAGGGGGTTTGAATACAATTCGAAATTGAAACTGAACAAATAGGATAGGAGTGGAGATGGGCAAGACTTATGGTTTTTGGGGGGATTTGGGATATGAGGCCTCCTCCGCCGCCACGCCAGCCCATGTCAACTATATGAGTATTCCACAAGACATCACGAATGTCCACGGCGGCCTAGACTTAATCTAAGACATAAGAATTTATTTTTCTCACCTCACTTGCCCAGATCTAACCTTGAATTGCGAAGATCACTTCCATTTCTAGTTAGATCACTAGGCCCTACTAGTGGAAGGCCATCGATCAAACTCAAAAATGGATGAATGGAAAGCTCCACGTCCTTCGGCAATTGTGCCATTCACCGACAAGCATAGCTAGGCTTAACTTGATGAAGCTTGCACAGACACTCAAGACAATGGATTGCTGCGATTTGTGGGTTGATTCACCCGATCGGCCGGTTTAGCCTTGTAAATCAGTTATGTGATGAAGAATGCTTCAGGGTGGGTTTTGACAACATGAAGTAGGTTTAAAGTTCATAACGACGCCCCGTCGGCTATTGTAGCCGAAATATAGTCAAAGGAGTACTCGACCGTTCGCCCTCAGCACAACTCTATACTCAATGTCTTGGTCTGCGAATTCCTAGCGAGAGGCTTTTTTTTCTGTCTCATCCCATTCAAATAAACAAGAAACCGCTATAAGTAATCGCATGCTTTTTCCAAGTCTGAGAAAACGAGCATCTTCAAAGGAAGCTCGAGGCTGGAGGCCATCGACTTATGCAAACTATGGAAATACCCTTTGGTTTCTCGAGTCTTTCCAAGAAGTTGAACCAATGCCAATGGCCCCAAGATTTGAATTACGGAGATGACACATTTCTCAGCACAACTTGTGGATAGTTCTGAGTTGTACCGTTACAATATATGCAACGAGCAACTTGGATATTCAACGAATCAGTCTTCCCCGAGCTCACCCTTTACCCAAGCTACCGCTTTCCTTTATGTCTTAAAAGTATATCACATATAGTACGGGGCGAATATGGCCATGCGCTACGAGCCATATACTTAGGCTTTTAATATTAGACAAATATGAGAAGAACTCAGGGGTGAACACACAATAGAGTCTGTCAATCGGTACCGGCCAGTACTGTCAGGGCGTACAATAGAAGCCCGCGTGATACGATCATCGCCGGCAAGGCAAATCCTAGCTACTACATCTCTCCCGAGATCGACCTAATTGATACTGAGGCGCACAGGACAAATTCAATAAGATGGAGGACAGGTATTACAACTTTCATTCGTCCGAATGGAATTTCAAATTTTGAGACTAATGAATCTGGGCTTTTATCTAGAAGTAAGCAATATTCAATCTCAACGAGACTTGAGCAATAACTATGCCTGTTGTCTCAATGGCTGTTTTTGCACCAAATTTGTGGTAAGTCTGAAAGCCCATATAGTTCGTGGTGCGAGAAAATCGCCGCTTCAAATAAAACGTCATTGAAGAAAAGGAGACAGCGATTCATGAACCTGAACCTATAGATGTTAACATATTGAATGTTCAATTTGTTTCATTCTTCATTTAGCAAGTGCCTTCAAGTTCGCAGCATCCTAGATAGTGAGGACCGGATCTCACGCAAGTCTCCAGAGTCACAGGAGCCCTCTCTTCACTTTTCAGGCGCACATTGAACATATTGCATCCCCTGAAACCCTCCACTGATTCCATCACTTTTACTATTCCTGCATTTGCCATTGCCGATTCTTTTTCTTTCCTGAACAACTTCGCAATGCCGACCTTGAACCCACTCAAGACGCTGCAGCCATTCAACAAAGATCTCAACCCGGTCTCCAGTGATCCCGTTGAGTGTGATGTCCAAAATATCACAGCCAGATTCTTCCTGAACCGGAGCCTCGAAGAGCTCATCCCACCCAGATATCTGAGACGTGCAAATCAGCGTAAGCTCAACTTCTTTGTTCTTTCTCTCTTTTGAATAATGAAGGAAGAAACATTGAACCGCAGACGATGTCATACTAGCTAACTCGTTCTACAGCAAATGTCCAGCGAAGGGCTTGGATCTTCAGAAGCGGCAACGAATATGCCCGTGGAGTGGACATGGAATGGTCCAAGGTGGACATTCGTTATAGAGGGGTCTTTCAGAGTCTCTTCAAGTGTCCGCACTTCACAAAAGGACTGTGGCAGGGTGGATCTCAGGACTGTCGGTTTGAGCTACTCACAGGTCGAATCAAAGCTCAGTCCCAGGTCATCTACGCGTTGTTGAGCGAGATTGGTAAGATGATTGATCTCAAGCGGGAGACCTGTGATGGAGATAGTATCTTCTACTTGGCGTGAGTGATCGTGCCCGACCTGGAGCTGCGGCAGCACCTTTGAATCTTACTGAATGTCACGAAGGCCTCACTTGCTGGGTACTCAGATGGAGTACTGGACTGGATACCGTGAGAAACACAAAGATGCACCCGAGACAGCGGGCTTTCTATCCCTCGAGTTTAGTCCTGATTCATGGACTAGCCACACCATTCTTCCGACTTCCACGGTACGCAAGAAGCAACAAGAACCATTTATTCTTCATGTTCAGCTGGCACAGCTAACAAAATCCAAGACCACCAAGGAACAGCCTCTTGCCTCCGCCCTCTCAGACAAATTCAAGATGATGCTTGGCCAACTGCTGCAACACCTACGATACCTCCCTAACCCGGGCGACAGGCTCCCAGACCAGGAAGTATTCCTGATCGGTCTCCACGGCTCAAAGCTCCATCTTATGCGCACCTACTTCCCCGGCCAGAAAATCTCCAGCTTGTGGTGTCGTCGTAAAATCTCCAGCCCACTACCTGTATTCTCATTCGAAACAATCCAAACCCTGAGGTCTCTTTCCCCAGAGACTCCCTCCAGTCTACACGTTGAAAACTTCGTCGACGAACGCTGTTTTAGCATCCCACTTTCCAGCGTCGAAGCAATTTCCCCTTCCACTCCCGGCAGCAGCCGTTTCTACGGAACCGAGAATATAGAGCGAGTACGCCAGCAACTCGAAGCTAGCAAGATGGAGCAGCTGGACAACGAACCCGACGTGCGTACCTTTCGTGTCCTGGCTTCACGTGAGTACGATCTCTGGGACCAACAGGACTTTGCCACCGCTGTCCAAATGCTTGTCGCCTTGCACTTCTATCTCCTGAGTGGAAATGCCCGATGCGGAACCCTGCAGCAAGTATTCCAGAAGCATCCCCACGTTGAGGACACTTCAAGCCCTGGCAGTGGGCTGGATGATGGCCCGGCGCGCGATACTCGGGTGTATCATGAGTTGCACGCACAGGAGATGTATTTCGAGGAGAAGGAGGAGGAGCTTCGTCGCGAGGGGCTGATTGCGCGCGAGGAGGCCGATGAAGCTCACCGTCGGCGAGAGAGTATGCGCAATGCACAAGATGATCGCATCGGTAGTCTTCGTGATGCTCGGCGGGACTGGTGGGATTTTGTGTGGGAGGATGAGTGCATTCTCATTCCTAAACCTAGATGTCCTCAGGGCGATGAGGAGATGATCGTTGGCAATGTCGACGCTTGAAGTTGCGATATCTAAAACATGAAGTGTGAAGATCATGTTGTGGCGGAGATATACTAAAATGCATGATCATATCATTAGTAGCGAGAGTATCCCTAGCAGTACGTCGCTCAATATACAAGGGAAATCGGCTGGAAATCACGAGTCTCAAGACTATGTATACGCTTCAGGCTGTTCAGGGGCGAGCTCAATCGCACCTATTCGCATGAAATTGGGAATATTACCCCTCTTTACCGTATCCTTACCTTTGCTTCTATGATATCTAAATCTATAGCTTTATCTCTAGAATTACCATTAGAATACTCGCCTATTCCTCTTCTATCTTCATAGCACATACTTATCGATAAGCGTTCAGGGGTTAAAAATGAAGTGGAAAAGAAGAGCCAAGGGCTGCCAGACATTATTCGGCAACTCATGCACATTAATTGTTGCAGCCAAACTTCAGGGTCAATTCACCATCAAAAGTGGCAATGTATGAAACAAGTCATCATGTTTTTGAATTCAGATCAAATGGATTCATAGCATTCAAAAATGCTCCAAAAAAGATAAATATGTACAGGAAAAGAAACGAAGGAGGAAGAGGACCGTTCAACGCTCCCACTTCCTTCCTCCTGCCCCCAACAAACATAAACCACATCCTTGACCGACTCGCGGTCTGAGCAATATGTAAATTTTATACAAAAAGAAGAGAATGGCAAAGAATCAAGGAACGGAAGATGGAAGACCTAGTCTACTCGCGCCGCCGATCAGATTCAAACACAGTAAATGCATCAATGCCTTTTCCGTCCTCACCCCCGGTGCGGAAGAATTCAGTCACCACTCCTATGGCGTAGCATGAAGCTGCTGTCACTGTACTAGCGAACAATACTCTGCGGAAGATCCCTGGCTTGGATCTGGGTTTCAGCTTCGAATTTGGGCTGGACGAGCTTGGGGGCTTGGACCGATTAGAAGGTTGATCGCATGGGACCTATCTTAAACACTCACCTGAAAGGTGGAGTGGGAAGTCGGGTAGGAGTCGTGGCGACTAGAATCGGCGATGTCCTGGTTGACTTTCTTTTCGGCGGAGTGTAAGGTGTTGGCGGCTGTACTGGCGGAGCGGCGAAAGACAAGAATGTCACCCCCACCGGTAGCGATATCGTAGCCGTCTGTTTGCATCTGCTGGAAGTAGGGGACAAACTTGGCGGGGTTGTGTAGACGGGCGAGTATGTCTTCGGGTGCTGTGGTTGAGGTGGTGCCGAAGAATGAGTCGACTTCAGATGCACTGATCTTTGAGACGGAAGAGTCGTAGGCTAAGATGCGGTATTCACTGGTGGACCATTGAGCGGGGTTTTCTTGATTAATTGTGAGGAAGTCGCCGACTCGGTCTTCGGCGGCTTCGAAGTCGAGGTCTGACTTTGGGGACTCGGTCTTGCTGTTGACTTTTGAGACTGAGGAAGAGAGTGAGCCAGTGGTGGCTGCATCGGACAAGAAGAGAGCTTCAACCTCGCTACCGGGGTCGCAATTAATGTTGACATTGGCTTTCTTGGTGGTCATGGGCTCCACAGCGGGTGCTGTTGGAAACGACTCATGCTCGACAGAAGCAGGATCAGCAGCAAATTTGGCCTCTAGCTCGCTCCCCGGAGGGCAATCAACGGGGACGCCCAAGCTTATAGATTCAGAAACGATTTTTGCTTCGAGCTCATTACCAGGAGAGCAGTCAACGGTTGGTGGAGCATCCTCAGTGACGCCGGCAGCTTGGTAGTCAAGCCCGGCGAAGCATGAAGCGAACTTGGCATCCAGCTCGTTCCTAGGGGGGCAGTCGACAGAGTCACAATTCTCACTGCTCCTGGGCTGAGCATCGAATGTATCGAAAGGACGATATTGGTCCCTCTGAGAGGCATGATTGGCCACGAACACAGCCTCTAGCTCGTGACCTGGAGTACACTCAACATTAACACCAGACGTTAGACCTGAATCAGGATCCAGTTTCTTCTCTGATTCCAGAACCTGCATAGTCTCAGTGCCGGGCTGCTCCGTGCGGGGCGATTTCGAAACAAAAAGAGCATCCAACTCGTTACCAGGCGAGCAGTCGACGTGAACATTGGGTTTCACGATAGACTCCTCACCATGAGGCACCTTCATCATCACTTGTGCTTCTTTGAAGCTAGCCGGTTCGGTATTGAAAAGAGCCTCCAATTCGCTTCCACCAGCGCAATCGACAGACTCGGGATGGGGTGTTTTGGCGCCTTCCTCACCTAACGGCTCGGACACAAATTTGGCCTCGAGTTCATTTCCAGGAGGACATTCAACACTAGTCAAGGCATCTTTGTCCGCGGGTTTCGGCGGCATGGGAGCCATACGTCCGCTGATAGGGTCATACTGGTATCCTTCCGCACCCGGCTCAGGAGACTTGACGAAGTTGAAGTCTTGACAGTGAGCTTTGGAAGGATTCTCTTCGACAGCAGGTTCGATATTCAAAAAAGAGCGCAAGAAACTGGGCCAGATGTGGTCCTGCTTGTCCACACGGTATGAGTCTAACCGGCGACCGAAGATGGCACGAAAAGGGTCTTCGGTCGCGCTTCTCTTAATGTAAGCCATCCGGTGATGTAGCTGTTCGCGCTCTGTATCCCAGAAATCTTTCCCTCGGCCAGCGGAGAATCCTGAGAATCTGGAGCGAGAGCGAGGAAGCAAGCCCCATGGGAAACTCGAGTTCGAGTCATGGTGGCCCGTAGAGGGCCACGATTGGCACTCGACTTTGCGGGAAGGGTTGGCTTGAGGATGACGGTGGTACTTGGCAATTCGACGAAAGATACGTTCCACATCATCTTGTTTGCTATGACAGTGGCGAGCAGCACCTATTACACTTCGACTAGCGGTGTGGGTAACAACTAGATGTGAAAGGGCTGGGCGGGCGCCCGTTGAAGACGTGGCTAAAAAGGAACTCATGATTGATTTGGATACGTATGCCCCAGGGTGGGCTTTGAGGTGTCTCTGGTAGATTTCAGGCTGTATAGAAGTGGACTGGAAGTAGCTCGCGTCGTGGGCTCCAGAAAACCGTCGATCATACCCACTCGCAACGGGGTGTATAAGAGCGGGTCCGCTTATCCCGACTCCAAGGAAGGCGTTCGGAGACCGTTCAAGGTAAATCGTCAGTATGCAGAGGCGTGCGAGTGAATGGTCGTGAATGTGCAAACAAAGATGAGGTATTAGACGGTGTAGAGAATAGAGACAGGCCTAGGGAGTGAGCAGGAGGACACAATAGCAGGAGCAATGGACTCCGAGTTGAGTGGGGCAGAGTCCGATCATCGCGGGGTCAGCAAATCACAGCGTAAGAGTCACGGGATCCCCGCATGTTATCAACCCATGACGTCAAACCAGAAGCCCGCGAATCGTGGGTCATTGCTGTATCGCAATCCATCGTCATCAATCATGCATGCGGATCCATTCATTTGTTTGGCATCGGCACACCTGCCTTACTCCAGATTCTAGGCTCTGGAATTAAAGTCTATAGTCGGTTGCTCCAGAATCGGAGACCCTCTATCCCTTCTTCTCGACACAGGACCCCCCGATCTTCAGCCATCTCGAGTTCTTCAGCAGCCACACCGACACTCCATTTGAAGCGCTGCGCTGCCTCCTGCGCTGTCACAGCACGACCAAACTCCCTCCAGTCCCATGGAACCGGCTCCTCGGGTGGCACGACTCGTAGTTCATCCATCCATTCCAGAAGCTGACGTACTGTCTTGTCGTCGCTCCAATCGAACCTCTGCACCACAAGTAGACCACTCTTGAACCGACGCAACCGAACTGGTAACTTGAGCTTTTCCCACAACTCAGCTGCCCGTTCAAAGTCGGAGGGACTGACGAGTTCGACTCCGTTGCGGGATCGGTTGAACACCGCCCATAAGTCAATCAGGCTCATAATGCCGCCCTCCCGTTGCAAAATCCCCTTGCGGTCGTCTGTTAGATATTCGGCGAGGTTGCGTGACAACTCTGATAGATAGAGGTTCTCTGATCCTGAGCTAAGCATATCCTTGGTAGTCACCATTCCCAAGGCAGCTGCGGATTCTGATAACACTGCGTTGGTCTCTGCAGAACCCTCGTTGCTCGCCATTCCAGACTCCCTGGCAAGAGTCTCTGCGAGAGCTACGATCTGTTTTGCAGACGCCATCAGCGCCTCGAGATCCTCAAAGGCATTACCTATCACCAGCTGATTGTTCATGCGAGCTTCGAGTCCCCGTTGCTCTAAGCCTGCAATACCCACAGCGGTACGTAATGCTGGCTGAGGACTTTCTATGGCTGTACTAGTCGGCGTACTTGATGATGTTTGCGAGGGTGGAGGTACTGGTGGCGCATTTTGTAGGAGCCATTTCCGCTGAATGAGGGCCCCCTTCAGTCTCTCGTGGAAGATTTTCTCTCCGCCGGCTCGAAATGAAAGCTTGATGCTCTCCGTCACTTCCGTATTGGTGATGCGCGTTTGACCGAAGAATGGAGCTGGAGAGTCTGAGCGACTCGCATTGACTTCTCTATTTGACGTCGGGGCCGACAAAAGCGGTGCGCCGCACATCTCACATTCGATGAGAGATGAGTGGTTCACGAACGTGCAGCGATGGCACGATATAGATTCATTTCCTGCAGGATCGGTCCAGCTTGCATTTCTTGTGATGGCACTATCTTCGACCTGCAATGAGTCCGAGCTGGGTAACAGCGGATCTCGACTAGCGGAACCGGCGGCGGCGCTAATCGCCGCTTTGAGGACGGTCGTGAATGGTGGTTTGATACCGCAGGCCAGACATGGTGGTAAGTTTACTGCCGGAGTAGCTGTCGTAGTGTCAAAGTTTGAGGGGACGGGGTTAGAAAATGAGCAAATAGGACAAATCCACGTCGCGTTGATTGGTTTCGGAGAAGACGATGGATGTGGCCCGGCGGATTGAGGATGCGGGGAGAGCGGCTTCACCGGTTGTAGGCTGGTCTGCGATACAGCAGGACTGCCATTTACGCTTCGCAAATTGTCCTTACTTTTCTGCGGCTTTGGATATATTGTGATCTTCGGCGATGATTTCAGGAAGCCAGCCTAATGAGACAAACCTTAGTGATTCAATACCAAGTATTGTGAGGTAGATTGTACCTGATATTCTGCTCGATCGATCTCCTTCAGGTCGATCCCCACAGAATGTTTGCGCGGATCTTCCGCAGCCACATAGCATACACGATGCGACGTCAAGTAGGCATGGCCATTTTGGTAATTGGGGATCTTGTATTTCCTGGGTGGATATCAGTATGGCGTCAACCCGCAACCCGGGAACCCGGGAACCACATACCCTTCATACAAGCCCACCGCATCCTGGACAAAGAGAAGAGTCTCGTCAGGCAACAGTAAAGGCCGCAATGCAGTCGTTAGGTCAAGAGACTTGAAAAACATCTAGCAGGTGGCATAGGGAAGCGCACGCGATAGCGCGACTATGATAGACCGCGGGGCCGGAATAAAGTAAATCCGGGGTAAGCGAGTTGAACTTCAAACCTCACTCTTCAACTTTGACCCGGTGCGCTGTCAGTGAACACTGACTTCCTAAATCTACGGTTTCCCAAATTCTCATTTCTGCTTCCTCCGTAGCCTTCTTGTCTATCTTGTCCCTTACTTTCCGAGTTCTTTCTTCGATCTTACTTCTTGTCACCCTTCGCCACTTTACAACTTTTTTAGAGACCCTCGGGATGAGCTTCGCCCCGTGGCGTGCCACGGCCTCGGCCTCGAACCCCACACCTGCTGCTTATCCACCTACTGGTAAGTAATCTATTCCGCCTTCACTATGTGATATGATGCTGACCTACCTCATAGCGACCCCTGCCTATATTCCTGTTCAAGCACGTCGTAGCCTTGCCTATAACAAACCAGCCCCAGCCATCAACGGAGCCGACATGACACCAGCGGATGCAACTCCGCCACCGCGCGTACAGTTTCCACCTGCCGTACGAGCGTATGTGCAACGCTGTTTCGCGCCAGAAAACAAGATGGCCAGCGTGACTGCGCAGGAAATGCAAGAGAAGCTGAAGTTTGTCATCACCGATGCGGCAGAGAACAATAAGCTCCACACCATAGACTGGGAGAGATTGGCTCTCCCACAAGTCATGATCCAGAACGAACGCAACAAAATCCTGGCCAACCCCAACGTGTCGAACTGGGGCATGTCTACCCCTTCTTCGCCGGTGGATGCCTCCCGCAAGAGAAAATCGGGTCTCGGCCACGATGCAGAGACGCACCCCTGGACAAAAGCTAACAATAACACTCGCAACCGGTTTGAAGACCGGATCACTCACCCTTCCACAGAGAAGAGACCCCGCATGACAACAGATGACTCTAGTAAGTCAAAAGCTAATTTGGAGATGAGAAAGAAGCGCTTTGAGGGAGCTGGAGCCAACTACGGATCTGCCTCACCTGTTCCCTCGCCGGCCCGCAGCCCCCCAGTCGACCAAGGACCCGTGATTGGCCGTTGCCAAACCCTGGAAAAGAATTACTTCCGCTTGACATCGGCCCCGAACCCGGACACCGTGCGGCCACTTCCCGTGCTCAAAAATACACTGGACCTACTCAAGAGGAAATGGAAACAAGAGGGCAATTACGGCTACATTTGCGATCAATTCAAATCTCTCCGCCAGGACTTGACGGTTCAACATATCCGGAACGAATTCACCGTGATTGTGTACGAGATCCACGCGCGCATCGCCCTGGAAAAAGGCGATCTGGGTGAGTATAATCAGTGTCAGACACAATTGCGGGTTCTATACGCAGCGCAGCTAGGCGGACATCCGACGGAGTTCAAGGCGTATCGTATTCTCTATTTCATTTACACGCGCAACTGGACGGCCATGAACGATGCGCTCGCCGACGTAACCGCAGACGACAGGCAGGACCTTGCTGTGAAGCATGCGCTCGATGTGAGGTCTGCGCTGGCGCTCGGAAACTATCACCGTTTTTTCCAGCTGTATCTGGATACCCCGAATATGGGCGCTTATCTCATGGACATGTTTGTCGATCGGGAACGGTTGACTGCTCTGGCTGCTATCTGTAGAGCGTGAGTGACCCCTATTACATCTGCTTATGTCCCTTTTGAGGAAAAAGAACATACATGCTGACTATTACAGGTACAAACCGGACGTGAATATCCGCTTCATCACGGAAGAGCTTGGCTTTGAGTCCGATGAGCAGACCGCGCGGTTCATTCTCGAAAATTCATCACCCGAGTTACTCGAGGAGAAGAATGGGTCTGTGAGGCTGCTGACCGGAAAAGCAGGCCTGCTATTTGAACAAGCCAAGGCTGCAGCCCACGCGGTGGTTGACATCAAGGGCCAGATCTAGGTCGAAGTCCAAAGTCATGTCATCCCTTTCCAGTAGACTCGGTCGGCTTTTCTTTCAGCAGGGCGTTTTTCGAGTCGAGCTAGCCCCAGTTCCTTTTTCCCCTTGGAGTTGCCCCATTTCGTTTTACTTCTTTATTTCCCTCCCTTTCAGGTCTGCAAGAGTCGCATACTAATACCCGCTGGCGTCTCGTTTGGGGCAGGGGATTGTGGACTTGGTGTTGGTGTGAGGTTGGTGTTGGAGTGCTCGACTAGTATATGTCGTTTCCGGAGTACATTTTGAGCAAAAACAAGCATGGCATTTATTTCGTTACCTTGACTTGTTCTACTTTATGGTAGTGGGATAACGGCATATGGCCACCTCGAGATTTTGATGACCTATGAACCTCAAGGTCGCCACATCAGACATTGACTTTTACGTAGAGTCTGAAAAGCGCGTCACAGACGTCAAGTTGAGATTTTCCCCTATCATCCTAGGATACCTTCAAGTGAATGGTCCCCTCATGGGGTCACGGGAGGTTGACACCTGACTCTCCAGGCCACTAACTCCACAATGATTTGCACCCGGGTCTGTCATTTGTTTCGTAAATCACCCACACTCTGGCAGGTCGTGTGAATCACTCACGGACGAATCAAAGACAGCGTACGCAACCGTGTTTGCTGTCTTCCATCTATCCTTCCATTGTCCTTCCATGGAAGCCATGGGCGACGCCCCGCCACGTGGGTTTCACTGCGGCGTCAGCCATGGGTGGCAGTGAGAGGGTCAACGCACCGAGTGGATGCCCACACACCGAAGAATATTAGCATCTCAAGCGAGATGGTATATATCCACGGTCGCGGTATAGTAGAACGGGGTACCTGTTACGCGGACCCTCGACTCATTTTCAGCCGGTCATCGTTTGCAGTCATCCATAAGCCCCCTCGAGGGTATGGGATCTTTGGTTATAGACCAAATAATAGAGTCAATAGGGCTGGCCACACTGACATCATCGGCGATCGGCATTGTTCAGCCTGGCCTGTGTCTGCTTTCTCCGGGCGGATGAAGGACCCGGACCCAGGACAGCCCACGTCGATCTATTTATACGGCGAGTTACGTGGGCAGAGTGGTCCAGGGCCGAATTTGCATGCTTTTTGCAGGATAGTCTACCGGGACGCTGCAGGGGCCGCGCATTCGAAGCCCCGGATTTAATCAATCTTTGAATTAGTAGCAAAGACTTGATTTTGCCAGGGCTAGGCCTAGCCCGGGGCTTTGGTCTGTTCATTTCCCGTGCGCCCTAACAGAATGCATGCCGATCTAAGCGGCTTTGGGAATGGAACCTCTCATTCGATCCACGGTTGGTGCGCCTGGCCGGACCACGGATGAGTTGAGGGGAGTGTAAGGGAAGGTGTTCCTCTATTTTACAGTAAGCATGGGATAGGTCTTTTGTCTTTGGGTAGTGTTCCAATGCGAGTCGAGGACTCAGCGAGGAATGTTGATTAACCGCCGAGCACAAAGGGAACCTAGCTGAATGTCTGCCCAATGCTGAGCCTGTGTACGCTGTATTACGTGTATGTTCGGATCTTCAATGAACTGCTGGGTGTTCATTGGGGCTGTATGCGCCCGTGGATTTGCTGTCAGGGCAAAGACGACCTGAGGAGTCGCCACCTATACCCCAATTTGGATTTCCATAGATAGCTCGTATCTTTCTCGAAGCTGAGGATAGAACCAAAAAGCGGGCCTCTCATCATCAACCCGCCCGTTCCTGTGGTTGGAACCGCAATACCGTACACTTCGTGATATGGTCGCATTCAAGGGCCAGGAAAAAAAAAAGGGAAGCTGATCCCCTTTTTCTCCCTGCTTTTCTGACTTGTCATCACTCTCTTTCCCCTCTCCTTTCCGTCCCTTCTCTTTCCCCAGGTCACAATGAAGGTAAGCTGCCCCTCGGATACGTTACGCGCCGTATTGTGTGTCATTCACCTAACCCGCGATTTCAGGCCATCAGACGATCCTTGAAGGGGGAAAAAGAACCCAAGCATCATCATCACATCTCTATTACCCCCAAATCTGCGCTCGCGATTCTTCCACCCAAAAAGGTATTTCCTTGTTTCTCCCTTTCTCCCCCCCCCCCCTTTTAACCCCACGGTGTAATCCGTAAACGAGTGAAACACGTTCCCCCCCTCTCTGGTGTCCCACAGCAAAATGTGGCTGACCGCACAAGGTGATCAAAGCTCTCTACGACTACCACCCCGAAGGCAACAACCAAGAATTGGCTTTCAGCAAGGGCGACTTCTTTCACGTTATCAGCAGGGAGGACGACTCGGACTGGTACGAGGCCTGTAATCCGCTTATCCCTGAGGCTCGAGGGCTTGTTCCTGTCTCCTTCTTCGAGGTCATCGGCAAAAACGAAAGGGATAGTGGGGGTTCCGGCGATCTGCATAAAAAGGACCACCACGACTCTGGCTTCTCCGACCGCATTCCTTCATCTCCCAACAACACCACCCGTCAAGGCGCCTTCAGGATGTCTGCGCTCGGCAAGGGCCAGGGCGCCATGGTTTACGGCATTGTCCAGTACGATTTCCAGGCCGAACGCACCGATGAACTCGACGCGAAGGCTGGAGAGGCAATTATTGTCATCGCCCAGTCCAATCCCGAATGGTTCGTCGCTAAACCCATCGGTCGTCTGGGTGGCCCGGGCTTGATTCCGGTCTCCTTTATTGAACTTCGCGACATGGCCTCGGGCCAAGCCGTCACCGACCCGCTGGAGGCTGTGCGACGCGCCGGTGTCCCCAAGGTGGAGGAATGGAAGAAGATGACTGCCGAATACAAGAACAGTAGCATCACTCTCGGCAAGATTGAGGGCGGCCACGCCTCTAGCGGCAGCATGAGCGGCGTCACCAATGGAATGGAACAGATGTCCATGAACCCCAACCAAAGCGCACACATGAGCCAGAACGGCAACGCTTACGTACGTCCGTCACTTTCGTGAATGCGACACAAATATACTGACAATCTATCCAGCCCTACCACCAGCGCAACGCCAGCAAGGGAACACTCGCATCGCAGGCCCCTCCGACGCAAAATGCCAACTTCCAACCCGTCCTTGCACCGGTCGCCGCCTCGATCCCCCGCTATTGCTTTGATAACGATAAATACTGGTACATCATCGAGGCCAAGATGGAGGACGGTCGCTGCTGGGAACTGTCAAGATACTATCACGACTTCTACGACTTCCAGATCGCGCTCTTGACCCAGTTTGAAGACGAAGCCGGCAACCGCGGCCGACCTCGTACCCTCCCTTTCATGCCCGGCCCTGTTACCCACGTTACCGATGCGATCTCCAACGGCCGTCGCCAAAACCTCGACGAGTATATCAAGAAACTTCTCGCTATGCCTCCGCACATCTCCCGCTGCCAACTTGTTCGACAATTGTTTGCGCCGCGCCAAGGCGACTTTGAAATCGACCCGAACGCCTTTGGCGAGGAGGCACGGTACTCGGGCGAGTCGCACCACTCAGACCCCTCGCGCAGCCTCTCCCGCCAGTCTTCCCAGGTCCCGATGAACGCTTCCCAGGACCACACGTCGCAACCGCAGCGCCCTCAGCAAAGCTCAGGCTCAGTTTCGACTGGCTCTATTGCGCCCCCACCCATGAACCGCCAAGCGAGCTCCCTAACGCAGGTTTCCTCGGCCTCGAACTCGAGCGCAATGAAGGTCAAGGTATTCTTCCAGGATGACTTGATCGCAATCCGCATCCCATCCGGCGTCAGCATGCAGCATCTGAAAGACAAGTTGTGCGATCGACTGAAGATCCAGGAGGATATCATCGTGCAGTACCGCGATGAGACATCCGGATCCTACGTCGATCTGGTCTCTGATCAGGATCTGGAGGGTGCCATGCAGCGCAATACAAAGTTGACACTGTTTGTCAGCGTCGCCTGAACCTGGACCTGGACCTGGCCCTGAATCCGACAGACAGCGCGCGGCGCAATGGTGCATTGAGGATCATGTTCATGTTCATTCTGTGTTTCTTCTTAATTTCCCATTTTGTTTGCAACGAGTAACGGTGCATTTGGAGTTCTGGCATCCACCTTTCGAGATTTCCCTGTGGCTACGTTAGCCCTTTGAGCGATTGCACTTGATTTTTCCGTGTTTCGAGGGGGGGACGTTCGCGATGTTACGAATATGACGCGTGATGTATGGCATGGCCTTTTATTTTCTGCTATCTTTCATGTTTATTATGGTCAATTTTTCTTTTTTTTCCTTCGCATTTTTCTCTCTCTGCCTTGATTCTGATTCCTTTCTTTTTTTATCTGTCTTTGACTACCCTGTCTGGGCCATCTCCTTTCTCATCTATACCTTGTTTTGGGGGACAATACCCTGCCACGCTGATGGCAATGTACATATGCTCTCATTCTGCATACATAGCAAAGCCTTTACCTATTTGCGTCAAAGTATTACTGTCCTTTGAACTCCATTTCCAAAATTAGACATCACGATGGATATATTCGGTTCTACATCTATTCCCGAAATCACATGACTCGGCTCATCGGCCCGTCCATTTTTCGCCTCAGGAACAGGAGCCACCAAACGTCAAAATTACATCTCGTTCTTTTGTAAATAGCGCTTTTTGTCGGTACGTTCGGTGCACTTCCTTGAGCGTTTTGTATCTATTGTCGCGACGCCAATTCGCCGTACATCGCACTTTCTGTCGCGGAAAAAACAAACAATTCCCTCAGCAGAACCTCGGCTACGCTCACCAACATCCCGATCCGCCACGAAGCGCTACACCAAGTATATACGTCCACCGTACAAATGAGTCGGCCCTCGGTGAAGATCTGTAGGGACTGTCTTCCCGGCGCACTGCGCCCTTCCACGGGCGTCCGAAACGCTGCACGGCTGCGGGGTGTTGTGCGCGAGCGCACCTATGCCACCCAGCGAGGATCCTCTCGGACCGTCCCAAACCGCTCGCAAACTGAGATTCCTGGTGCGCGGGCCCCAGGCGCTCAGCTCCCGTTGCGCACGAGGGGCCGCTGTCTGGCTACCGCGAGTCATGGCGCCACTACCGCGGAGGATCCGAAGAAGGACTATATTGCACCTACAGAAGGCCCGATGAAGGAGTATGACACGCGCGTACAAGAAGGCCGGCTACGAGATGATCCGTATCAGCGAGGTAAGGACGATATCATAGAATATGGAAGAAATGCGAGTCTAACAAGCACAGGAATCATCCAAAATCTTCAGGACCTCTTCGAAGCTCTCAAAACCTACGATGCGCCCAAGGTCATTCACCCTTCCGTCGAATCGCTTGACCCGCAACCCAAGCAGTCTTTCTTCGGCTCGCTGTTCGGTAGTAAGAAAGATAAGGCTGGGAAATCGGCTATTCCGGAGAACCTCCCAGAGGGTCTGTACATGTATGGAGATGTGGGTTGTGGCAAGACTATGCTTATGGATCTTTTCTTCGATACGCTACCGCCGAATATCAAGAACAAGACCCGTATTCATTTCCACAATTTCATGCAGGATGTACATAAGCGCATGCACGTTGTGAAGATGAAGTATGGCAATGACTTTGATGCGCTGCCCATGGTCGCAGCGGATATTGCGGAGATGGCGAATGTGCTTTGTTTTGATGAATTCCAGTGTACGGATGTTGCTGATGCTATGATTCTGCGAAGGTGAGTGTTCCCCCTATCAATGACATTACTTACCCTCTGCGGCATAACGGAGGATCAGACTCCTAATGAGTATACAGACTCATTGAAGTCCTCATGTCTCACGGCGTCGTCATCGTCACAACTTCCAACCGTCACCCAGACGACTTGTACAAGAACGGCATTCAGCGCGAATCGTTTATCCCCTGCATCAACCTCCTCAAATCCGAACTGAAAGTCATCAACCTCAACTCCCCAACCGATTATCGAAAGATCCCCCGCCCCCCCGCAGCCGTCTACCACCACCCCCTGGACGCAGACGCCGAACAACATGCGAAGAAATGGTTCGATTTCCTCGGCGATCCTATCAATGATCCTCCTCATCCAGCCACGCAGGAAGTCTGGGGTCGCACGATCCGGGTGCCTCGGGCCAGCGGCAAGGCTGCACTATTCACCTTCAACGAGCTGATCGGCACCGCTACTGGTGCAGCGGATTATCTTGAGCTGGTGCGCCACTATGATGCTTTCATCGTGACAGATGTCCCAGGCATGAACCTGAACCAGCGTGACCTCGCCCGTCGGTTCATTACTTTCATTGACGCGGTTTATGAGAGCAGGGTATGTCAATTTTTTCCCTTTTGCTTGTTTAGAAGCAACCTTGTGGAATTCCCCTTGAGCCCCTTTCTGATTGGTATACTTTGCAGGCAAAGCTCGTTCTTACAACCGAAGTGCCCCTGACAAACCTCTTCCTCTCGGAAAAAGATGTCAAGGATGGCCTCAAGGGTGATCACTCCGATCTCTCGGACGCAATGCGCAACTTGATGGACGATCTGGGCATGTCAGTGCAGGCGCTGAAAAACACGTCTATTTTCAGCGGTGACGAGGAACGCTTTGCATTTGCACGCGCTTTGTCGCGGCTTTCGGAGATGGGTAGTCGGGAGTGGGTCGAGCGGGGCCTTGGAGTTGGAAAGACGCCCGAGGAGAGTAAGGAAGAGAGAGAGGCTTGGATGAAAACCAGAAGTCATTGGAGCGAGGACAACATGTGAGCGAGTGTCTTGGGTTAGCTTGATCTTCCCAACGGCTTGGGTGTGTCCTGTGTCCTTTGCGGGAGCGTGGAAGTGAGCGTGATCTTGTATATGTGTATTGCATTGTTCATGTACATAGATTCCTGTACAGATGCATTGTTAGAAGAGCATAGTGTATATAAATCAGAATTCTTCATGCACAAAGAATTCCGAATTTTCACATTACTATCACCAAATATGTATGCTAGACTTTCTTAGTTACGAATGGTGAAATAAAGCCTTGCACTCAGATAGGTTGAGTATCACATGACGTCACGTCGACCAACCCGAATCAAGTTCCTTTAAAAGCTCGACCATTAGTAGTGAGCTCTTGTCTTAATAAGAACCGCGGTTCCAGAACCTCACGTCATAGTCTTTTGAGAATGTCTACTATGGGTACCCAGAGCTCATCCGATTGCCCATTTGAAACCATGATCGATGATCGACGGCTACCAAACCAAGGAAGAGCCACATTCCCACTGCTCCCTCTACAATATCCAGACGTCCCACTCCGCTTAGTTATACGGGGCCAGTTATTAACAAGCTAGCTAACGCAACTGTACCTTGAATCCGCCGCTTGAACGAATGCGAGAGGGGGGAATTCCGTCCCAAGTGCTGAATCAATGTGAATCCAGGAAAGTCGACCCGCGAATCAGAGCCCGCATATTCACAATGATTTCTTGTCTGCTTTTTTCTATCGACAGGATTTTACTTGTTCCGGCACACGGACAAGCTATGACCCAGAACTGGGTCATCGAACACTCGCTGTTCTCCGATTTCCGCCAGTCAAGGTCAATTCTCCTCGTCCCACTCCAGCCTCTTAGGGACTGTTGTCGTGTTGTCGACGTCCCCACTGTAGCTCCCAGCTTGTACCCCCGCCCGTAGTCCTGCTTGTGATCGAGACTGGTCGACCTGATTAAGCAGTTCTGATTTCACATCGTGCGGAAACCCCGGCTCTGTGATTGGTATCTTTCCCTCCCCCCCCAGAGTGGCCTGGGGTAGATTACATCATTGACGGTAGTGGGCCTGCTTTCAGGATATTACGCATGGCATGAGCATTGGGGTTGTATAAAGATGGCAAACTCGCCCCCCTTCCCCTGTGGAAATATTCTCCTTCACCTTAACTTAAAATTCATTGCGTCGAATAACGTCAATCGAATTTCAATTCACTATGGCACCCACTAATGCCTCCGTCGAGGACGGCAAGTTCCGCGACATGGCCAGGGACACTGTTGAGCTCAATGGCGAGCAACATATGACCACCGACTATGGAGTCAAGATCTCAGACCCGGATCACTGGCTTCGTGTTGGCGACAACAAACACACTGGTCCTTCGCTTCTGGAAGATCAGATTGCACGCGAGAAGGTATGTCTTGTCTCCATTGCTTGCCTATCAGGACATTGCTAATCGTGGTAGATTATGCGTTTCGACCACGAGCGCATCCCCGAACGTGTCGTGCACGCCCGCGGGACGGGCGCCTTTGGCACTTTTAAGCTGTTCGAGAGTGCAGAGGATGTTACCACCGCTGGTGTATTGACCGATACCAGCCGCACAACTCCTCTGTTCGTGCGTTTCTCTACTGTGCAGGGTAGCAAGGGTAGTGCGGATACCGTGCGTGATGTGCGCGGTTTCGCCGTGAAGATGTACACTGAGGAAGGAAACTGGGATATTGTGGGTAACAATATCCCTGTCTTCTTCATTCAGGATGCCATCAAGTTCCCAGACGTTATCCATTCTGTCAAGCCTGAGCCACACAATGAGGTGCCGCAGGGTCAGAGTGCGCACAACAACTTCTGGGACTTTATTTACATGCATTCGGAGACTACACACATGAATTATTGGGTATGTGATCTGCGCTGGGAGGATTGACGGAACCTTGGGCTAACACGAAGTAGCAAATGTCTGACCGAGCCATTCCTCGCTCGTACCGTATGATGCAGGGCTTTGGTGTCAACACCTATTCTTTGGTTAACAAGGAGGGAAAGCGCAGCTTCGTCAAGTTCCACTTCACTCCTGAGTTGGGTGTGCATTCCTTCGTTTGGGACGAGGCTCTCAAGATTTGCGGTCAGGATCCCGACTTCCACCGCAAGGATCTCATCAGCGCCATCGAAGCAGGCCACTTCCCGCGCTGGAAGTTCGGCATGCAGATTCTCCCCGAGGAGAAGCAGGACGACTTCGAGTTCGACCCTCTCGACGCCACCAAGGTCTGGCCTGAGGAGCTTATCCCAATCCGTTACATCGGCCAACTGGAGCTCAACCGCAATGTCGACGAGTTCTTCCCGCAAACTGAACAGGCCGCCTTCTGTACCAGCCACATCGTTCCCGGTATCGATTTCTCCGACGACCCGCTGCTGCAGGGCCGCAACTTCTCCTACTTCGATACCCAGATCTCGCGTCTTGGCCCGAATTGGGAGGAACTTCCCGTCAACCGTCCCGTCTGCCCATACATGAACCTCGTCAACCGCGACGGCGCAATGAAGCACAAGATCACCAAGGGAACGGTGAACTACTGGCCGAACCGCTTCGAGACGAACCCACCCGCCAAACCAGCCCAGGGCGGCTTCACTAGCTACCCCGAGAAGCAACAGGGTATCAAAGCCCGTCTGCTCTCCGACAAGTTCGCCGAGCACTACAACCAAGCCCAAGTGTTCTACAACTCCCTCTCCGAGATTGAGAAGTTGCACTTGGCTAAAGCCTTCTCCTTCGAACTCGACCACTGTGACGATCCCCTCGTCTACAAGCGTATGACCGAGCGTGTCGCAGCCGTCAGCCTCGAGCTCGCCCAAACCGTCGCCGAAAACGTTGGCGGCGAGAAGCCCTCCAAGGCCCTGAAGCCTAACAACGGCGCTACGGCAAAGGGTCTCAGTCAGCTAGAATACATGCCTGAGAAGCCTACCATTGAAACCCGCCGCATTTCCATCCTCATCGCCGATGGCTTCGACTACGCCTCCTACACAGCGATGAAAGAAGCTCTTTCATCGCTCGGCGCATTCGTCTTCACCATTGGCGCCCAGCGCGCCGGTGTCACTTCCGAGTCTGGCGAGAAGGTCATTCCGGACCACTTCTTCAACGGCATGCGGTCGACGCTCTTTGACGCTGTCTTTGTGCCGGGTGGTAAACACGTCGAGACCTTGGCGAAGAACGGTGTTGCCAAGTTCTGGATTACCGAGTCGTTCGCTCACCTCAAGCCCATCTGCGGTGTCAACGAGGCTGTGGCATTCATCAGTAAGCAGATTGCTTTGGATGAGGTTGAGGTCGCTGCCCAGGGAACTGCGGTGACCGAGTCTTATGGTGTTGTTACTGGATATGGCGATGGCAACGGTCTGAAGGTTGATAACGTTGGACCCGACTCGAAGGGCTTGGCGGAGCAGTTTGTCTGGCACATTTCGCGTCACCGCAACTGGGCTCGAGAGTTGGATGGTTTGGCCGACCAGATTGCCGCATAAATGTGGTTCCAACCCTACTATTATGATTATGTGTATGACAAATTGTATACAGAATGTCTCCGAGACTGGTGTTAATAATACATTTTTCTATCATTTCTTGAATCCTAGTGCCAACACTGCCTCGAATATGTATGCTTATGCTATGTTGAATACTTTCCACTGTTGCCCGATCAGTAAGAATACTCAGATTGCTCCGCGATAAATTTATGATCAATTAATGAAAGGAATCGGAACGCAAATTTACTTGACAATTGATGCTCAACTTATTGACATGGAGGCGGGCCGTTGTAGAATTGCGCTTTCCTAAGGCGCTCCGTCTCTGGCTTTTTTGAATGGCTTCAAGCCTCCTTCGATTTTGGGCATTGCCAAATCACTTCTTTGAAACCGCGCATTTTTCAAGTGCTGTCGAAACTCACGCCCACATTCGAAAGAATTGTTTACGCCTTACCTGAGTACGCACTGGCGTAATTTTACACAGCCCGAGAAAACCAGCATTTAAAAGTCTGGATCGCAATTCGATGAGAGATTTTACTGCATGTCATGAACATAATAATGCATCTCTCAATCGAGGAATCTCACATTCATTGCGCTGGCTTGTGTTTGAGCACGGGGAAAGACCTGCATTCTTCACGGGTGCGAAACTTCCCTACGCGCCAAACTTGGATCCACCTGCAAGGTCTTGCAGGTCAAAGTGTGGGACTAGAAGAAGAAAGGTAAAAAGAGGAATTCATGTGCTGTCTTTAAAATTCTCCGCAAGTCGCGTGCTTTTCGTGAAATAAAATCTGACGTGGCGTTGTCTTTTGAGTCCAAGGCATTACCTCTTCCTCTTCCCTGAATCTAAGCTTTCTCAGCAAATTGATCAACCTCATACTTACTATTCTGGAAGAAGATAGCATTCTCAAATACATAATGGCTTTTGCCGCTCGTATGAAGAAATCAAATCTTGATACCCCTAGAATAAACCCGCATGCCACACCCAGGGTACCCGTGCATTTTTCCTTGCGGCCGGAGCTCTAACTCTGACATACAGTTGCACGGTAGTCACAGACCCAACCAGAGAAGGAGGTGACAATTTCTGGGTTTTGGGCTATCAAAAAGGTTCTCAGATCTTTCTCAAATCTCATTCGTACGCCTACTTTTGCCCTTCTTGGTTTCTTGCTTCTACGCGTTCATCAGTTCCTATTAGATCGAGAACCGTTCGAGGACCCGCGACTAGTGAGTGAGACGGTTTCGCGGGGATGCCTTTCCGCATATCGCGCTCGACGCGCTTGGTCGTGGTGATTGGGATCTCAACGTGTTTCTTTCTGGGGGAGATTTCGGGTAAGTGGGATTGATCTTTCCTGGTTCGGGTTTTTGTGTCTTACAGAAAGATAGTGGGGTTTTACACACACTCTCTTGCATTAGTTGCAGATGCTTTTCACTACGTATGTTGATGTTTTACTTTTGTTATGGATGGGTTGCTAACTTCTCTGTGCCAGTTGAATGACCTTGTGGGCTTTGTCATTGCCTTGATTGCCTTGAAGGTTCGTCCGTGAAGAAGACTTGTCTCTGATCATTGTTGACGTGTTTCCAGGTCTCAGAAGGTGATGAGTCTCCGAAGGGGCTATCTTTTGGATGGCAGAGGGCTCAGTTGTTGGGTGCTTTCTTTAATGGGGTGCTGCTCTTTGGCCTGGGACTTAGTATCTTGTTGCAGTCGATTGAGAGATTTATTTCGCTACAGCGTGAGATGAAAAAGCTTTTTCTGGATTTTAGACTGTGAAATGTACGGCTAACCAAGGTGCAGGTATTGAGGATCCGAAACTTGTTTTCATTATTGGGAGTATCGGATTGGGTCTGAATATCATTAGTGCTTTGGTCTTACAAGGTGAGTGTTTCACTATCAGGTCTTAGGTTTTCGAGACTGACCCTGTGTTTCGCAACAGAACATGGCCACGAACACGGCCACAGTCATATTCCACCTCTGACGATTGAGGATGGAGTGTCACCCATTAGTGACGACGAGGATTCTATTGCCAAGGTAGGTGCTCTTGATGAAATTTCATTATCAGTGTGCTGACATTACTTAGCATCATGATCACAAGCATGTGGATTACGAGAAATCGCATAGTTCCGTCTCTGTCCACTGTCAGGATCACAGCAACGGTCACAGTCACAGTCACAGCCATGGCCATGGGCACGGGCACGGGCACGGGCATGGTGGTCATGACCATGGAGACCTGGGCATGATGGGTGTCTTGATTCACGTTCTGTGCGATGCAGCCAACAATCTTGGTGTCATGGCCGCCGCATTGGTTATCTGGCTGGCCAAGTACGACGGCCGGTACTACGCCGACCCGGGAGTGAGCATGGGCATCGCACTGATGATTATCCTATCTTCTATCCCCCTGAGTATGAGCCATTCCCTCACCTGTGTTCTTTGGAGCTCAACTCACACATATACAGTACGCAGAGCTGGTCACATTCTCTTGGAAAGTGCGCCCACCGGCGTTGATCTGAGCGATGTCCAGCACGATCTAGAAAAGGTGAGCAATCTCCTGACCGAGATAGGGTACAGCCTTCTAATTGATCAGATCCCCGGCGTGCACTCCATCCACGAACTCCATATCTGGCGCCTCAACCAGCAAAAGAATATCGCCTCCGTCCACGTCGTAGTCAAGGAACCCTCCGTCGCTAGTTTCCTCAAAACAGCCAGGATCATTAACGAGTGTTTTCACGCGTACGGAATCCATTCAGCGACTCTCCAACCAGAAGTGATATCGGAAACGGAACATTCAGATGGGGAATCACGGTGTCAAGTGGTGTGTGGTGCGCTGTGCGAGGCCCTGACCTGCTGCGGATGATGGCAAGTATGGGACACGGTGTGCAACATAGTATCGAAAAGGCGCAACGATTGCATCAACCACCCAAGTGGTCGAGCAGTAACTCGGCTATTACATCTTCCTTGGTCTAGTGGTCATGATTTCCGCTTGTCATTAATACCGATAAGCGCGGGAGACCGGGGTTCGATTCCCCGAGGGAGAGTTTCTTTTTGCCAATTTTACAGCACAAAATATCACATTTTTACTTTTCAGGGCATCTATTTCTTTTTTGACACCTTTTATATCTTTGGGTCTATGAATTAGACTCCTTCATGATTTTTTCCAGCGTCTGGTCAATCCTGTATTCTCCGCCTGGGAGAAATGACCTCCGGAGATAATAATGGTGTCGCAATCCAGCGGGCGCAACTCCGCCGAGATATACATCCGACCGCTAAACAATGACGGAACACTCCGGGAATCTTGACTTTCCATCGGCTACAAGTATAGATAAGAGCAGCGCCAGAGCTCCACTGCCTATCACTGCGGACATCCCCGCGCTGGGCCTCGAAGTGGCTATCACAACCCCTCCTGGAACTCATTCCGATTCCGTTCGTACTACAACGGTGCCTCACATGCGGGGGCACTCGTGAGCTCAGGAGGGGTCACGCCCTTTTCTGTTCTGCCCTTCCACTTTATAGCTGATAAAGCTTGCACTATTACAAACCTCCCAACATCATCTCATAAAAATGTCTCTTCAGAGCTGGCAGCGCCAAGCTCAAAAGGGCCGAGATATCCTCGACAACTCCATCCCTAAGCAATGGCTTCTCCCCGCGGACAAATTGCCGCTGCCCACACAAAAGAATGTCATCGCATTCCCCAAACAGAGCGGCTTGCTCAGTGAGCGTGAGCTCATAATAACGGAGATGTCCGCAACCGAGCTGGTGGGGGAGATGGGGACGGGTAAATTGAAGGCCGAGGAGGCGGTTGTAGCGTTTCTGAAGAGATCAGTCTTGGGCCACCAGTTGGTACGAAAGTTTGGATAACTCATTTGACACTAGGAAATGCTGATGAGTGGGAATATAGCTGAATTTCGCTACGGAGTTCCTCGCCGATGAGGCAATTGCTCGTGCCAAAGAGCTTGATGAATACTACCAGCGGACGGGGAAATTGATCGGACCTTTGGTCAGTTGATTGATCCTTCCATTCATGTGCATCAATGAGCAAAGGCTCATGTTCTGTATAGCACGGCGTACCGATCAGTGTGAAAGAGCACATTGGGCTCAAGAATAAGACCTGCAATACTGGATATGTCGCTTGGTAGGTCAAAATATACAAACAACCATCACGACAATTCCTGATAACCCTAGGGTTGACAAGGTAACCCCAGAAGATGCCCACTTGATTCAATTGCTATCAAAGGCCGGCGCAGTCTTCCACGTTCGTACGAACCAGCCTCAATCTCTTATGGCAAGTAAAGTCGAATTCTATATTCTCAATCCTCACTAACAAAAGCATAGCACCTCTGCTGCAGTAACAATATCACCGGCACAACCGTCAACCCACACAACCGCACCCTGACACCAGGTGGTTCCTCTGGCGGCGAGGGCGCCTCCATGGGTTTCAAATGCGCTCCTCTGGGCATCGGCACTGATATTGGTGGCTCAATCCGCTGCCCAGCCGCGTTCTGTGGTGCCTACGGGTTCCGTCCTTCCACGATGCGTATGCCAATGGCCGGAATTCAAGTCGCTGCTTTGGGACAAGAGACTATCCACGGCGTCGTGGGCCCAATGGCAAGCACCTCCCTTGAAGACTGTGCGCTTTTCTCCAAGGCTGTTCTGGATCAAGAGCCATGGACAGTCGAGAGGACATTAGTCCCTCTGCCGTGGAAGATTGTCAACCCGACAAGAGATGTGACTATTGCCATCATGTGGGATGACGGGTAGGTTTCCAAGTTCCTATTTCCCCCATTCGCCATAAGTTGGCTATTCCGTGTCTCGTATTCCGTACTAATAGAAAATCCAGAATCGTCCGTCCCCATCCCCCGATCACTCGAGCCCTCCGACTCGCCCGCGACAAGCTCACTGCAGCCGGTATCAAAGTAGTAAACTGGGACCCGTACAAACACGCTGAAGGCTGGGATATTATCGTGAGCATCCCCCTCCCCCCCCTAATAACCCCCCTCCTTAAAATTCAAATTCCAACTGACACCACCCAGTCAACCCTCTACTACCCCGACGCCGGCTCTCGACAACGAGAAATGCTCCGCGCCTCAGGCGAACCCGCCCGCCCATTAACAGAATGGGCTCTTTCCTACGCCCGTCCAACACCGCTAACCCACCCTCAAGCCTGGGAATACCAATACAAGCGCGACGTCTTCATAGATGAGTACCATGCTGTGATGAAGTCGCGCGGCGTGGACTTTATTCTATCACCGCCTTACCCGGGCGTCGCGGCTGTGATGGGTGAGTCACAGTATTGGAACTACACTGCTATTTGGAACCTGGTTGATTTGCCTTCTGTGGTGTTTCCCTCTGGCTTGACTGTTGATCGGGAGTTGGATGTGGTTGGAGACGGAAGGGAGTATGTTCCTAGGAGTGAGGTTGATGAGAGGGAGTGGAGGAAGTACACGGGTCCTGAAAGGTTTGAGGGCGCGCCTGTTGGGTTGCAGCTATCTGGGGGGAGGTTTATGGATGAAGAGGTTTTGGCTGTTGCGGGGGTTGTGGAGGGGATTATTAGGGATGAGAGGAAGGTTAGTAAGCTTTGAATCGAGAGGTTTTTTTGGGAAGGGTGGACTTGTTGAGTCAGAGGAAACTTTGGTGAATTTCGGTGGTGACTGCAAAGATATATATTTGCATACAAGTCATGTCCAGGAATTGTAAGTTGGGGAAGTGTTCAGAGTTTGGAATTCTTTCTATCCGAGGCCCAGTTCATTCTTTCTCTATTCAAGGAGTACTTTTTTTCAAGTACGTGTCGATGGTGGTATCGATAGCAAGGGGGATATAGATCTGTAGTGTAGGCGTATTGCCGGGGGTTTCGAAGACAATTGAAGAGATTGTCGAAATTGATGGGCTGTTTCTATCTAGAGATCTAGATATATGAAGGACGCAAGTCAATCTCCGCTAGCCCTCGTAACAAGGGGTAGTTTTAGTAAATTGGTCTAAGTAAGGGGCGGATTATGGATAGATTCTTCTGATAGAGGTGGATCTTGACGGCTGTTTGCCACGCGGGTAAAAAGGGAGAGGGTGTTGAACTTGACACAGACATTTTCTTTAGCCGCGTGTTGGATTTTGTAACAAGGTATCTCAAATGATTACTGTCTTTCGAAGATTGGCCAGAGAATGATATCATTCTTCGCTGCCCTGAATCTATCCGCCACTGCGATACCGGAGAACTCATACTCTAGCGAGTCGCCAAGCACAATGCTCTGCATTATTTCCTTCTGTAAAGTAGTGATAGAAAAGCTCGCTACATCTATATTAACACGCCCAGATGAAATGGTTCATGAAGAAATGATAAATATCGTTTGAAAACGTAAATACATCCATACAAGCACATAGACACATTATCGCCCGTTCAACTCCCATTAGGAGGGTAACCTGGGATGAGAAAAACAGGGAACCGGAAAAAAAAGAAACCATATCATCACAGACATTTCCATCACAAATATTTCCATCACAAATATTTCCATCACAAATAAAGAGAACAATCAGAGCATGGGGTGTTCATGGCTCTAGAAAAAGAAAAAGAAACTCCTCAAAAAAAAATCAATTATTTGCGCCAAAACATAGCCTTCCCCATAGTCCTACTGGCAGCCCATTTCGTCTCAGCAATACGATCCTTGAAGGAAGGTTTTCCGGAATACCGAATTGGCTTTGAAGAGCCACCTGATTCGGACGAAGTACCTGTGGAACTTCCACCGAAAGATGAAGGCGCAAAGTTTGTCATATTGCCCGCGTCGAATTTGGTCTTTCCCTCAACGATCTTGTGAATCAAGTTCAGGATAGCATATGTTGTCGATCCAATCGCACGGACAGCAGCAAGGACAGCAACAGACCAGAGGATGATAGCGAGGTAGATATTCGTACCACCTGCATCGATGCCGTAGACTTCTGAAACAGCCATGCCGAGAATCACATTTGCGACCATCCAGATGGAAACCATGTACGTTCGCACGGCGCGGTAGTAGTCTTCCTGCAACTGGGATTCGGCAACAGGAGGTTCAGGGACCTCGAGGCGATCACGGAGGTTGCGGAGGGCGGCGTCGTAGCCTGAATCGATGTCGAGTTGTTCAGAAGGCATTTCCATGAGGACGGTCGTGCCGTTGATGACTTTGGCGGTGCCGAGGTCTGTGTGAAGGACGTTATCTCCCTTTGTGCCCCAGGTTACGTCGTGCAGGTTGCAGAAGGCGTAGACTTGGAGGATACAGATGTAAGATGGCATGAGGAGGAAGTATTGAATGGATGAGGTGAACATATGCCAGGGGTCGAGATAGAGGAAGGAGGTGTAGAAGTAGAGGCCAACTGTTGACAACATGGACAGGACGATGTTCATCAATAGGGAGCTGGAGACGTCAAGACTGTAGTTGCCTACGCCGGCGCGAGATAAGAGTTCTATCACCACGAGATAGAGGGCACAGAAGACGGTGTAGAACATGACGATGGCGTAGATTATGATGCCAGCCAGGTAGAGGTTTTTGGCACTGGGGGTTGTGAGTTATAGAATGAGGAGATGGGAGAGATGAAGGACTTACCCTTGAGGCCGGTTACCAAGAGAGATAACAAATTGCAAACACATAACCAAGACTATCGCATAACGGAGGACAATGAAGATATACTTGCCCATGTTGTGGCCAAAGGGATCAAGCTTTTTGTCGGTGAGTGAACCAGCAATGAAGTAGAAAGCGAGGTAGAAGTTGGCGAGACCGAAATAAGTGAACAGCAGGTTGAGGGTCTGGTACACGAACTCAATATGCAAGAGAACCTTGCGAGCGAAAGTGTGGTCTGTCTTCCAAATTTGTTTGGCGTTGAACATGGAGTACACGGCAGCGAAGAAGGCGCCGTTCAGCCAGCGACGACGTTGCGAAATAAACTCGGGCACAGTGTCAGGCACATCAGTCTCTCCAACCGCGCTCTTGACGAATTTCAAAACCCATCTTTCTTCTCGTTTAGCAACCAACTCCCAGCAAAGAATACGATCTTCGGCCAGGTACATGTTGGCAGTGAAGACATCGGCATCCTGACCATGCAAAGTCTCACCCTTGAAGTATTGATTCAGTGGGCCGTGACCATCGGCATCATTCTGCAATGCGAAGAAACGATAAGCACTGAGAGCACCAGGCAACACAGTAATGTAACCAAAGACCGATTCCAAGGGTTTGTCAAGAATATTAGACATCTTGTACTCAAAGTTTTGACTGGCAACAAGCGGGTTGAAGAGACCAAGCCAGTGCTTTCCTTTTCCAGCCTTGATCTCACCGGCTGCACCAGCAACGTTGGAGTCCTGGTCAAACGCCTTCCACAGGTGGTACAAAGCATCTGGCTCGGGTTTGGTACCAACATCAAGCAGAATGCAAATGTTGGGCTGTAGGGCGCGACCAAAGGCATTGAAGAACCAACGGTGAGAGTTGAGCTTCTTCTGATTCTGCTCCTTCAAACAGAAGATGACCTGGCAGGGCACAATGCCCTTCTCAGCGCCCTTGAACTTGAGGTCCGCATCGAGCGACACCTGGGTAGTGTACTCATAGACGTGTGCAGTGACAGGCTTCTGGTTGACAATGTTCTTGGCGATGCCCTCTTGATAAACACCCAAAGCCGCGAGAGCATTCAGGGTTCGCGGGTGGACCTTTTTACGACCATCGGCGATAATGCAAACAACAATTTTCTTCCAGCCATCCTTGCCCCAGGTACGGGACTTGGTACGCTGGCAGAAGTGACTAATGTTCCGCATGACACCGTGCATGGTACGGGTGAACCCGATCTCGTCTTCGTTGTACATTGTAATACAGACAAACAGTTCAGTCTCGCGTGTCGTACTACCAATCTGCTGGCGAAGCTTGTATCCTCGGTTGGTAAAGTCATCCGGGTCAGACGTCACGGCAGTGTATCGCATATGGGTGAATTCACGGTCATCACGACGCGGCAGGAAACTGTGTAGAATGGTCGGGATCTTGCATTCGAGGATAAGCTCGCCATTGATCAACTGGACTTCTTTCTTGACCATCTGGGTGTCGCGAACACCTCGACGGCCCTGCTTGTCAGGCGCCGGACCGTAATGAAGGTTGGGATCAATCATGCTGGCTTCGTCGTCGTCCTCGTCCAGATTGACCTTGGCCATGTCATCTTTTTCGTCACCCATGATGGTCGACTCGCTCATGAATGAGCGGACACTGGCGCGAGACCTGTGGTTGATGGTCTGGCCACCACCACCGAATGGGTCTTCGCCAACGACCCCATCTCCAATATCAATGCTTGTATCGGCCCCCATTGAAGGAGCAGGGCCTGAGAAAAGAGGAGCAGGAGGCAACGGTCGTCGCGGACTTCCGCCATATCGTGAGCTGGGTGTACCCGGTCGCGGACTACCATTGAGATCGGCTCGTTCATAACCGACACTCGACACAGACGGAGGGCGAACGTGTCCGGGGCTCCAAGGACGCGTAGGGGACCCCGTGCGCGGAGGAATAGACGGGTAAACAGACGTGTCCGCTAAACTACCAGCGGGAGGAGGTATATTGGGAATATTGGGAATAGTTCCCACACTGGAAGATGGGCGCGTTGGAGAGACCGCGCTGGGAACTTGGTAGAATCGATCATCGTACAGAGGCGCCTGGCCGGTCCTAGAATAACGAATGCGAATGTTAGAACGCGGTCGCGTCGGACTGGGGGAAAAATGCAGCTCGTCCGTATCCATCTTGAACAAAGTCGGTCTTGTCCAAAGTGGCGATGGGACGAGAATCAATATGATGGGATTCAGCACTATGTGCAATGTTGATGGCCGACGTAAAGAAAGATCGCCAAATGAGCACGATCTCGCCCAGGGATGGACCTCGCGTGCCCATTCCTAGCGCGTCTAGCAAAAGCATCGTTTGAAAGGGGAAGCCAAAATTGCTGAGCAGCATGTGGTTTGTGTCGTTCGGACAACGGGTGGAATGTGTCTGGGAATAAGGGTACTTTGTGTGGGGGGAAAAGGAATGTACGTACGGAGTAGTTTCATCATAGTCTGGCTGATATGAAGATGGCTGGTAGGAGGATGGCTGATAGGATGAAGGAGCACTGGTACCACTTAGATCGCTTTCGTTGCCGGTGGTTGGCAACAGACGCATGGTCGGTCCATTGCGCGACACCGCTGAAGGAGATTCGGCGTCGGATAAGAATGAGGACGTCTCGTCCAAGTAAGCGGGGGGCTCATCCCCGTAGCTCGAGGGTGGATGACGGTTCATGATACGGAATGTTGTCTTTGATCAGTTCCGCATGATAGGATTTGACGCGGTCTGGATGAGACAAAGGTGCGCAATGAGACCCGAGGTCAAATGGGCCGAGACAGAACACCACGTCTGACAGGAACAATACTGAGAACTGGAGATCGATTCGAAAAAAAAAAAAGATTGGAATGCGGAGAGGAATGTAGGAACGTGGAACCGAACTAAGAATTAAGAGTCGAGGATCGAGAATAGAGAGGAGAAGCGGTTCATCCGGGATCAACAAAGTGTGGAGTTGAGTTGTCACGGCAACCGATGTGCAAGGCGCGAGTATCTGCACGGGGGCACACTCAAACATTGGGCATTATGGTCAGGGTGCAACCATAAGTCTGTCTTGTCGTTCCATCTCATTTAGACTGGGCTCAACTATTGATACCCATCCTTGCTCTTCGCCGGGAAAGTCCAAATTGTTTTTCTCCAGCGTTTTGGCAGCCAGACGCAACAATGGCCCGAGCTCCACCCGGTGGGTCACAGTCTCAGTACGTCAGTGATTGGAAACAGTGCATTAGCTTCATTAATATTTCAAGTGCAATAACTCCAGAGATGAGAGCGCAAGAGATCATTCTTCATGACATATTAAAACATAAAACATATCACGTAAAACATGAAACATGAAAACGCAAGATGCCAACTGGCCGAACCCCTCACACGTTTGTCGTCCTTTTCTCCAATGCCCAACCGGAACACTACTTGGTCGTAAAAGAATCGGTCTGAAATCCCCCACTTTCCACCAGACAACTAAGCTGCTGCAGCAACCACCTACGCGTCGTTGAGCAGCGGCTCCCGTTCCCGATCACTCGACTCGGGATGCGCCACGCGGCGGAACAAGCTGTCGCGACCGGTGTACGTAGTAGTCGAGACGTACAGAGAGACGGCAGTGAAGATGCCGAAGATGGTGAAGGCAAAGATCCACTGGAGAGCGATGATCTTGACTGCAAATTGCCTGAGAGCCAGTGCTGTAATCATGTTAGCCATTTCCTCGTGCTCAAGTGTGCCAAACATCGCCTCGGAGACTAGACTTACAAAGAGTCAGGAAACTCAAACAATATCCGAGGATATAATCGTTCCGCAGCAGAATGTGTTGCAGACCAATGAACAGAATCACCCAAATGAAGATATTAGCCACGATCCGACCGGGCAGGTTGTGACTGTGCACCGCGACGGCGCCATTCCAGAACAGGGCCGTCAAAGTCCACGCGTACGGTCCCGCGACAGCAGGCAGATGCACAAAGGCGGGGAGTCCGCGGTGTCGCCAGTAGGTGACAGCCTGGTTAATGAAGTGGATGATGAGGATGACCTCAGCCCACCAGAAGTAGTTGCGAGTCCACAGCAGGATCCAGATCACGATGAACACATTATTCAGGATGAAATGGGTCGCGACGTTCGCGGCAGCGGCCACGATAGCCGTGTCCTTGTGGAACAGATGCCAAACATAGCTCAGCTGGGAGAGGAGGAGAAGAATCCTGGGATCGGTCAGTTCGGTGCTCCACATCCCATGCGGATTTCTTTCCATCCTCCGCATCTCAGAGTAGTCAGGAAACTTACCAGTAAACCCCGGTCACCGTGGTATTCTGACTGAAGGGCGTATTATGCTTCTGGGCCTGCTTCCAGATCTTCTTCCCATGCTTCGTATCATCCGGCGAGTGGACAGAATAGTATATTCCGACGATCACGACCAGCGCCCAGGTGAGGGGCACTAGCACACGGTAGGTGTTCAAGGCGGACGCATGGTGCGATTCACGCCGGGCAAAGGGATTGTAGTTAGCCATGGCGAAACCTTGGAACGGGAACTGACAAAATAAAAGTGACAGCACTTGATCCACCAAGCGGGGACGGCGCGCTTTATACTGTCGATTTTAAGGAGAACACGAACCAAGCTTTGAAACAGTCATGTGTCGTATGACTTGGATTTTCAACCAGTCAAGTCCCAGTTCTCCCCGGTGGCGCCATCTGCAGATGAGGTCAACTTCGGTGATGTCAGTCATTTTAGTCTGCCTTGGCTTCGCCCGTGTGGGGACCGGGATCCATAAGAAGGCCCGGTTTCTTGCAAGTAGCGCGCCATTTGGTTGAGTGTGTCCACTCTTCGGTGAGCTATCAGAGATTGAGATGGCGGATTGTATTCTGTTCGAGAGTACCCGGGTGTCCAAGGGGGCAGAGTTCAGGAAAACCTTCCATGGCGGTTTCTGCGCCGTCGATCCTGAGCACGGTCCGGGGCAGGGATTCCAGGCTCTGTGATCACCCCGGTTCTGGGTATCCCGAATACTTTAATTCCTATGTTCAGATATATAGATACATATAAGGAAAAAGAATGGCGGCGGCATAACTACAAATTGTCTTATCATCTCGATCTCTCAGTTTTCATTAAACCAAAATCATTCATTCTAGCACGTCCTCCAGTCCAAGCGCCCGGCGACCCTGGACGTGCGGGGTATGAACAAGGGGCCAAAGCCTCTAAAATATACCACTGTCAAACCATAAACATACAATGTTCAAAGGGTATCAGCGTTATGATCAGACCGCGTAGATCGAAAGCAAAAGGTACATAACCCCGCAATCAAGACTGTCTCGCAGCACGCACTGCCTCCAAAACCTGCCCATGAATAGAAGCAGGCGCGACAACCATCCCATGACAGCCAGCCAACGTCCTTCCCAGGCCACAGTCGACACTGTTTCCATCCAAGTCGGTAATTTTCACCCCCAACTCCGCTGCCAGAAGCATCCCACCCGAATGGTCCCAGATCTTCGACCGATAACTATCCTTCAACGGCACCTTGACAAATGCATTACACGCCCCAACCGCAATAGCCACATACCGCATCTGCGCAGACCACAGATCCACCGGATTCGGCCACGGACAACCCAGTAACGCCGCAGCTTTCCCGTGCACCTCCAGATTCGCCGTTTCAGAAGCTTGCGTATCAATGAAGCGCACTTCCTTGGGGTCCTCAATCTGCGTCACGCCCGGGAGCATCGTCCCGTCTAGTAATTTGCCCGTACCCAACGGCTGGATCGTCACGCCATGCCCAACCACAGCAGATAACATCTGTCCGTAGCCATCCTTGTCGACCAAATCCTCCGCAACACGTCGGTCGCTTAGTAGATTCGGACACCCCAGGACACCAACAACCTGCTCTCCGTCCTCAATCAAACTTAAACACACAGCATACTGTTGGCCGCGCATAAAAGTAGCTGTCCCATCGACTGGGTCAAGAGTCCACGTCCGTCCACTTCGCCCTGTGGTGCCTTGCGCACCCAGGTCGATTAATGTGAGCATCTCGTCTTTCGTGGACGGGGTATGCAGCATCGCCTCACTGGCTTCATCATCCAGATGTACGGAACGAGCCAGGTCCCATGTTCGTTCCAGGAGGACAGGGTCTTGGCGAAGGGCGGTGGAGTCTTCTTCGCCGACAATTTGGTCCGTGGGGAAGGTATGGTGGATTGCGGCGATGATGGAGGCCTGCGCGGCAAAATCGGCGATTGTCACGGGTGTCGCATCGACTTTGTCAAATGAACCTTTGTCTACTTCGGAGAGGAGGCGTTTTGTGAGGAGCGCAGCGCGCTGCACGGCGAGGCGGGCGAGCTGAAGCTCCTTGGTGTAGGGGTGGGTAGTCATTCTGCGCAGTGAAGAAGGCGACGCCTGTGTCGGAAAGGAGGGTGGGGTGAAGGGGAAGGGCAATTGAGTGTTCCCCGTGGAATATAATGTTGTAAGTGTTGGCTTTGGGTTTCGTCCTAGATATATTTCCGGCGATCGGTCAAGCTGCGAGAGGATCACGTGGACATCGTCATCGTGTTTTTAAAGTGGAACATGGGGGAAAAAAATTATCAAATGACAAGTTCCGAGGACCTGATTTGTTTGTGGAATACTTTATTGAATCATCAAGTGTCTCCAAGTCAGGGCATTGGCTTAGATGAGTTCTGGCAAGTGGAAGTTCTCGCAAACCCGCAAATACGCAAACGGCCCTGGATCAGAACTTGGGAATGAGCTGAATGATTGAAATGCACCACCCTAAGACTCGGGTGAGACTACATCCATGTGCGATAGTGGTGTTGAATCTTCATGATCATCCGAAGCTTTCAACGCAGTTTGCCTTTGAAAAGGGATCGCCCTGCGACATATTGACTACATAAAAGGGTTAAAGATCCATGCAAAAATTGACCTCATAATCAATGAATTAAAGGCATTGCCCATATCTATGCAATGACCGACATCGATGCAGTGATCTAACCATTCGCGCGAACAGAACCCCCAAGGTATACCTCTAAACGCCGATCCAAAGCGACACAAAATCAGAAAGGTGCAAATGCAAGCTCGTAGGCGAACGCAAGACTCATCTTCGCATGCTGCAGCATGTGATCGAAGCTGAGGTACTCGATCTTGTCCTCGGTCGTGTGGATCTTCTTATCGCTGTTCTCGAATTGAGATTCGATGACGAAGGCAGAGGGGTAGCCGAATCGGCTAGCAGAAGCGTGATCGGAGCAAGCGTAGCCACACTTTGTCTCGACATAGGGGACGTCACAGTACTGAGAATTATTAGCCGGGGGTTCGGTTTGAGATGAGGAACTGCAGGAGGGAACCACTTACGGTGGTGATGACTTCCTTAATGAAGTTGGTAAGGCCCTGGTCAACGTAGTCGATGATCACGCCGACGGACTCCTGGAGTCCGGCGTCCAGAGTACCCTGGACGAAGCCGGTCATGTCCTGCTGGAGCATGGCCTTGACCTCACGGAGATCCTTCTTGTATTTTCCGTAGATTGCCTGAGAACCGAGCAGACCACCCTCCTCGGCGGAGTACCAATGGAACTCAATCGTGTTCTCAGCCTGGCCCTTGGCGATAGTCTCGGACCGCAGCAGGGCCCGGAGAGACTCTAAGATCGTGACTGTTCCACTGCCGTCATCATCCGCACCTGGGGCAGCCAGGAAGGAAGGAAGAAATAGATTGATGCTATCCTGGTGGGCACCCAACACAACTGTGTTGTTGGTCTTTCCGGGGATGCGGGCAATGATGCTGAACTGGCCCCAAGGGTGGCTGAACTTCTCTACAGTGGCGCCGTGATCGCTAGCGCCGGAGTCATTGACTACGTCGCTGACTTGTCCGTACAGCCATTCGGCGGAGTCGATACCGGTCTGGGACTTATAGTACCGGGTGTGGAAGGAGGTGAAGTGCTCTAAATTCTTCCTCATATTGGACTTGGATAGGTCTTCGGTCAAGGGCGCGATGTCTTCCTCATGCTGCATAGACTTGGGGTAATGGACGATACGCTTAGTGTGGAGAGCACCGTATTCGCCGGACTGGAACTCATCGGTGACATCGATAAAGTTGACACCGTCCTGAGGAGAGAAGTTGTTAGCCAGTGACAACCGAAAAAAATAAGGTCGCACCTGAAATAGTCGGGACGACTTACCAACTTCAATTCCCACTTTTCTTCTTCGGTCACCCAGCGGGTCTGGTACGGGGCCAACTCGATCAGCCACTTAGTGGTCTGGGCATTCTGGACAATAGAGGGGACCAGAGGGGCCTGCTGGGGCAGAACCGCGGCGAAGGCAGTAGAGGCAGCGCCCAATGCAATAGGGCCGAGGAATTTCATGATTACAATGGGTAAAGATAAGATGAAAAATGAGAGACGGCAGGCCTCTCGGGTTTTGTAGGTTCTGAGAGCTCACAGCCGCAGCCGCAGGGTTTGTTATCACGCGCCCTTGGCTGCCGCCTAGCCCTTTTTGGACCCCGCGCTAAAGTAGGGTATTAATAGATGCCTTGCCTGTCCATCCTGAGACGGCCTGTTTGATCCGATCCTTTTCTCCCTTTTCACTACGCCCCTGGTTCTTAGCCTGTGTACAAAACTAGAGGAATCTGTTACACCATCTGAGTCACGGGTATCGGTTATAGCGCGCGCGGGGAATTGGAGAGAGTGGAGCAGCAGCAACTCCACCTCGAACCATGACTCGTCTAAGCCTCGGATCGCCGTCGGATTGCCGTGAGTCACTGGATGCCTGGCCGTTTAGGCTGCAATATCACGTGTGACTCATCTGCCAAGAGACGATATGACCTAAGTAGGGAAGTAGGGTTAGGGCCTTGACTGGATGACCTCACGTTCCGCCAATCAAGACGGTGAGAGACTCCCGTGCGCGAGGCTCGGGGAGATTGGCGTGTCCGATTGCGCGCCTTTATCTCGTTATCTACTCTTTCATCTTGTCCTTGCCTGATACCCTCGTCATCCTTATACCCTTACTCATACTTACCTAGATCGTTAGAATATGGCTATTCACCCTCAGCTTCGGCCTCAGAATGTATCGGGGACTCTGTCCCCCCAGCAGGCCGTGGCAATCTCAGCGTGGACAGAGCAAGCCTCGGCTTCGCTCGAGAATCTGACTCTCTCCGAGTCAAGATTCGAGGGAACACCATCAAGACCGTCGCGTTCCGGTCTTCATGGCGCAAATGTCTCCATCTCGATTCCCCTTGACGATGAACCCCCAGCAACTCCATCGCGTGTCAAGATCGCTAGCGCCGAGACGCGCCCTCCAACCGTCAGTTTCCGGCGTCGCGAGCCACTACGACGGGATAGCTCAAAGAGTCGCGAGGCAGTGTTGAAGGGGAAGGATGGAAGCCGTCGGAGACAGCGATGGGAGAATGGTATGGCCCATCAGTGCCTTGGGACTTTGTCACGAGGATGAGTCGAATGCTGATGATCACAAGACCGTCTACTACATAACCCGTGGGCGGAACCTCCATCCTCCAAGGACTGGGATATAACGCCTACTTATACCCGGCACGATCCTATGCCATATTATCTTGCTCCGCTTTGGGACGTTCACTACTCCAAGATGGCTGACCACGCACCCAAGACCGTTGCCGAGAAGCACCGTGTGCCTAGGGAGCTGCGGACGAAGTTGAAGCATGCTCGTGCTGCTCGCGGTATGCTTCAGGATCTGGAAGATGAGATTCGTTTGTTCATCCGCAAGTGGAATGAGAAGCAGCTGTTCCTTCGAAGTGAGGGTCTACAGGATGCACCGGAGTCGAGCAGTGAAGAGTCTGAAGACGAAATTGTCTTTGTGGGCCGAAATGGGCAGATGCACGACTCACCGGAGCGGAAGCAGAAGCTCCAGCAGCTTCGTGACGAGATGAGCTTGCATCATGAGAGAGATGGCGAGAAGATGGTCTTTGAGAGCCTAGTTGAGGACCGTTCTGCTGGATTCGGGTAAGTCTACCTCGAGGATTTATCACTGTTTGTGCTGACCAATGGTTTCCAGTCGTTGGCTGGTGCACTCTATCGCCTCATACTATGGTCTACACACCTGGTCTGTTACGGTGGGCGACCCTGCTCGACGAGAAGCCTATGTGGGCTTCCGTCCACCCACGCCGGGTAGCCGAGCTGGTCTCATCAGTCATCCTGCTTGTCGTGCCGAGGAGCTGATCAAACCGGGCGACGAGCTCCCACAGCCTCTTTATATGCTCGTTTAGACACTGGCTATCTTCACTGCTGAATGATGTAGACGTCTTATATTGAACGTTTGTCGGTTTGTCAGTTTTTCGGGTTGTCGGTTCTTTCGGGTTATCGGGTATCTCTCAATCTTGATGGTGCGATGTCGGCGGGATCCAGTTTCGGCGTGATCGGCTTTAGTATCATCATTTCTTATTGAACCTGTTTTGATTTCGATTCCTCGGTTGTGCTCGATGAGGGCACAAGCACGAGCATGAGCGCATCGAGACTCACTGTCCTGAAGAGCATCCTAACCAGTTCATGTGGACTGTGCAGACCGCTCCTTCACCACCTCGTCAGTGGCACTCGCACTGGCATCAGCGTACCTTGCGTAGAACGTTATGAAGTAGATATTCTCCGAGAGTGCATTAGCAAGAACAAGTTGTCCTCATTCCGATCTGTGCACCGACGATCTCATGTCGTCATGTTTCTCGAAGGAAGGGGGATTATCAGATCCCGATCCGACCCCTCGTCATGCCACCGGCCCCCCACTGTTCGACCCGGTGAAACGCGTGGTCCGATCGTATCTCAGTATGGCACTCAGCCTCATGGATATTAGTCTCCATATGAATTCTCAATACCGAGATCCCACTCTGGCACGGGGACAATATTGCATAATCACAGGGAGTAGAGACGCCAGCCGCAAGTCGCAGACTGAAAAAAAGGATCGGATCCGGTTCGGACCGCCCACCCCACTGTTCCCCATCATGACGTCTCTTGTATGTCTTTCTACATTCCATCGTGAGCCCAACGTCGCAGATATTCACGCGCGATCGGACCCGTCATTCAAATGACATAACAACCTCGCTCTTCTCAGCGAAAGTCGAGTCGTAGACTGGTCTCAGAATACCACTTGCGCCGGTACCTCGTGTCCAGACCGAGTCTGCGCACATCCCCACTGACCGGCCACTCATTAGTCTGCAGGTGGGGGCACGCGGAGGTTGGAGGGGTGGCTCAAGGTGGTATGGCAGCGAATGACGACCGGACACACAAGCTCACGAATATTCTCGCCCGAACGAACTCGGTCCACGCACAACTTGGAGGCCCGGTTCGTGAGGCGTGAGTTGTGCTTCCCGGCTCTGGTGATTCGCGGGACTGTGTTGCAGCCCGAAGAGCTGTACGACTGGAGGCTGTGGAGGGGTTCAGAAGGGTTTTTCTGGGGAGTGGGCTATGGTAAACAACCTTGGAAAGTATCTTACTTAGGCTGGAGTGAGGTGTATGATCGTCGGTTTGCTCCAAAACAAAAGGAGCGCATTCCTTGCCTCATTCTTACTATCAACCCTGAACCGAGTTTCAGTGTTAGTTGTTTTCCACATTTTCTTTTTTTTTTTTTTTCTTTTTCTTGAGAAAGGGAGTGCGAGTGCCCCTCTTTTGTCCTTTTGAATCTCCCCCACGGCTCTTCATACCCAACGACTGGGCTGTGCCTGATTCTCGTCTTTTGAGTCGATCTTGGTCTTTCGACTTGGGAACAATTCTTCCCGGCCCGGATGAATAGAGCTAGGAACGAGGAACTGCAAACTGCAAATTGCGAACTGGAAGCTACAAAGTACGAACTACTTTTCTCGTGTGCTCCAAAAGTCGAGATTCCCCGATCCCTGTCCTCCCTGTGGCCGTCATATGATTTCCTCCCATAACCGCCTATTCTGTCCGAACAACCATTCTACGTGAATAACTTAACCCCTTGGCTCACGGTGCGTCATGGGAATTTAATTTCCCTCGATAACTTAGCCCGATTCACATCCCGATTGAATTGTGATTCTATTCAATATTCCTTGGTTCTTATAATTACTCCCGCGGCTTCGTCTGACCCTCAACTCACCTCCTTACTGCCCGTCACTGTAGATCAGTGAACATGGGCTCCTATAAATCATGCCAAGACCGCGCTGGTAGCGGCGGCAGTTCCAGTTCGACAGATACTGACGCATCGGTGCATTCGAAAAGTACTGCACCCACGGTAGCCAGTGCGCATACAACCTGCGCAATCAAGCAGCAGGACTGGCTAGAGTATGAGGACGATGGCCCGCGCGACTCGGTTTCAACATATGCATCCACCACTCGATCCCTGGCCGATCCGCCAGAAGAGCCCCGCTATGAAGTCGATGAGCGACAGGAGACATTCCCAACAGATGCACTTGCAACCACACCCTCATCATTTGCAGGCCTATTCCCTTCATCCAGGCGGTTGCTCATCCGTCATGACGATGCAACCATAGACGGCAACATGAACCTCCGCGTCGACACCATCGTCCCCCGCCGAGGTGGCTATCAACAAGACGTCACTCTCTTCCATCTCCGCATGTATGACCTATTCTCCCGAAAGTTCTCTCTCCGCCGCTACTGCCGCGACTCAGGCCGCGAAGTATTCCATTCCTCTCGAAAAGAAGTTCCCCCACCAAGTGCAACCGACTCCCGCCCAATCCTGCGCCGCTCATGGAGTAGCGTTCTCGCCAGTCTCCGCCCAATCTCAACATCCCACGGCCCCGCCGAACCCTCCCTTCAGCGCCAAGCCTCATCAATCTCAGCCAACTCCGACATTGGCGAAGAGGAGCAATGCAAAAGCGACAAAAGACTATCCGAATCAATCCTCCTCGAATTCTCCAATTACGCTCACGTAGACCTTAGACGCCGCGGTCCCGGAACTGCAAAGCGATACGAATTTGAATACTGGTCGACGAAATACCAATGGCGTCGCGAGTTTCGCAAAGAAGGCGATCTCCGCGAAGTCTCATACTACCTTGTCGACACCCGCACATCCCGCACAATCGCCCACCTGGTCCCTGAAATCCTCACCCCGCTCGAAGCAGTCGAGGAAGAGAGTAAAGGTGGCTGGGTCCCGCCGTGCTCGATGTGGATCAATGATACCTCCGTGTACGAGCGGATGCCTGACGTTGCCGAGTAAGTCTTAAGGGCCTAACCGAACCTGAACCCCATCCCATCCTTGGTTGAGATTTCTATATTTGTACTTTGTTGCACTTGGTGTTTTCTTTTCTTTTCTTTTTTTTCCCCTTTGCACTTGTGCTTGTACAATGGTCGCGGAACGAAACAACGGTTTCACTAACGCGGTCTAGCGTAATCGTCGCCACGGGGCTAGTGTCTCTTGTGGACGATTGTATTCGTCGACGCTGGCATGGTGCCCGTCGCGTTCCATGGATCTCCCCCGCACGTTCCTCCTTTTCCAAGGGCCTTGAGACGGCGCGCTTGGGCCCACGTCGTCTGATCGGCGAGGTATTGCAGCGTCGGGGATCCGCGTAAATTCTGGTGGAGCTATGCCCTGATCTAATGCCTGCAATCTTCGAACCCGGTTCGGGAAAAGGGCAATGTGCTGGCTAGAGTGGAAATTGAGCCATGGTTCGCATGATTGATGACTTGAATGATCTGCCAATGATTTTTTTCTTCTTACTCCACTGAACTGCAGCTTGCGTTTCGCTTTGTTGATTTCTCTTGTTTCTGGTGAGTTGTTTTGTTGTCTATGTTGCCGACTCTGTTCGAGAGGGGGGTTTTGGGGGCTTGCATTGAGGTCTAAGATCTAGCCGAGAGATATTCGCGTTGCTTATTGGACCTGCACCTCGGGAATTCCTAGGGGTTGGCGTTCCCATTACTGTGGTGTTTTTTTTTCTTATCTTTTTCCATGTTTTTCGTATCGCATGAACCACCCCAGGAAAACATGGTGGCTATCGACAGTTCAACGACAGTTCAAGCACGAGCAATGCAGGCTTGCTTTTTCTTCGCATTTCTCGTGATTTCAGAAGTACTTCTTTTCAGTCTTTGCATGGGTCTCGAGGGGCTCATAGGCTCATGTGCTTGCGTGGGAGGGGTTATAGATGGAACGCTGAAAGATCCTCCGCAGCGCATTTAATCCGGCTCTGCGCTGCTCTGCTGGCGATGCATATCTCGTAGACCCCGAGCTAAAATTGAGCCTGACCGCCGCTTCACCCTGACAATTTGCTTCTTTCGACAGCACGATAACTGGGCAATGTATACATGGACATGACTCGTGTCGTTAATACGGGAATGCGAGTGGTTCTTACCCCGGCAGGTCGATCCCCACTAGTGCGTCAGTGAAGAAAAAGCACCTGCCTCTACATGATTTTCAACTTACATTAGCTACACCCAACATGCGACTCTGTACAGCCTGGATTCACGCTAAATATTGCTGGAAGCTAGCTAGTCAGTATACACATATGCAATGCACTAGACTGCCAATCGATTGGCTGTGGATGAATCTTTTTTGACATTCATCGCGCCCAAGACCCTGGGAGGAATTTTCCTGCCTGAATTATTATTCGTTTTTTTCTTTTTCCTTTAAGCTCACTTGCACACTCTCCTTGCAACGGCTTGCCACGAGTCGAGAGTACGAGCCGCATTGCGCATTGCATTTTAGAGAGCCATTCCATGGTTCGAGTGAAGCTACAACGCTGCAGGTATGCCCAATGCACCAGTCACTGACTTCTCATCCGTCTCTTCCGTGTGGAATTCGGGAATTGAGGAATTTGAGTTGGGACGATTGTTGATGCAGGCAGTTTGAGAGAACCGTTCGCTACAGAAATTTAGATCCCACCCGGCCAAAAAACCCGACCTTTGCATGTTCAGAAAAGTGGATTTTCAATCTGACTCTTGTATCCACAAGTACCTTTTCGAGTTCGGCTTCGGTCTGGATGACGTTGAGCTCTGGCCTCGGTTGGTAAGACCTGTTCATTCCTAGGATGTTCATGCAGGGCGGCCCGGTGGCCCAGTCGCGGCACTACTTGACTTTCCGTACCAAACTCCAGTAAACAAATTTCGCCTCATTGAATGATCTCATCTCAGTGATGCGCTGGCAAGCAAGTTCCAGAATACGGCCCAACCCACATTATACCCTAAGAATGCGCGATGAAAACTGCACCCGGATGGGGAAAAAGAGGTACTTTGGGCGCCATTTATGCACAACACCAAGCTATGGCCTCACCTCCGCCGTTGGGCAGAGATCGCCCGCCACCACGCAATGTAATTCATACAGCTGAGGCTGTTCTGGAAGCCGGTCCGCTGGTTCGGGACCTGCCTGGCCGATGAGGCAGGGACGGGGCATCGAATATCAACGTGCGATTCTCTGAGTTGTTCCCCCAATGCTATTCTGGGCCCTAGTCTCTCTCTCTCTCTCTCTCGCCTCGACATTCTTAGTGGGTCCTTTACCTTCCCGTCAATGGAGGTGGGAACCCTGTCTCCCCTTACTTAGCGTTTCTTCAAGGCTAGTTGGTCTGGTCGGCGTGCGCCGGGCCGTTCCAGCTTGCAGCCTCAGAGAATGATCCGCATGTTCCCTCCCGCATCACATCTGTAACTGGTGGATAAGAAGAGTGGGAGGGGTGAAGAGGGGGATTTGGTTGGTACCCACGGCCACGCATGATGCATAAGCCCGGTTCTCGTTAGGTTTGACGGTTAGGCTCCGTTTGTCTGCTAAACGGGGAATTTTGTGAAAAAAATTGTAAAATTGAAGGGAGAAAAAAAAAATTAAAATAAGGAGGACCCGAGAACGGTCTTTTTTTTTGGATGTTTCTGGAGCCGTTTATATGATCCTCCCCGCTCCCCATACCTCTTAAAATGGTCACGCAAGAGGAGACCCATTGAGTTCTCGATTATATCTACTTCCTTTTTCCCGAAGTCTTTTTCCTTTTTACCCCCGCTCCGACTTGCACTTTCTCTTGAACTTCTTGACTTCTGCTACCTCCGTCCCCAATTGAGCCTTTTTTTTTTATAGCTCGTTAGCTCGACAATGTCCCAGCCGACGAGTCCCCAAGGGAGTAGCGCCACTCGGAAAAGTTGGCAGGATAAGCTCGGTGGTAAGCAATTGAACACACCTGGTTTCAATTGGAAACATCTGACTTTGTCCAAGACCACTGCAATATGGTCAAAATAGCTGCCCCTACCTTTAGCATTGTATCCGATCGGAGAGGTAATTCCCCGTTTTCTTTTCCGATCTTCTCTCATATTTCCCCCATCACGTCTATGCGTGTCTCGGCATTGCAAGGGCGACAGCTTTTGCAAGAGTTTACACCGACTTTTACTCCTGAGCTTAGGCTTGAGCTTGACAGCTGATTACTCACAGGAGGTCGTACCGCCTGGTCCAGTACCGTCATCGTCCAGGGCCAAAGCTTCTCCGCCCGCTACTGGTACGACGGTCAGTATATCAACAATGCTAAAGAAGACGCAGCCGAAGTCGCTTTGGGGGCGCTAAGCCATCGTCCATCCTCCTCGGCCACTTGGCCAGGGATAATCCCGGCCCAGCCGACCCAGTCCAGCTACGGTCGAGGCACCGGAGGCGTTTGAATAACATATTGTGACACTTGCTTTTTTCCTATGTTGGGTGGCTATCTTCGAATTCTTTTTTTCCGCTTTTTTTTTTCCTCGTTGTGTGCGCCTATCCTTTTTTTTCTCAATTTTTCCCTCGCTCTCCTGCAAGCGCACGCCCAGTGCGGGTCCCACAGCAACGCGCAGATTTTAGCATCTAGGTTCCCTGCTTCCTCACTGAGATCTGGCAGGAACCAAAAATACTCACTGCGACCCCCCGCTTCGAATCGATGCCCCTTGTACATTGCTTCCGATCACTCGATACGGCTTGGTCACACTACACACTACCGTCCTAGCTGGTTTTGAGAGTGTGGGGACAGAGATGCTCAGGGCCGAGACTGGCATGCTGTTTCCGTCGTGACGAGTCACTACCTACCCTTGCACCCGGTCTTGGCTGTGCGACTTGGAGTCGTAATACCCGGTCGATGGTGGATGCCAGCAGCCAATGATCTAGGAACGGAACCAATGTTCGAACTCTCGCGGGAACACTATACTTGAAAGACGGTGGGGATGTTCCGGGACATATGAGAGTCAGAATGGCCTCTGTGGATGTTGACCTATGGTCTATGACAGCTGTCATTTGGGTTCCCGCGTTCCGTGGTTTTTGCTGGAAACAGTGGAGAGAGCCGAGGTCTGTGGGGCTCTTCCCGTCAAGCCACCCGACCAGGGCCAAAACTCTCATCCTGGTACTTTGGTACTGTCTTCCCTGGATTGTCCTGTGCCTGTACCTGTGCTTGTACCTGTATCACCTACGGGAAGCCGGTTGGTCACCGAATTCAACGCAAGGAAAATAGGATTCGGAGATTTCAGGTTTTGAACTTGGATTGGTTTGATCTTTACTTCTTGATTGGTTCATCTGTTTGCGGGTTCTCGGGAGTTTTCTTTTGGGCTGATTATATTTCTCCTATGCTTCAATTGAGGCTGGGACTGGACGGGACTTGGACTGGTCTGGTGCGTAAGGTTTCGGTCGGGACTTAGGGGTTACGATGATGGCTCTGATTGCCTTTTCTTTTGTCAACAAGATTATCGACAGAACGTTTTCAAAACAGTGTTACTCATATTATCATATCATGGTTTGCTATAAGATTGTGGTCTTGTTGTAGTCAGGCTTTGGTCAAGGCTTGCCTTGTGCTACCTCACCATGCGTATGCGCCTGGTCGAGTAACTTTTCTCCGAGAGTTTGTTTAGGGGATAAGAACAGCGCACATAGAACAGGATCATAGGCTTGGAGCTTCTAGTCCCTAATCTGAAAACCGGGATGCTCTGCGTTCATGAATGAGAAAGATTCTGTGGGTGAAAACCTCAGGCGTGAAGTAATGGCGTCAGCCTAAAGAGGCAGATGTCTTTAGGCAACCGTCATTTCCAAAATATATTCAGATATCAGATCCCCACAATGAAATCTATGTAATGGATCTCAGTCGGTGATGCAAAACTTTATGATGGAGTATAATTTGGCAGCCTGGCACTAGACGGCATATCGTTCCAGTTGATCCACAAGTCTACCGCATTGAGCCGCATCCTACCCTTAAATGGTAATAACCTCGCGCGTTAAATTCAGCCTCGCGGCTATGTAGGGCGTACTCAACTTGATATCGCCTCAGATCGGACTCGATTATATGGAGACTTGATTACGAGACCAGCGAATACATTCCTTTATATATTTGCTATCGCCCCTTCGTTGCAATTTCACTCTATCTTCCCCTTTCCAAGAGACCCTTCAACTCCAAGCACCGCGGTATTCGATCTATATCTGTTCCTCTACGGTACCATTAAAACACGTCTCTGTCTTACCTTTTGCGAAGGGGACACCACAGCACTGAAATAACAATCTGCAATCTTCAACCGGTCATTGAAATCTCATCATGTGCTTTCGCGCATCGGATGACGATAAATATCCTGCTGCACGCCCAGTTCAAGGTGGCAGCGAACATGCTCGCTACCTTCGAGACAGTGACAGATATCAGAAAGAGCTTGGAAAAAAAGCGAAGCAAAAGAAAAAGCGTAACCGCAACGCCGCCCTTTTCACTTCAAATACTGCTATGATGGGAGGTGCAGGATGCTAGACGGTCCTAAATGTCGATGGAGTCTATAATTGCGCGCTTAGTGTGACAACCACCTGACCTGGATTCACCATTTTGTCTGGCTTTTGATGATGAGGTAGATCTTGCGTTGTCATCAATACGGAGGAATGCTTGAGACTGCTTCATTGCTTCTTGTTGTTTACTATCAGCCATTCCTCTAGTCTCATATCTCCATTTAGTTACAGATTGCTTCAGCTGTGACTCCCCACAACTCGCTCACAATGACTCAATGTACGTTGACATCGGCCCTTTGAACGGGCAAGTGCACTTATCATCATGACGAGACTCAAAGCGCACTCAGGATTTCATATCCTGCTGTCAAGCGATGAAACTGCCATTAGTATGTTCCGTTGGCCACTGGCTAAGGTGTTCGCGCTATCAGAAGGACAGAGACAGGTGGCAGCGCAGACGCAGTAGTTTGAGTCGGTTTTAGGTCAACACCGACCGCTGTTCATACGATCGCGAGATCTGACGACAGGAGCATGACAAATTTACAAGTTGAAGAAATAGCGCTAATTGAGAAATATTTTTTTTGCTCTGAATTCGTCGCGGTCAGCGAATTGATCTTGAGAGGATGAGGCGAGGATTCGATCGAATCATATCATTGAAGGCCTCGCGGCTTTTCCTACTTAGCATGACACCCTCAGATCTCATGTAAATATCCACTGAAATGATCCAAATTGACTCATCACTCCCGTAAGACTGTGGAGTAAATCATGTTCTCACTATTCCGGCACCCACTTTCCACAACCCTGTCGCTTCTGCTACATCATATGCAAATATAGCGCTTTATACATCCAACATACCAGACCCGCCCACGCGCATCAAAGTTATCTAATACGCAAATTTCTTCCCGCTCCCATCAACAATTCCCCGACTATTTCTCCATCCGTAATAGACTCGCAACAGTAGGCATCCTGCCGTCACGAAGAGAAGCAGTGCTGCGTTGGTCCAATGGCCGGTTGGGTATCCTTTCTTTGCCTCATTGCTTTTGTAAATCCATACACCGACAATCTGACCGGGGGCGCCGAATGATACGTTCAACGCAATGGCCAGGCCCGCTCCAGCAGTGGATTGCAGATTCGAAGATAGCCAGCCGAGAAGTGGGGGAATACAAGCGAAGGCTCCGCTAGCTGCCACAATGAGACAGCCGTAGCGAGACTGGAATTGGGATTGTCAGCCGAGGGTGTCTAATAAATAGATTATGAGGGGGTGGGTCGCTTACAAGGTAGGCTTCAGCTGGTAGGACTGCTGACGCTAGGAAACCCATAGCGCCAATGAAGGAGAAGATAGCGGAGTGGAGTCCGCGACTGGTGTGGTGTTAGCTTGGCGGACACAAATGAGGGAGACTGAGATTGTACAACCAACCTATTAAAATAATCTGCGGACCATGCCACGGTAACAGTCACAACATAAGCCACTGCATAAGGAGGCACAGTCATTAGCTGGGCACGAAGGTTAGAATAGCCCAAACCAGACGTGATAGCTGGCGTGAAGAGAGAAAGGCTCGAGAAAGGCGTTGAAATGCCAAAATAGACCTGTTGTTTCGTTAGGCTATGAAACCGATTCTTAACAAAGACCCAACTTACAGCATAATGAGCATACAGCCTCCAATCCATCAAAACTCCCTTCGCATCCTCCCAAGACATCGCACTCGCCGACCCTTTGGATCCCTCAAGTTTCAATCTCTCTGCAGCAAGGTCTTTCTCCTCACTGGTCAACCAGTGCGCGGACTCCGGATAATCAGGCAAAAAGAACCAAACCAGTACCGACGATGCGCAAGATGGTGCACCCTCTATAATGAACAGCCATCTCCACGCTGAAAGCCCTTGAGCGCCATTCATGTGCCCAACACCGTAAGCAATAGCTCCACCAAATGCTCCCGCTAACGTCGCAGAGGCTAGAATAAGTGCGACGCGTATCGAGCGTTCGGAATTGCGGTACCAGAATGTTAGGTAGTAGACGAAACCAGGAAATAGCCCTGCTTCCATTACGCCTAGAAGAAAGCGGAGGCCTGTAACTTGGGCGCCGTTGTGGACGCCGCCTAGGCCCATCGTTGTTGCGCCCCAAGAGAGCATCAGGAAGGCGATCCAGCGCTGGAGGAGTCAGTTTTGTTGTCTGAATGGGAGGATGCGTCTTACACTTGGTCTGAGTTTTTTGAGGAAATAGTTCGATGGTACTTCAAATAGCGCGTAAGCGATCAGAAATACCATAAGTGCGATCCTGATACTATCAGCTTTGTCAAGTCCTGTGCAGTATGGCGCGACTCACGTAAATTGGTACGAAGTCATATTCGTCTCCGAGAGCATATCATTATGCGTATCCTCATTGAGAATCTTGGCATTTCCTATTTCCAATTAGTCTTCAGTAGTCACGGAGGAAATTCCTCAAGATGAGATGTACCAATGTTCGAACGATCCAAATAGCACAACAAGTAAATACCCGCACAAAGCGGCACAATCCTCAGATCTTGCTTCCAGACCAATGCCTTCTCCCTCTCCCCAAGAGCGCCATCCAAGCAACTGGATTCGGTCTCGGCATCGGGATACTTTCCGAACCCTATTTTAGCATGTACAAACACGTAGGGCGAAATAGAGTCCTTACAGCACTTTCCACGTCTTGTGCGAGCTTTTCGGCCATGATTCAAGCGAGATAATCGGTGATCGCACATTCAAGGCTGAGAAAATGAGGACGGAATCCCTTTTGTTTGCTTGTGTGGTATCTTGGCGTGGAGCTGTGGCCGGGGAATGGAGTCCCCCGCCTTTTGGGCCGCACTGGCCAGTTCGGCTGTTCTCCGATCTGGGGGGACCTTGCCCGGGAGAAAAGCCGCTGAAGCACGTTAAAGCCTTCTCTCAAGGATCTTGAAGTAGATGGCTCTAGATGTTTAAACGGAAGGAGGTTCGAGTTTCTCTTCAGAAGAGATAAGACAGTCAGCATATTTCCTGATGGCAGGCGTTTCTCAACAGATATGAGCGTTTTTCATTTTGACCGAGGACCTTCTGACCCTCAAGATCCAATATAGCTCTAAATCTCTCGACCCGGATCACATCGAGATTACTTAGTAAGGTATTCGAACGATCATTAGTGGGTTCCTACTCCAGCAACCCCGTTTTTGGGCAGCGTGGGAGCAGCGAACGTTTTGACGCAATGGAAATGCTCCTTTGGATAAAACGATAGAGATGCATATACTACATCAAGCCCTGCTCAGATCCAAGTTACTTCAATATAGGATATCCCAACGCCCTTGACATGGCGAAAATGAAGTCGAGGGCGATGTACTACACAGTCGCCTACTATGGGCCAGTGCAAACCACACAAACATCCTTATCGGTAGATTGTGCCTGATCGCATCGCAAACGCTGCCACTACGACGCCTCGAGTTTTCTCCATGCAATGCCATCGCTCGTTGGCCAGACTTCGTCCTGAAAAGCTACTTACGCTGTATTCGTTTGCGAATATGTCCACCACTGCCGAGCCTGCCCGGAGGGCCATGCCCTCTGCATTGACCTTCGACCGTCACGCGAAATGTTCGGTACGCTTTCTTTGCCCCTCCATATTACCAAAATGACCATTTGCATGCTGACAGGACGAATTTGCTCTCTTTAGACTACCAAGGCGCGTGCAAGTACCCTCAAACTTCCTCATGGCGACGTATCTTTGCCGATCTTCATGCCCGTCGCAACCCAAGCCGCCCTCAAAGGCCTGACATACGACCAATTGCGCGATACGGGCTGTATGCTCTGCTTGAACAATACATACCACCTTGGACTGAAACCGGGACAGGAGGTGCTAGACGCAGTTGGCGGAGCGCATAAGTTGCAAGGATGGGACCGCAACCTCTTGACCGACAGCGGAGGGTATGATCTGCCTAATGCGCGAACCCGACAGCCAAGCTAATAAGGGCATCTATGCAGTTTCCAAATGGTGTCACTTCTGAAACTAGCCAAAGTCACTGAAGAAGGCGTGCGATTCCTCAGTCCCCACGATGGCTCACCTATGTATGGAACCCCGCACTCTGTCGCGCCGAAATCTATCTAACCGCTGTTCCAAAGGCTTCTTACACCAGAACACTCAATCTCTCTTCAGAACTCTATTGGATCGGATATTATTATGCAATTGGATGATGTGATTGCGACTACGTCCCCTGACCATGCCCGTATCGAAGAAGCCATGGAGCGTTCTGTGCGATGGTTAGATCGTTGTATCGACGCGCACAAATATCCCGAGAGACAAAATCTGTTTTGCATTATTCAAGGTGGACTTGACTTGGAACTGAGGAAACAGTGCTGTAAAGAGATGGTGGCTCGAGATACTCCAGGAATCGCCATTGGTGGGTTATCTGGTGGCGAGGCTAAGGAGGAGTTTTGCAAGGTGTAAGTGATCATTTTCCCTTCGAAGAAGCGTCGCTGACTGTTTCCAAGGGTGGATACGTGCACTGATCTTCTACCTGAAAACAAGCCCAGATATGTGATGGGCGTGGTATGTTTGGCTCGTGTGCTCTTGTCAATTTGTACTAATCCACCTAAAGGGATACCCTGAAGATATCATCGTCGCAGTTGCTCTTGGTGCTGATATGTTTGACTGCGTGTGGCCAACACGGACAGCGGTAAATAAAGAGTACTTCGATTTACATATACCGGGTCATACTGACATAGGAATTAGCGTTTCGGCGATGCTATTGTGTCTTCCGGCACCCTGAAATTGCGCAACCGACAATTCGCAGACGATTTCGGTCCTATTGAAGAAGGCTGTACTTGTACCTGCTGCCGCCCGAAAGAACAGGGTGGCCTCGGTGTGACTAGGGCCTTCATTTATCACATCACGGCCAAGGAGACCGTTGGTGCTCATCTGTAGGACCCCGCATCTCCCTATCTACTTCTCCCTTGCTGACAGCCGCTAGACTTACAATTCACAATGTGCACTACCTCCTGAACTTGATGAAAAATGCCCGACAGGCTATCATGGAGGACCGATACCCGGCCTTCATCCGCCAATTCTTCTCCAACATTTACCAAGGCGACAAGTCGAAATATCCTGAGTGGGCCGTGGGCGCATTGCGTGGGGTCGGTATGGATCTACTGGCTGATGAATAAGTCAGTACTGCATCACACGGTGAACTGATAGGATAAGATATCTCCACACCCGATGACACTTTGCATTATTGTATAAGCGTATGCATTCGAGTGGTGTTGGCATTGGTGATCGATACACATATAATTAAAAAGAGGTCAATCTCATGAGAAAACAATATACCAGAATCGATCTACTAGACTTCAATCAGTCTTGCTCTTGGCAAATTGCCCTGTGAACTGTCGAATATTCTTTCCCCAGATATAGACCGGTACACCAAGCAACCCCAGCACTGCAGTCAAAGCTCCGAATATTCCAAAAGCCCCGTCATAACCTTTCTTATCAACGAACGCAGTAGTCCCATAGCTCGTGCCAAACGAGATAAAACCCCTAAAAGCACAGATGATAACCAACAACGGCCCCGCCCTTGCGGGATAACTATCAAGTAAATATGTGATCGCGACAATATTAGCTCCAACGAAGCAGAAGTAGTATGCAGCTACTGTCCAGACGTAAACAAACCAGTGATATTTCTCCGGATGGGTTGCTCCTTGTCCGTAAAGAACAGATGTGAAAGTTCCAATAATTATCGGAAATATGAGCGGAATGATTCGTGTCTCCGGCTCATGCATGCCATCGTTGCGCCGAGCTCTCCAGCGTATGAGCTTATCAGAGCCTGCTCCTAGAATAGGGAGTGCGACGAGCGCGACGACTATTTGACCGCAGTTGACGTAGCTGGCGCTCGAGTCAGGCCAATTATATGGAGCGCCTGTAACAATTGTGCTGTAGGTTGTTCCAATGGCAATGTTGACACCGATCGTTAGGCCATTCAGACAGAGGGCCCAAAAAACGTTTGGGAAAAAGAGGAGTTGAATAGTTTGCTGATTATTTTCTTGATTAGTTGGAGAGGGGAGATTATTGGGAATAGAATGGATGCTTACTTTCAGGACATCGACGGCCTTGAACCATTCAGGTTTGCCGATCCAGAGCCGCATGTCTGATTTCCAGGTCCGGGCCTCGTAATTGACAAAGTCAAGGGCTGGCTTCTCTTTACATACAGTGACTCTTGGCTTCATGGATCCTTTCGCCTCAATGTCTTCAAGGCTGGAGTTGTTATCTTCGGATAAAGATTCTTGATATGCGCTCAAACTCCGGTCGTATTTTGTCTCTGGGAGAAAGAAAAGCGCAACGAAGAATTGCAGTGTGGCTAGACCTGCCCCTAGACCGTACCAGCCCTGCGGCGTGATTCCGGCCGCAATTGGACTAGCAAAGAGAACATAAATCGTAGTCAGCATAACTTGGATCGCTTGTTGAATCATTAAGCATTTGCTTCTTTCGTGTAGAAAGAATATTTCCTAGAATAAGATAAATGAGGCTTTGAGGTCTCTCTCTAGCTTAATGCGATTTGGGTAGGGATACCTGAGTAATCATCGGGACGAGGGCCTCGCTTTGCCCTGCACAAAGCCCCAAAACCATTCTAGCCGCGAGATGCCACTCATATGACTTCGCAGTAGCACATAAGACAGATCCGAATATAAGAAGCACAGTAAAGGCGAGGAGGACGATACGGCGACCAATTGCGATTGCAAGGGGCATGCCTATTAGATTGCCAATCCCCCTTTTTCTGTTAGTGGTTGAAATCTGTCAATATCAGGATAACAAGGCAACACACATGAAGAGTGTCGGGTATGTCATCAATTGCGAGATCGCCGCATAGCCCTTGCCGGCGGCGGCATATTCAGGGATGTAGAAGCTCAACAACCCTCCAAAGCCAGACACGAGAGACATGCCCACCGTTGAAACTTCACCAGATTAGTTGGAACCATGTAGAGACCATCGTTACTCTCGAAATTTCTAACTTACATGTAGATATCAAGACTAGAACCACCGTCTTTTGCCAAAGAGGCATATTAAGGGGGTCTATTGATCAATTAGTAATGCCTCAAAGCCTGAGCATACTTCTTCTCCACTTCACCTTGTGGATCTGCAGTCGGTGTGGGGATGTAGACAATCGAGCCTTCAGTGAGTTTCACTGTCCCCATCACCTTGATGCCATCTGGTCCCTGCTGCTCAGGTAGACCACCATCCACCACCTCGATATGCTGAGCGGAAACCTTTCCAGGCTTCATCTTATCAATAAGAAATGTATGGAAGCTTGGTCGCGGATTGTGTTCCTCGTCTCTCTGGATTTGAATTCAACTACAAAGTGAATACTGATTGGGAAGCCAGGTCGTCACAACTAGACTTCACCAGAGATTCAGCCCTTTAATACGCCTAGCAGCCCGTGATTTCTAATATGAGGTTCCTACGTCGGGTCCACTGGTTGTACCACCCCGCATCTCGAGACTTGGATACGTAGAACCCCCTAAGGAATCACTAGCCATGAGCAGCCTGCTATCGTCAATATTACCCGGCCCATGTGGACCAGGGTTTAGTCTCTACGCTGGACCAGTGAAAGCTGACCCACAAAGCTTCCCCGCTTCCCCAGATTCGATTCGTAGTTGTGGCGCTGAAAAGGTCGAACTTTGCGCTGGGTCTCCCGAGTGGGGGTCCGGGAAATGGGGTGTCCACCGGCCCACTACAAGTTGCCAAGGGTGTTGAGGTTGTTGTACGGTGACTTTGAAGAAATGGAATTTTTATGATCATCTCCTAGGGAAAAGAAAGATCCCAGTACCAGCTGGAGGGTCTGCGTGGATGAAAGACGAAGGTTTGAAACTAGAATGAAGACTTCTACTTTGTAGCCATCATGTTATTGGACAAGCGAGGGCTCGATCTTGATAATATACCAAATAATTGCGACCAAAAGGAATGCGCATTGAGCACTAAGAGGAGGCTATGGTTAGGCATGATCAACAAAAGACCCAGTCGAGAGCCGAGAAAATACGGAATAGGAAAGGTTTCTTTGGTAATAAAAAAATCAATGTTTTCAATTTGACGCTATCTTAAAGTAGTGTGAACTACAACACTTCTAATAGGCCTTGACACCTGCCAACTTCAAGACAGTGTCTGTCAACTCGGGCTTTTCAAAAGGCTCATTCCGATCCTTGGGGCAAACATCCCCATTACGCATAGGCTTCTCCTTTGTAGGACGGATGTTGCAATGAGGCCAATGAGTAGTCCCGACGAAATTCTCAAAACATTCCTTCTTCAGGTCCAATGCCTCTGGTGTCGCAAATCGACGAGGTGTCATGCAGATATACTGTACGTGTCGAATCTGATTACCCTCTGGTAGACAGGCATAGTGCATTGTCCGAGAATCCCAAAGCACAAAATCACCAGGGTCCATATTCACCTTAATTAGCTCACAACCACGATCTTTGAACCACTGCACGTCTTTTTCGCTAAACAAGAAGAGATCCATGAATTGAATCTCGGGTGGTGGGGCATCTTCGTGGTCGAATGATTCACGTTTGTGAGCAAAGAACTCATTGAAAAGCTTCGATGATCCTTTCATGAGCATTAATCCGCCGTCGTTGGGGCCATTCGGCGCGTAGTTCAGAAGGCCTTGGACGGCTTGCATGCTAAGATATGTTAGAACATGTGAAGTGTATGAAAGCGACAATCTCACCCTTTCCGATCTGGGTTCTGGTCACAGTGTGGCCATGGGCTCCAGTTGAGATCTTTGCGCCGAGGGAGGGAAATGTTCATTCCATCAAATGAGCAGATTAGCTCTTTAGTCTCCCAGAGCTTTTCGAAGACATCGATGACAGCTGGCTCAGTACGAGCTTCCCAGGCCATCTTCTCATGGCAAGCACCGTAAGCGAAGTACATTCTGTGACCAAGTTAATTATTATTCCTAATATCGTTCTCATGGATGACTTACCCTCCCTTGAAGCTAACAGGCAGATGTTCGGCCGTCCAAGTAGCTTCGTTATTCTCATCAAAGCCAAGCTCAAAGTTCTTCAGCCACTGAATCTGCTTTTCGCGGTAATACTGAGCGCGCTCAGGGCTGATCAGGTTTTTGATCACGACGCAGCCATTCTTGTGAAACTCATCACGCCAATCACCGTAGGTTCTAGGTGTGAAAGACACCAGGTCTGGACTAGCTTGGTCCAACGCTTGGCTCTGATTCTGAGCTGGCGTGTTCTTCAGCTGAGTTGAAATCATGGCGTGAGGGCGGGTACAATAAATTCTTCAAGTCTTAGATAAATTGTTGATGAACGGAACAGTTTAAAGACAACTTTTCCCGGATTAAATGACAGGGAGAATAAATAACACTTAACGGAACTGGACACATCTCGTCACTTGGAAGGATGTCTTTGCATGTGGGCGTCCGAGCATTTAATCCCCACCCCCACTCGGCTTGGAAAGTGGACAAGACCTTGTTCATACATACCATCCCCATGATATAGCTACCGAGGTCCCCACTTCCCCGGATATTGACGTGCGGGGAAGGGCTTACTGTGACTAGTCATCGAACGAAGCATCCATCGGAAAGCGGGGGATAGACACCCAGCGGGGAGCTTCTCAAACTGATGTGGGGGGATATGCCACAAGCAAAGCTGCTAAGTGGATCCAAAGTGTTGGTATAACTATCAATGTATCTAGCTTGGAGAAATTTCAATCATCATTTTCAGCTTCTAATTCAACCACCACATTCAATTGCTCGCAGCTATGCCACCTCCAGTTCAATCTGCATACAAACGAATCGCCAAACCTACGGTCGGCGAGAATGGATACCAGGCCCGTCAAACCGGTAAATCTGAAGTCCTCCCTAGCGGCTGGAATGGATTCAATGGCAAGGCCCTCGAGAGCGACATTCGCATTGACCACGATGTGGAAATCGTGGTCCGCGATGGGGTACGCCTCTACGCAGACGTATACAGACCCGATAACTCAACGGAGAAAGTGCCCGCCATCCTCAGCTGGTCTTTCTACGGAAAGAAGTACAGTGCACTAGACATGCTCCCTATGACGGTGTGGCATTGTTGTGTGAAGCCGGCGGAGCTCAGTGGCCTAGAAAAGTTCGAAGGTCTAGACCCGCAAGCTTGGTGTCCACGCGGCTACGCCATTGTGAGTGTTGACACGCGTGGCTCCGGGCATAGCGATGGACAGATTTGTGTGATGGGGACGCAGGATGCAGAAGATGGCTATGATGTGGTCGAGGCCATTGCTCGCATGGACTGGTGCAATGGCAGCGTCGGCATGGCTGGAAACTCTGCATTGGCTATTTCCCAATGGTTTATTGCTGCTCAACAGCCACCTTCTCTCAAAGCCATCGCGCCTTGGGAAGGATCTGGCGATATCTATCGTGAACAGTTCTGCCGGGGTGGGTGGTTTTCCATGAGCAATTTCGACCTTATTGCAAATGCCATTGTACGGGGGCCTGAGAATTCTGGCCTTGAAGACTTTGAGGAGATGTACCGTCGATCTCCGATCTCCAATGCTTTCTGGGAAGACAAAAGGGCGGACATTACCAAGGTGCAGTGTCCGGTGTTTATCCGAGGATCGGATGTCAGTTCCATCCATACCATGGGCTCTGTTCGAGGGTATCTCGAGGTCCCTCATTCTGAGAAATGGATTCAATGGGGAAGTAAGCAGGAGTGGTATGAACTATATAGTGTGCCGGAGTCCACAAGAGAGCTGAATCTCTTCTTCGATCGATACTTGAAAGGCCAGGACAATGGTTGGGAGAAGACTCCGAAAGTGCGATGGTCCGCTCTGCAATTCGGTGATCGCGAAGCAATTGACGACATCGTTCTTGAAGATTTTCCTGCTCCAAACACTGAGTATCGAGAGCTTTTCCTGGGGCAAGGCAATAATCTCGGCACCCGACCGCCCTCGAAGAGCTTACAAATATCTTATGACTCTGAGGACCGACACAGTGTCGCCGAATTTAATCATACATTTAGCAAGCCGGCACGTCTTATCGGCCTGCCTAAGGCAATTTTATACATGTCCTGTGATGATCACGACGACTTCACAGTCTTCGTGATACTACGCAAGAAGGACCAGAATGGCAAGGATCTGATGCATCTCAATTTCCCAATCCACGCGACCCCAGTCAAATCAATCGATAATATTCCAGAAGCAGAACAAGCCAGTCTCAATCTTCACCTGGGATCAACCGGCATTCTGCGTGCTTCAAGTCGAGAAATTGATGGATCTAAAAGCATTCATCCGCAGTTCCCGTTCCATCCTCACAAGCGGCAGCAAAAGATTTCTCCGGGTACGATTGTGAAATTGGAAATCGGCATTTGGGCGATGGGTGTAGACTTCGATGCTGGCGAATCCATAAGCGTGAAGGTTGGTAGCCATGGACTGTTACTTTCTTGTTCATTTGGCTAACTTGAAATCCTAGATTGGTGGACAATATCCGAGCATTGCGGAGTACAAGACATTTTCACGGCCGCGACCCGATCACGAGTTGAACAAAGGAAGACATACAATCCATTGTAGCGAGAAATACCCAAGCGCGGTCATCCTGCCTTTTATCTAGCACATTTACAAGGTCGCAGTGGGACAGTTCTTTTAAAAATCAGCTGTTCCTCTAAACTCTTTCTCGTCGATTGAGAGAAACTGATTCCGATGCTTGCTTAGCCGGCTTTGTTCACCACCTTAGAACTCTGGCGGAATTGTCATCGTAATGATTGTTCTAGCAATGAGTCATCGTCACAGTACCATAAAACTACATGGAACAACTTCGAATCATCGCGTGTTTTAGAAAATATGAACGATGATCAAGAGGGGCCCATACCTTGTGTTCCCTTTCCATTCAATACCCTCTGTAGTCCGACACTCTGGTGCTCGGATGCTTGGACGATGGCAATGTCTATGTACATCCGGGGGGAACCTATCCAGACTGGATATTATTTATGCGGTTGTGGATGTTTATCTTGTACGGGTGCGGAACCAGCTACATGCACAAGTACGGACGGGAATCAGTTTATATTTTTTTTCTATCCCATCATACCGGTTGTTATCGATGAGTTGACATGATGAGGGGCTCGCTCCGTTCTATCATAAGCGACTCAATGTGTATTCCCACCCGGGTGCAGAATGTGTACTTGATATCCAACCTGGCCGCATACTGTCCCTTTGGAATATGTATAAAAGACAATGCCTCAATTCTCTGCCATGTGGGTATTTGTTCCATAAGCTGTACTGTTTGATCTTTCTCAACCGCGCCCTCTTCAATTTCGATTACCCGCTCAACCACCCTGGCAGTAGACATACTATCCCAAGCTGCCTCCCGTATTGTTTGCCGGCGCAATATACTCAAGACCTCGCGGCGGATAATAGGATTCCTGCACTTGATCCCGACTATGTAAAGAACGGGGATAAATCCGATCTCCGGCGTAAAAGTCGATTTTGAAGACCCCGAATACCGCTGATGCGCTGTCGCTACCTCGCCCGCTAATGCAATACATTGCTGGAACTGGGGCAAAAAAGTATCATAGTCCATTTCTCTGCCAGGTCCGGAATTTCTGAGGAGAATCCATGCGATAGTATGTTGTAAGCGAAGGAGTGATGCGAGAGGACCAGATCCAGAGGCTGACTCAAAAGGTTTGCTTTTTTGCAGAAGGTGTTCGAAAAGACCCGACCACATTTCTAACTGCCCTAGAACGATGTCCTTGAATGTAGAAGGCAAAGGCGGCATTGAACCCTCAGGGGAAATTTGTTGCTCTGTGTTGCATAGCCTCATTACCTGAGCGAGAAGAATCTGAAGATGGTCGGCAGCTTGATCGAGTGACCAAAAGGTGTTGTTGAAGAGTGTAAGATGGGACATGAATGTTTCTTGGATGTTGGCTGGACTCCAGTCGACCAGAAACATGCTGGCCTGCATGTCAAGACGGCGAATTTGTTTTGTGACCTGGCAGACAATCGCGTGAACTCCTGAGGTTTGTGCGTTGTCGGAAGTATAGTTGTTCAATGTAGTGTTATCGATGAAGTGTGAGAGTGCCACACCTCCGCGCAGGTGCTTCACTGCTTGTACATCGTCGCCCGCCAGATGATCAAAGCAAGTAAAGAGGTAACAGACCAAAAGGGTGATAGGTGTTAATTCGGTGCTGTCAGCACTTTTCAGGCTCAACAGAAGTTGAATGGCGCGGTTATAGTGAAGCAAAGGAGCCTTATCCAGTAGCCGGTCTTTCACGGAAGGTGGCTGATATACCCGATCGTTAGATTGACGGTCCAGGTAGACACGGTGGATCATGGCCAGAGCAATAGCAGCATGCCGCACTGGTGGCACCGTTTGGGAGAAAAGCATGAGAGTCTTCCGCCATGATTCGCAAGGGCGGTATTCATTCAAATGCTTGATCGAAATATCCGCGAAAAAGCACATTGCATCTGCCTGAGCTGACCCGATCACTGGTAAGATCATCAACGATCCGAGATGCTGCAAATTAAGGCCATTGTGTTCCGAGTGCCATCGCTTTGGTTCGTAGGCACCTATAGAGGTACAGGGGTGGTGATTGTTGCAGCTATCCGCCTTTTCGACGATCTCCTGGCGATGATGGGTCGATTCAATCTCAGTCTTCTTGGTCTTGAGTGTGAGAGCCATTTCACTATAGCCATCGCACGTGCGACCGGTAAAGAGGCATTTTGAGCATGAAGGCCGAGATAGATCGCATTTAATTCGCCTTATCCTGAGCGATGTTAATTTTAATACAGATAATTTCTCTGTAGCAACACGTAGAGTCAAAGCATACTTGCAAGTTTTACAGCCTAGTCTTGACTTCGGAGCGAACTTGCGAGGCCTTCTTCTCCAAGCTTGATTGCCATTCTTTGTGTTCTTGTCCTTCATCTCTTCCATCACTGTATGCGAGCTGTCTCAGACTCGCAGGTCGCACCGTTTCAGGCAGAGGTTTGCATGCATTGACTTCGAAAGTCAACTTCGGGGGTGCCAATGAAGTTTAAGGTAATGATCTGTTCGTCGTCCCGTACGCCAGTGAGGAAATCATCGCCACAAGTTTTGCGTTCGATAGCAGAGTGAGAAAATATAGACGGTATAGACTACAAAAAAAACGAAGATTGAGAAAGACCGCGCTTCCAAGGCTAGCTGCCATAAGCGGGGCACTATATAAGGAGAGTTGTCGGTGATAGGGAAGGATTCGTTTGGAAGCCTAAAGCTAACTAGGTCCATTAGCGTTAATCCTTCTATAAATAGTCTAGTGTGTTGCATAGTGAGTATTGATTGGCTAGTTCGTACACGCGCGACGGCATAGAGCTTATTTTTCAAAGGAACTAATGCATATCGTGATGACTACTGATTGGTTTGCTCGTACAAGCGGGGCGCCAAGTAAGGCAAGCCTCTTTCTATTCAATTATTCAGGATAAGCATGGGCTTCATCAGTGCTCATCACTGTCTATGGGCTATAAACGCAAGTTCCCATATAGGCAAGAGCGCCAATCAGATTTGAAACCTAGATCAACGCCTTAGACCCACCAATACACTTACGGGTATGATCCTTGCCCCCGTACTTGATTATACCAAATATTGATCAAATAAATATTCATTGGCTGGTTCGTACAAGCGGAACAGAAAGCAATTGCAGTTAGGAAGAGGTTTTTGTGAGTTTATAGGCAGAATACGGCTGCCTACTGAAACAGTCAGACTTGATACTGCTATACAAAGAAATTAAATTGGCATAAATAGTTCCCAGATATCGCAATTTTGTTGGCCTCTAATAGCAACAGCACAAATATCAATCAGAAGTCCACAGGGATCACAATGAGCCGACTTGTGAATACTCTTATTCTTCTCATGAGCTTGGGATTGAAAGCCCGCAGTTTGCATAATCGGGGCATAGTCCATGGATTTGATAATGTGAGTACTGGACTCCACGAAACTACATTGCTGAGGTGTTTCAAGTTTCTGACGAGCCATCTAGATTGAACCATCAGCCAACCTCACATGGACACCATGTTTCGATGCCTTTAATTGCTCTAGACTGGAAGTTCCTTTGGATTATTCAAACAGAAGACTTGGCAAAACGTCGATTGCCTTCATCAAGCTGGCCGGCAAAAATGCCACAGTGGAGTCCCCAAGCATTGTTCTCATTCCCGGTAAGCCGATCATGCAACCGTTTTCAGGTCTTCGTTTGACTAGACTGATACTTTGTAAGGCGGCCCGGGTGGCTCTGGTGTCGACCTACTCCTCACATACCAGAATCTTATGGGGCAGATGTTTGGAGATCAGTACAACTTCATCTCGTTTGACCCTCGTGGTGTGAACAACAGTGGCTTGCATCTCGACTGCTTCTCAGAGGACGTCAAAGCAAGATCGGCTTTCTATCAACTACACAGAACAGGCACTACCAATGTCTCATCGACATCGCTTGAGGAACAGTACTATTCGAGCTCTATTTACGGCAAGTGGTGCAACCATGCTGTCGAGAACCACTCACCCAATTCATATTATGTGACTACACCAGCAGTTGCCCATGACCTGCTTACGTTTATCGAAGCTGAGGCTGAGATGACTGGTCAGTCACCATCAAACGCCAAATTGTGGTGCTATGGCATCAGTTACGGCACTGTCATCGGCAGCACTTTCGCTTCCATGTATCCTGATCGCGTTGGGAGAATGATACTCGATGGTGTTCTGAACGCAGAGCAATATTATAACAACTATTGGACGGACAATGTTGATCAAATGGACGAGGCCATGAAAACGTTCTCTACGTTCTGCCATTCCGCTGGGCCCGAAAAGTGCTCATTTTGGGGACCGACAGCGGCCAATATCACGGCGAGAATGGATGACATTATGCGCCAGCTTCAGAACCGTCCAGTTCCGCTGAGCGGAGTCGAAGATGCAGACCTGCCGACAATGGTCACCTATTCAGATCTGAAGTCTCTTTTTCTCAACACACTCTACACTCCACTCGCAAAATTTCCACGTATGGCGAACATCCTACACCAGGCCGAGCGTGGAAATGTGTCTGCTCTTGCAGGCATGTATAAGCAGTTAAACTCTATAACTGATGCCCGCCTCGCCATCACATGCACCGATTCGTATCGGAGGAACCGACTGACTACTATTGAGGAGTTCAAGATTTGGGCCGAGTACACGATTTCCAAGAGCAAGTACATCGGTGACATCTACCCAACCTTCCTAGAAAGTATCTTGTGCCGATCATTCCGGCCACAGTTACCCGATAGCATGGCCGTTCAAGGTAGGCAAATTTTCTATTTTCTCTCTCTCTCTCACGTTTTTTTGTTCTATAATTATTGTTCTCGGCAAAATAGGCGACCATCCGCATTGGTCACAAAGACTAATCATGTTCGATGCAGGCGAAATAAGTGCACTAAATATGCCTACATCCTTTCCGATTCTCTTTGCAAGTAACACCATCGACCCTATCACGCCGTTGACTTCGTACGTTTCGACCAAATAGCATCGCCATTGAGTATGCCACCAGCTGACAATATTTTGTCGAAGAGCACGCAAGATGTCTTCTCGGTTCGCCCGATCGGCCCTTTTAATGCAAGAAGCCGTTGGTGTAAGTCATCATTAAATCTCAATCATACAGCCACCTTGACCAAAAGTCTATGCTAACTTGTGGAATTTTTCCTTTGAATTCAGCATACGGTCATCGACCAGGGTGCGTCGAACTGTTACTTTGGACATGTTCAGGCATACCTCCAAGGCATAGTTCCATCGTCCAACACTACATGCCCGCAACAGTACATTCCCTTCATAGACCTCCCACCCTTCTAACGATTGTCAAAGGCTTGGGAGAAAATTCAGTCAACCGGGGAAAGAAATTGACTAGTGCCAACTAACTGTGGAATTGTCGAAGAGTATGGCTTGTATACTTTCATTCCATGGTATTGTTTTTAATTTGTCGTTGATTTCTACCCTCCTTATCAAACCTGGGCGATGACAATTTTCGAAATTCAAGCCACCTAGGCTGCCCGAACCCTTTTTCCCTCCTGTTGAACACCAGTCTACATGCAGAGACCAAAGCCAATCGATCAGGTAAAGGCGACGTCGCCAAATAGGTACAGGCGACGAAGATAATAGATCTGCCGATTTCAAAACCTTCGCAGCTGCAATGTATATCTACTTTGGGGTTAGGCAATTTTAGGACGCCCGCTTTGCTATCTGATCTGTAGCATGGTGGACTGTCGCCTTTTCTTCTCTGAGGCCAGTACTTTTCCTCTCTACCATCTACTACTGCTTTTTTCGTGCTCCCGGCACTCTTACAAACTTCATCTGCATTGAGCGGGCCTGTAAACCTCTTGATAATATAGCTGGCTTTCGATTTGGACTCTGGTCATTTAAGCCTAGACAGGTATCGCAATTATAGATTTCTACGGATGGACGCGATTAGATAGGATCACGTGAGAGCGTGTCGCGTCGACGCGCACCAACTTTCAGATTGAATGGAGTCATCGAAGGATTGACCCACCACTCATTTATCCAGGCATTGCCGGAAGAGATCGAGGAAAATTCAACTTCCATTTATTCAATATTTCCTTGACTCATCGCCAGGCATGACACAAGAACAAATTGTCACGCCTGCTCCGGCAGCGCAGCCCGCACATGATCCTTCACACGAGGAGCACCAATACCTCAATCTGATCCGGACAATCCTGTCCCAAGGAGAGCACCGTCCTGATCGCACAGGCACTGGCACGCAGTCAATCTTCGGTCCACCCCAGCTGCGCTTCTCCCTGTCAAAACCCAACCCCGAGGGCGGCGCCCCGATCCCCGTTCTGCCCCTCCTTACCACGAAACGAGTGTTCTTGCGCGCCGTCGTCGCCGAGCTCCTGTGGTTCATCGCAGGCTCCACATCATCTCTACCCCTTTCCGAAGCAGGCATCAAAATTTGGGATGGCAACGGCAGCCGCGAGTTTCTTGATAAGGTTGGACTGGGACATCGAGAGGAAGGTGATCTGGGCCCCGTATATGGATTCCAGTGGCGGCATTTCGGCGCGGAATACGTGGACGCCAAAACGGACTACTCAGGACAGGGCGTTGACCAGCTCAAGGAGGTGGTCAACAAACTTATGAATAACCCTTTCGACCGTCGCATTATCATGAGTGCTTGGAATCCCGCGGACCTTAAGAAGATGGCTCTCCCGCCCTGCCACATGTTCGCCCAGTTCTACGTTTCTTTCCCGCCGGGCATGAAGCTTGATGAGAAGACTGGACGGCCGAATGAGAAGGGTACCTTGTCTTGTCTTCTGTACCAGCGCTCTTGCGACATGGGTCTTGGTGTGCCCTTCAACATCGCCTCCTACGCTCTCCTTACTCACATTCTTGCTCATGCAGCGGATCTGTATCCTGGCACTCTCATTCACACTATGGGCGATGCTCATGTCTACCTTGATCACGTCGATGCATTGAATGAGCAGCTGACCCGGGAGCCTACGGAGTTCCCCGAGCTGCGCATCAAGCGTGATGACCGGGGTAGCGCTGTTATCGACGGCTGGAAGGAGGATGACTTTGAGGTGATTGGCTACAAGCCCCACAAAATCATCAAGATGAACATGAGCGTTTAAAACTGTGATTATTGATTACTATGTTATAATATGTAGACGATATCTGTCTTAATGGTGCTAATGCCCCAGGTAGATATGTTGCCAAGTTCAAACGAAAAAGATTCTATGATTAGAAGAAAGTCGAAGAAGCAAGTGAGCAAGTATCATTAGTCGTTAATACTCCGGGTGTATCAGGGTATATGCAGCGCGATATAGCAATAAATGAAAGAATATGCATCATGAGTTCTCCAAGACCAGTCCAGCGCCTCGTAATAAAACGATCGTGTCTCCCGACTTGACCTTCCCACCCCCAATTGACTCCGAGAACTCCAAAAAATCCCCAGACTCGACATGGAAAATGCGTAACTTTGCCTCTTCTCCTCCAACACGATTGTTCAAGTTCTCCACGTGCAACCTGCGCGCCGCATCATCCAATACCCGGCCAACCTTCCACCTCATATCAAAGTAGAAATCACCTGCCGGTGGCTCAGCAGCCTTAGTATCAGCCGTGCCAACTGTATGCAAGTACAGCCTCTTGTCAGCCGGAACACTAGCCTCGCCCTTTGCCGAACGCTTCATAGCATTCACGCTCGCCATGCGCGCCGCAGGACTATTTGGCTTGACTTTCGGCTTCGGAATGAGATTCGCACCCGCCGCCTGCTTATCTTTTCCCCAGCTCTTGACGCGCGCAAACATCGATTTGATAGTCTCATTCGCAGCGCCCTGCCGCGCGCCGAGCGGGGCAACCTTGGCGCAGTCGTGTTCCTCGCGCAAACGGTGCTTCAGACAGTACTGGCGGTTGCAATTTGGACAGCGCACGCCGGGGTCTTTGAGTGTGTTGATGAGTGTTTTACACGAGACATGATAGCACTGATCTGAGTTGTAGATGTTGGGTTTCTCAGGCGCGGCTCGGTTTTCTTGGTGGTTGCCTGCGCGGCGTTTTGCCCATTCGCCGGCGTTGGGACATTTGTGCGCGGTTTCGCTGCGGTGGTCGAGGCAGTAGGTACTGCGGCATGATTCACAGCGGAAAGGGAGAAAATCCAGTTGGCCGCAGTATTCGTATTGGCAGTGGCGGCCGATTGATTCGAGGTCTGTGTCGGCCATTTGAGTGAAAGATTCATTGGGCGTGGAGGTGCCGGCTCCTCTAGATATGCTGACTGGCGACATGCTGACGGATGCGAAAAAGATCAAATGCCAAGCGAGAGTAACGCGAATATGACGAGCAGATATATGCAAAAAGTGCCTGGCACCGAGTAGAAGGTGCTGGCACTTTTGACTAATGCGGAGGCGGCTTAGTAAGGACATCCGCGGAGATCGCCCCACGCGGCAGCCACTAAACCTTTTGGGATCGTGACTTCCTAGTTGGGTGTAAGTTCTGTCTGGTACGGGCGCGGCCTAATCAACCAGATCTGAGAAATTCTCCTCTTGTTTCTGTCTGAAAGAGAACTGGCATTCGACAATAGAATCTAATGACAAGCCCAAATTCGATAAGTTATTCGAAGCACATATTTCATTTCGGCAAGACTCGTTTTTCCATCCATTTACCCTAGCGATGCGGTGAGATTGGAAGATATAATAGAAAGGTTAAATTGCCACGTGAATCCATTTTCTTGAATGACCTATTCATCTGCTTCATGCTGTCAATGATATACTTGAGCTGCTGGTTGGCTGGGAAAGTTACTGCGTCTTGAAGGGGAGGGCTTGTTCAGGATGCGGTTTCGGTCAGAATATTGGAGGTGCACTTGGTCCTGTGCTTGTTTCTGAGGGTCTAGAGACTTCTTTTTATCATTCAATTAATAATGATGAATCAGAACCTGAAGTTCCCTTGCTTATCATGATTCTCGCATTCATCCTGAAACACGATTTTGATAGAATTTTTGCAAGTTTTAGAAATACATCTTTTCCCAGTTAACCACTCACCCAGATGCGATCAGCGTCATATCAGCAACTTCGTCGATTCACGAGAAACACATATCATTGCTAGCGGAGTCACACACAGATACATTCCTCAGACATCTGAGTTTTGACCTTGTAATGAAGATGCAACACGAGTGGTAAAAATCGCTTCGCGATCTTGACCTTAGACAAGATCCATTGATTTCGGCTGGCTCACAAGTAGCTGGGGTCAAGGAAGACTGTTCTTATCGATTCGTCAGGCTAATCGGCACAATGCCCGAAGTTTGCAAGCTGTACAAATAGACCAAACCGTAGCGCGAACGTCGGAAATCCCGGATCATAATGCGGATTCGACAGAATAGGCAAACTTCCGCTCCAATACAAATTGCACAAATGGAGGCAGTGCCGCGGGATTTTGGCTTGTGCCGAAGTTTGCAAGCTGTACAAATAGACCAAACCGTGGCGCGGATGTCGGAAATCCCGGATCACAGTGCGGATTCGACAGAATAGGCAAACTTCCGCTCTGATACAAACTATCCAAACAGAAGCCGCGCACGGAAGCTGCGAGATACCGCGCGTTGATTGGATGAACCACCTAGTGAAGAGATAGGGCTTGCCTAATTCGTGCTGTGCAAACTTACCAAACAGATAATCTAGATTGCCTTAAGTTTGCATGTGTAAGGATCATACTTTGAATATGTGAGGTCCACAAAGTGGTCAGGATATAAGAATGCCCTGAGTCCCAGATGAGATCTGTACGGACACAACAAAATCTTTCACCGAAGAAGTCGAGAACCCTGCAATCAAAGGTAAAGGACCATCCCTCTCTACCCGTTTAAACCTTTTGAGGAGCGTCTTTGAAGGAGCCTAGATTGCACCCCACATTCTTCCGATTTAGATCATATATCTGGCCTAGATCAAATCATCATTTCGTGTTTCCCTTAAAGGCTGTTCAATGTTTGCTGATCTCTGCCTCTAGGAAATTTGCAGAAAAAAAGACTCTCTCACATTCTTCTACTTCATCAGAACTGAATCACCACATGTGAGTCAAGCTTGAAGTCATTTTCTTGGCTGGACAATAAATTGATGTTCCCCTCAAATAGCATCATGGCTCGCCCTCTTTTGCAAAGAATGCATCGATTCGTTGAATTCATCAACTCAGGCGATGAAGCCATCGGACAGGAGGTAGTTTCCGAAGCAGCTGTGTTCCACGTTCCGTTTTCGGATCAACCTCTGAAAGGGTTGTCTGGGTATATGCAAATCCTCGGTATGATGCGCTCCGCCTACCCAGATATCCAGTGGACACTTGACGATACTGTCATCGAGGACGATAGAGTTGTAGCGCAATTTACTCTACGTGGAACTCACGAAGGCGAATTCTTTGGTGTTCCGGCTTCCGGGAAGAAAATCCAGGCACGAGCTATGAACATCTATCGATTCAGAGATGGAATGATTGTGGAGGAGACTGGGTTGCCTGATTTGTTTGGAATAATGCTGCAAATTGGGGCTATTAACCCGCCGGTTGCTCACTAGGCAACTTTCAGGGCGCTTTGATAATGTCACACAGACTTTCAACATTCATCATGCATGTTTATAGCTCGTACCTGGTGACGGGGTGACCACAGATGAAATAGGACAATGCATGCTAGCATAAATTGAAAAGCTTTTCAAACTCCATAGGATGGGATGGGAGTAAAAAGAAAGATTACATGGTAAACGAGCTGCAGTTTTATCTAAAAATCAGGACATGTAGGAAAACTGCGGGATCTTACGCTGTTTCCAAGCAATGACTTGTCCTAGAAACCCATCTAGGTTCCAACCAAGTGTTAGCTTTAGACAGACACTAGTAACAAGTGAAACATGTGACAGTGAATAGAATAAATCTGAACAGAAATGTGCCATCAGCCGTAAAAAGCTATCATCGACTTTCAAGCACGATATGTACTTGGCACGTATAAGGATGGAAAAGTTTTGGGTCTTATAACAATTTATCTTTGAACTAATCCGGAATATTGATTCTTTGTACATTGTGATACAAATCATGTTCGTTCTTGAATCTGGGACAGTCCTGGTTTCAGAAAAGCATGAATTCTACTTTCGCTTTAACTTTTCACCTAGATGAGGGTGGCTCTGGCTCAGGTAAAGAGCAAGAAACGAACATGAGTGTCTTGAGAGTGGAGTATTTAATTTAATATCGCGCTCCCTGCACCTCCCCGCCCCCCGATATTACCTGCCAATGGATACTGGTACTATAGATATTGATGAAAGGTGACCGTCCAAAGAATTGTTCCGTCAAGGCTGCCTTACTGGAGAGAAGTCATCCGAGAGCGTAATATTAAAGGATCATTCAGCGATTAACAAGAATCATGCTGCTATAGACTTGATTGGCAATCAGTTTGGACGCCTAATTACATAACATTTCGTTGGATGATTGACTTATCCGGTTTCCACTCTAGAATTAGTGCTGACATTAGTCCTAATCACATGCAGTTCCCAATATTCCGGTGTCCCCTCTCTAGGCTGAGAGGCGCAAAGCCGGTAAATCTAAGGAGATGGGTGCCGAATCTCCTCCAGGCTGCAATTCCACCCCTGCTCCTGTCATCGTGTAGTTCGAGTAGGCACCGGTGATCAAGGCTTTTTTGAAAGGACCACAATACGCATACTCTCACATTGACTCATCAGCTGTTTGGCATCTACAGAGTTTGGAGAGAGGGACCACGTCAATTGATCTCACTTGAGCTTACGTCACGGCGGTCTGTGAGTAAGCCTGAGAATAAGTGTTGAAACATAAATAACCCCTCCCCTCCCCTCTCAATGTCAATAACAAACGAGAATTGCTCAGGCCATATTCTGTACAGTAAAACACTAGAAAGATGTCCGAGATCCCAGCCGGTCGACCGGTGAAATTCACAATCACTCACCATCGCCAACAACAACACTCTCATGAGGCATTCATTAAGTGGATCGTCGAGGAGCATCTACCTCTGGCTATACCCGTCTTTGCAAAGTATGGAGTCATCGATTACTCCCTTGTGAGTACTTACCGCTATACTACTCTGCTTAAGTTATTCTAAAATGGAGCTCTAGTTCGTTACGCCGCCGTCTTTGAATGATGCACTAGAACAAGATATTGGAGGGTTCCGGCCTACTTGGGACTTCGCTTCGTGCGACTGCTTTATCGAATACACACTTCCTAATCTGGAGGTCATCAAGGAGATAATGTCGGATCCGGATTGGCATGTAGCTTTGAAGGATCAGGATAAGTGGGTCGATGTCCCGAAGGCCCTGGTTTCGGTGGGTTACTCTACTGGGAATCTACTGGATAAGAAATAGGCGAACTCCTTATTTGGCTACGAAAATAGGGGACAGTGGAATGCAGGGTGATTGGCTGGTTTCTTATTTTTCTCGAAGAGCGTTGGATTTTGGATAATGAAGTATTCGAAATCAGACCTGGATGAAGATGACACTGAATATTTGTATAAAACCAGCGTAGACAGACTTGAGTGGAAATCAAGATTATTAGAATTACGCAACGGACATTTTTTTATAAGGCGATTATCGATGACCGTAGGTAATGACAAACATGAGCGTTGCCCGTCGAAAGAAATCATCATGCTTCGAGCTGCATATATAGAAAGAGCCAGGAATATGAGACCATGGATTTTTACAAAGGGATCCAAAAGCAGAACAGGACAAAAACTGGAATTTGAAATTCGAAACTCCATACAGAAGGGGTATTTGAGACAAAGCACGAAGCCGACGGATCTTACCTATGACGCCAAAATCCAAAACCATAATTAGCACTAAGCGTAGGAAAAACACTTGCAAAGCCGTTACGGGTAGAAAGAGCGAGGGTCCTGAGAGCTCTGGTTTTCAGGAGTCTCAGGGCCGGTGGTGGGAGGACGAGATGGCCCCTGGTTGGGGGTCTGCATCTCTGGTGTAGCAAAAGGGATGGGGCTGGTGGATGTGAAAACTGGGAGGTTTTGCATTGGGCCCTGGGGTTGACTAATATGGGCCGAAGGGAACGCGGGTGATGCTAAGCTTGGAGGTGGACGGGAGGGACCGTTGCCTCTTGCAGGGTCGTGCATGTTTTGGATTGGCTTTGGCATGGTCAATTTAATTCGTTGGAGACCACTCGTGAGCTTTTCCATGTTGTCGTCCTTCGGAGCGGATGCCCCTTCACCGAGCCTTGAAGGCAGATATGAAGTTGGGACCTTTGGGACTGGCGGGGCTTTTCGGGGAGTTGCTGTGCGTCTGGGTGTGCCTGGGCGGGAGCTACCGCTTGTTTTCCTAGCGGTGGGCTTTGCGGGAGATTTTGAAGGCGTTGTGGGGCCTTTGTCCAAGGAGTTTTCGTCGAGGGTATTCGTCACATCATGGCTGATGGGCGCAGGGGCTGAACTCTTCCTTCGACTGGCATCCACAGATGGAGATGATTCCCGCGATGGGTCAGGGAGCTCGTTAGCATCGATGGTTCGTCGACGATTTTTGTTGCGCATCGCTTGCTGACGTGGCGTGGCAGGTCTGGGGGAATACGGTGTAGGTGATTTCGCCTTTCGAACTCGTAGCTGTCGCTTTTCCTCGGTGTTGGGCACTTCAGGCGGGGGAGGGACGATGGCAGGATTGACACCGCCGTCCAATGCGACCTGACGATCGCGGCGCTGGCGAGAAGCCTCCGCGTTCAGCTCTTCAGGCCGGCAGCTCTTCGTTTGGCGATGTTCTGGGATGAGAATCTTGGATAGTTCGTGCGTTGCGGTAGCCCAGCTGACTTCAGGCGGGGGTGGGATGATTGGACGTGTACCCATCCCTGGGGAGCTGAAAGACTTGCGATCCATGACATTGACCTTTTTGGCTTTGAAAGAATCCGTCTCCTTGAAAAGAGTCGACGATCTCTCACCTTTGACTGGTTTCGGTGGAGGATACACCAGGGCCTCAACTTCATCCAGCATGGACGAAGACCACCACTCTTTATCGTACTCGGTATGAGCTGAGGACTGTTGAAGAGTAGGATTGGGGTTCGGTTCGGAGATGTTCATCCCACTACTCATAGCAGAAGCGAGACTGTTAATAGCTGATTCGCTTCCCAGGCCAGATATGTGACTAAGGACACCGCTCATCAGGGCTCGGTCACTGTAACCACCTTCCAACACACTGATGACACGACCATCGACACCGAGTCCGTCTTCCTGAGACATACGGACCACGTCTGCAGTGAATCGTGCGTAGAACTCAGTTGGTACATTGACTTTGTGCCGCTGCATGCCGGTACTTTCCCACTCACTTGCATCGAACCCTGCCGAAATGAAGATGGCAGCTTTAGGACGGGGACCGGTGAGGTTTGTGGAGAGTTTTTCCGTTTGCTCACGGAGAAACTTGCGCGCCTTTTCAAGCAAGACCAGGTATCTTGTCTGGTAGAGGGCCCAGAACTGATCTTCAGTCTCCCAGATGCCGAGATGGACATTCCAAATAGACTGTCCATGCGCTCCGTCAAGACAAACGCTCGCATTGCGCACTTTATCAAAATCGCCACTCTCGCAAGGGTAGGAGTTGATATCATGCAGACTGTAGTAACCAATTGCCGTCTTCTTGTGAGGAGCAGCATTGCGCGGGGCAGTCGACGCCTTGTAGTTGTGGTGCCAAGCAATCTCTTGGGAGCCGTCACCATGGTGCAGATCGATATCCAAGATCGCAGCGTGTGTCAGACCATGATTTAATGCCGCATACGAAATACCGACATGGACGTTGTTAATCCAGCAAAACCCAGACGGCCAGTCCGCCGAACAGTGGTGGCCTGGAGGTCGGATGCATACAAATGCGCGCTTCGTCGGACCAGGTCCAAGAACAGTGTCGACACCCTCGCAAACACCCCCAAGAGCACCCTCAAAAGCCTTCAACGATTCCGAGCACAGGTAGAGATCTCCCTCGTGTAGAGTAGGGCCATTCGTCTGGCCGTCAGGGCCCGGGGGCTTGACTAATTCCTTGCCCACCAAAGCCAGGCGCGACTCGGCAACATCGCACATGCTCTTTAAATCGGTCATCCACTGAGTTCCATGAACGTTTGTCACAGCGCTATCGGAAAGAACCAGCTTGCGCGACGTCTTGCGAATCTGGAAAGGCGGCGGAGGCAGCGTATGCACATCTAAATCGGGGCGCGGTGCATGCAGCTGGCCTGCATATCGACGACCAAGACGAACATAGGCCGCAGATATTCCTAGGACGCATGCGCGAATGCGCTCTGGTCTCTCGACAATCTGAGAGAGGTAGACCTTGGAAGTGCGGGGGCGCGAGAAGCGGTGGCCATAGCAAGCATCGTGGATGATCACAACAGTTTTGGATTTGAGATCAACGACTTGGTGCAGATCAACTTCTTTTTGAAAATGTTCTGCCGCGATCGACGCCGCCGTGGGGAGCTGAGGCTCTGGTGGGAGCGCGAGCCGCTGGGGCATCATCGCGGGCGACGCGGCGCCGGTCGGTGACCCCGCCAAGTTTCTGGAAGACCGACGTGACGAGTCCACGAGAGGAGATGGAGGACCGTTGTTCGACACAGATCGTAGAGAGGCAACGGATGGTCGTTTTTGGAGGGTTGGGGTCGACTTGCGACGCTCGTCGCGCAGCGAGCTGGAGCTGGAGGTGCGGCGCGGCGCGGGAGTGCTTGCGAGGGCGGTTCGCGGAGCGGCATCTTCGGGAAATAGAAGGGATGGCGAGGAGGGTAAAGGAGTCGCAGCGGCGTTCGCAAGAGTGAGACGGTTCAAAGAGTCTGTTAGATCGGAGGACTGGTCCATGGTGGGCTGAGTGTTTAGGCTATCAACAGGATGCGGCGGAGGTGGATCATGAGGGGGTTTGAAAGGGTCCATGATTCATGCGAAGCATAGACGTGCGAAATACAAAGAGAACACAAACCAGGACGGAAGGTCTTAGTCCAGTGACAGGGGAAAGAAAAAGGAGTAGGATGCGAAAGTGTAGTAGGTGGTTGACGGTCTTCATAGGGCAAGGGGCTGGCCGATCGTTCCATTCCAAACAATAGACATTCTTCTATATCGAACTATCGTCTTGTCTCACTTGGATATTCTCCCTTGAGCCCTGACTCTAGTTAGCAACCGCTGTAAGCCTTGATTTAGATGTACTTCATCACCTTTATGCTCTTTACCTTCCCCCCCTTTTCCCCCAAAAAGGAGACCACTCAGTTATTGGAAGAACCATACAATTGTACCAGTATACTCAATCGTTAGCGGGAGTCGACCTACGATCTACCCGCAAACACCATGTGAATTAAGAATGACATTGATCCTACCCATGGGTATTCTATTCTACCTCAGATCATTGACCATCATAATTCGAGACCGGAACATGATCCTTAACCAGAAAGCCTTTCGTAAAAGACCAGAACCTTTTGGAAACGCCCCCAAATCCCAAAACTTCCAATTGTCAACTGCACCATCGAAAGAACCCAAAGAACCCCAAGAAAAGCCTGAAACACCAAACCTGAAGAATTCACAAAATGAAACAAACCCATCCCGCAACTACCTCAACCTCGGCACCCTCCACTGGTACCATTGGAACCACCTTCTTCCAAAAGAAGTCTTCTCATCCAGGGAATCCTGTGATCGGCGCCTTTCCTTCTCCTCCGCCTTATTCGTCTGCTTCTGGGTCTTGAAACCACGTGTAGCGTGCGAGTTGCAGAAGCAGTGCATGTGAACTGTTTCAATGCTGATTCCGGGACAGCTATTTCGTCGGTGACCTGCGCAGACGCTGGTTCCTGCGTCTTCTTCGCAGTGGCACCATTCGTAGAGGGTGAAGTATTGGCGGCACATTTTGGAGGGGTTGCTATTGTTGGGCTATGATCGACAGGGTCGGAATTGGATCCACGCGGGCCCGCTGTCTAGTTGGTCTAGTGGGGGTGATGAGCGTGGGGAGCTTTCGAGTATTTTGCCGATCCTGAAGACAGAGTGGGCTTGATTTGAATTTCTCCTTGAGGTTTGCAGAACCCGTGCCAATTGAGCGAGTGATGAGTGATGAGTGGTGAGATTGGGTGAGGTTGAGTGAGACTCTGTAGCTCAGGGAAATAGCTATGGCGGGTGCGACGGGTGGTGTTTGTCCAGCCAGGGACGAGCAGGGAGAAGAATTAGAATATTCAGACCAGCTGAAGAAAAAATTGAGTGTGAAGGGTACGGGGAGAGAAGGCAAGAAAGAGCGAAGAGGAAGGATGCAGCACTGCAGTGTACTTGTATGTTCTAGATCTACGGGAAAGGTAAGCCCCCCCGGAATCATAGGTGAAAGGGTCGAACGGTGAACCGTGTCACAACTGATGATGAGTGGGGCTGACGTCAAAGACCAGTACAATTCTATCCTATGAACTTCTATAGAGTAGCCTAATGATAGTTCCAATGGGTTGCTGACTGATGGGTTGCCCTATGCGTTCAGCAAGCGCTCGACCTGGTTACATCTTCGCGCCCAGGTTGTATTCCGGGACCCGCTACAATTACCTACTAGGCTGGTAATTACTGGTAACTCGGAGCTTGGGGGGCCCCGTAGACTGCTCTGGGAAGTCCTTGGCGACGGCCTTTGACTGGTAGGCAATGGAACCGATCTATCGGTCTTGGCTGACTGAGGCGCGACTAATCAAAGACAGAAATCCCAAATATCCTTACGTAGCTGCAGCCGCAGCCTGCATTGAAGTGATGAGTCAAGGACGGGCGGCTCTGCGGCAATATAAATAGATTGGAGAATAGAGCTGCACCTGAGCGATTGGAAACTCAACGGCGGCCATCTGATCGACACAGGGCTGCCGAACGGCCAGGGCCTGAACCCGATGCGACGAGCGGGGACCCGCGATGACCCGCAGCTGGGCTGTTCATTCCGGCGCAGGTGGGCTTGATTGGCCATGCCTCGGTTTGGGTTGCCGCCAGGAGCCGGAGCCATTGCAGTCCTGGAGGGGAGCGTAGAGTAGTAGTTCTGGCCCAGCATTCCTCGCGTCGCATGGAACCCATGGGTCGATATGATCTCACCGTGCAGATCCCAGATGCAAACGGAAAGCGTACGGTTGTGGCGGTGGTTGGACGTGCAAAGCTGTCGAACAACTAGGTAAGGCGGTGAGCTGCTTTTGGCACTGACAGCTCCACGTGACTCGGGAATCTCCGCGGAGTGATGCCTCAGGCCTCCATCAGCCCTGTCGCGTCTATTTGCATCTCGTTTCTCTTTCTTCTGCAATTGAGTCCGCTGCCGTGTCAAAACAGCTATCCTCGGCTATTCCACCGGTACATTTGGCTTTCTTATATTGAACACGTCCAACAAAGCCCACCATTAACCCGAGCGTTGCCATGACCACCCCATCCACCAACCCACCCACCATGGCCACCATCCCCGCGCGCACCTCGACCTTGATCGCAAACCTCTCTGCAGTGACAGCCCGCGTCACAGCGGCTCTAAAAACATCTCCAACCCCAAACAAAGCTGTCCGCTTAGTTGCAGTCTCAAAACTCAAACCCGCCTCGGACATCTTATCCCTCCACCAACCCCCAACCTCCCACCTTCACTTTGGCGAAAACTACGTCCAAGAGCTCCTTGAGAAATCTCGCCTTCTCCCACCAACAATTAAATGGCACTTTATCGGCGGCCTCCAATCAAATAAATGCGTAGCCTTAGCCCGCGACGTCCGCGGCCTCTGGGCCGTCGAAAGCGTCGACACAGAGAAAAAAGCCTCTCTCCTCGATAAAGGGCGCGGCGAACGGAGCCCCTCAACCGAGGAGCTTGAAGCCTACAGTGCCTCCGGAGAAACAGATACCAGGCTCCGTATCTACGTGCAGGTGAATACATCCGGCGAAGAGAATAAAGCGGGTATCGAGCCGGGTCAAGCGGCTGGGTTGGCGCGCTTCATTCGGGAGAAATGCCCCAGGTTGAAGTTGCAGGGCGTTATGACTATTGGGGCGATTGCGAGGTCGAAGGCGACGACAGCAGAGAATGAGAATGAGGATTTTGTTTGTTTGAGGGAGACCAGAGATCGCATCGTGTCTGAGCTTGGGTTGAGCGGGGAGGAGGCTGAGTTGGAACTTAGCATGGGGATGAGCTCGGATTTTGAGGGGGCTATTGCTTTGGGGAGTGATCAGGTGCGTGTTGGAACTACCATCTTTGGGGATAGGCCGCCCAAGGCGGAGGCGAGGGTGGTTTAGGTGGGATTTGTAACGATTCATGATGTCTCAAGGTATTGCGATCGCATGGCCTTTCCCCAAAAAATAAATAAATGTCGATTGCATATGAGTTGATTCGGAGTTTGATTGGAGGGATGGGAAAAGAAAAGGTGTCTGTACTGTATATCACTACTACTGAACTCAAAGAATATACAAGAACAATTGAGAGATCCGGCCTTGACCACTCGCTCATGTTTTGGTTCGGGAGCTGGAAGATATACATGCATGCTCCACCCTACAACACCATGATTACTCGTATCAACCGATTCAACGCAGGTTGCCTGTTCCTTGCGACAATTTCTGCTCCATCTGTCGCGCCATTCCCTGCGGGACGCCCTCCTTTGTGGCGCGTATGGTAACCCGATACATCTGCAGCTTGTTAGTACTGTCTCCTCTTGAATAAAAAAAAATAAATAAACTGCATACCGATTTCTCGTAGTTGGGCTCCAGTCGCAACAAGCAGCCGGTCTTGCCTCCCTCAAACTGATACACTGCACAGCCGACAATGTTCTTCGGATTCGGGTCCACGCCGTCCAGGATCTTCCAGCCGAATCCTTCCACTGTCTCGCGCGTGAAAGACTCGTTGATGATCTTGTTCTTGCCGTTGGGGCCGAAAGTATGTTGTGCTTCCAGCGGGCCACCACCAATTTGGCGCCATCGCTTGAAGAATTCTTCGGCCGAGAGGGAAGAAGGCTCCATGTATCGGTGCATCAAAATGGGAAGCTGTAGTGTGTATGCCTGGAGAGCACCGGCCAGGTAGGAGATACGAATGGTAGGTGCTTCCATGAAGGGGCCATGCGCTGCACAAAACAGAGTCTGCTGGGTTTGACCGGCAGCAGGGACGCTAGGCTCCGGAAGATTCTTAGTGTCGATCTTAAGGTTCGGAGCAGAAGGGTTGTCGACGGTGGTAGTCAAGGAGCCAATAGGGTATGTCGACTTGTTACTGATGTACAGCTTCACAACACCAATGTGGCCACGATATTCGGAGCGCACTCCCACCTGGATCTGTAAATCCTCGAAGAGAACACCCTCGTTGGAGAAGTAGAGTCGGTTGAATCCAATGTCCCAATCTGGCGTCAAGTGTGCCGCACTAGCCATGTTCGGGGCAGGTGCTGTTGGACCAGTGAAATCCAGGCCAGCCAAATCACCCGACGCGGATGCAGATGCGCTGGTTGCACTGGTCGGAGTTCCGTTCGAGCCTGTTCGGGTGCCGTGGACAATCGTAGTGAACGTGCGCTTGAGGCCAGTGTTCTGCGCCATGAGAACTTCCTGCTTGTCGGCATTGGCATCTTTGCCACCGACCACCCACGTTTTCTTCTCACTGGTGCCGGCGGTCTTCTGGTGAAGCCTTGACAAGAGGATAGAGGTACGATCAGAGAAGGGGGGCATCTCGTCGCAAACCGTCCGCAGCAGATCATCAGTTGGAAGGGTGGCAAGCGAGAGGTATTCGAATGCTCGCTGTTGCAATTCAGAATCAGGGGAGTGGCTGTACAGGCGGAAGATTTGCAGGAGCTGAGGTTTGATCTCGGGGAACAAGTTGACGAATTTGACGAACGAGGAAAGAATCATGGCGCGCGCGTTGTCAGTGCCTGTGAACATCTTGGCTTGGAGTGCCATGAATTGTTCTATCGGACTTGAACCAGCGTTATCAGCAATGAGGTGGCCAAACTCCCCCAGAACGTAGCAGCCAATCTTTACCAAGCTCTCGTGGCAATCGGATTTCAAGTAAGTGAGAAGTGTGTGAGCAGCATATGCTTGCAGCTCTTCGTTATTAGTCACGATCTGGATCACTCGTTGCCAGACTTCGTCATTGACGTGATCGCCAGCAAGAGACAACAGCTTCAAGGTCATATCAATATACCATTGCGCGTCCGTGGCATACTTCTCGGTCAAAATGGCTACCTTGAGCACCATTTCCTCACGAATAGCATAGTCGGCGGTTTGAAGGTATTTCAATAACTCGTTGACGATTGGCCCGGCATTAGTAGTGTCGCACATACTGTACAACAGGTCCAACCCCTTGCGACGCACGCTAATGTCTCGGTCACGCAGTGAGCCCAGGATGATGTTCTGGTGCTTCTTGATCGGGTCAAGTGTTTCTGCCCGGGCAGCGAAATGGGTCATCGCATCTAAACCAAGGTATCGGACATTTGTCTCGCGGGACTGAATGTACTTGCCCAGACGAGCAGATATTTGCATCATGAGTTGATGTTCGGAATCAAGGTGGATAAGGAGGTTAATGGCTTCGAAAAGGATGGCGTTCTGAGCATTGTTCTGCTGAACGTTTTTGGGTTGTTCCATGGCGGATTGCATAATTTGCGATAGAGATTCGCGAATGATCTCTCGCACGTGGCTGTCTTGCGATGGAGGATAGTACTGCAACAGACGCAACAGCTTGACCTGAATCCACGGACATGGTACTCGGTAGTAGAGGTAATCCGGGGCAATATCGTTGTCGACGACAACCCGCTTCAACCGTTGTGCAGCCTTGACGTAGCTGCCCTTGTATTCTTCCGGTAGGTCTTGAGCCAGTGCCATGACAAGGGAGGTGACGGAGAGAGTGACACCCATGTCGGGGTCATCCATGATCGAAATAATACGCTCGGCCCATTCATTGCGGACGATGCCCGGGTATTTGCGGTAGAGTCGGAGTAGTGTAAGAGCAGCCTTCTTCTTGACAAAAGCTTTTGAGGTTCTAGAATGTGTCAGGATTTGATTCGAGTCGAGTCTTAATGAAGAAGTTCCACTCACGGTGAAATCAGGAGTCGGTGGACTTCGTTCGCCAGAGCCTCTCCGAGCTCTCGGCCACCAACATTAGCCACTGCATGCAGTGCCAAGCAGTTGTTTAACTCGTTGTGATCCAATAAATCCTTCCGAATACTATTGACAACCAAATGAAGCAGCTCGTGTTCCTCATGTAGGAAAAGGGTGACAGCCAAATACCCAATCTGCTTCTCGGAGTATTTACTCGAAGAAATAAGATTGACAGCTTCGAGATGGCCAAAATCGACATCGTAACCCTGAATGTAAACGTAGAGCAGCTTGCAGACGTATTTCTTCTTCTGGTATCCGTTCAAATTTCCAGACTTGAACTTCTGTCGAATATTGGCTAGCTCCTTATTCACGCGTTTCTCTTCCAGTTCTCGGGCGCGAGCATTACGCAGATCCGCAATGAACTGCACCAGGCCTCGCATCGACGACATATTGATTGCTTGTATGGGCCGTGGCAGTCTCGTTTAAGATCGCACAGTCAAATGATGATGTCGGGGGTGGTGTGGGGGTTCGAGGTACAAGCTCGCATGCCTCGCGGAGGTGCTCTGTTCAGAGATTCGCGATCGGATTCGTTTCGTCACACAATCATTTCCTTGTTGAATTGTTGCGACAGTAGTACATTGGCCCCTCCGGGTCCACGACGGAGATTCGGGGGGTCGGGGGAGCTTAGAAACAGGGGGCTTCCGGTCGCGGGGGGTTCTGCAGGCAGTCAGCAACGGGGTTAACCAGCCGAATGATCCGACATCAACCATGGCCACCATACAAATAACGCACTCGGTCTAAAGTCCCTGAGGCTTAGGATCAGGAGGAGCGTGGATCTCCATAATACTGCAACTGCGCCGGCCTTGCACTATTTCCGCCGCAGATCGCCCGGCTTCCGCTGTGGCGTCGGAGGAACCTTCTTGCGCTGTGGCTGTGCACTACGTACGAGGTGAGTTACGTTCACAGCATCAAGGTGTTATGTATAATGTGAAGGTCTACTTTCATGCAGATTTTCTAGTCAAGTGATGATTCAAAAGTGTTCAATTGGTACTGAAGTGATTAATTCCATGCAGTATGATATCTCATGTCGCGTAATACGTAGCGATCACCTCCAGCGGCCAAATTAGTGTAAAAAGCAAACCCAGAGACCTCCACCTGTACGCCAAGATCCTAGAACCGACCATGTTGCAGCGTGGTTCATTAGGAAAAATGCAAAAATTGTCGGTAACAAGCCAAAGACAGAATCATTCAAGCGCGGGTGGTGAAATCCTGCTCCAGGGCATATTCGACACCCTCTGCCTTCTCGCAAGTGCAGGAAGCTGTTAAACCGTTAGAATTTGTTCGAAGTAAACCGGGGTATTCGCGAAGAATAGCTGGAATGGAACTTACTAGAAGGACGGCTGCCACAGGCGCAGGTGGCGCCCTCAACGGCCTTGTTCTCGGTGACCGAGCGCTCGCAGGTGCACTGACCAGCAGGACGGGCGCCTAGCAAATGGATTAGTTGCTGGAAAGGGAGTATAGTCGTTTATGCGCAAACTTACGGCACGAGCAGCGGGGACCGGAGACGGCGTTCTCAGTCGAAGCCTTGTTGCAGGAGCAGTGGAGAGCACTTTCCTTGCCGCAGGAGCACTTAGCCTGAGCGGCGCAAACGCACTCAGCGCCCTGGGAGGACTTGCAGCAGGTGGTGTTGGGGTGGACCATTTTGGCGGTGTTCTGAAAGTCTGGGATGACGTAAGATGTAGATATAAGCGTGCGGCTCAAAAGGTCGTCGATGGCAGGAAATTGAATTATTTTCAAGAATCACAGAGATGAGATTTGAAGATCAAAAAGGACCAGAAATGATGAGGATACTGTGATAGTGAACAGCAGAGAGGATTTAATTTATAGTCGATGGATGCGTCACTCTCAATCTGCAAGCTTAACAATAGGTGGGCTGTGATTGGCCAAGGTAACACCATCTCGGTAAGCAGTGACCCAATACCGCGTACTTGATTGGTCGCGCTGAGCAATCTGGCGACGTGCTGACCTTTGCCTCTGCCTTGATTTGATAGAGATCGATCAGGCCACTAGAGCCTCTCTTCGCTACTTCTTATTGATGCGAGGATCAATTCAAGAACGACGGTTGGAGTCGCTCCGTGTAAAGTTGACCTGTTTGGGTTGCTCCAGACCTGTACGTCTTATCGCTGCCCGATCGAGAAGATCGTCTAGTTTGGCCCTACCCATTAGATTCTTCATTCAATGATAATTTCTCCATATCTTCTGATTATCTTGTACAATGAGGTCTAGAGAGATTCGAAGGCATCCTCTTAATAAATTTTAAGATTTAGATGTGTCTTTCAGAGATTTTTGCTTGCGCTTCTTTCAGAATCACTTGCACAAAATCACCACATTCGACACTTCATATGTGTTTATGTGAGATCACGGTGCGCCAAAGCCTTATAGTCAAAACCAGCAGTCATTGGTTGGAACAATTGAGGATAAGCGTTCGGATTCCGCGGGTGGCTGAATGAACTGCGGATGTACCCTGGGTCGGCCCTGAGCCTGAAATTTCATCCTATTTCATCGGCATCACCATCACAATGTCTCCACGCACAGTGGCTGTCACGCTTCACCAATTCATCGCAGACCTGTGGGTTTATAAGATCCCGAATTGCGGTCCAATAAGACGCGAGATACACGGAGCCCTTTGCACTCACAAGACGATTGAGGAACAAGGTATATCCTAGCTTGCTAGCGAGACGTAACGGAGCCAATTCTTAAAACGCCTTTCGGGTTGTTAATGGCTCTAATATCTTTGAGATCAATTGCGAAGTTGTAGATGAGTTGTCGTTGCAGCCTGTCAACTCAATATTTTAGTCATCTTATTATCTGCCCGGAGGCCAAGGCTTGTAGCAAGTAAGGAATGCTTTTTGCTTCTTTGATTATGACTGCGAGGTACTGATGAAACGTTAAGAGTGTAAGAGCTTTAGACTACAGATTACGCAATTGCTTGCCATGACAGTTGCAAAGCCGCTCCAGATACTTGGAAGTTGTGCCTCGATGAGTCATGGTATCAAAAGTTCAGGACACCACGGCTGAGGAACGTAAACCTTGCTATTCTCTCGGTAGCTGCTCCCACGCAATGGATTGATTGGGGCAAATATATCACGCTTGCGCCGCCATTTCACACTAGGCTGGCAATCGTATGTTAGAGCAGGCCAGAGAGCCTCAGAGTTACCTTTGCGCATCAATGGACTCGAGAACGAGAGTTGTTGTTATTGCAAGAACCTCTTAGTACATGTCGTACTTGAGCTAAGTCGGAGGCTTAAGAATCGGCTGGACTGCTCTGTAGACCCACTTCGAAAGGGCGTGCGAGTGCCGGTCTACCAGGGGGTATGAGCGTGCCGTCTAAGTCGCATGCACGGTGACCACGGTTCAGGAGAGACCGTGCGCACCCAGTGTGAGGACGAGGCCTGTCACGAGTGTATAAAATCACTTGGCTGGTCTCATGTATGCGAGCCTCGACCTTGTTTCATCAAACAGTGGCTTCGAATGAAGGGGTGATTTATCACTTGCTAAAAATTATCGTATAGCTTGACTCAGTACTGCCAAGGATAATCGAGCTCCGATCACGGACTGAAGGTCGGACACAGCGGCCAGAGTACTCAGGAAAATTGGCACGATCGCGGTGTCTCTAGTTGCACAAGTACCCGAGAAGACCCACTGGAAGTGGAGGCAGGGACTGCGATCGCTGCCATGGAACCTCGGCATGAAAATTTATCCTGTTTCGCTCCGAAGACGACGGGAGATGTCAGTCACGTACAGTGCGCGCTCTTCGTCACGATAATGGGCAAACATGCATCTCGCCTGGTTTTGTGGCTGGCACGCCTACTGCTGAAGTCACGTCCACAGAAGGTGCAATCGAAGACATGGTCACCTATTCCTATATCGAAATCGCTCGATTCTAGACTCAGTCGCTTACACCGGTAGAGTGGGTCAAGATGAAGATCGTGGCGGGATTTAACTGCCAAAAATTATTCTTTATCATCACCATAAAACTCCATTTGCTCAGTATGCAGAATAGAAGTGTTATTATAAAATTAAAATATTAACCTGAATGATAAATTATAAACTCCCCAATCCAGCATGACACGTATCCCGTTATCGAAGACTCATTTTAAGAGTCACGATCATTGCCAGCCACCCTGGAAGTTGACGCCAGCTCCCTGGCTACGGCGCTGGCAGCTGGAGTACTTGCGAGTAGCGGCGAAGGTAAGGCGGTCCTGCTCATCCTGGCTGTCGCGGCGGCGCTTCTTCTCTTCTTCGTCAAGGACACGGCCGAAGCTCCAGTTGCGGGAAGCCTTGGGGCGGACGGGGGCTGCGGCCACTCGAGGGTTATTAGAATGCAAACTTTGGCTGGATTGTAGAATGGGAAAGAAAATCGTACCTGGTGTAGCGGCAATGTCGACAGGTTCACTCTGGATTGAGTGGGATCTGGAGGGGGCAGCTGAGGAGGGTTTGGAAGAGAGCGACTTGGGCGACTTCAGAGAGTCGAAGGAGTCCTGGCGCTTAAACATGTCGAAACGGAAGAAACCCTTGGACATGATGCCTGATATATGTTGTGTGGTTCGAAGGTTGGTTGGTAGGTGGACAGTATTATGATGATGGTTTGATTAAGTTAAGTGGTGGTATAGTAAGAGATGAGGGATTGGGAAGATGATGAGAGTAGAAATTGCGAGTGGAAAGGAAAGCTCTATATAGGTTTCTTGAAACCTAGCGTGATGTCACGACAGTGGGCTGATAAGAACACTTTCTCATGAATACATTCTCTAGCGTAAGGGCGAAAATTCTGGCCAAGCTCCCTTTCTTGGTATTTTCCCTCGGTGCGATCGGGTCGTTACCATCATGAGTGGATCTAGTCGGCAAGCCGGTCCCGAGAGCCACATCTACCACATCTCTCCAAACCCGACCTCGACCGAGCTTTCGGAAAGCTTATCTATTCTTGGATCGAACAAGATGATGATAAGACGTAAATGGAATTTCTGCTTCCTGCGTCCTTTCAATCTTGGATTTCATGGACATTTTCGTTCGAAGAACGGATGCGAGGCTGGCATAGTGAAATTGGCCACTGGCGTCTGCACGATGTGGCTCTTATGGCGATTCGACCGCCCTGGACCTCGAACTATAGTGGGGCAGTGGCCCCGTTAAGATAAGGAGTCAGGTGCAATTGAGAAAAAAAAAATTAGCTTGTGGACCCACAAAGGGTAAGAACACGGTCTAGAGTTAGAAATCTGAATGGACGATCAGTGCGTTGTTTTTCCTTACGATGTGTCAGAGCTGATCCCTAGCACTTGCACCCTAGCACCTGCATGAGCTCTTTCCAAGGGCTTGGCTGTCAAGTTTGGACTCGATAAATTCCTTGATTGCGTAACCTCTCCTGCACATACATTCTTTGCGTTTCCCACGTGTTCTAGGTAGACCTACGCTGAGGGTGCTATCATAACAGGTTTCACGCGCCACGTCACGCACATGTTACAAGAATTCAGCAACCTTTTGCAGTCTGCCATGGAACTTCAGTAGGGTTTATAATTGCATGAGAAATCTTGATTTGATACAATTGATAGAATGGCTTCTTCACCGGGTACGGTATCCACTTGGTGGCGCCGCTTTATCCGCTCGGGAAGCTTAAACCGCACTTCAGAGTCGTTCCTCAACTGCAAATAGCTCGGAACGCATGATCGACAGGCTCTGAATACTAACCAACTGGTCTACGGGCTTTAGTGTCAGAAAAGATATCATAAAAATGATCGCGATCGCTAGACTATGAGAGTGGATGTCGCGTATGTCGCACAAGAGAGAAGAGCAATGATACAGTAGAACGCTTACCCACATCCGACTCGGTTGCAAGAATGCTCAGCCTCAACTCAAGGCTTGGCCATTTCGATGAATTTGAAATCGTACTTGCTGCCGCGTAAGATACGTCTTTGACCATCGAGCGCGACTACTTGTGAAGTCCGTTTGCGATCGGTATTGTTCCCCGCCTCCTGCCCGACTTATCATCCGCTATGATCCCATCAGGTAGGACTCAAAGTGTACACTTATCAGGGAATGAAAGATAGCGACGGGATGACTTGGCGGTAAACAGTCAGATAATCTGGTCGAATTGCAATCTTGTGGCTGTCACTTCAACTCCACCAGGGGGGTTTCCCGCCTCAACGAGTAGAAAACCTACGGTGGTGACATAATTTTGAACCCTAGCATTCCTCAGCGAAATTAGAGTATGCATGCACTCTTGGCTTACCCGAAACACTGACGATCGCGGCCCACGACTTGCCAAGAAGTCCAAGCATTCCCGTATTCGCGGCAATTTTAAACTCGGCGAGTACAACTTACGGTCCCACATTACGTGCTTCAGTCGAAAAAGTAGCTGACTTCATCTCATCGTTCTTCATCCCAGTATCATCATCCGATAACAAACGACCGAATGAGGCCCAGAACTCGCACGCTCCAGTCGATCCCAAGGTAAAGGTATGGGAACGATGACCAGAGTCTGATCGACTCTTGCTTACATGGTCTCTCGTACATGATGGAGACGGAGAGAGAATCATGATAACTCTTATGGAAGGATTGACCACAGGGAGGGTTGGGAACTTGAAAGGCTACCAGTTCCCATCACACACAACCCAGGGCTTGGTGGGTTATGTAAGATGGCTATGTGCGAGTGTAAGGGAAGATGTATCATGCTCAACTTACACCTCAACAAGATACCCTTAAAAGGCTTCCTCTCTGAACAGGTCGGAAAGCGGAATGACTCGCTGTGGTACGAAACCACCATGAAATGGCAGGTCGCAGGTCTTAGACAATAGGAAACATGTGGGTCTGTTCCGTACTTTTGCGATTGCGAATGCGATGCCGGTTATCGTGCTTACTTACCGGTTGTGTGGTCAGTTGAGATGGAAAGTGAGCCGTTTCAAAGCTCCCTGCTCACAACAGGCATACTCGAGATCCTGCCCTAAGTACCGCCATGAAGAGTCTTCCGTTATCATTGATTGCCTCAATTCAATGCTTGAAATATCACGATCAGTCGTACTGACAACAGGAATGTAAAAATACCGAGGGTTGATTCGCAATGCTTCTTGTGGGGGAGTTGTGATGTAACCAGTGGGAACCATGGTACTTAGCTTCGCACATATGAGCGACTCGGAAACAAGAAATTCACCGAGACATCACTTGCTGGGCTCAGCGATCTGCTAAAATATGTCTCTCGTATGCATACGAGGCTGGTCCATGCTACCAAGCCGGCGCTCGGACTAGAAGGATGTTCTGTGACTGGCTCATTCTGATTAATCCTCCGAGGACGTTCAAAGTACATTTTTTGGCGTTATGAAAGCCTGTTATCTTGTGGAAACGCATGTCGGGCGAAAGCAAGGCCAAAGATGGAGAGTTGACTGAAGGTAAAATTCAAGGACATCTGATGGGCGGACCGACTTTTGACTGGGAATAACCTGTGAGTACCCGATGAGAACAAAGTGCTCCAACAACAACATTTCAGAAACCGTAGAATGACTGTGGGGATCACGGAAGGGGCATGATTGGTCTCGGTTGCGCAGGCTTCGGTGATTATCCAGATCTCTGCAACTACTGCGCACAGGGGAGAACCTAGAGATATTCTTACCAACGGTACAGAGGTGGCGAATATAAAAAGACCACACGGGAGCAAAATTCCCTGAGTTTGTTCGGAGATATAACTGTGGTGGTTTGAAGGCACTCCAGTCAGTTCTTCAACACTTCTGTTAAACCGCTGCTAGACATCCGCTAACTAGATAATGCAGTTGAAAATAATCAAATTACCATGAAGCTCACCTATCTTCTTGCCATAATAGGCCTTGCAGGAACTGCACTTGCAGTTAGCGCTCCAAAGCCTGGTTTGCAATCCCCCAGAATGAACATATTTTCGTTGACCCAGGTTTCTGATGAGATTGGCAGCTGTTGATATCATAGAACGCGACCTGGAGGCAGAGGCCAACGAAGCCTCAACTCAGAATGAAGAGGGTGGCGGCCCCGGTTGGGGCGGTGGTGGACGCGGAGGTGGATGGGGAGGAGGAGGACGAGGTGGAGGCAGTCGGGGAGGCGGCGGCCATGGGGGAGGATGGGGTGGAGGTCGTGGAGGAGGAGGATGGTAGAGAATAAGAGGTGCAGATCGCACGGGACACAGGTTGACGGTGTAAAGTGGCTTTCAAAGTTGTTGCTAAGTAGGTCTTGGCTCTATTCTGGAGATCAGACCCCGTCACTCTTTATTCGAAATGGATCATCTTCAACTGGGCAGAACCGGTAACTCGGTTTGAGTGAGCTTGACAACTTGAAGCAAATAGATGTCTTCGATAATGTGGTAATGTGGCGTAAGATACGCTTCTGAAACCAATCGAAGATGATATATTTCTAGACATATCATATGCTTTTTCGAGCGCTAGCCGCACGCCTGAGCTCACAAAGAATAACCGAAGGCCTGATGGGAGACTCTTAATAAATTATCTGACAATTGTTGCATATCTGCTCGACTGCCTCTTCACCAGTCCTGCGCTCGCTCACCAATGTCAAGCCTTCACACTATTCCTTATTTATAGTTAAATATAAAATTGTAGGCTTTAATTAGCGTTTTATAAATAATACATATTAATTTTAAGTACATTGAATAACAATTTAATAGTATTACCATTAAATGCACTGCAATTCAGCCCTCGAAACTAATAAGATGTAGATCTCTATGATTCTAATTCTCTTTCAAGAAAATAGCACGCCAATAGACTAAAATTACTATCTAGAAAATTATACCTTACTTTTCAATATTATAATTGGTCATAGCTGTTGAGATATGAAGTGATTATTTATCGTATATACTATGTGTTTTGAAGATAGCGGGTCGCTTGTGTTGCTGGGTCGCAGGTGATATATGTTACCCCATATCTGGCAATTAGGAAGGAGGCCTGCTCATGTATATTGTAGTGGGAGAACCGGTGACATTATAGCATATGGGTGGCCTTTGGCATGATCTAGTGCCTGCAGTGCATTATGCATCTTCAAGACAGAGTTGGAGATAGACAAGTCATCTACCCAATTCATTCAGGTTGTTCCCTCATTTCTCCTATTCATGATGAAGCATTAAGGTTACCCCGTACTGCCAAACCAGGGCATCAGTGCGGCCTCATCCAGTCCGTCCTCTACGACAGGCAGGCAGTGTGTGTTTGTGTTGTCCAGTCTGCACCGACAGACAGCCATCGAGCCGTTTCCATTTCAACATATTGAAAAAAACAACGGGGCTTTTCATTTATCCAGTATCCATGGCTGTTCGTTCCGACAATTTTGTGATCCCAGGCAAATCTCGACTGCGGAGGTTCACATGACCAGGGCCAATTGACGCCCAAAAAAATTGCGCCCATGCTTATGACCCGAAGCTCATTCATCCGTATTGCGTCGCATTAATGATAAGGTTGAACATTCTCTGAACTGAGTACTTCGCCATGATTTCTCCTTGTGAGCCCGATACCATTTGTCTAGGCGTTGCTATTGATCATCGGATCAGGGCTCTGTTCCAGAGATTACCGCGTACCCATGGCGACGCAGCTCTTGGTAGTCACATTTCAATAATTGAAGAGCTAGGGCACAGGCTGGACCGATGCGCTGATGAAGTAGACGTGACAGGAGTTTTGGCTGGCCCGGCAACGGTTGGAGGAATCGCTGTGATCTTACAGCAGCCTCGAGACGAACACCCTTATGGCCAAGGAGCCGCAGCTGTTATAGATGAATGTGACACGCTTTGGACATTTAACAAATCTTCGCTACGTATCATGCTGCACTCTGGACCTGCTGCATGATGTATCCACTTTCGACCTTCTCCCCTACACCACTCCAGAAGAAGTCAACGATAGCGGCGAAGACTTGGACTTTCTTGGCGATCGATTCAATTTTTGTGTAGAACCAGTCTACCACAAGAGGCCGGATGTGGTAATCTGCGCAGGGAGGTAGTTTCTGCCGGAAGGCTGGGGTAACGCTCGGCGCAACCAGTGCAAAGGAGAAGCTTGGAAACTAGAGGGAAAAGGGATTGGAGGCAGCTTCAACAAATTCCCCACCATTCGTCTCAAAAATACCTGGATCCGCCGAGTCAACGCCTTCCATCCCCGCTATGCTCTCCATTATCATCCAGAGTATAGTTGCTTCATACAGCTGTTGCTCCTCGCTGTTTGTCAGGCATGCAGTGTCTATATTGGGGACTGGGAGGAATATAGCTGGATAAACGACCTGAGAGCGACTTGTGCTGACTTTTCTGGGGAGCTAGATCAATATTCTGGCCAGGAGAATGAAGACAGAGAGCCAATTGCCTTGTATTATTGCTCTCAGCTGCGACTTATTCGCGAGACAACCACGTCAATCGCGAGTTCCCATGAGGAGCCTTATCAAGGGCTGGTAGACAGTTTACTGAGCACCCTGTTTAACGACGCGAGCCTTGCGCTGGGAGTCATGCTTGAGAGTCAATCTGTGTTCGAGATTTCGCCGTTGGTGGTTTCGAGCACATTTGCTTTAGTAGAGTAAGATTTTGACCTTCAAGGATGGTTTGGAAGCGATCGTATCAAGGACACAATCATTGGGCATTTCGAAGAACTCAAGAAATACGTAACATCGTCAATAAATGCTCCCCGTCTCGATCTCAATATGGTAATGAAAATTTCCCTCGAAGTAGCAGAAGCTCTTGAACTCACTATGTGGGATTTTAGACCACCTTAGCTGCTCCAACCTGGTCAGAATTTTGATGTTGAAGAGGGCTTACCGATGACCTTGGAAGGCTCAGCTTATAAGGTTACCCTGGATTGGCGTTTCACTATGGGTGCAGTGATTCTTGAACGGCGCACCGGTGCTGACACTATCCACGAGGAGCCGAAACGATAATGATCACACCGGTAGCAAGTCTGGAGTAGCCATTTTCAATGGCGACCAGGTACAATTCAATTTTTCCGGCCCTATATGTCAGTATGAAAGAGACCTCTAGATCTTCATTGGTTGACAGCACCTTTTGCTCTTTTTTTTTTTTCTTGGCTTTCTCCTGCTCGTAACAAAATAGATGCCTTAGCTGCCATTTATATTAACATATTGATTAGAATTCTTACCACTGCTAAGGACAAATGGAAGTAGTTAGGAAGATCGAGTCTTGTTCTAGTCATCCGTTCGCTAATTATTCGCATTTATCTCGCCTCGAGTGTTCTTTTATCTGCATTACCGGCCTTTTCGAATCCTTTTAGTATCTAAATTTGGGGTCGGACAGTAAGATTACAAGAGCAAATGTGACGATCAACTACGATCTAGCCGAGAATTGGCAGCTTCGTAGAATCACAGTACGAAAACGTCCAGTCTGAGGGAGAAAGAAGACCGAGAGGTAGCAGCGATGAAGAGGCAGCCCATCCCTGTCGTTATGTGACCGTCTTTTCTGATCGTGCCTACGAGCTCCTCTCTTCTTTCCTTGTTTGAGATTGCTGAGGATAAGGTGAGACCTGATAAGAACCACCCTCCATTATGCGACAGTCGCCTATTATAGCCCCTGGGTTGAGTGGTATGAAATTACTTGACTGATTTTTGCAAAATTTTAAACATTCCTCTTCCTGACATATGTGTGTAGCCACCCGTCATGAGGTTTTTAAATAAGGACCAGCAGTTACGGCTTAGAAAGAGATAGGGTGCTCCACATTCTTTGTTCAAGGATTGAGGACCCTGATCTACGTAGTTTTTGATAGTGACGATGATTTGGAAGGGTAGAGAATTCGAGTTGACACTTATCTATTTCGATACTTTCAAGTTCAGCGTGACATGGTCTGTGAGTATTCGACTGTTGAAGCCACTTAGCGAGCTTACCACACTGATGAGACAGGTGAGTGCTGTAAGACCTCGGCGATAAGTGATAGCTTTGTTTCACCTAATATTAGAACCTACTTCGGCGATTCGTAGATTTGAAGCCACCGAAAACTCACTGATAGGTGCATTTGGCGCTAATCAACTGGATACCAAATTCTACGGAGGATGTGGTGAAACGCTATTGTGATATCCATGTTATCGGCAATCCTCTCGCCGACCACGTTAAGTTTGACGGACATTGGATGCAAGGGGTCTCAGCCATCCAAATTGCACAGGGTCAGCAGGGTATCAGGGCCTTAAAGCTCATTGAAGGTCATCTTGGGGAGAATCATGCTCTAACTGGTTCAGGCGGAGGCGGTACCTACGGTGATGCTTGGCTGGTCCACGATTGCATACTGAGGAGTATTAGGAAAGTCGACCAAGGGCCTACAAAGCTAGACAATCATCGTTTCTATGTCTGTCACCCTGACAAAACTTGGAATGGAGCCTTTGAGCGACTCATCAGATGAGAACCTCTTCCTCGTCAGTTCTGCACCAAGGGAGATAATCTCAATCAAGTTTGCCAATTCACGCAAAAATTTAGGCATGGATTACTGGGGTAGCCAGGTCGCGGCAGAAACATTGTTTTCCACCTTCTCATTCTTTCTTGGTAAAGCATCTCCCTCCTTCTGTATTTGTACATTCATCAGGTAAGGCAGTAAGTCATTTACGAAAATGGCTCTCTCGCTCATGGATGATATGTGTTTTCCAGATTGATTGTGATGCGGCAGTTCATGATAGGTCAATCCAGTCCCTCTCCGCCATCCATAGGAGGACCTGCGGGATATGCCCACGCGGAAAAGACCCACCGCACCCATATTTCATTCATCGCATAAACGATAGTGGCGCTATTATGGGAGTCCGACCTCCGCATATATACCAATCATATTTCGCATCGCATGGAATAAGTTCAAAGTGAAATCCAAGGTATTTGAATGCCCTGGATCAACCGGCATTTGGTTGACAAATAAGTCCCCGGCAGTCGCTTGCTGGGGGATGGCGACAGGACCGTGGACAAAAACATCAACAAAGAAGAGATAGAAAATCTCCGTACGACAGACCGAGAGACTTATATTTATCTGTATATGTCGCTCAGTTTTCTGTTTGGTTCGTTCCGCGTACTTTAGGTCATGATGGCTACTGATTTGCTAGATGTAGGAGACATCAGAGTTTCCCAGAATTCGTTTGTTGTGAGTCTCAGTCACTGCAAGAGGTACCTATTCAATCATGGAACTTCAACTGATATTTGCTTAGAGATCGTGCCTTGACCATAACAGGCCTATCGTTTCTTTTTCTTGCTTTTCGCGTATACTCCCGGCTTCAAATGTTCCGTCGCCTTTTCTTGGATGACTTTGCCGTCTCGTTCGCATGGGCCGTCATTCTTTCTGCAGCTATACTGGGGTAGGTTGAGGGCAACGTCCTTCATGAATCATACGCAGTTAGCGCAGGCACAATGCCCCTCACCGCAACTTTCCTCCCGGGATTCAACAAGTTCATGCAATGCCTAGCTCCCCTAGAGATACTATTCTATTCTGCGCTGTGGAGTGTCAAATTCTCGTTTATAGCATTCTTCTATCGACTGGTTTCCAAACTCAAGCATCTCCGCAGTTGGTGGTTCGTTGTCCTTTTTGCCACGATCAGCGTCCATGTCGCTTCAATAGGCGATGTCGAATATAGATACAGTTTCGAAGGAATTGACTTCGTCATGAGTGAGAGGGCTCCAATGTCAATTGCTTAAGAAAACTCTATCACTGATATCCAGTCATTTCAGACCAATGCTCTCAGCTTCAGCACATTCATTACGAGAATCGCAGCTTCTGGGCGAACGCTGTGGGCGATGTTGTGACAGATTTGACGAGTGAGATATGAAGATGCCGCGGGTAATGTTGCTGAGCTTACAGTCACTCCACATTTAGTTCTCTCTATTTCGATTATTGTGCTGTGGAGTACCAAATTATCATCCCACAAAGAGATTGTCCTAATCAGCATCTTTTCTGCAACGACTTTGATAATGGTCATTGCTATAATCAGGGTCGTGGTGGGTACATATTTTGATCGGGAGACGGACGTTGCCTGGCTGTGCTTCTGGAGTTTTGTTGAGGTCAATACAGATGAGCAATTAAAAGCTGTCATCAACCTCAGCATTTCTGTGGCTAATCTCAGTGTCATAGCTATCATTGTATCTTGTGTTGCCTCCCTCAGACAGCTCCTGGTAACCTCCAAAAACCGTATTGAACACGGCGGGGCAAATACCAGAATCCGTTCCCTCTGATGCTGCAGAATATCAAGAGCACATACACTCGATCCGGATCCGGTACCGCCGAGGATCTCGATTTGCCAAGAAACATTGAGGGCCCTTCAAATTTTGAAACTGAAAAGTCCATTGATTCCAGACCTACACGGGGCGCCAGTGGCTCTCGTCAATCTCAGGCGATCCCCAAAGTTCTGTTGACGTTTTCCACATGACATATTATAGAGAGGGTCCATGTGCGTGGAAGGACTTTACCCCGGCAAAGTACATCGTATCAATGGGGACAACCAACCCACTCTCAAAATCTACCATGACTGGTCAGCTCATATCCTACTGTTCCTACGGACATAGGCCGAGACCGCCACGTGACGCGGTTGGGTCTTTAGGGCATCAGGATAGTTTTGCCGAACCATATGGCGCTGTGCTCCACACTGTGACTTTGCCCGCCGGGCGACCGGTGCTCTAACCTTATTTAGTACAGTTCCTATTGAGTTCGTGGAGATATACGTGCAATTCCCAGCCGATCGGGTATCAGCACGTTTGTAGAAGCTAAGTCTGCAGTGAATCTCAGGTTCCGCCACTTGCCGGTGTCTAAATAAAGTGCGATTGTCTGTCGCTGAGCTTTATTTGCTCCACGCCTGCATTACAGGTAGACACGTGCGGGCACTATGTCCCAGATCAGCTGGTTTCTGGTGTCAGACAAGCACCCTGCGTAGTTTGAAATTTTATAAATTAGCGATCATTATGTCACGCCTGCCTTACAAGGCTCAATCAAGGACACGGTGCATCCATTCACATTAGACACATTCTAGGAACCCCAATTAGGGACAAAAGCATGATATATTCGACATTCCTCTTTTCCGGCAGCCAAATTTTCTTACATGAAATAACGGCGACCTAGACAGCTAAACCCACTCCGGAACCATCGGAAAAAACACCCAAACGCGTTAGTCTCTGCCATCAACAGTAACTAATGTTGTGGCGCAGTCTCACTTTTTTACAGGGATCAAGAATTATTCCGAAGCATCCATCGGCGAAAAATCGGTGTATCACTTTTCATCTTTTGCCAAGCCCATCGCAGGGGTATTTTCCACCAAGCAATTCTTTCGAAGTGTTTAATCTTCCGAGTAAACATAGTTTGGTGTTTTCTGCCGGTCGACACTGTGTGCGTATGGCAGCCTCGAGATTACTATTTGCAGCCACAATATAATTATACACCAATTCAAATATTGTCTGGTGTTTAGAGTTCCCATTCGCCATGGTTTGTTTTTAGCATTAGTTATCATCACCGTGGCCATCGGGGTCTTCCGAGCGTTCCCACGGAGAAACCAATCGGAATTACTCATGCGTTCTGAAGCAATACTCAGCGCCCCTGTTCCTTGAGGCTATGTGGCGTATTAACTATCGATCAGCCCTTCGGGACCAACGGGACCGATAATCGGCCAACAGTACTATCATACGGTCCTCGATCGGCTGGGACGAAGCCGATTGCCACTGTCGATTACCACGGTTGAACATCAAGCTATCCTAATCTATCTCCAGATCCGGTATTGTGGGCCTGAATCCATCCACTAATTTGTGCTAAGCATCAAAAAAATCGCTTAAACCTCTTTTTTCGCCGGCTTCAACTATTGACAAGTCGCTTATCCTAACCCCCGAAGCTAGTATCCAAAGCAGCGGTGGAAAAGTGCGTGGTTCGTAGAAAGCCATAGCCAGTCTTTTTGGGACTATCCGTCTTCTTTATTTTTTACTAAAATGATAAATACATCCAGCCATGGCCCGTTAGAGATATTAGCAGATTTCTGTCTCCTTTCTCACTTTTTATCCATTGGCCTTCGGGTCTGCGCATCGAGGCACTCACTTTCGTGCGGTCTGTAATACTAAGCTTGGCTGTTCGAGATGCGCTGCCTATCTCTATTGAGCCTCGTCGGCCTGGCGGCGGCTGCTGCAACTCCAGTTGCTTCGACCACAGCCAGTACCACTAGCATAAGCTCCTCTACTTCTACTTCGACTTCGACTTCTTCTGCCACGAGTTCGAGTTCGATATCAGCCTCTCCTTTCATCTCGACCTCGACAACGCTTTCCTCAAGTGAGTCTTTGGAAAAGTAGAAAGAGGAACATACTGACCGGCCATAGCCTCATCGACTGCAGTCACCGTCGCAATTGATGGAAGCGGTCAATTTACGGCGATTGGCGATGCGATAACCTACGCTCAGAGCAATTCAATTCCCACCGTTACTGTCCTTGCAGGTACCTACTCTCAGGCAGTAACTGTCTCAGCTACCCCCACCGTTACTGTTATCGGCCAAAGCAGCAGTGCGAGTGACTATTCCCAGAACGAGGTTGTCATCACCAACGCGGAAACTGTTTTGACGGTCAACAACAATGTTCAACAAGTCAGCTTCAAGAACATCAACTTCCTCAACACCGGTTCTGCCTACGGTGCTATGGTCTTGAAAGGAAATAAATTCGCCTTCTACGATTGCCAGATTATCTCGCAGGGAACTCTGGGTATTACTGCCAGTATTGGTTTGGGTGTTATCGCGAATTCTTACGTCGAGGCGCTTGACAAGATCATCTATGGTGCAGCGAACCTCTACATATACAACACAGACCTGGTGCCCGTTGATAGCTCCAATGTTATATCCTACATGAAGGGTACCCTATCTGGCACAACTTTGCTTGCCAACTCAACCACTGTCTTCGATCGTGTCACAGTCTCCGCAAAAGATGGATCATCCACCAAAAATGTGTATCTTTTTGCAGCCAACAACGCGGGAGCGAACATCCTCATCCGAAACTCAGCTTTGAGCAATGTGATTGCCGCCACAGGTGCCCATGTTGACTCAACTAGTCAAGATGGCTATAATCTGTTTATGGAATATGCTAATACTGGTGCTGGAGCTTATGGGAGTAATGTGGCTTCTCGGTCCGCGTATGTCTCTCTTCTGGACTCATCGCAAGTTTCCGACTACAGTATCAGTGATGTCTTTGGAGATGCCTACTCTACCTACGCCGACTGTGACGTGAGCTGGGTTGACGCATCCGTCTTGGCTGCTATCGAGAATACCGATGCTATTACAACATCTACTTCAATCGCCTCTACTGCCACTGCCACCGCTGCCTCGACTACTGCCTCTCCCGCCTTGACCACGTATACCAGCACTTCGACCTCTGTCGTTGCCACTGCCACATCCACATACGTCGTTGATGCTGCCAACGGACCTTACAAGAACGTCACCGCCGCCGTTGCTGCTCTACCTAGCGACGGCAACGAGTACACCATCTATGTCAAAGCCGGCACCTACAACGAGCAGATCTCCATCACTCGCCAAGGTCTGACCATTCTGCGTGGTGAGACCAGTTTTGAAAATGATTACACCCAAAACACTGTGACTATTGAATTCGACGACGGAGAGCTCACAAGTGCCAATAAGGACGAGAGCACCATGGTGGTAAATGCCAAGAACACCGATGGAAAAGGTCTGGCTATCTACAACATCAACTTCCATAACACCCATGTTCAGGTATCCAACACTGCTGCGCTTGCAGCCGACTTCTACGGCAACGTGCAAGCTTACGGTTGTTCCTTCGTTGGCTTCCAAGATACCCTGCTTGCAAACAAGGGTACCCAGGTCTTCTCGAATTGCTACATCGAAGGTTCCATTGACTTCATTTGGGGATTTTCGACTGCATACTTTTACCAGTCCGTCATTGCGACCAACACCGCCGGTGCTTGTATTGCTGCTATGAGTCGTTCGTCGTCTACCGCGACTGGAGGTTACGTCTTTGACAACTGCCTTGTCACTTACACCTCTACCTATGGCAGCACTTTCCAGGATAGCTGGCTCGGCAGGCCCTACTCTGCGTATAGTATTGTTGTTTATATGAACTCTTACATCGACAAGCACATCAACCCTTCTGGGTGGCATATCTGGTCCACGAGCGCTCCTCAAATCGACTATGTCACTTTCGGAGAATTCAACAACACAGGGCCCAGTGCTTGGTCAAGCAGCCGTGCATCCTTCGCCACCAACCTGACCGAGGCAGAAGCCGAAGCTTACACTTTGGCTAACTGGATCGGGGACACTACCTGGCTTGACATGGATACCTACGCTCTTGCTCCTTCGTATGATCTCACTGGTGGAGCTAGTGCCACGACAACCTCGACTAGCTCGGCTAGCACTACAACCGCTACTTCTACCTCCACTGCAGTTGCAACTTGGACTCATCCGTCCAGCGGTACTATCCCTCCTACTGGTGCTGTCCTGGTCAGCCCCGTAGGAGCCATAGAGGGATCTTACAGCAACCTTACCGATGCTTTGTCTTCCCTGCCCGACGATACTACCACTCAGGTTATCTTCATGTACGCTGGTACCTACACCGAGCAGGTTCCTACCATCAGCAGAGATGGCCCTGTCATGATCATTGGTTACACGACTGGCAACCCTGGTCAGAGCTATGCCGACAATGAGGTTACGATCACTTTCTCTCGTGGTCTCTCCGTCTCTCCCTTGCCGACCGGTCACTCAGATGCCGAGACTGCCACCATTGCTACCGCATCTACCAAAATTGCATTCTATAACATCAACATTATCAACTCCGCTAATCTTGATGGCTCCGAGTCATCATACGTGACCCTAGCGGCTTCCATCTACGGGAACCACATTGCATTCTACGCGTGTTACTTCCAGGGCTGGCAAGACACTCTCCTGACCGGAGCCACTGCTGGATACCAATACTATGAGTCATCATACATTGAGGGTGCGATTGATTTCATTTGGGGATACTCCAAGGCTTACTTCAAGGGTTGCACCATCGGAGCTAAGCGCGCCAAGTCTGCCATTACTGCCCAGAGCCGTGCTTCTGCCAGTGCCGTTGGCGGTTACATTTTTGATCAGACTCTGTTCACTGCTGCCGCCGATGTCACTGTCGATCTCACCGAGACTGTCTACCTTGGCCGTCCTTACTCCGAGTACGCGCTTGTCGTTATCAAGAACTCCTACCTTACTGATGTCATTAATCCATCTGGATGGAAGGTCTGGTCGACCTCTGATGCTCGCACCGACTTTGTTACCTTTGCCGAGTACAACAACTCTGGCCCCGGTAACTGGGAGAACAACGAGGCTGCCCGCGAAGCGTTCAGTTATTGCACTCTTCTGACCGAGGACGTTTACTCGCTTGCGACCGTCATGGACTCGACTGACTGGATTGATATGACCTATTGGGACACCATCGACACCCCTACTGCAGTCTCTGGAACTTCCACCGCTACTGCTACTGCGACCACCACGGCAACAGCTACTGCCACTGCCACTTATGACGGAACTGCTCCTCCTACGGGTGCCTACATTGTCTCTAAGACTAGCCTTGGAAACAACACAACTTACTATGACACCATCCAGAGCGCGCTTGATGCTATTCCCACATCATCTAGTGTTACTCCCACCATCTTCATCTACCCCGGTACGTATGAGGAGCAGCTTGTTGTCAGTAAGAAGGGCTCTGTTATCTTCATGGGCTATTCCGAGTCCACCTATGATTACTCCAGCAACCAGGTCACCATTCAGTACAACCATGGTATCGACACTGGAGCCGACGAGTCTAACTCTGATGGTGCTACCGTGTATGCGATTGGTAATTACTTCACCGTGAGTTTCATTCCACGTTGACAGACTGTAACTGCGTTAACTGAAAGTTTTGAAAGGCCATGAATATCAACTTCATCAACAACAATGGCACTCAGAAAGACATTGCTACTCTGGGATTTGCTGTCAAGTCGAGCAAGTACGCCAGTCTTTATGGTGAGTTTCTCTAACTTTAAAACCCATCTCAATTTCACAAGGATGCTGACCAAACGACAATAGGCTGCCAGGTGATCGGTAACCAGGACGCTCTTCTGATCAACGGTTACCTATTTATGAGCAACGGTTATGTAGAGGGTAACATTGACATGATCTGGGGAAGTGGCTCTGCTTACTTCCTTAACACCACGATTTCACCCAACGAGGATGGCATCAATCTTACCGCCGACAAGCGCGCTACCTCCGCCACCGCAGGTGGCTTCGTCTTCGATCAGTGCACTATCACTCCGTCGACTGGCGCTGGGACTATGTTCGATATCTCCCTCGGCAGACCTTGGAACCAGTACGCTCGTGTCGCATACATTGATTCTTACCTCGACTCTTGCATCGAGGCCGCTGGATGGAACCAGTGGTCTACTTCTAGCCCCCAGACCAATGGAGTCACTTTTGCCGAGTATGGCAACTCTGGGCCCGGATCAAGCACTAAATCGCGTGCCTCGTTTGCTACGCAGCTCAACAACACTGGTGTCGTGCAATTCGAGCTTGCGAACTTCTTCCCTACTACTTCTTGGATCGATTTGACCCACGCTGATGGCACTCCATTTGCTCCAGGCACAAGCATCACTACTACCACTATCTCAACCGCTACCTCCACCAGTGCTACTTCGACGACGATTTTGACTTTGGCTTCGACTACGACTCTTATTCCTATCACTGAGACCGTTACTGTCGATGTCATCTCAACCTCGACCGAAGCCATTTATGCTACCGTGACTCCGACCGATAAGACCTCGACCGTCAAATCCACTGTTACTCTCACCATCACTCCTGATGTTGTCTCCAAGGTCACCACAGCCAAATCAACTATCACCACTGTCGAGACAATCACTGAGCCTACAAAGACTTCCACTAAGACTTCCCTTGTGATTGTTGATGTCGGTAGCACGATTACTCCAGATCCCAAGACTGTCACCTCGACTGACAAGGCGACTACTACCGTCACGATCTCCGTGTCCGGCAAAGACACTACCAGCACGGCGAAGAGTACTCTCACTGAGACCTCAATCATCACTGCTGCCGCCTCAACCGTGACTAGCACCGATATGAAGACTGCTACCAGTCTGAAGACCACCAGTGGAAAGGCTGGGACGACTACGGTGACCGACACTGTGACAGTAGGAAAGGGAGGAACCACCACCATCTCCACCAAAGCCACCACTGTAACCGTCTATTCCACGTCAATCAAGAGTGCGACCAAGTCTGTGACAACAACTGTCGCCTGTAATACAGCGGCCAAGGCCAAGCGTGATTATGGTGATCTTCTCCCTCGTACTGAAGGTGCCACCGTCACAGCAACTGTGTATACCACCGACATGGACTATGTGACCAAGACCTCGACTATTACTATCCCGGCCGCGACCGACTACATCACCGATATCACTACCAAGACAACATCAATCAAGGCCTCAACTGTCACCAACACAATCACTTCCGTGGCCACCAAGATTTCCTCGACCACCATCCCGGCCGTCACCTCGATCGTGACTGTCACTGAGACCACTTCTGTTGGTAAGACCACTACCCTCAAGACATCCACAGTCACCCAATTTGTGACCTTCGTCGTGGGCAAAACTTCCACTGTCACTCTCCCCGGATCAACCGTCACAACTACCAGTGTCAAGACAACGACGGTCAAAAGCACCACAAAGCTTCCTGCCGTCACCACCACCACGGCCAAGACTACGACAGTCAAGAGCACGACCACTCTGTCAGCCACCACAAGCACAGTGACCAAAACCTCGACTGTGAGCAATACTCCCTCAGTCACGGTCACTGAGCGTGCGACTGCGACTACCACCAAGGTGGTCAAAACCACTTCGACCAGCACTGCGACTGTCACGAAGACGGCTAAGTGCTCTTAATTGCTTTGAATATCTTTTTGTCTCTCTTGAGTGGTTTGATGCCTTTCCGGCCCGCTAATTCTTCCTCAATTGGTTTTTATCTGTTATTTATCTCAATATAATTTTAGCCCTGATCCTCACATGACCTCTCATCATTAGATTTACAAACATTAAACACCCCCAGGCATCCATCCCTTTTGGCATATCACAAGTAGTCATGACAGCTGCCACTTAGTTTGTAGCTCAACTTTCAAGGTTGTCTTATATGAAGGTGATACTGCAAGAAAAGAGAGTGCTACTTTGATTGAAATATAATCTTGCACAGGATTATGGAAATGTTACATATTTGGACTGGAGGTTGAGTTCAACACACAATAAGGGTTTCGAGCTATTGCCGTTGATGTTAGTGATATATCAGTGTGCACCCCCCTCAGATGCATGAATCCAATATCTCTATCTGCGATAAAAGCTGTGACAGAGACTCTCTGGCATTGATCAATTCTACAATATTTTCGGGTCCAATGAAAGACTTTGATCCAGACCACCGCCGCTCGCGAATGAGTTGCTCCCGAGCCTCTGCGCTTACTTCAAGCAACATGGCAGGCGTAAAACCCGTCTCATTTTTGAAAACATCCTTTCTGCTGGCAGCAAGCAACATTTTGACTATTGCCACATTGTTTCTCAATGTTGCCCGTAAGAGTTTCTAGACGTCACAATGACCCCTGAGATTACGGTCCACTCTCGGATCGGTGAGCAGAATCTCAACAATTTCTTAGCTCGGCGGACTGCGTGACGTCTGTCCAAGCTTGGAGTGATCTCTTGAAAGCGGAAATATTTCCTTTCTGAGCCGCGGCGTAAAGGGCGGACCCGTTGGGGCGTTGTGCATTACGTCGATAGATGCAATGAATGAGTGCTTCGTACCAGTTGGGGTGGGTTTGAGCGAGAGAAAAGAGATCCGCCTCAGAGTCAACATAGGACGCGAGCGAGAGAAGTCTTTAGGTTGGGAGTTTCCTCAGTATCATAGCTGATATAAAATAGTTGAGCGAGAAGAGGAACGTGAAAGCCAGGGGCTGATCTTTTTGCGAGTCGTCGTTGTGAGCCTATGAATACGTGGCCAAGGAGCTGGTCGGGTTTTCTCATTCTTGGCAGGTTGCAGCCTATTCTATTTACGGTAGAGCTTAATTATTAGAAAAAAATGGGTCACAGTACCCATAACTCATCAACTTCTACTCTTGGAGGTTCTCAATGGCAATAAGTGTGCAGCAACCAGGAGGTCGAGGCACACTTATACCCCCGCCTGGCTGCAGGAGCGGATCGGTGTCTTTCCCCACATCTAAATTGCCCCGATAATTCTTAAAAGAACGAGTCTTGAGCCTGGGGCAAAGTGTCAGTCGATGGGATAAGTTCTAGGTGCGACTGATATGTCGTCTTCGATCTTCACTTCAAATCTCCGTAAATTACCACACAGGCATTGTCGCTCCAGTCTCGCTTTAATGACAATTTCCCCCTTGACACGGATTAGCCCGCTGTCTCCTGCAAAAAAAGTCAATCCTTGTAAATTCATCAAAGATCTTTCTACTGTGACCCCCGCGGTATGACCAATCTAGGGGATAATCGGGGTAGTAAGTCTAAGGTGATGGGTTGTACCTCTCATCACAAAGTCGATTCGCATCGCTTTGGCCCCTACTCTTTGTGGTGAGTTGCTGGCGAGTCACAGGAAAAACCGCATAGCAAAAGCTCCGTTCACTTTGGAAATTTTGGCATATTCCGAGCTACTGAGCAACCATTTAAATCCTAGAGGGGCGATTCTATTGTCATCCTCCAATACCTAACCTTTCAGCCCGAAACCCTGACTTGATAGATTCGAACACCTCTCTTCCGGAAACCAATCTCGAGTTTTCAAGTTTTTTTGTCATTTTGGAGAGTAATTATAGTAGACAAGAAATCCAGAAGAACACAATTGCAAAATAGAGAAGTTGTAGGGGAGGACGGAAACCATTCCAGCCCTCCCCCCTGTTGTATCCGCAATCCTCTATTCCTTTGCCTTCTTTTCTCTCTCCGTGATGTCAACGTAGACATGTCCCAGAGGGCCAGCCTCTGGGCTCCATCCCCCATGCACGACTCTATATTTATCATTTTCATCAATTGTCTCGACCAGATTGGCATGCTCTCCCCCACGATTCTCCCAATGCAGCTCACAAATCTTATCATCGCCACGAAAAAGGTCAAGACGGCCTTCACTGCCTCGGCGGCTCTGGGCGCCAATTTCCCCGACTCCGCCGCCAGAGATCTTGATCTCGTCGACCTCTTCTTCAGTCAGGGACATGCGGCGGTTTTCTGGGTTGTAGAACTCCCCGCTGCTTATCGTCAGTAGTGGTATGGATGACCTGGGGAGTCATTGAATGTACCCTTCAATCACAGTGTGGTGCACGGATACCTCATCTTTCAGATGGTCCCGGATGTGGAATGACACCCATTGGGAGTTGTAGTTGTTAAAATCGTTCATAGTGAAGTGAAGTGGTTTGTTAGAAGGTGCTTGGAGTAACCTTAAGAAAGGTGGGAGATCTCATCAAGACGGGCGTGAAGTAGCTGGGTTTTATAAGAATTTACCCCGCATTCCGAGAGTTGCGGGGATTGTCTGACGGCGTGTCGTGTGATGACTCGACGATGTCATCTATCAGGCCATTTCCCAATGGGATGCTGTGGTCATACCGGGGTCGGTCTCGTGATGTCATTGGCCAATGAGAGGGCTATCCGTGGAAACACTTGACTTTGGCTTTCGATACGTCGCGGGGGACCTCTTATTTCGGTTTCTCTTTCCCAAATCACATTCCTTTCTCATAAATTCAGAATCGATTTGGAAAGACTGGACGTTATTTCTATGGTGTCGTTGGTCGCCAATTGCGTCACGTGCCTTACCCCGGTCTGGTGATCGCCCCCAGCTTCTTTATTGACCCATGAGATTGTCTTCCAATACACTTTGCAATTAACTTTCCACCACATACGACCATAGGGTGTGGAAAACAGGGCTTCCCGTCCGCTCAGCCGTACTTAAGCCACACGCCGGCAGGTTAGTAGTTGGGTGGGTGACCACCAGCGAATCCCTGCTGTTGTATGTTTTTTTTTCTTCTTCTCCACCGTCCAGTACAAAAATAACCTTTTTGTGATAAATTTGGAGCCTTATTTAAATGATGCAAATGCCATGAGTACTTGGAATGTTACGTCTGACTTTCACGACTCCGGGAACCATATCCCCAGCTCGGCTTGGCTTTCAAGTCTGGTATAGAGAGCTGAGTCTAAAGGCGATACACAAGGATCAAGTAAACAGCAAATGGTAAATGCGTAAGGGCATCGCGATTGTACCGCGATAAGCTGTTCTTGCCACCTGAGCTCGGTAATTGGATTTTAAGGGGGTTTCAAGACATAGCTGAGCACGACAATTGGAAAAGCTGACGCCAGACTTGAGTGACCGCCTTTATTCAAGTGGATACCGCCAGAGTTGAAGACTAGGCCTAATATGGGAGGCGGTCAGCCAACTCTAGGACTCAGCTTTTCCAACTCTCGAACTCAACTAACTCCTCCCACTAGCGCCAATTCTTCTAAAGACACCAGGAATTAGTAGTTGAGTTCGATTGGTCAACGTGCCGCGCTAAGCCTCTTTTGGCACCTGAGTTCGAGAGTTGGATTCTAAAGAGGACTAGCGCCGACGCGTCAACTCTAGAGACCCACCGATTCAACTCTCGATGCCAACTATACACTCCGATCCGATTCTCGATGTCAGCTATACACAAAGTGGGGCCAAATAGACCAAATAAAGCATCGATGGGTCTTTAGAATAGGAAGCAGAATTTCTCCCATAAGTCCTGGGTAATTATCTTGTCTTACGCAGACCCACGGTCAGTCGCAGCTAAATTCAAGACTTGCTGAGGTTGTTAGAGGACTCAGAAGAATTAAATTGGAGGAGGAAAAAGGTCGAGTTCAGCGCGGTTAGATCAGAATGTCATTTGACTGGTATGAGAGTAGCTTGAAGGACTTTACTACTCGGAAACAGACTCGGGCATCTTGTTGGCGGAGCTTGGACACCTTGCGACCAGTCAATGTAGTCCCTTGCAATCTTCGGCTTTCTGGCACCTGCAAGTTAAAGTTCTAGGACCTTTCTAGTATCCAGGAAACAAGTAAAACGCTCGACTGTGGATGAGTCATCGGCTCTCTTTACCGTGTGAGATCTGAAGAAGAAGTTGTGGTAATTCTTGACAAAGCGAACGAATGGTGTGTCTGATCCCACCTGAGAGCATATCGTTGTTGTAATATTAGGATCTTGCTTTGGGTGGCTCGAGGTTGACTAGTGACACGGGTGTCGGAGTGTGGCGGCCACTTTCCACTACAAACGAGCATTTTGCTTTGATTGTTCAGTCATATCTGCAGTTACCACGGATGTTTCGCCATCATCGCCGGGTTGACTGTCTGAATGTGTCATGAAGCCTTGCACTGATGATTCTAGACTTTTTTATATCACCTTGGACATGTATGTTGGGAAATTACTCTTTGTGACTGAGTCGTGAAGATGAAGCTCTCTAGCATGGCCTAAACTCATCACCACCACAGCGCGCCAGATCCGTTTCTTTGATCTTGCATCAGAATGAAACTGGCGCAAAATGCATTGAACTCATTAGACGAGTATTGATGCATGCGGCTTCGATGAGGTTTTTGTCCAGCTATAAAAATTGCCGCGAGGGCGCAATGATGAGCCACTTGATCGGCTCGCCTATTTTTCCCTTCTCTACTGCTTCTTCTATCGCTCATGACCGTGCTTGCGGCTGCATCGAATCACCGAACTCAACAGGCAGACGAAGTGTGTCTCCGAGGACGTGCCCGCTACGTTGACCTGCAGTGCGCTGTTTACTTTGACACAAGTTGGTGATCAGAAATTTGTATGGATCGATATATCCCAACGGAAATTGAGGGAAGACGCGCTACGATATTCTCATGGAATGCGGCAGCGCTTAAGGACAGACCTGTGTACAGTCCTCTTTCGAGATATGAGCTCGTCGGCTCATTTGCTAGGTTATGGTTCGAAGCTTCATGAAGTGCGGCATTTCCCGACTATCCAAACAGTCATTTCTTTGTCACTGTTACCTTTGTGTTAGATACTTGATAAAATGAGGAAGCTGATTTTATCTTTACTCCGAGGCGAAAAGTGAATGCCACATCCCCGGAATGACGCCGGTCGCAAACTTAGGAGCCATCATAAGGTTTCCCAATATGATATCGGTCTCTACATATCGATCGTATCACGATGAAAAATGATGTGGCGAATCACCAACTCTCCTGTCAAAGGCTTACCAGGAACTAATTTTACTGGATCTACCCCGCTCTCATCTCGCACCTTACACAAGCGCTAGAAGATCGAGTATTGACTGAAGCCACATTGAGCCTGCTTCGTCTGTACGAGCGGACCTCTCAGAACGACAAAATCATTAGCATTCATCAAGATATGCTGCATGACCATACTCAGAGATTCGGCAAAGAGCATCCAACTGTGATTCAGAAACTCTGGACGTTGGCCGAAATGACACGACCGCTTCCCATTGCAGTCGATTATTATGCTCAGATCGTCCAATGCTTAAACAAGGGATCGGAAACGTGCCACCCTGATGCGTTCGAGCCGCTCCTCATCGTGGCAACAGAATATTTGAAGCAAGGTCGATATGCGGACGCGCTGAAGCCGTGCCGAGTACTGTTTAACAGCCTGCAGAGCCCAAAGACTAGCCCAAAATTACGGGATCCTGGATTCGTCCAAACCATTTATGAGCGCTCTGTGCACTGTCTGCGTGAGGCTCATAGCGAAAACTCTACGATCCACGATGTGACTATGCAATATCGCAAAGCGTGCATCAGCATCTTCGGCGTCAGCTCCTCTATCACCATTCAGGCGACCAAGACGCTGGCCCATCTCTGCCAAGAATCCAAGCAGTATGAAGGTGAAGCAATCCAGCCCTACGAAGAACTCCTGCAGATTAAATCCAGCGATGTCGAGATCGACCGCCAAGACATCCGCGAGAATTTGGATGCTATCTACGAGCAGGAGAATGCTTCATTGACGGCGTCGAAAGTGGAAACCATGACTGCCAAAGAGATTCAGAAAGTATTTTTTGTTCGCTCTCAACGCCTGAAGTCCATTCGCTCCAGCCACGGGTGGGCTCACGAGGAGGCCCTTCCTCAGATGGAAGAGAGCGTCTCTTTGCGAACTAAACAGGGGGACTCCCAGGCTGTTGTCTCAATGTTACAGGAAGCTACGACTCAGGTGTTGTCGACCGAGAGGTCCTCTGTCAAGCTGGTGGCAGCAGCCAAAAGCATTGCATCTAGCTACATCGTGGCCGGTCAGGTACAGCGAGCTAAGGAGCTCTCACACGAATTGTACCGCCAGGTCATCACCCGGGACAATAGCAATACCAGCTCTTTTGGTTTTAATGAGACTTCGCGGCAGCGACTTGGCCTCGATTTTCTGGCCCGGCTCGATTACAGCCTTCAAGAGTTCGAGGATTCTTCCGTAACGATGAACGAAATATATGCCGCTCCCACCGCAAAGTATATGTATTTTGAGCAGTTCCGAAATTTCATTGGAGCAGAGACCTGTAACCTCCAGAAGACTGCGACCACGGTGGCTCGCTTGCACGCATTCTTGCTCGGTCGCGGCCGCCAGTCCGCCGCCAGTCAAGTTGTGGACCAGTATACCAGCTTCTTCTTGAAGACCCAGGGCTCCAGCCTGAAGATTGACCTTCACCAGGCGAAGGTCTTTATCGAAACAGTTCTTGAATATTTCAGCACCCACACTTCGCGCGACTTCATTCGTTCAGTGGCCATCGCCGCTTACAACCGAGCATCCCTCCTGCTCGACTCTGGAGAATACCATCCGCCTGTCATCTCGCATTGGCATCGATGAAGTTTGTCGAAGCCCACTACGGCCTTTCGGTGCAGGCAACTCTCAAATTGGTATTCAAACTGGGTCTTCTTATCGCTGGCCGGGAACTGGACTCGGGCCTAACGACTCCAGTCAAGAAGTACATGGTTAGTGTGTCGGCAGCTATATTGCGTGATACACTGGCGTACTTCAAGTCACACAACATCGAGCTCGCACAGCTGGATCTGGCTCATATAAATAGCCTGATCAAGGTCCTCGACGAACAGCATGACTACCACACCTTGGCCTGGGTCCTTGGTACCCTGTGGGAAAGTCGGGACACTCATGCCCTTTCCTAACCCCAACACGCATATAACTTTGCTCTTGGTCGCATGCTGGTCATCACATGCTACCTCATCGGTGACTACACTGCATCCGTCCGGCTCGCAGTAGACATCGTGTACAATTGCGCACGCGTCCATGGACCTCGCCACCCGAGTACCGTTGAGATGACAGTGCTGCTATCGCAAATGTACACCAGCGTTGCCCAAGGCTACCAGAACCAGAAGAGTCGCCGCGAGTTGGCCTATCGTTACTACCGAAAAGCAGCCGCTCTGTGTGAGAACGCCCTACGCGTGTTCATCGACCCGTCTTCGGCTGCTCCGACCGAGATGGACATGGAGGTTATCTCCGGCATGTCCTCGCCCTCGTCTTCTTCCAGCCCAAGTGAGACAGGGGAAGAAGGAAAACATGTTCGGCAGCATTTGCAGATGCTCAACTTGCTGTCGAGCGTCTCGGAGATTGGCCCAAGGAGTATTCTGAATACGAACGACTTAGCAATGACCTGTTTCGCACATTCGCGAATGATCTCGAGGGAGTGGACGGTGTGGATAAGTGGAACTTGCAGTAATTCGGAGCTGGCAAGGCTGAAGCCAGTGACTACCTTCTCTCGTTTGCCTACGAGCGCCTGGCAATTGCTGTTTGACAGTGGTGAAATATGTTGACAAGAAATTCATGTACATTCACTTTCTGAACTTTGATCGTTGCCTTTGATCATTCTGACAAATTGAACTCCATCGTTATCTGCTCTAACACCGCCACCACATCCAGGGTATCTTCGCTCCCGCACAAACGAATGTAGGCGAGGTAAGATACACGTCGATGAGCAGCCGAAGATAGATCGACCTACTACTTGCTTTTCTTCCGACAATTGGCCATCATAAACAAGCAAGTCAATTTCATCAAACCAATTTTGAGTGCGAGTGTTGGCATCGTTTCTTTAGTCGGCTTCATCGGCAAAGTACCTTTATTCGGATGGGAATACTTCGGCTCGTTTTCAGCAACATAATGGAAATGTGTCAAAAAATGCATTTGAACATTCTGACGATCTCTCCGACATCCTTTTCGAAGTTCCGCGTGCGTCGCCTCAAGCTCCGGAATGCGGCGGAATCGTTCAAGGAAGAAAAGGAGATTTGAGTCACGTGGCTATCTAGAGTGGGTGATATTTCCGAGTCCTTCAAAGCTGAACATGAAAGCAAAATTGATATGAGACCCGCGCTTTTTCCCTGACAATCATTGATTGTTGGCCTCAGCGTAGACTCGGGCTGTCAGAGCACGGGGGCCATTAATGTACGTAGCTAAGTATGTCATTACAATCTGAAATGGCATGGGGTGAGGCATCAGCCCCTGAAAGGCAAGTGGATCGTGGCTTCTTTAACCCGGCTGCCTAGGACAGGAAAAGAGCTAGGGGCCTTCATAAGGTCGAGTCTTTCTGTCACCCTTCGATAGCCCGGAGTTAAGTGGGACATCCTCCGTGAAGCGGTGGGGGGCCAAAGAAAATTGATTTGGCTTAAAATGCCAAGGAAGAGCATGCAAAGAGTGCATCGAGAGCTTGCATTTTACTCTTTGGTCACTTCTAGTATTAGTCGTGCCGAGTTTCCTGTTGGAGTCCTGTTGGAAGACGATCCGCAGCGACTTGTTTCGAGGCATATTTCCTATGCTCCCCCGATACTGCGAGGGCCATTAATCCTCCACAGATCCGAAGATCTCCGCAGCGCGGATCACAACAGTAAATCTGGGCCTTGGCAGTCTAAGCGGTACGGTCGCCATAGCTATTCCTATCAGATTCCATCTCAACAGCATCAGGTACCCTCGAGCAAAGACACAGAAATGCTTGGTTGAGCTTGGTGGCTTGCCCCACTAGTCGCAACCGTTCGGACGAGTGTTTAGACGCCTCACCACCCAATGCCGGCGCTAGCGTCGATGAACACGCATGCTTCTGACGCTATATTTAAAAATTCCCCATCGCGCGAAATGGGGCGCTCGCTTGTCCTATTTGCTTTTCAAAATGCCTACGCGTACTCCTGACGTTATATGAAACTCCCTTTCGCGCACGATGGGGCTTACGCTGCTTCCCCTCGCTGTTCACGACTTTCTCATGGTCGTCTGTCCCTAATGGCGTCCCCTGGCTTCTTCCATTAGAGATTTGTATAGCAAACTTGGATTCGACGTTACTTTCGACAAATCTCCATCCTCGTCAGACCCACTTTCACCGCCTGGAAGTCTTTCACCGTCACGATGCACGTGCCAGGCGTCTGGTCTCTGTGGAAGGGCCTGCTGGTCACGCTTGTCTTGTCCAACCGTGCCAATGCTATTGATCTTGATGTCACCGATCAGGGTATGTGAGATCGACCTGGTGTTTGAGTCGCAGATGCTGGCATGCTATGTTCGACAATTGGTGGCGTTAGCGGGCTGACCCCTTGGCAATTGGATTATAGATTCCCTTAAAAGTGCCGCCAGTACGTCTGTCTATGGGATGATGACATACTATAATGGCAATGAAACAGGTCAAATCCCTGGAGCCTTCCCAACGAAATGGTGGGAAGGAGCCGCACTCTTCTTGGCCCTGTTACACTATTGGCATTTCACCGGCGACACCACCTATAATGACGAATTGAGTGTGGGACTGGAGTGGCAGGCAGGAGACTGCGATTACATGCCCAGCAACTACAGCTCTTACCTCGTGAGAAATCTAGCTGTATGCTAATAATGCTTGTAATTTGCTAAAGGGTGCTCACAGGGAAATGACGATCAAATGTTCTGGGGCCTGGCAGCGATGACCGCCGCCGAACTACAATTCGCGGACTCTACTGTTGGCGAGGGATACTCATGGCTGGCGCTTGCTCAGGGTGTTTTCAACACACAGATTGCCCGGTGGGACACCACGAAATGTGGTGGTGGATTGCGATGGCAGATTTGGAGCTGGGAGTCAGGGTACACGATGAAAAATGCCATCTCCAACGGCGGCTTGTTCCAACTCTCCGCGCGCCTCTATCGCTATACTGGCTCAGAAACATATGGCAATTGGGCTCGCAAAATCTGGGATTGGTCGGTCAGCTCACCTCTCCTTAGTAACTCGACTTGGAACGTGGCAGACTCGACCGAAATGACGAACGATTGTACCACCCAAGGAAACACTCAGTGGTCGTACAATTATGGCACATACTTGATGGGCGCTGCATATATGTATAACTCTGTAAGTCAATCCCATGCCTTCGCTTCTGTCACACTCTGTATTATCCTTGAGGCACACCCTTCGGCCTTTCCTTGTGCCTTATAACAGCCATTGGAGACCGCTAACCCGATTGCGCTCTACCAGACAAACGGCACCGAGCAAGCGACATGGAAAACAGCGGTCAGTGGTCTACTGAACCAGACGTTGGACAAATTTGCTCCGGCTAGCAATGGCGGGATCTTGGAGGAGATCGTGTGTGAACCATCGGAGGAATGCAACGACAACGAAATCCTCTTCAAGGGACTTGTGTCTGGGTGGCTCTCATTTACCGCTCTGTTGGCGCCCTTTACCTTTGATACCATCTTGCCCAAGCTACAAACCTCAGCGCAGGCTGCTGCGAAGTCTTGTACAGGTCATAACAACAATACCTGTGGTGTGCGCTGGTACCAATCCAATTACGACGGATGGGTTGGTATGGAGGAGCAGATCAGTGCCACCAATATCTTTGTCGCTAACTTGATCAACTTCGAAACTTCTGCCCCGGTCACTTCGACAACTGGCGGCAACAGTACTAGCAACCCCACAGCTGGTACAAACGATACGCACAGCAGCACTGACAACCTCTCGACAATAACCACTGCTGATAAAGCCGGTGCCGGGATCTTGGCTGTAGTTTTTGTTATTGGTTGGGTCGGTTTGATGGGATGGACTGTAATGGGCGGTTGAGCTTTCTGCTCCGGGCATCCAATAAATTTTGGCGTTTTACACTTCCAAGAGTGGGATCTGGGAGTTGCAAGTTCTTGTACCTGCAGACATGGGTCGGCGTTTATTTTCTTCTCTTCACATTTTCTCTCCCAATGATATTTAGGACTTGGCTCTACCAAGATGACATTTCCAACATGGCACACTTGAACAGACTAAACTGGAAGTGAATCTCTGCTTGCCTTTCCTCAAGGACTTATATGGAAAATAAAGCATCGTTTGAATCAAACTCAAGATCGCAAGTAAAAGCTTCGCAAACAAACATACGGTAATAGGGATGCACTGGAGTTCAGCCGCCCAACTATTGACCTGCCGGCGAGTATGGATTATACGGAATCGGTGGCTTCAGCTCACCTTAGCGAACAGGAATCCACTTTCTCTGCGCCTAAAGGCTGTATTTACTCGGAAGTGGCTCGTACGTTGTCATACATAAAATGTTGCCTTTTTAAAATAGCTGTAGGGTATGCCACGTCATTGTCTCTCAGGAATGAGATAAGCTCCGCTTCAGCGTCGCTGCCATTCTTGGAGAGAGCAGATGTATAGAAGATGAGATGGTAATCGGATCAAAAATGTGCCAGCCTGACGAATGCACAGATTTTGATTGGAAAGGAAACTGTCATTTGATTGTTGAAAAATCTATCAGAAAATCATCTTCTAGTTTGACGATATAGAAAGTAAATTAAAAAAAAATGGGAGCATTCCTGGAGTCTGAGGTTATTCAGCCGCTCAGAACCAGCCATGATGCTCATTCTCAGAGCCGCACTTGCGGTCCTTGAACAGGGTGGCAGTATCAAGAATAGTGTTGTTGCTGCTAGACACGAACTCATGAGTCATGTGAGTGCAGTTGTGGAATGTGATCTTGCTCCATCCGTAAGCGGTATCCTCAGCGTAGACAGCGTAAGGCTTCAAAGGTGAAACAAAGTTGTCCAATCCGTCGTAGTGGCCAGGTGCGGCGGTGGTAATGTACCACGGAGATGTGGGGTTGTTAAGACCGGCAGGATCAATGACATAGTCATTCAAAGGCTGATTGCGCTCGTAGAAGTGGGTGTGGGCTTGAATGACCAGATCAACGTTGTACTGAACAAGCAGAGGCTCGAAGACATCCTTGCACTCGGTGCAAACCGTGGAGCTGCTGTTCTTGGCACTCACATACCAAGGACGATGTACGGCTAAGGGAGAAATCCGTTAGTCGCTTTTGTCAGGTCAGGAATGGAAGTAAATTACTTACCAGCAATGACCCATGGTGTCTTCTCACGGTCCACATTTGCCAGATCCTTCTTGAGCCAATCGATCTGCTCGTTGGGGTAAGACCCAAAGGGACCAGAGTTCATGCCTTCCGAAGAACCGGGTTCGTCAGGGCCAACAAATCCATCGCCAATATCAGTCTCGGTGTTCAATTGGATGAAGTGAGTCATTCCGTGGTCGAAGGAGTACCAGAAATTTCCGACTCCGCCAGAGACATCGCTAGGCATGCGATAATGGTTGCGGAAGCCCGTAAAGTTCGTCTGGCCTACGGGGCAAATGCTGACGTTGTAAGCAACACCATTGTCGGTGGTACCGCCGTTATCACCTAGATACATAATGAGCATTGAAAACAATCAAGGGACAGGGTTCGAAGAGATTTTAGTCGCTTACAGTTCGAGTCGTGGTTGCCAGGTCCAACCATGTACGGCCGATCAGCAGTCAGAGCCGTCATCTCATCGAAGTACTGGTTCAAAAGAGACTCATATAGGGCCGGTCCATCACTGACAGTGAAATTAGGAAGGAAGCCTTGGGCCTCTTCCTTCAACCAGTAATCGGCATAGGCAATGTCACCAGCTGTCAGGGAATCAATTAGTGTGATAAAAGGGAGATCAGCCTTGTCAGAGGGAGAGCTTACGGTGCCAATAAAATTCCCACTCTGACTTCATAGACTGCAAGGACTGAATTGTGTTGTTGTCGTTGGGACCCAAGGGTGCGTTACCTCCATTAGGACCAGTGGTGGTAGTGAGTCCCTCGGGACCCATCAAGCCCAAGTCACCGCCAACCGCGATGGTGAAGGGGGTCTTATCACCAGGCACGCGGGCGGTCTTCATGGTATAGATCTGGGTGGAGTTTCCACATTGCGGCTGATAATAGTACATAGTGTTCGGTTCCAGACCAGTGATCTTCACATGGTTGTTATAGGTGGTCGAAGTGGGATAGGTGACTGACACGTCTGATTCGGCCCAATGCAAAAGAGCATTGGGGTGGCGACCGTAGCGAACATAGGGGTGATTCAACTTGGAGTAAGTGTTCCAACTCACAGTCATACCACGGTCTCCCGAGTAGGCCAAATGGGCCTGCATCGGAGCAGAGTCATGGGTACATTTGAACTCGGAGGGGAAAGCCACGGAGGTCGAGGCGCAGGCAGCTAACGCCACCAGCATAGACTTGGTCCATCCACGATCCATGTTGTAGATTGCGGTGAGAATGATACGAAAAATGAAGCAAAATCGTCCCATCACAAGCTTTTATATCTGCTCCGGGTAGACCATTCCGAGTCGGTCTAATATCGGTAAAACTTCACGACTTCCAAGTTTTTATGCACCATTTGAATGATTCTCTGCATCTAGAAGGCTGTACCTGGCCTTTAAGCTTTCATTGCCGAACAAATCCGGCAATTTTCAGTATTCCCACCAGTCTTATTGAACGTCAGGACCCTGAAGCTTTTGGCTAGGCACGTGGGGGCTAAGCATGGACCCTGACAGCCCCACTGACTCCGGCCTCGGCTTCACTCAGAGCCAGTCATCCCTACAACGTGGTTGATGGCAGAACATGCATGTAAGATAATTTGTTCTAAAACCTGGCTGTGAACCCTGAGAAATCTCGGGCGTGGAACCTCAGTCCACGCCAGAACGCCCGGAACCCCTGCATAGATGTTATTTATGCACAATATTAGCCAAAGAACTACCACTCAATGCCAGCAATTATATAAGATTCCATGGAATGTCTGATCAGGTATTAGCAAGCATAATCGAAAAGGAAGCATTCTGTTGTCACTCGGCGAGACTATCCTTCCAAGCTGTGTCCCAAACAGCCATTTTACCTGCGTGCCGTGCCCGTGCGGCCATGAGATGCCCGAGCACCAATGAGCGAAGAAACTATACTCAACTCGAGATCACCGGTCTAATCATGCGATTTAATTCAAGACCTCAAATTTTGTCGCGGCAAGGCTGCTCTCTCATCTGCCGTCTCGGTGGTGCTGCATTAAAATGTAGACCAATTGCCTTTTCTCGTTGCAACAAAGAAGATGAGCATTATCCCTGGGACAGATGGATAATGTCGTACCTGATTAATAATTCAACTCAATTAAAGAAAATTGAGGATCATTACTGAATAAGTCAAGGGATCGCAACGCTAAAATGGTCCTCCATTCTAACTGAAAATTCTTCTTCCATAATGTCTTCTTCTCAATCGGGAAAGGCAAAAGTTATCTCTTCTAACTGTAGGTATCATACTATTACACCTTAAGAGACACTGAACGCTGATAATCCAGCGGTAGCAAAAATGCGGCGCGAGATCACTTCGGGCCTGGAGATGTGGATTTTTTTCCGCACATGTCCGCCAGCAAATATAAAATCTTCCAGGCAATCTGTTAGTGCGAGATTTGTAAGATATCTTCAGATTGTGGCAGCTGGTATGACTGACGCAAATCAATAATCCAAAATACGACCACATTTTTCAAGCCATGCCAAAGAGATAGAGATGCATGGATGATGTTTCCCCAAATCAAAAGGGTGTTGCTCAAAAATTGACATTTTAGTGGGTTCTGTTCTAGCATTGTGGGACTGAATGTCCTTAATCGGATCACCATTGGCAAAATCATCGAGGTAATGGCGCAGAGGACATATGCTATGCAGCGCGAATCGGCTGTGCGGCAGAAGTATCTTCGCTCACTTTAAATTTTCTACGGCCGAAGCAGATTCTCGCAAGGTAAGATGGACACTTATGTGCCGAAGTTATCGCTCACGAAGATGCTGATCTATACAGAGCGTCGAGATCTTGATCGGAAATTTGGAGAGCTGGAATTTCGCGCAACTCTCAATGAGGCGGCGCTTCAAAGGAACATAAATTTAAATCTTGATATCCTTACAGGTAGTGTAGTACACGGCGAAGAAAAGTGGCCAGGGTCAATCGGCAGATTTTATTGCGAGTTGATCCTTTCCATGTAACCGTTTGACACGAACACGTACAGTTGATATCTGAGCACTATTGGAATCTGAAGCAAATTCTCTGTTTTGAACAATTGCTATTTCTGACAATAGCAAGGGTAGCTGCGTCGCGAGCGGCAGAAGCTTCAAGCACTAGTGGGGCAAGCTTGAAAAGCGATCATGCTTTGTCCATATGCTACACTTATATTTTCAACGACAGGTACTTCGTATTAATACGCTCGTTTCATGCTAGGTTCATGTATGATTAAATACTCACTTGGCGTGTCTGTATATGAAACGTAAAGATAAGAAGGCAAGTTATTTAAGAGCGAATCTGAAGACAGGATATAGAATACAATTTTCTTTATTGAATTACAGGAAGCTCAGCGCCTACCTAGCTCTTGTGTCATTAAATTTGCGAGAGCCTTGATGTTGGACCTCAGTACCTCCGCGTTAAATTATATTATATCCATAAGGAGAATGGCACGAAAATCGCTAGTCAAACGAATAGCTCATTCGGCGAAAATCAAAAGGAATTTGAAAGAACGACCAAATATTGCTGCCTTGTTCAACTCATTGTTCGCTCAAAAAAGAATCGTGTTCATGTGAATTTTGGCTGTGATTATTCTGAGCTAGCGATTTCCACTTTGGAGATTGGCGAATCTGCATCTTTTTTTTTTGGAGGGCAATCATGCGGGCACCGTCTTATGTATGTGTCTGAGCACTTGTAAGAGGATTGGAAAGACCTTTCATTGCTGTACCTCTGCAAAATGGGGTCAAATGAGAACCTTGTATCGTTGCTACCACGTGCCCCTCTAAGGTGTCTGGGAAATTGATTGCCAATGAGGCGGACTTGGACTGGAGGAAAGCAAGGATCATGTGATGAGTGCGGTTATGAAGGCCATTCAATGTTGGCTATTCATTTTCATTTCTACGAAGCCCAGGTGCTTACATGTGAGAAACAGCCCCCGGAATGAATTCTATTTTACCTCCTCGCAAGCAAGCCAGATAAGAATATCGCCAGAATAGATGAAGTAATGTGAAATGGGCTCGTTAGTCCTCTCTATCATGGTTACAGGGCGGCTGACTACTCGGACACGCAAAGCTCAATGATCAGAGCCCAAGAAACATGGCTGGGATGTTCTTGTACGTCTGGAAAGCCAGATACACGTCCAATGGAGTTAATGACAAGCACTGAGATCCAGAAGGGTAGCCGATTGATGTAGAAACTATGATGGCTGAATGCCGAGCGGGCATGTTGAGGAACCCAGAGTGCGGTGGGTGCAAAGAAGGCTTACTGAAGGTCCCAAAGAGCACAACTCAAAGTAGCTTGGTCAAACTTGGAAGCGAAATGATTCAAAGTACTCTGGCTTGAAGGGGTCAGTCAATTGCCATGATCAGCAATTCAATTTTTTACCTCAATGTAAACTCGCTTGGCCATAGATTAGAGACGCTGAACAAACTCCGTAATTCTATTCTCTCGCCTGCGTTCAATCGCTTACTAGATATGAGTAATTATAATTTGAGTTCTATTTCTCAAGAGCAGTTTCTAAAGCTGGAAATGACGTAGTACACACGAATGTCAACAGACCAAATCTCGGATAAACGCCTCACTGCAACAAGCATTGACAAGGCTATTTCAGACATTCCATTCAATTTTGAGACTGGCACTAGGCCACTCCTCGTATGTGAAGAAATCAAAAATCAGTGGAACAGAGCTTTTATAAAGAGGCGTTGTGCCTAGAATTGGGCAGTAAGGTGTGAACATGGCTGCAAGCAGCAATACTAGACCTACTATAAATCTGATCATGTCTGTGTCTACAACCCAGCCAATTCACCGCTGAGTGATGTCAGAACTTTTTTAGACTTTGGCTTCAAGTCATCGCACGTAAAATGATCGGATGTTTGGATCAGACACATGATCGTCATGCTTTCTTTCCCGGACGATAAGAACGATCTATGGTTTGCAAATGGGCAGCGCTTCTGATCAAATCTACGCTTTGTGATTTTTTTCTCACAAGGGATGACACGAGACTACCTCCTATCCACAGGCCTCATGCAAGTCGGATGAACCCCGACGCCGCCTTTGCGGCGTTGGAACCAATGTTGGTTAGACCGTGATTAAAGGGGCTACAATTTGGGATATTAGACATTTCCAAATTACCCTGGGTTTGAACTAGCTGAGATAATGGGTCTCTTGAACAGAAAATCTTAAAATTGATAGAGACTTCGGGAATTCCGGGTGGCGTCTCATTTTCACCCGGGCGGGTGAGCAACGATCATACGGCATCTTCGATTTAGGCAGCGATCATTTGTTTCTGAATTTTGCAGAGCGACTAGGTTTCGGGTGGGGATCTAACCTCTTGTTTTGGGTTCTTGCCCGGCGATAATCCTCGAGATCGACGAGTCTATTCTAATCACCCTATCAGCCGATAATCATGTCTCAGTACCTTCGCGAGTGTTCGAGCAGGCAAATTTTCCGCCATTATCGAGATAAGATATTCTACGTAAATGCTTACTACAATCGTGCAATGAATATGAGAAGTCTCATTTCTTCCGACTCAGGTTTGCCAAATTACGGTGTAAAATTGGAGTAGAAGGAAGTAAGACATCTGGGTAAACTTCGGAGTTTTCCTGAACCCAGACAGGCAATAGCTGCGTCGATCATATCCACAACAAATCACGTGCCGCTCTCGATGCAGAAAGCAGCAACGGATTGTAATAACATTTGGAACCGAAATTCCGTATTGCAGAGACAAAAAATCGCCGATAGTCCAAATGTAAATAACAGAAGACGCTGGACCCCCATGGTAGAGATAAGAGAACAGAACAACCTTGAAAACCCGTGGCGGATGGCGGACCACCTAAATGACCTTGATATGCGGAAAGAATAACGAAAACAAGTTGGCAATGGACACACAATGTAGACAGGAGATGAAATGAAAACAAAAATGAAAAAAAAAAGATATAGCTAGGCGCTGTCAAAGTATTAGAATTAAAACACGCTGGTATGGATGCGCCCGCGAGCTGAACCGAGGGCAAGGAAGCACAGATCAGGGATTACTGATTGGTTAGAGGAGAGAAGGCCGGGTTTTGATGTGTGGTCGCTCGCAGAGTTGGTTTAGTTATGATCCGGTCAAATGCATTTTCATTGTTGGATGTAGCCTGCGTAGTTGAAGGATGGGTTGCCGAATTTGCCCCGAAGGGATTCGAGGGTCTGAGGATTCTGTTGCATATGGTCCCGGGCCCCGGTTTCTGAGTCGGACGGAGCAAAGGTTGAGGGCAAACTTATGGTTGATGCATTATTGGTTTGGGTGTATGGGATGGAAGTGGCACCGTAGGGATACGGGCGGTATTCTTGGGCTGCGGAGACGGGGATGCTTTGCAGGGTGGACATCGGCCGTGCATGGGAGGATATATGCGTGTTCATTCCCAATCCGCTGTAGTCCTTTTGTGTCGACATGGCTAGCTGTGACTGGTAGCTTTGAGGTTGCGTGCCTGCATGAAGTCAATTTGTTAGGACTTGCCGTGGAAGATGTATGGGCGAGAGGACAAACCTAGGGTGCTCATGTCGTAGGGCATCTGTGTTCCTTGTGAGTCTGTTGGTGACACTGAACCCTCAAACGGGTGGTGCTGGTCATATGCCGGCATCATTCTGCTGTGATGTTGAGGAACCCCGTACGGTTGCTGTCCGTAAGGCAGACTGGGCTGACCGGGAGCGCCGTATCGACTGGAAAGTTGCATCCCATGGTGGAACGATGGGGGCTGTGCAGATGACTCGGACATACTGCTTGATCTAGTAATGGAGTAGTCGCTGCGGATGGTTCTTTGTAGATCGGACATGGACGCAGAAGCAGCAGGTCTGCCATACATCATGCTTTGCGATGAGAGCCCATCATTCCGTCCCTGCCCAGCAGAGGACATGTAGGTTCCTGCGGTCGATGCAGAGCTGAGAGGCGAGACAAGGTAGTCATCTTCATTCGGACGCTGAACAAAGTCAGTGCGAAGCCCCCTCAAGGCTGCAAAATCTGGATTTGGCGCTCCATAGTCTTGAGGGGAGGCAATAGGTGTCTGCCCAGTCGACCTGTTCTCGAACGGTGTCCTCAACACTTTCGTCGTGTCGAAATCATCGGGAAGCGCCCTTGATTTCAGCATTCTTTCGCGATCGTTTGTGGTCAGTCGCTTCAACTTCGCCCGTCTGGGAGTTATTGTTAGACAAGAGCTTTCCTATCTGTGGTGACTTTCAAGGCTTACCTGTTCTGGAACCACACTTGCACTTGCCGAGGCGTCAATCCGGGAATTTCCTTGGACAAGCGCTCTCGATGAGCAGCGTCTGGATGAGCCTGACGAGTAAATTCGCTCATTAAGAATCGAGTCTGGTTATGTGTCAAACTGAATACCGAGTCAGCACTGGCATGAAGTTGGACTGAAGTATTATTGAAGTCCTACCGAAACCGCTTCATCTTCTTTTTTTCTAGCGACGGCGACGTTTGAATATCGTCAGGACCGGTCGTTCCCTCTCTCTCATCCGTCGGACTAACAGTAGACTCGTGGTCATGGCTGTCCTTTTCGTCAACGCTCATCGAATCATTCGTCGAATCTCCGAGGTGACTGGCACCAACGTGCGGCCTTGACATCGCGAAGTTCGCGTCGCTAACACCGGGAATTTCCAGCTTCACTCGGGGTAGCATGTCGTCCCTCTCGATGCCAGGTCGCTGATGAGAGATCTCTCTCCCAGAATACGGCCCGGATGCCGCCGTGCTTACAGGCACCGAAGTAGTCGAAGCATTCTCAGCTTTGAAACCAGCGCGCTGCATGTTAGATGGCAGATCAATAGAAGTACTGATGGAAGCACCAGGCTCTTTTCCCCTCGACAGTGACAGTAGTGGTGTGACTGTTCTCGGTGCTGAAGGAAAACGGTCTCCGTGACGAGCAACTGCGGACAGATGAGATAGGCCTGCCGATAGAGGCGACGAGACGGGCGAAGATAAAGAAGGCGCCCAGAGACAAGGGCCACCGATTGACATGGTAAATCTCGAGCCTCACGGGGGGGGAGGGTTTGCAAAGTTGAGAATACCTGAAGACTCAAGTCCCTAGTCTACCAGATATGAGTCGAACTGGACCAAGAATCAAACGCACCGAACCCACAACACCGACGACACGAAACGAAACGGTCAAAAATCCAGGAAAAGACAAAAGAACTAAAAAGCGCCGTCTTCCCCGAGATGAGACAAGAGGAGGGGTGGGTCTGATCGAAGTGCCGGGGCGCCTGCGCAACAGATTCAGGGTGTCTTCAATTAAACGGAGTAAAGGGTGAAGCCAAATCAAACTTGCAGGCCTCGGTATAGAGAAAAGGGAGGGGTCGTGTATTTCAGTAGGCGCCGGGAGATTTGATGCCAGGGAAAGGCGTGTCCGCCACTGGACCAACTGGACCAAGGACTTGAAGATACGTCCAACGGGAGATCTCAGATCGCTGATGTCCAGCCCTTTGAAGATCTTTACGCAGCTCGGCAGTAGCACTGAGCATCCACTGGGTACCTATTACCGGTAAAATGTGTAACTGGGTGACTGGGTTTGACTGGTAATGGGGTTGAAGGTGACTGGGTTCGACTGGGTCAGCCAGGATCGGCCGGAGATCTCCTTATGACGACCCAAGCGATGTGTGGAAATAAACGGGCTGGGATATTAAAACGGACACCCGCAATTGCCCCCAGGGTCCACCGTCTATAATACCCAGTAGGACCAACGTCTTGATCCACCGGATGACTTAGCTTTTGGCTAGCACTGTCCGAGGAATGATATACACGCGTAGTTGTACGGCGATCTCTCTGCAACGGTCAAAACGGCCAAAGTCAAAAGCGAGTACACTGGAACAACGAGTGGGTTCTTTTTCTCTTTTTTTTTATTTTCCAATCTTTGTAACGCTGCTAGCTGTGTGCCGGGATGGAGGAGAGGGGATGTGGGCAATAAGAAAATGTGAGAGAACAGGTCAAACCACTGCATTGGGACTCGGCAATGATCAGCATCAAGACCACGATCCATTACTGATGCCCCAAGCGGCAAAGTCCATAGATGTAACCCCGGGTTCTCAAACGCAACTTTCCAAGACAAGTATCAGAACACCAAAAAAGCTCAGAGAGATTGGTAGTCTGAGATCTTGATGTTTCCGATTCGATGCAAGACCGATTGCGGTCCTTGGCTCCTGAGAAGATCGTTAAGATAATCAGCGGCACAAACCAGACAACGCACTAGCATATATCCGAACAAGATTACAAGCTTGGAAGGTACATGACCGCCTGGTAATAATTATTTGCCCCGTGCACAGAGCGCCGGCTCTCTCTCACAGAGGTATGGCCACGCCCAGTTGCAGAAGGAACAAGCCCACACCCACGACGGGTCTGTGGCAAATCGCGGTTCTGCCCGAGCTGAATCAAAAGGGACAAGTGGGAACGGAGTGAGGACTAGAATCCTCAGACCAGGATCCAGACAAGCTCTAGAGTACAATTCCTCCGGGGCCCTCACTTAGGCGGCTGGGTGGCACTGGGCCCGGTATCAGGGCTCCACCGGACTCCAGCAAGGCACACTGTATGTGATTGAAGACGTAGACTCTTGTCGATACAAAAATTTCCGACGTGGATCTAGTGGCTGATCTGTAGGGTCCGTGAGATGAGCGTGGCTACAGGCTAGATGGTAAGAAGAGTAGATATCGGGCATGGGCCACCGAGTGGGAAAGACCATGAGACCCTTGCTTTGCTCACCGGTTCACTTTCTGTTGTTTTTTTCTTTTTTTTCTTTCCTTCTTTGGGACATTTACTTTATTTTTGATTTATTATGCGTATTTTCTATCGACCATGTGGAAGACTACATTGAGCTAGTGGCGCACTGGCTCCAGTGACGGTCGGTCTAATGCTGCCGGACCTTCGGGGGTCTTTGAATGGCTTAGAACAGCCACTCAGCAGGCTGCCCGCCACACTTCCGCACGAATAGAGGGCCTCAGAGGCTTACGAAAGTGGGTAGATTTTTTGGAGTGGAGTCATGTACCAATGGAGTGGTTAGAGGCGAGAAATGAATCCGCAATCTGACAAGAAGAATCATAACAACCCCGCGATTATCCATGGACAGGCTGTCCAGTAGGGAATGTACAAGAGCCCATTGGTCTTTGCAAGGCCCTGAAACTCGGACGGGGGCTTCGGCTACACGGTTCCAGCAAGAACAATGTGGAAAATTTCCCGACTCCTGGTTCAGTACGGAGAATTGCTTCCGCCACAGCCGTCCTAGTCATTTTGTATACTTTGAATTTTTTTTGGCGTTTCATTCAATCTTTTCATCTTTTGTTTCCCCCCTGTAGGTAACATCAACAATCTTCTTGATAGTTCATATACTTTCTTTTACCAATTGGTGCACAGATATCTGCAAATGCTTTACAGTGGTCTCTGCACATTACGCTAAGAGCTCGGGGTCAACCGTGGCTCAGCCGCCGTGTCAGGGCTCTCCACCGAGAGGAGAAGAGCTCCCTGGCCAATCTCCACATCACCCATGAAACGTCCCAAGTCACGGCTGGAAATGAAGGGCACTACTTAGTGGCTTCCTGGAGCCTGTGATCTATGTACCTGACTTTATGATTGAACTAGAAAAATAGAGTACCAAGTAAACGGTGGGCCGTGTCCTCGACTCTTCCAGGCCCTTTTTTAATGTGATTCCCATGATGACAATGACGGAGATAGGACCTGAGATAACCAGGAAATTCATCTCAGAAGCTTGAAAATCCGGGTCGAACACACAATTAGGCAGCTAACGGCCCACCGGCCTTTGCATGAACCCGAAGGAGCGGAATCTAAGCCGATCGGGACATTGGTCGACCCGTCGCATGATAGTTCTCTATTTTTTTTTCCCCCTATGTCCTTCCTGAAGAATACATGTAGCAATGCTCAATAGTGGAGCAAAAATTACGCAGGACTACGTTGGTAATGCGCAAGTTCCTGATCGCTGGGGCCCGTTTTCCTTTTTGCCATCGCACGGCTTTCGGAGGGGAGAAAACTCGGGGCCGTTAGAGACGATCCCGAATCACATTGCGCAGAGCATACTGCTACGGCCGAAGCCCTTGCTGATCGTCTCCTAAGCCTGTTTAGCTTGAATGCGTCCGATCTTCTTTTTTTTGCCCGCCTCCGCGCAAGGTCTGGTCTGGTTTCGATCGGATTCTCCGTGTTGGAGCCTGATGGAGTCGTCTCTGAATTATGGAGCTTGTTCTGGATGCCTTCCATTTTTACCTCGGGTTGACTTCCGCCTGTCCCGTGTAAACGGTGTGTCAACCATGTGTGGCAGAGGGTACTTTCTGGAATAACCGCGGGGATCGATCGTGGAATCAACTGCGCACAACTTTAATTTCGGCGTTTCTCGCAGATGCCAAGCACCACTCACGGTCTCCCTGCTCATTTCCCTTCAAATGGACGTCGTCATCGCGCTGCGAGTCGAAGAATTAGGGGGTGTTGGGTGACGCAAGCCGATCGCTTGGCCCAGATGCCCCTCTTACATCGTGCAAGCCGATTCATTGGGCCCGAATGGCCATCGTGTGCCCTGCAGATCCAAGAACCTGCACAGTTCAGCAGTTTACTGCTGCTATGACCGGCACTTACGACAACGGGATATAGGCGGCTGGAAAATGCTCTGCTCAAGCCACATTCCAAGGTCATCCCCATTGTTCAGAGCGGGTCAAATTTTCCTGAAACTCGGTCTGACAGTGACGGCCGTGTTGTTTCCACGGATCACACGTTGCTCCCGATTTGGAATAGGGGGGACTCTTTCACCCTCTTTCCCCGATCTATTGACTCAATGGAGATGTTATAGTTCTCACACCCACCTGGCCAGTGCTGAGATCGATACGGAAAGGAAAAGTCTCCTTCCGCGTCCCGTATAGCGTCGACTTGGTGCTCCACATGTGGAGTGTGCAACTCTCCGGCCCTGGGCGTTCTTTGCTGGTGCCTTTCTGCGATCAGTGCGTCGTGCTTCGAGAAGAATCTCTCCTGCGAACGCCGCATGCTCCCGGACCACGCAGAATTCCACCAACCGTCGATGTCTTGTATAGCTGCAAGCTATCAAGGGGGTAGACTGTGTCCACCCTCATCACGCTAGACTCACTAACAAGCTCACTAAACTTCACTAATTTCTCGTACTCGTAACTCCAATCCTCCGACGCCGATGCCCTAACTAACTCCTCTTAGCCTCGGTGCACGAGAAAGTGAAACATGGCTGTGACAGTTCGCCCGCCCTGCAATCTGGCTATTGCCGCTCCGATTGACGCTCAGATATTCCAGGGGAAAATCTCCTGCTGACACTAGGCATAAAATATAAGAGAAAGACAACACTCATGTTGAGACGGAGAAAATAAATTAAGGAGAATTATTCCCCGAACCATGGCTTTCTTGACATATTCATGCAGGAACAGCTCTCAACCTCAATAGAGTTGCGGATCGGCCAGGCAACAAATTAAAAAATAAAAATAAAAATCAAATAAAACAAAACAAAAAACTTATCTTCCCCTTCTCCACGTCGGTAGCTAATCCAGCATGCAAAAATGCAAAGTTCCACTTCGCTCCCATCGCTTTCGTTGTGAAGGTTGTGCTCCTGCTCCATTGGCTGACAGGCCTAATCCAGTCTACTCCTGATTTCATAAGGGGGCAGGGAGAGGGTCCTTCACTGCCTCACTAAGCCCCCAAATCAAAGACACTCGGAACATGAATTACTACCGTAGTCTCAGGGTAATTGTGTTCGTGCCTGATCGACAAGAAGTAAAGTTCCATAGTCTACCTCGGTGGGCCTTCAAAACGAACATGCCTGCGAACACTACTAGCAGCATAGGAAGGAGACAACTCCGTGTTTCTAGTTCTGTATGTATTTGTAGCCATAGATGAACGCGTCATGCGAAACGGACGAGTTTGAGTAGAAGTAGCTGGAACGCAAGCGGCCGAAAAGATCATACAGACCAAGATCGTATCGCCATCGTGATGTTCGATGTCCCGCAAGCGAACCGGTCCCTTGGATTGTGGCTGGACTGATGGAACAGCTACCAAAGTTCTTGGGTTCTTCGAAATTCGTACTCGATGGTATTAGGTTTTCATTCGCGTCTAGCTCGATAAATACAGGAAAGTGCTACCAGATCCAGTCTGCTAGGTTGAACAGGGCTGGGACGCATGCGCCCTAGAAAGAAAAAAGAGGCTGATGGGTGAGAAGAGATGCCTTGGCCGCCAGACGTTACCCATTGCGGGTATTGCTCCGCAGTCCCGAGGAAAGGGGCCAAAGCCATAAGCATCCTGCAAAAAAATTTGGGTCGGCGCCATGCCGTCAGGTTGCCGAGTCTTCCTTGGTGTTATCTCCGGTTTCCACGCTAGGCTCAACGGCGGGGTCTTGTTCGCTTCTCCGGTTCTCGGCAGGGGCGATGCTTTCTTCCTGCTGGGTATAGTTGGTGACGTTCGTTCTCTCAATAGGGGGTTGCGTGTCCTGTCTTGCTTCCTCTTCGCCGCTGTCTTTGCCCTCTGCAGAGAGGCTTTCTTGGTGGTCATCATTTCCGTCTGGCTGAGGAGTTTCCCCTGCCGGCGCGGGGGCTTTAAAGAGGATATTCAAATTGTTTCCATCATCGATCTTGTCAAAAACGGCCATCTTCGTCTTTGCGGACAAACGGAGGATACGCCAGAGTTTACTAGATTTGGCGCTGAGCGCGGCTTCCTTGTCGTCTGCGGTCTGTGCCATGTCAATGTCCATTTCGTCATCTAGGATCGCCCCCTGCAATGACTTCGAATCGGGAACAGCGAATCGATCTGCTTCCTTGAGCCGTTCGATGTTGGCCAATGCTTCGCTGTCGGATAAGAATTTGAAATCCAGCGCTCCCATTGGTGAGGCGCGGATGCGTTTGTTTGTATAGTTTTTAACCGCATTATTGCGTGCAGCCACGTAGTCAGGCACGGAAATGGCTGGCTTCTCAATTGGTGGACAACCCTCGGCCTTCCACCGCACCCAGTTCTTGTCTCTTGACAGAACGGTATCGACCATGCGATAGTAAAACATCCCTCCAGGTCCATCTCGCAGATACCCTTCAATGCGTTTCCTGATGTTCGAGGCCCATTTCGCATCGTCTTCACTCAGGACAAATCCGAAGAGCACGGACTTGTTCGTCAAGTCAACCTGGTGCTTCTTGGCTTGTGGCGTAAATGATAGCAAGAAGTCCAGGATAATGAGAGCCTGGACCAGGATATGTCTGCGGAAAGCCGTATCGCTGATTTCGAGATCAAAGAGATCGCGACTAGTAAGATATTTTGGGTTGAAGTTGCTGCTGATCTCGGGCCCGTCCGCTATGCGCTTCCGCTTATGAGATTTGCGCGCTTCTTCTGACGATCGTCCGCCGCCTTGACTGTCGAGTTCGGTATTGATGTTTTTGAAGGCAGATAAGGTTGCCTCAAGGCCGGCCTTGAATGACACCAAACGGTCTGGGTCGAACAGCGTGCTGGGAGCTGAAAAGTAGGTCTGTAAACTCCAGAAAATTGGGTATAGAACATCAAGATCGACGTATTCATTCGGTTCCCGCCCGGTTCGCTTCTTGTCCCGAGATACAAGGACATTGGGAACATTTGACTTTTCATCGACTCCTGTCCCACGACTTTCGGCTCGGCTGGTGCTATCCGCTTGGCTTTCTGTCAGTGTAGAGTCGCCATCTGTCATTGTGATATCCTCCTCTGGGGCATGATGTATGGGCTTGACGATATCGTCATATGTAGTAACGTTCTCGGTGTGGAATTCGCCGCGAAGATTGACTGAACTCTTGTCTCCTAGTGGGAAGCTTTGGAAGAGGAAGATGAAAACCCGCCCGCAAAATACAGTATCCTCGGCACGGGAAAGTCGGCGCAGTAACTCGTTGCATGATCTGAGGATGACGAGACTTTTCTGTTTGAAATGTTTCTTTACAGAGTCAGTCAATGGAGCGCGGCATAGACCCGTGGCAGATCATTGCGAACCTTAATATTTCGTTCCCGGCGAGACTCCAAGTAGTCAAACACTTTGCGGCAGGCATCAATGGTTTGTCTGTCGAGTAGCTCTTCAATAAGCCAGAATATCAAGCCGGGTTCGCATTGTTCTGGTGATCGTTAGGAGACATCAATATGTGTTTTTGGTGCGCGACGAACCATTATCAGAAAAAATGGAGACGATGTCAAGAAGATTCCATATGTGGACGAAGGCAGGGTCTTCGATGGCGGTGGAATTCTGGATAATTACGAAATGTCAGCGGTCATCTTCAATCGTCATAGCCAAGGTGAGCTTGGAGGTAAGCGGAGCGCACCACAAGAGGGTAGAACTTTTGGCGGAAAGCAATTTCTACTGCCGCATAGCGCGTCTGCTGGCTGAGCTGCTTCACGACCCCTTGTTGATGTTCCGGGACCTCCCAAATTCGATCGCCGAGGAGCCCTTCGGTCAATGGGGGTTCGATCTGGGCAGGCTTGACCTGCGTCGCGCGGTCCAACAGAACATCGATCAGGCCCCTGTAAACCTGAACCGCCTCGATATCCACGCTAGTCATCTTCGACCGATGTGAGGCTGGATTGACAGCTGTGGGCGCGACAAAAGAGAGAAGTTGGGCGGAGTGAAGGTTTGCGGCTCGGCGGAGAGAGAGAGCCAAGACTTTCTGAAAAAGCTCCCCCCAGCTTCGGCTTCGGTATTCGATTGCGACATTACCCTTTCGATCCACCCCCTCATCCCTCATCTACTCGGATAAGGGAAATCAACTGCGGTAATGGCGCAGAGTCTGGAGTCCAGGCCAACGGTTGTGGATTTCCGCGAGGATAGCCCGTGGGTGAAGCTGGCAAAGGCGCACTGGTTGGACACCAAGGTGCGCAAGGTTAAACCAGATGTGATCAAGACGCAATTGTGGGATCCGCTGGAAGCCGAAGGCTTCACAAGTCGCTCGCTTCTGATCTTGGAGAATTTGAATGTTCTGGAAAAGTCAGTCGCCCGCACTCGATGATTCTGATCCCCGCAAGGCTGACGCGATCGCAGGTATCTCTGGCCGACATACACCGAGGATGCTTCCAACCACCACATCCTCCTGATCGCCTTGATCGTCAGCGTCAAGTATCGGGAGCACTTGCCGATATGGAGTGAGTGAACGCGATAGATGAAGCCGAGACAATGGGAGAACAACGACTAACACCTTTGCGCAGACATTTTCTCTGACCGTGGCGACGACTTCTCGAGCTTATTCTATCGTATTCTTTCGATGAGCGTTGATCCTTCGTTGTCGACCCATTCGCGATTGTCCATCATCTCATTCATCATTGGTGCTTTCCAATCGCTCGAGAACGTCTTGATCCGCCAGCAATGCGCCCCGCTCGTCTCCATCTCCATTTGGCACAACCTGGTCAGCGATGACGCGAGAGAACGCGTTATTGCAAAGTCCCCGTCATTGAAGAAGGCATGGAGGGCTGCCGGCAAGCGATATGATGCCGGAGATGAACCCGCCAAGGCGAAACTACGCTTTGAAAGGTCTTGGCTCTACACGATGCTACTGGACTTCCTGCGAAAGTTGAATGGCGCGGAGAAGGATCAAAAGGAGAACTTGCTTTACTGCGAACGATTCCTGGAGCTCATGGTGGATCTCTTGAGTCAACTCCCGACCCGTCGTTACGTCAACACACTCCTGAAGGACCTCAATCTACTTCCTGTCATTCGTCTTTCGCACTTATATCGCTCGCCCGAGAATGCGCTATTTCGCGACTTATATAGCCTTCTCAAGCACTTCATGGATTTTGCCATCGATGACTACTCTGGAGAGGCTCTTTCGCCCCAGACTGTGTACGATTTGCACAACCAGGAGCTGGCCCGTCTACAGAGAATCGCTATGAAGTCTTTTAAGGACAAGCTCATGATTCTTGCCTTGTCGAACTTAGGTTCAATTGAGCAACGCGCAGAGTTGGAGAGCCAGCTCTCATCATTAGATGAGTCGGAACTTCAAAGTCTATGCTCTCAACTTGGATTCCGCACAAGTTATCCCAAGACGTCAAATGTCGAGCCAGGCCGTCAATTCTGGTTGGAAGTCCTCGTGACCTTCTACGAGCGAAGGCTCTCTTTCCAGGATAGTGCTGCGAATCTGAACATTGTTCCTACCGAAGACAGCCTCTACGACCCCGCTTTGATGCGCAATGAGACTTATGATGGCTCAAGGCCTCTTGCAATCCCCAAGCTCAACCTTCAGTACTTGAGCATCGGTGACTTCCTGTGGCGTTCATTCCTGCTCTATCGATCGGAGGCTTTCTTCCAGATTCGCAAGGATATGGAGTCGATTGTCAAGCGCATGCAGCCTCGCGCAAACCGTGACGGCAGTCTCACCTTTGACGGATTCTCGCGCATGGCAATCCCTATCACCAAGCCAGCCATCATCGAAGTTGCGCCGGCCAAGGTTGGCTCCCTCAATCCTGCTTTCGTTCGTGCCGAAATTGCGATTGAAGTCGGCAGACTTGCAGATCACATCCGGAAAGAGTGGGACTCTCTTCGCCCTGATGATGTTGTGTACCTCTTGGCTGTTCAGTCATCCGCACCTGCACATCTAGGTGGTAATGATCAGAATGCAGAGAGTCCTCGCATGAGCTATCTTCGCACCGCAGAGATCGTGCAAGTTCTTGATGAGAAAGGTCGCCCGTTGCGGCAGCAGGCTGCTGGTCAAGTCAATGGCCATGCTGGACGTCCACGAGTCCGAAAACTACTTGTCAACATGGATGCATCAGCATTCAAGGCGGATAAGGACCGGCAAGCACACGGCAAGCCAGATATCTACCCGTTGATCAATGTTGTGGCTCGGAGAAAGGGCAGAGAGAACAACTTCAAGTCAATTCTTCAAACGATGCAGAAACTCATTGTGTCAAATATCACTCTTCCTTCTTGGCTACAGGATATTTTCCTTGGATATGGAGACCCATCAGGTGCTCAGTATACTCGGTTGCCCAACAAACTCAAGTCAATTGACTTCCGAGACACCATATTGGACTGGCCTCACTTAGTAGAGAGCTTCCCCGGCAAGACCATTGAGCCTTCAGGGTCGGAGTCCGCTAGCTTCGGACCTCCTTACGTTCTGGAGCCAGTTGAGGGGAAACCTGCAGAGCCCTCCGCTGCTCCTGTGAAGAAGCGCAGACGCGGCCAGGCCGAGGAACCAGAGTACGCTTCTAGCACAATGCGTGTTTCGACATACAAGCCACCCAACCCTGGCCCTTATCCTGTTGATGCACCTAGGCTGAACACTGTTCGCTTCACTCCTTCCCAGGTCGAGGCAATCGCCTCTGGTACGCAGCCTGGTTTGTCCGTCATTGTCGGCCCTCCTGGTACCGGCAAGACTGACGTGGCGACACAAATTATTAACAACGTTTATCACAACTTCCCCAATGAGCGCACTTTACTCATTGCTCACAGCAATCAGGCGCTCAATCAACTCTTCCAGAAGATCATTGCTCTCGACATTGATCCGCGTCACTTGTTGCGTTTGGGTCATGGCGAGGAAGAATTGGATACCGATTCCAACTATAGCAAATATGGTCGTGTTGAGTCCTTCCTTGACAACCGCCACCACTACCTATCAGAAGTGATGCGGTTGGCAGCATCCATCGGTGCGGAGGGGGCGCATGGCAATTCTTGCGAGACAGCGGGTTACTTCAACACGGTGTATGTGCAGCCGGCATGGGCTAAGTTCTGGGACGAAGCGCAGGCAGAGGGAGCCTCTAATGAGGACATCATTGCATCATTCCCCTTCCACGTGTACTTTTCGAATGCTCCCCAGCCATTGTTTGATGCTGGTGCTTCCAAGGAGGCCATTCTGGATATCGCCTCAGGCTGCCAGAGACACATTGACCGAATTTTCTCTGAGCTTGAAGATATTCGACCATTTGAGATCTTGCGTCAACCTCGAGACAAAGCCAACTATCTTCTTATCAAGGAGGCCCGCGTGATCGCAATGACATCCACACATGCGGCCATGCGTCGTCAGGAAATTGCAGACCTTGGCTTCCACTACGACAACGTGGTCATGGAAGAAGCCGCTCAAATTACCGAGATCGAGAGCTTCATTCCCACCGCTCTTCAAAATATGAAGAATGGTGAGCTTCCTTTGAAGCGTGTCGTGCTCTGTGGTGATCATTTCCAAAATTCTCCCGTGATCCAGAACCTTGCGTTCCGCCAGTACGCCCATTTCGAGCAAAGTCTGTTCCTTCGTCTGACACGACTGGGTGTTCCTTTCATCACCCTGGACAAGCAGGGCCGGTCTCGTCCAAGCATTGCCGAGCTGTTCCGCTGGCGTTATCCGGAATTAGGAGATCTCCCATCCGTCGAAACCAACGAGGAGTTTAAACGGGCCAATGCCGGCTTCATATTTGACTACCAGTTTATCAATGTTCCTGAGTACCAGGGGACCGGCGAGCGGGAGCCAACACCTCATTTCATTCAAAATCTAGGTGAGGCCGAATACGCAGTAGCACTATACCAGTACATGCGCCTGCTCGGCTACCCAGCTTCCAAGATCACCATTTTAGCCACATATGCCGGACAAACAGCCCTGATCCGGGATGTGTTGACCCATCGCTGCGCGAAGAATAGCTTGTTCGGGATGCCTAAGATCGTGACGACAGTCGACCGATACCAGGGAGAGCAAAATGACTGTAAGTTTTCCCTCGAATCCAGCAACTTGAGTTCATCTTAATTATTTTAGACGTAATCCTCTCTCTGACACGCACCCGCGCTGTCGGCTACCTTCGCGATGTTCGCCGCCTCACAGTCGCTCTGTCTCGTGCCCGACTTGGCCTATACATACTCGGCCGCCGCGAAGTCTTCGAATCCTGCTATGAGCTCAAGCCCGCTTTCGATCTTCTGCTTCAGCGCCCGGATAAGCTAATGCTTGCTACGGGCGAGATGTTCCCCGCCACGCGAGCGCTGGACGCCGATGTTGAGGGTACCCCCATGGAAGGCGTTGAGCATCTTGGTCAGTATGTATTTGAGATGACTCAAGCCAAGGTTAAGGCTATAGGTGACGGTGAGATGGTTGTTGATGATGCGGGCCCTGTCGATGAAGATGGCTTGTTGGATGAGGATGAGGATATGCTGGGCGATGAGGATGAGGATATTGTATGATCAGTGGTTTCTTTGTCTGCTCAAGCAAATGGCTTCATAGCAGGCGTGGTTTCGTGTGAATGATAATGCAATTTTGATACATGGTCCTCCATTCAAATTCGGGTCCTTGTCTTTTGCAAAGACTAATTTGCTCCATGGCGGGCCTCTAGTGTATTTCGACGCATTTACGATCTCTTACCAAAGTCTGTGATCGGACCATGAGACGATAATACAAATGAGTCATGCGTTTGTCCCCTGGCTGCGGTGTCTCTCACTCAGTCTAACGCTCTGTTAAAATCAGGAATGCAGCAGGGGGAGCGCTGCTGAACAGCGCGGTCTCGAATTCTGATTAAGGGAGACAAGAGGTGCTATCCAGTGCTGTGGCGAGGCATAAATAAGAGCCCTTTCTACCGAACTCTAAATGCTGCTCTAACCACACGCCTAGAAACGGCCGATATAGATCAAGCGAGCAGGGAAAATGTCAATCTCTGACCTCCACCAAAAGGTATCATTAAACATGTCCGGACATAGTGCTTCATGTCTACTTCTGTACAGATATTTTGACAGCACAATGTTCAACACTATTTGAGCTTGTTAATTTCCTCGACAATGTTCTGAGGATCCTTCCAAGCAAGAGTGACATATCTTCAATGGTCAGCACTTAGTTCCGATGATAGTAGAGGAGACCTTACTTCGTGTGGCTGCCTCTGGCTACAATGTCACCCTTTGCATTCATGAACTTGATGTTCGTATAGGCCAAAGTTTTCCCAACTGTGAAAAGTCAGCATCGTGTCCGAGTCAATGTCAAAAGGTGTCATACACTTATCACAAGTTACCTCCTAGATAGAATTAGTATGAGAAAGAATACCTTTATTATGAATTGAGACATACCGCAAGAATTTTGTCACCAACCTTGCCTCCAGAGTTAAGGTAGGTCACTATGCAAGTAAAATGAGTGAGGGTTCACGCTGGCCAGGATCAACCAGATAACTTACCATTCAGGTCGGTTGACACGCCAGTCGCAAACAGACCTCGGGAAGCGACAGCGAGAGAACCACCAAGGTCCACTATTAGATTGTAAGCATTACTTGTTCGGGAAATGCTCCCTCTCGAGGTACAAACCCATGCTAGCAATGGTACCTCCATGCAGGATGTTCAGGCGATTCTATAGGAAATTTTTAGCAAGAGGATACAAAGAACACGTAGGCGGTAGGTGTGAATGCGAAAAGAGAGTCGAAAGGTCTTTGTAATGAATGATTGGGCCGGTTTTCAGCTACTTACTGTGTGCTCCTTCTGGATCTCCAGTTCAAAGTTGACAGTGCCGGGTCTCGCAGCAGTCACCTGAAGCTATGGACATCAAATTGTTTAGATCGAGGGCAATGCAAATCCTCTCCAGAAATTATAATGTCTCACATTATTTAAGAGACTGCCGCACAGAGGTTAGCTACCTCAGTATGTTGGCTTGGGTACAGATCACCTACCGAGGCTCTAGACCCGAAGTAGCCCGAAAGGACTCCCAAACCTGCGACAATAAGCTTTCAGCAAGACATCAATCACACTGTCAGCTAGAAATATCAATGACCTACCGATCTGACAAATCGAAGAGAAGTCATTATAATGATTGAACTCGCGACGGAGATGTTGGGGAGGAAGAGAGCTACTCGGCAGTCAACGGGCGCGTTAGTCCCCGGAATTGCACGAATTGGCCGCTCCGTCCGCCATACACTTCTACTTCATCGGGATGACTTTCACACGCGACCTTTGACTTCCTCACCATAGAGACGCCAGGTCTCTCAGATTACCAACATGGCGGCATCGACGTCGCGGCCTCTAGAGTACCTGGAGGGTCTCCCTGGGACGACCTTCAACAAGTTGTACCAGCAGCCATCCACTGCCCTCGCCATCTTTCGGCGCATGCTTCCTGATCTGGGTACTTGGAGCTCTCACCTGATGCGCAAATGTCGGACTAACAGCGAGAGCAGCAAAATGCTTCGTCATGGCCCTTCTCTACTTGAAGGATCCTCTTCCGATGGCAGATCTCGAGCTTTGGGTCAAAGCTGAGAGTCGAAAGTATAGACGCCTCTTGCGTTTTTGTGAGAGCTCCACCGCTGACCAAAGCCACAGGCAACGTGATAATGCTATTTCAATACTGGGCAGACTACATATCCTGCAATCGAAACTGAGCGATGAGAAAGTCCGCACCTATGTCGTCACTGATCCGTTCGCGTCCTCCCTTCGCCAAGCTCTCACGGGCTCCGCCGATACCCTGTCCTTTGGTGTTCTCTCCAACACCCCCGATGAATACAAGATCTCGATCGATTTCCTCGACGACTTTGCGCGACGGCAGTGGGAAGCAGTTTTGGGATACATGGTTGGAACAAGTGCCTTTGAGCAACGAGGACCGAGAGATGGAGCAAGCCTGAGCGAAGGTGTGAAGCAGCTACTTCAAGCTGGCCATCTGGTAGAACTCCGCGGTCGCAGTGTAGACATCACCAAAGACGGATTCGGCTTTGTGCTACAGGACGTCAACACCCAGGTCTGGCACATCTTGATTCTCTATGTCCAAACGGCCGAGGCCATTGGCATGGACAGCGTCGAGGTTCTTTCCTTCCTATTCTTGCTTAGTAGCTTGGAGCTCGGTCGGTCGTATGAGAAGACGCATCTCACACCGGACCAAGTTCGCACCCTGAATGGTCTCGCCGACTTTGGCATCGTCTACCAGGAATCGCCTGAAGCCACCCACTTCTATCCCACCCGCCTTGCAACCACACTCACCTCCGACTCAAGTGCCCTAAGTAATCCTGTCACTGGATCCATGGGACCTGCGGGCCAGCCCGGTAGCTCAGGCTCCGGATTCATCATCATCGAAACGAACTACCGCCTTTACGCATACACATCATCACCGCTCCAGATCTCCCTCATCTCCCTTTTCACAAATCTCAAGTACCGGTTTCCTAACTTGGTCACTGGTAAAGTTACCAGACAGTCCGTCCGCCGAGCGATCGAGATGGGCATCACAGCGGACCAGATCATTTCATATCTGCTCACTCACGCTCATCCCCAAATGCGCAAGCACAATGCCGGCCACTCCACCTCTAACACGGGAGGCGTCCCTCCGTCTGTCTTACCACCCACTGTCACAGATCAAATTCGACTGTGGCAACTTGAGCGAGACCGTCTGCGCGCCACGGCAGGCTTCCTCTTCAAGGACTTCACCAACTTCGCCGAATACCAAGCCCCGTGCCAGTATGCTGCGGAAGTTGGCGTGCTCGTCTGGAAATCAGACCGGAAGCGCATGTTTTTCGTTACAAGGCACGAACAGGTCGCAGCATTCTTGAAAAACAGGAAATAGCAGTTTCCTCTTATTTGCATTGACTGAGATTCCTGGCGTTTGGCTCCGGGGAAAACATGCATATCACGAAATTATGATTCTTCATTTCATACAAACTTCAACGAGAAATGTGTATAAAACCAAGAAAATCTCTCGATCACTGACTCATGCCTTTCCAAAGCCCTCCGATCGTCACCTCTGGCCCTTCACATTGAAGTTTCCAACCCCGGAAAACACCGGGTTCGACCTTTTTCTCCAATGTCACCCACTTCCCGTCCACAATCTTCTTATAACTCACAAAGGTATCACTGGCAACTTTGTCCGGCAAAACCACCTTAACATCCGAGAGCCTTCGCTGCTCGGGAACCTTCGGCACGTTCAAATCTTTCTCCGTTATCATTTCCTCCATAGGCCCATCACAGCTCTCAAAACTGTCATCCCCATAAAAATCACCTTCCTCAATTGCAAGAACCACCTCCAAAACATCCGCAAGCAAAAGCCCATTCCACACTCCTTCTCGGTGCGGCGTAGACCTCAATGTCCGAATAGCCTGTCTCCGAATTCTCGGAATACGACACTTCAGCGCCGTGTAGTAAATTGGCGGAATAAATCCGCTTTCAACGGTGAATCCGTTGCCCTTGCATTCTGGACTTTTCATCAGCTCGGTGATATCCAGGCTCTGGATGCTGGTTGTCGTCCAGAGTTCCCATAGTTCGAAGAATCCGGTGATAATTGCTAGGAAGTGTGGTGTTTGGTCATCATATGCCATTTCACTGGATGGGGAGAGAAGCACCGAGGCCATTATTGTGGCCATTTCGTGGTAGACGCGAAGGAGGATGGATCCAAATTGAAATTGTCGGGCTGCGTCGGTATGCCGGATATATGTAGCCGTGTGTATTTTACGCCAGACGATGAGGTCAGAGATAATGTTTTCTTGGATCGTGATCATTTCTGGATCATTGAATTCGGCTTGCTTGGTCAATTTGAGGTTGTAGCAGTGCTGTTCCAGGCAGTGGATTCTGTTTAATAGGTCGTCGAGGCATTGGCGTGCTTCAACCATTGAAGAGAATTTGTATGGTAGGGCATTTGTGAGGGGGTCCCGTATCATAACGCACAAGTGTGTTGGAACGTAGCCGAACAGGGCGGATTGCGTTGTGAGGCGGGCGTAGGAGTCGATTATGGCCTTATGGGCGAAGTCCTCGGCTGGGCTGAGGATCTTGGGGAAGATTGATGAGCGGGGCGATGATGATTTGGACATTTCAGAGAGGAGTTGGATGCCGTAGCGAAGATGTGCAACGCCCATTTGATATTGGCCGCGTAGATACTCCAATGTAACGAAGATCATGCAAGTTATCAGCGCCACCCGGATTGTGTTCTTGCTATTTTCACCTGGTGCGCGGAGAAATTTGATAGCCTTGTTGTATTGCTGGAGTGTGAATTGTTCCGCATCAAACCCATACATTGTGGGAATCATCCACGGGCCGTAATCTGAATCGTACCGATGTGCAGCTGATAAGGCCACAATGGCATGCCGGACTGCTGGTTCCTGTGCACTGGCTTGGAAAACTAGAGTCTCCCAGAAATCAGAGGTGAACAGGCCGGCAAACTTCTTGGCCGTCCTTTCCATGAACCAGTCGAATGATACCTGCTCATCCGCCGTGAGACTGCCAGCTGGTATCGGCGTGCAGTAGACTGACAAGGCTCTATTACTCTGAGGCTGGCCATAGGGACTACCGCCCCCTCCCCAGATCCCATAGCCTTCGCATGCTCGACCGGTTGAGAGGCAGCGACGGCATGCTGGGCGGCTCTCGTCGCACTTGACACGGCGGGCCCTGTATATGTCAGTTTAGGTGTTAGAAACCAAACCTGTGGCACTTACTTGCAGGTTTTGCAGCCAGACTTTACCTTTCTACGCCGCGGCTTTGCTATTGACTCGGGCATAGCTTCTTAATTAGCTTCAATGTAAATTGGTAGAGGGTGAGTTAAGACATCGAAGATCAGTTCGAGCTACGAGTCAATTGGGTGTTTGTACGTTCGCAACCCCTCATTGGTCGGCTCGCATTTCAAGCTATTCTATTGGATCAAGTGCCAGGTTAGTGGATCATGGCCTTTTACATCGTCTGATTGGAGATGACTAATTGCTAAGACCGGGTTTAAATCCGCATTTTCGTTGTTACCGCGGGTCTTTTCCAGTTCACCGACCCATTTATGGCTCTTAATGGAATAGATAGGTCGATCCATCGTACCGTCGGTCAGAATGATGCCGTCTCGGAGATAGCATTTCAGCCGATTTATGGTATAAAAGGACCAAGTTCTTCCTCGAAACAATTCTCAATTAAGTTCCCAGGTTTTGGATCCTATACTAGCATCTTCGACAACTCATCTCAAGATCATGTCTGCTCCTCTCCGTACTCTTGGCCGAGATGGTCCTCAAGTTAATGCTGTGGGTCTTGGCCTCATGAGCATTGGCGGCGTCTACGGAAAAGCAGGCTCCCTCGACGAGACAGTGGCCTTTCTGGACCATGCCCATTCCACCGGCCAACGATTCTGGGATACCGCTGATGTCTATGGCGAAAGCGAAGACATTATCGGCGAATGGTTCAAGCGATCTGGCAAACGAAGCGACATCTTCCTTGCCACCAAGTTTGCTCTAACATTCACCGCCACCGGCATGGAAGTTCGATCTGACCCTGAGTATATCAAGGCTGCTTGTGAGAAGAGCTTGAAAAGACTTGGTATTGAGACTATTGACCTGTACTATTGTCACCGTGTGGATGGGAAGACTCCCATTGAGAAGACCATTGAGGCGATGGTTAAATTGAAGAAGTGAGTGCTGCCAGTACCCAAAAGATTTTCCAACTAACCATACGTTTGCAGTGAGGGGAAGATCAGATATCTTGGATTGTCCGAGTGCTCAGCTGCAACTCTGCGTCGCGCTCATGCTGTTCACCCCATCAGTGCCTACCAGGTGGAATACAGTCCATTTGCTCTTGATATCGAGGGCAAAACCACCGACGTACTGAACACCTGCCGCGATTTGGGAATCGCCGTGATTGCTTACAGTCCGATTGGACGCGGTATCTTGTCTGGCGAGATCAAGTCAACCGCCGACATTCCCGATGGCGATTTCCGCCAAATGCTACCCAAGTATTCCCAGGAGAATTTTCCTCAGATCTTGAGCTTGGTAGAAGGATTGCAGGGTATTGCCAAGGCCCATGACAGCACCACGGCCCAGGTTGCTCTCGCATGGTTGCTGGCTCAGGGTCCGGACATCGTCCCCATTCCCGGAACTAAGTCGACATCTCGAATGGACGAGAATGCCGCTTCCGCTCTGCTCAAGTTGAGCGATAAGGAAGTGTTAGAAATTCGTGAGCTTGTTGAGCGCACTGAGATCCCTGGTGATCGTTATCCGGGAGTGTAAGTTTTGTTGTCTCCACGCAAGGGAGCTGAAGCTGATCCATCACAGGCTGAACGGAGCGACTTTAGCCGATACTCCGGCACTATAAAGCGGCCTCAGGAGGCTCAGTCAATAGTTAGTAGCTATAGCACAGAGTAATGCATCCATTTTCCCGAAAAAGTCAAGTGATCGTCAGCCAAGAAATCCTCTGCCCACCAAGGTACAGCGGAGTCACGCCAAAAAAGGGGGCCAAAATATGAGGAAGAGCCGTTTACCGCACAATCCTATTGTCATGATTCCTCCATCTATCAATATCAGATGTAGAATTCACAATCCCTGCGAATCACCAGTGTCCAAGATAAGCTTAAAAAGATCGACGTCCGAGTCCTCCTCCAATCTAGGAAGCTAAGTCATATACGTGCCATTACGAAGTGGGTCACTCCCCTTGTTTTTTCATTCTATTCTTGTTTGCAAGGGACCACACCAGCACCAGCCCCCTCCCGACCCCGCGAAAACTCTCGGGTTCCGTGGTTTTTTGTTCCTGACAAACAACCTTAGGACCCTGAGATGTCCTCGACCAGCGAGGCCAGTCCCGGTAACTGGATCACCGGTAGTTATACCGGCGGCAGCATTGGGGTGCGCATCACGATCGCCACCTTCGTTTGCGTCGCGTGGTACAATGTTATCGAGCTGATCGTGCTCATTTTCTTGACCTTCAAGCGGTACCAGGGCCCCTATTTTTGGAGTATGTTAATATCGGCGGTCGGCATTCTTCCTTACTCGGTCGGCTATTTGATGAAGTTTTTCGATCTTACTTCCGCTATTTGGCTCCCTATCACGCTGCTTACGGTCGGCTGGTGGACTATGGTTACGGGCCAGTCGTTTGTGCTGTACTCGCGGTTGCATTTGGTAATTGACAACCTGCGCATTCTACGCATGGTCAAGGGAATGATTATCACGAACATCTTCCTCTTGCATATTCCCACAACCGTTCTTACCTATGCTGCGAATTTCTCGGGCTCCTCCGCATCCGTTGCGGGGTATGATATTATGGAGAAGATCCAACTTACCGGATTCTGTGTCCAAGAAGTCATCATCTCTGGTCTATACATGTGGGAGACACATCGCATGCTACAGTTCAATCCCGATCACGGTAGTCGCAAGACTATTATGCAGCTGCTCGCCGTCAACGTCTCTTGTATCTTGATGGATATCGCCCTCATGGCCATCGAGTTTATGAACTTCTACATCTACCAAACAACACTCAAGGCGATGCTCTACAGCGTCAAACTCAAGCTGGAAATTGCCGTTTTGGGTAAGCTGGTCAAGGTCGCTCATCAACATCTTTGGCGATCTAATACCGAGCGCGGCCAATACCCCTCGTTTGTTGACCCCACCCGCATCCAATCCGACTTCAACCACCCTGAATCTTCACTTGGCACAAGCCAGGGATCTAAGGGTCGTGCAACTCCGTTCGAGGCCATCGAATGTGATGATATGACATGATTTGCATGCATGATACTACTTTTTTTCACAGAACACCTCGTCGATCCATCTATCGTCTTACAATCACCGGCTGATGCATATTACCTTCGCACTATCCGATCGGTCGGCCAAAGTGTGCAGAAAACCTGTCGATGGATACAGTTGGACCGCCGTTGCGAAAGCAGGTGGTCGAGGACGTCAGTGCTCTTCACACCGAATCCGGCATGGATGACCGCCAATACAGTCATCGCAAGCGCTTCGATCAAAAAGCCTCGCTCTACTGGCATGCTTTCATGATCAATGGTGAATACGGTGCCGATAAACCTGCGGCTTGGGCGCTGTGAAATTCGTTCCCAGCTGTGCAAACTCGTACGCAAGGTCGTGAATAGAACTTGTCGAGGGTCACAAACGACTTAGTTTTTACAAGTGCCCTCTAGGGATTCTCCTGCATGATAACCTTACTAAATGTGCTACCAAACAAGACAAGCTGGTTCCTGCCCCGTCCAGAGCTATTGAAGGCATTTCATATCGTACATAAATGTTGTTCGTTCTTCTAAAGTTGGGACAAAAAGATATGTAAAACAGACCTGACACCTCGATCCTCCTGTTATCCTAATAACCCGTCAGGCTATCATTCTTGAAAAAGTCTTTGGGGTGAGCTCTATCTATTACCGACCAGGACGAAGAAGAATTCGTGTGACATTAACAGAAGCAACTACACTGGAGAAGAAGAAGAAGAGAGAAAGAGGGAAACGAGCATCTACGAAACTAAACCACTTCTATCCCAAATCGGGTCAGACCCAAGGCTCCTTCCAGATCATGTTCCCATCAGGCTTCCCTCAGGCCTCAAGACAGTCATGCGTCACACTGTCAACGTTTCCAAACAATTTTGCAGGGACTTAATGGCATCCGATAGACCTGCACCGGTCATGCGCTCCATGATTATTCAATCTCGATGCATATAGTCATACTTACTGTATCGATCAACAGCATCAGAAAGCATGCTGACGTCTTTCACTCTTGTAAGAACACTGCAAGGAGACCAATGAAAGTCGTTTGAAGTGGAATCCCCCCTACTGTAGCTACCGTGATCTCGGCCTGTAATTGGTGCTGTATTCAAGGGCTCCGTCACTTCATTGCCTACTGGAATTTTCCGACGGGCTTTCATCTGATTTGGTAAGATATTTGCTGCTGAATACGGAAATTGAGAGGACCTGGTGGCATTATCAGTAGTTTGCTCATTTTCTTTTCATGGTGTCAACGGGAAGATGGCCAAACTGAGACCCTTTCGGAGCAGGTGGAGAGGACAGGCAAAGGGACATTATGGTAATTGCCTTTTGAGTAGGTGCATTCCAATGGCATCATGGTCTTATGGTAGCCGTCAGGTTGCCATTTTAGTGCAAGGGGAGAAAGAATTTGACTAAGTGCTAGTAGAGTTTGCCGACCTATGAGGATGCAGGATACCGCCAATCAGAAGCAGCTCCGTTTACATACCTTTTCGGGCAACGGCTTCGTCAAACAAGCCAGGAATTATAGACCACTCCAACACAACTCCTGGTACATGCGACCATAGGGCGTGGAGAACAGGTCTTCCCGTCCGCTTAGCCGTTCTTAAGCCACAAGTTCTGCATGGCCAATTGTCAAAGAGCCCTTAGTTTCTAAAACAGCGATGTACGCTACCCTAGGGTAAGTGTAGGTGTTATAGGAGAGTTGTTTACAGACTAGAGGAACAGGGGTGAGAACTCTCACCCTGGGTGAAAGAGCCCCACCTACTCTTGGAAAAGGATAAATTCGGTTTAAAGACGCTTTTCTTCGCTTCTTTCGAGCATATAAAAAAACTTACGAAGCAAGCTATCTAAAAAACCCTCGGGGAGAGTATCATAAATGCCGTCTCACGTGGGTTTACTCGCGATTACTAGCAGGAGCTGGAATAAGAAGAGAATGATATCTATTACCGGAACCTTCAGCTAGCTACGTATAAGAATTACAATAATATAGCTTTGAAACTAGGCTTTATTGGTAGTGTCACCATTTTTTCTTTTCTCTTATTCTCGTCTCAGAAAAAGTCCTTGATATATAGTGGATAAAGATTATCGTAAGGTTGCATATAGAGTGACCGCATTGTCTCTGATTAAACTCGGTATGTTACCAGCTTATTTCCCTCTCAGCAAGGCGTATTTATGTGGATAATTTTCACATTCATCGTAGGTAGCTTGGAAGAATGTAGATCTTCTCGATGCAGTTTAGTATGATGCACTGTTCCTATAGTAGTCCCATATTAAAGGTGCACATAAGAGCACGGTCATAAACTGAATCCTCTAAAGCCACTTATATGCCTCTCGTCTTGTTGTGCGTGCGGTCGTTGTTGTCACAGACCCGTCAAGGCGACACGCTAGCGCCGGAGAGAAGGAAGGAAGACAAATTACCAAGACCAATTCGTCCACATAGCGAATGACATGCCGCTTAACGAAAGACACACCAATCAGTCACCTGATTGACAATAGGTAACAACGGCAGGTCAGTGCCCAGTTGCGGCAATCGCGCGACCTTTAATTAGGCTGCGAATCTTCTCTTTGTACTGTCTGTTCCAGGAACCACTGTCGCCCATGTTTCTAATTAGTGGTGTACTTTGCAAAAGTAAGAAAAAGCATATGCAGAAAATCAGCGACATGAAACGCCTCACTTGGGGGCCGAAATCACGGTGACCAATCGGGAAGCGCCCAAGGGCCCTCAAAGTGGTACGTAATTGGGATGGTTGCTCACTTGGTCACCGCAACTCCGGACGCTGAACTAGGAGATATAAAGATCAGAAAAAGACAAATGTCTAGTGAATATTCTGTTTGTCATCCCATGATCGTGCTTTCCCGAAAATCAACAGTCTATTGAACACGCCGCAAAGGAGTTATAATGGAGAATATACCGGCAAATGACCCATTTTTCCGTTATTGCAGCCTTAAAGTCAGATCGGAGAAGTTGCTCGGTCTGCCCATGGAGAGGGTATCTCAACAGGACCTTCTCAAATTGACAGGCCGAAGGATTCCAGGGCGAGGTATTGCGTTGAAGGACATGGACCAATATGGCCCGACCGAGAATATTCAAGATTTTGAGGACTATAAACTATGGAGGATCGGAACGGGTCATTTCCATAGACTAAAAGCTATGGAGAAGGCTGGAGAATCCGACTGGAAAGTCTTCTCTGGCTCGATGGGGCGACAACAGTCCGCCTCTTGGAACATCATAAATGAGTGGTTTGGAGGTGAATATCATCCGCAGGAACTCGCCGCTGCAGTGCGCCAGGCCGTCCAATCATCTGCTCGCACCGGAAGCCGTCCAGGGAAACGGGGAGTTGAGCCTTATTCGCAGTCCCTGTTGCAACTTCCACAAAGCTGCCTGGTACAGCCGAATCAATCCAGATACCATCACATGCTGAGTCAACTCTTCTGCACTGAATTTTTTGACGATTTTCCAAATCCGATTCTCCAAAGTACCGAAGCCCGAAGTATATACACTAATGGGCTTAACATCTTCAGAAGCAAAGCGTGTGAGATGGCTGCTTGCCAAGCCATATCACATGCAGCATTCTGTGCATCTAATTTGTCTCAAAGAACCATGCCTCGCAGAAAGCTTCCATTTAACTTCGATCCACCGACGCAGTCATGTCAATGGATTGATCAAGCCTCTTTGAATGGATACCCAGTCTACTTGTGGAGCATATCAAAGAGATGCACGGTTCGAACCAGCGAGCTTCGACGGAGGAAGGTCAGATATGTCTGTATTAGCCATACTTGGGGGAGATGGAAGAAAGAGACATACACATCGGTCGATGGAAGTCCCTGGGAAATTCCGGAAAATTCGATATTCGAAGTTCGTCGTGTCCCGGAGGAGCTTGCAGAGCTGGGGGCAAATCTGGAAATGGAATACGTCTGTTTTGACCTGGTTTGCATTCCACAAGTAAAAATCGGCCAATTGGGGCAAATTGCGCGAAAGGAAATTTCCCGACAAGCTGCAATATTCAAAGGTTCAAGCCTGTGTGCTTGTTGGCTGAACTATATCGACAGCTGGGACGCTGAAAAGGAAATTATAAACTGGCTTGCCCTCAGCTTTTTGGCTCTTACGACAGCTGAGGGCTACTATAACACGACACAAGAGCTAGAGCGACTAGAGCGGACATGCGACAGCCTCAGTACTCTTTTGATTCATCTGATGACTTGGACCTTCGCTCTCCCTGGTTTTCCTCACTTTGGACGCTGCAGGAAATATGTCTGTGCCCACAGATGATCCTCATGGCCCGAGACTGGATCCAGCTCACAGATAATGCCGGAACACCTTTTACTTTAGAGAGATTAGTCAACCTTTCAAATATGGTGCAGAAGTTGACGCTGGAACATTCTCGCAAAGTCAACCCTAGTCTTCATCATGGGGTTCCCAGAACTAATGTCCCAAGCGCATACCCAAACGGGCCGGTTTCGCTGCAAAAACTCATTTACCAGAGTCGCATGGACTCAGGCTCACGTTTTTGTCGCACTATGATCCTTATCCAGGGGAGTTTCCGACAATGCAGTGGGCGCCGAGCCGAAGCCATCATGTCCGCTGTGGATGTGATAGAATGGTTTAAAGCAGATGTCGAGCAGAAGAACGAGCTTGTACTAGGTGTTTATCCGCTCGCCTTTGTTAAGGAGGCAGCAAGCAAATTTGGCCCTGAGTTCGCCATGGCACAGAAGTGAGCTAGACCTCCAAGCTCGTCGCTGGAGTACTTCGATGGGCCAAAGCGAGGCTCACTACTACCATTTGAGAGGCTGTCTGATGATTTGCAGCTAAACACTATGTGCCCGATAGATATCCCTGAGACCGAATGGCACGAGGTGTTTGATTCGTGGACATTTCTTCAGAGCGGATCGGTACACATGAAAAAGGCGGTTATATTAGGGGAGAGAACGCCGTCCTCCATCAAGTCAATTTCTGGCTTATGGGTCGACATATATTGGGAAACGGAAACATCAAGAAGTCCCGAGGGCAGTGTTCTGCTGGAACAATGGCTCTCACAGCAAAGCCCAGAATTTTGCACATATGTTGTGAAGATCTCTTTCCTTTTGGGATTGATCCTCCAAGGATTTAGCTCAGATCTTGGGCGCCATGGCGACAACTCGTTGTCTCTCATCAGGGTTGGATGTGTCAGATGTCGGGCTGCGACTACAAAACATCCCATGCAACGTGTGAATTGGATCGTACTTTAGGACTCGCTCTCCGCCAGGAAAAAGGTGTCATTCCGTCAATCTGGACTGTTGGACTTTGTTTAGTCTGCAATATGATTTTGCTTTTTATAGGTCGAGAAAATTTTGTGAAATTGACGGTGTCTCTTTTACCCATATCGCACGATTGGATTCTGGTAGATATAAGTAAGTGTCTCAAGGGCATTTTCGAACGGTGGGTAATTCGTTGTTTGCTTGGGAGACATAATGCCACAACAAGTACATTAAACCTCTCACTCGACTCTCGGACCCCCTCGCGGTAAGCGCAAGGAGAGGTCAAGTCGAAGACTTTTCCCCAAAAACGCGGCAACTCAACTGAGTGGCTTTGGAGGGGATGTTCATGAGTGCTGAGATTGGCCGGCAGGGGGCTTAAATGCAGGCGGCCTGTGAGAACGAGACACAATCAGGGATCCTATTGGTACGTATTCTGTAGCCGCTAGGTTGAAGGCTCCAATACCTACTATCCCAGCCCACCGTGTAGTTCTTCTACCCTTTAGTCTCAATCGAGACCGACAGAGCGCAAACCACTGTGGTTGTGACCCATCAAAGTAGCGGGGAATCCCCAGGGTTTCAACAACACATATGCATAAGCAAAGCCGCATTTTCAGGGCAGAAAAGATTAACTAGCTTATTCCTGAACAGTCATCTATTGCGAGGCTGGCTTTGTTTGGTGAGTATGTGCACGGTCCCCCTGTTTTAGAACAGCGAACGTGGCGCAGGCCGGACTACTTTCTGGGTGCTGTTGCTATCCGTCATCGGTGCGGCTACATTTCAATTACTTGATGCCCTCTGGTATAACACTGAGCTTTCTTCATCACTCCAGTCACTCTTTGCCTATCTAAAGTCTACCGAACCCCCGAGCGCCATGTCTGTTATTGTTAGCGTTCTCGGCTCCCTCATCGGCTACTTGGGAGCCGAAGTCGCCCAGGAATCAGCGTTTGAACGTCTGCTATGGCCACAACGGTTCTACAATGATTTTACAATCTCATCATTTCTCAAATTGTCCTTATTGATGCCAATGAGTAGGCCTCTGCATGCTGCAGCTTTGGCAACACTTGATAAGTTCCGAGATCACGGACTGAACTTCGGTAGCCGGCAAGGTCATATGCTTGGAACGGCCTTTTACCGTGACATGGGGATAAAATACCACCTGAGGACAGACAAGAGCCAAGCGCAGGTTGCAAAAGACTCCAGAAACGGCTTCTGGGTAGAAGTTCTGCGGAATGTTCAGGCTGAAAAAACACATGCCGTTATACCTGTGGCAGACTCTGAGTCAACGAAAAACAAAACACCAAGTCGTGCTCTGCAAACTGTCCGTCATTTGAAACTCAACCGTGCAGAGAAGTGTGAGATCACCGAAGCAAACATCGTGATAGTTAGAGAAGACTCGATTCGTTTCAAAGCGTGGCTCGGTGCGTTCTGCAGTGAGCTGAGTACTATTGTCGTTGCTATCGCGGCTGCATTTGGTAGCCCATTCAAATGCGTGTGGATGGCGGTCTATCTCTGCATCCCGTTATTCCTCAAGCTCTTATCATTGTGTGCGAGCGTACGACGAACCTCATTGGAACACTTGAGTAGTCATGACGAATCCTCTGAGATCTTCGAGCTTGATGATCCGGTTCATGGGTTCTCTATCGTTCAGGGACCTGTTGATCTTGTGAGGCAGTTTTTCAGGCATTACGGGCACCCGGCTCGAGGTTTCCGAGAGAGTTTCCTAGCTGATCGAGCTCGAGAGGCAATTGCAATGGTATTGGTATATTCTTTCGTGTTATACTTCCCTGTTGGATTGATAATTGTCCTCTGGATGGATGTCAACATGCAATATTTGTGGGTGGGATTTCAGACTTACACCGTGTTGGTAATGCACATTGTACGGATTGCAGGATGGCACGGTTGTGGCAGGACAGAGGAAAACATCGCGAGACACTTGCAAGGCGGGAAATCCGTATTTCTTCAATGCGGCGGTAAAATGGGTGTTTTGGCCACCTTAGAGATGATCAAGGTCCAGTCAGTGGCCGAAGGACGAGAGGAGGTCCAATATGTCGTTCAAAACCACCCTCACGGCACGAGCTCAGGAAAAGGCCGGAAGCTCCCTCGAAAAAATGGAGCCGTTCTTGACTACCAGGAAAGCACCGGTCTTACAGGCACACCCCGAGGTAAGAACAGGGGCAACAGCGGCCGTATTCGCATTACCAGAAAAGCGTGCACAATCTGTTTAGAGTCCGGCATTAGAAGATAGCTCCGATATACATTGTAGGTCAAGCTACCAGATGAGCTGCTACTGCTGCCATAATCGGGATGCGAGTCTTGTCGAAAGCTTCAAAAAAATTACTTCTTTGTCATGGCCGCTTTCCCTCGGCTCCTCCAATTGTCAAACCGGGGGGAAAGGTCCATACTATTTTACTCTATTTCAAGCTCTGTTCCTGCAATTGTCTGAGATTGGTCCACCAAATGATCTATCAAGCCGAGAAATGGAGCCTTAATCTTGGTTTCGGCGTCTTTGTTCCGTCAGTATTATTCCCAATATGACTTTGCAGCCGCTGTCAAGAAGCGAGTTGATAAAACTATCACCGCTAGTCAAGTCGCTCTCAGTGTCATCCTCTCCTATTCTCACCTAGCCCGCATCCACCCGACAACTGGCCTCGTTTCAGCCACACGCCGGCAGGTTCTTTGTTGGGTGGGTGACCACCAGCGACTCCCTGCTGTTGTATGTTTTTGTTGAGTTCTTGCTTTTTGTTATTCCTTGTCGGAAGCAAGTATATTGTGAAGTCGAGCGATGATTGTTTTGTAGGGCACATTCGATCGATACATTTTGTTCATCCTGTCTGGTGGGTGGAAGGATCCTCGAATTTGCGTGCATGCCTTTCTGTGTGTTGATAGTGCAAATGGATTATCCTTTAATGACATCAATTTCGGCAAGTTTGTCCCGATCGTGAGAAAAATGCCCGAGGTGGCAGGGCTTGAAGAATGTCAGCTTGGAAGATCGGGTGAAACTTTGTTTTGGGTCGATTTATCCCTATCAAAAGTCTTTTGGCGTTGGGCGACACCTGGACCTCTTGGCGAGCAGATGCCAATTTCCACAATCCTATTTCGACACCCTAGACTCATCTGCGCCACAGCCGCACTCCAGGAGTTTGGAACGCCTCGCGATATCCCTTGCGCAATTAAGTTTCAACTTGATGATCATAAGAGGCATGACGTTAAGAAAGTAACGGTCTGCTGAGGGTACAGCCGGTCTTTGCAAAATATGGTCGCAAGAGTAGGAGTAAGAGGTACAGTTCTCGGGCATTCAAGTGCAACTGCAACTGCAACTTTCAATAAACTTAGCTCCTGACATGTTTCTCTTATCATGCATCACCCTGCTTAGCCACGCGATCTTGCAAGTGGATGATACCTAGGATCAATCAACGTGAAAGCCGAATGCGTATCCCAATCATCCCATTGACATGGTTCCCACACAAGATACCTGCGAATTTCATTAATTTCATATCTTGCACTTGTCTTTCCTCGAGCGCAATCGGTCATTGTTTTGATACTATAGGCTATCTAGGCGGATCGAGGCTTGAAAAGTTCCGAACAGCTTGCTACTAAATATTTGACCCCTTGCAGACGCAGAATGCAGCGTGCCGTGCCTTAGATCCCGCTGAGTCCTATAGCTTGGCTCCTTCACTGCCCAATATACGATGATGCCTAATGAGAGCAGTAAACTTGGAACGTGCCCAGATTTTCCACTCCGGCCGTCCTAAGAAGCGGCGACCGCCAAGTCGAGACCACACCATGCCAACATTCCCAATCCACGGGGTTGCACGTAATATTTTATGCATGACCAAGACATTATTGAAAAGACAGGGGGACCAGATTTACTGCTGTTGGGCCGTGCATTTCCATAATCCTTATATGGATTTGGGAATCCCAACCCAGGAGGTTCGACAATGCTTACGACGACTCCCAATTGAGTATGCCGATCATGGCTGATCTTTTGGGGCTCAGTCCACTCAGAATTCACTATGCTTACTTTATTCTTGTGCCGACGTTTGCCAGTGTCATATTCTATACTGCTTCGACGCAGATCCATGAGCTCCACTATGTTGATGCTCTATTCATGTGTTTCAGTGCTATGACGGGGACGGGACTGAATGTGGTATGTTTGAGCGAATTTCTATCGGAATTCGAAGTCACCGCTGACTTTGACGTAGATGGACCTGTCTATACTCAACTCTCTCCAGCAAGGCACTCTTTTTACCCTCCTCATCATTGGTCATTCGATTCCCATTTTCGGAGTCGTCTCTTTGGTACGCCTCTGGGCGTTGCGATATACTTTGCACGGCAACTCGAACAAGGACAACGCAGAGTCGAGTGCACCTTGCGCAGCGATTTTCCAACAACATGAGAATGCTGTACTCAATGAAAAAACAGAAGCCCTTGCTGCCATAATTGAGAGTAAGGAAACGACCAGCACAGCCGTGATAGAGGTTCCAGCGGACGTTTCAACCCCAGACGACCCCAAGGGGTCATGGAAGGACTATGGCTTCATTGTTCTCACGGATCGAACACAATCTGACCAAAGCCAGCAAGTCACTTCCGTTACTATTATCAGCGAAGAAAATAAAACCGGCAATGGAAAGGGATGGAGTGCACAAAAAGCTAGCAGGATCCAGAGCATCATTCAACGTGCAGCGGCCCGTCTGACCCGTCAAATTTCGATTGACTACGATGGACCTGGTGGATTGGAGTATCTGGCCCTTTCATTGATTTCGGTACTATTGATACTTTACTTTATTTTCTTCCTTCTCTTTGGTATCATTGTCCTTGGTTTGTGGTCTAAGTTTGTTCGTCCTGATGTCCCACAAGAGGATCATGCCAACCCATTCTGGGCTGGCGCATTTCTTGCGACATCTGCGCTGTCAAATAACGGCATGTCTCTCGTCGACACCAATATGGGACCATATCAGAAAGAGTAAGTTGTTTGCTCTCACGGAATCGTTGCTGTCCTGGTCAATTAACCCGCGTCTGCATAGGGCCTTTCCGCTTCTTGTCTGCGGTATTCTCATTCTCGCTGGAAACACGCTGTTTCCCTGCCTTTTGCGATTATTCATCTGGGCCCCAAGGGCAATGATGCCAGATACACCTAATTGGCAGACTTTGCGACGAACTTTCGATTTTACTCTAGCTAAGTCGCAGAACGTTTGTTTGCCGGTCAATCTTTGACAAGTCTGAGACTAAGAGAAGACAGATTTGCGCGTATCTATATCCAGCTTGGCACACATGGTTCTTACTTGGTACTGTGATTGTTCTCAATGCTATCATGTGGGGTGCTTTTGAGGTTTCTGCGATTCACAACGAGGAGATTCGCTCCCTGCCACCCAAGTTTCGAGTCCTTGATGGTCTTTTCCAAGCGCTAGGTATTTTTTTTCCAGGAGTACGTTATCGAGTTAAACTAATCATGGGGTGAAGCCGTGCGCGGTGGTGGCTTCTCAGTCGTCGCATTCGATCGGTTACCGCAGGGTCTGCTTATTCTATACGGTGCGTACTCACTTCTATCTATTGATTGCTATCTATACTAACGCACTTCTCTAGCTTTCATGATGGTAAGCGATGCGATATGATCGTGAGACAAGTATTGAAAGTTAATTAGCCTTCAGTATCTATCGGCCTTCCCAGTCTCAGCCGCTATCAGGTATTTCCTCTCTCAAGCCCGCTAGTCAATCGTCTGTTCTAAAAGGTATCAGCTCCACGGAAATTACAAAGATCTGGACCGGAAACGACATTGACGAAGAGACAAATCACCCACGTCCCTCCAGCTTTGTTCGGGGTCGCTTCGTTTACCACCAACTTCGCTCGCAGTTCAGCCATGACATTTGGTGGCTTTCCCTAGCCATACTTCTCATAACTGTCACGGAATCCGATCACTTCAACACCAATCCCTTGGCATTCTCCACTTTCAACATCATCTTTGAGTCGATCTCTGCATACAGCTGTGTTGGTGTGTCAGTCGGATTTCCCGGTCAGAGCTTTGCGTTCTGTGGCGAGTGGCATACGTTCAGCAAGCTATTGCTCATTGCAATATCGCTGCGAGGAAGGCATCGTGGCCTGTCCGTTATTATCAATCACACCGCCCTTTTTCCTCAACCACAGGGTAGTGCTGAAGAGCACTTCGCATCTCAGAACAAAGGCAAGCATGTAGTTATGAAGGAAGCGCCGTTGGGTCCTGTCTGACATAGTTCAAAAGTTGTGTTGATTTTAGCGAATGTACACCTATGAATAGAGTTTTAGATCAGTCCTCATTCAAAATTACGCAGTCAAATCTTGAAAATCTTCTTGCCTCACATTGGCACCGGTTGAGATCGGGGCTATCGTGTCCTCGTTCCGGGCGCCGAGGTGCCTAGAGCTTGGCGCCAAGGCATGCCAACCCCGGAGGCCCGGAGTGGGATTTCGCCACTCACGGTGACTGCCAGTCCATCATCTCTTCGACCCATGGGCCTGAGCGCTACCGATAGGGCTGGCTTGGCTATTGCCAACGATGCGAGTTCCGAGGTTGGTACGACCTGCCGTATCCAGTCTTGCGCGCGAATATCCATTACTGTTGCAGCAAAGAAGTGCGAGAAGACCTCGAGTTCATTTTGACCCATAGGAAAATGACGATGTAACTCGTCGCTTTTCGAGTCTTCCCTTCATTCTTCACTTTACATCCCAAGAACCTCGCTCTTTGGTTTCCAGACTTGATTCCGCGACGCCTGCCCCATGGAGCTGGGCCAAAGTGCCCAGGTCGCGCCCCGCGTCTCGGCGCCAAGTCCAGTATCATCCCCTCCAATGACCAACACTTGCCAACCCCCGAACGTGGAGGACATGATGTTAGCAGTCTTGGATATCCGCAGCGATTCATCTGTGCGAGCAAAATCTGCATTGTCGGTTCGAGGCCTTAAAAGACACCATGTGCCCCGCGCAGAGCTTACATTCTGTCCAATTTGGTCAAAAGACTCACCCGTCTGGAAGCTATAACCACCTGGTCGTCCGGTGTAGAAAGCCTCAATGCCAAACGAGAAACTCGCCTCAGACCTCGGGTCGGGTGGTAGCCCTTTGAGCCAGCCCGCGCACACGCTTCCCTATGAGGCCGTGATCAAGGAACTCACCACTGGCATCGATGAGGGTCTGAACCCTGATGAAGCTAGCCGTCGTCTTCAGCAATATGGACCCAACAAGCTGGATGAAGGCGAAGGTGTGTCAGTGGTTAAAATTCTTATCCGGCAAGTGGCCAATGCAATGATGCTAGTAAGGCACTACTCTTCTTCACCATGATGGGTTAAATAATTTGAGCATACGCCATTTCTGATCCAATTTCGTCGCAGGTCCTGATTCTTGCTATGGCTGTGAGTTTCGGAATCAAATCTTGGATTGAGGGCGGGGTTATCTGCGCTGTCATTGTCTTGAATATCGTTGTCGGTTTCTTCCAGGAGTATGCTGCTGAAAAGACCATGGAATCTTTACACTCGTTGTCTTCGCCGACTGGAACTGTCTCGCGAGGTGGACAGACATTCGCAGTGCCATCAGCTGAGATCGTTCCTGGCGATATGGTCGAGTTGAGGACAGGAGATACTGTCCCTGCGGACATCCGGTAAGTGTCATGTGTCGACAGCGTTGGAGCAGTGGGACCTCTTGTACATCTTACTGAATATATCAGGTTGGTTGAAGCAGTCAACTTCGAAACCGACGAGGCTCTTCTGACTGGCGAATCCCTTCCTGTGCAGAAGGAATGTGACTCGATCTTCAAAGAAGACACTGGTCCTGGAGACCGCCTCAACATCGCTTATAGTTCGAGTACCGTCACTCGAGGTCGCGCGCGTGGAGTAGTAGTCAGCACAGGCATGTTCACGGAAATTGGTTCCATTGCTCTCGCTCTGCGGGTTAGTGACAACAAACGCCGCCCCGTGAAGCGCGGCCCCAACGGCGAGACCAAAAAGCGGTGGTACGCCGAAGCATGGACTCTCACTGGCACAGACGCTGTGGGTCGTTTTCTCGGCGTCAACATCGGCACGCCTTTGCAAAGGAAGCTTTCAAAATTAGCTTGTCTGCTGTTCGTAATTGCTGTGGTGTTCGCTATCGTTTGTATGGCTGCAAACTCCTTTAGCAACAACACTGAGGTCATCATGTACGCTGTCGCGACTGGCATTAGTATGATTCCTGCGTGCTTGGTTGTTGTGCTTACTATTACCATGGCGGTGGGCACAAAGCGAATGGTCGAGCGAAGTGTGATTGTTCGCAAGTTGGATTCTCTGGAAGCTCTCGGTGCTGTCACGGATATTTGTTCAGACAAGACCGGCACACTGACCCAAGGAAAGATGGTTGTCAAGAAAGCTTGGATTCCGTCTCGGGGGACATACTCCGTGGGCACGTCTAACGAGCCATTCAATCCTACGGTCGCCGGTGTCTCGTTCACACCCGTTCCTCCCCTGCGATTTGATAACGAGAAGGAAGGCCCTACTACAGACAAGCCGGAAAGCTTGGTCACTGAAAACCGCCAGCTTGAGGATTTCCTAGACGTCGCTGCCATGGCCAACCTCTCTCACGTGTACAAGTCCGAAGAAGGCGAATGGCAAGCGCGAGGCGAGCCAACGGAAATTGCAATCGAAGTCTTCGCATCGAGGTTCAACTGGAACCGTGACCGCTGGACCAAGGGACATGACGCCATTTGGCATCAAAAGGCAGAGTTCCCATTCGATTCGACTATCAAGAAAATGTCCGTTATCTTCAGCAAGATTACACCGAAAGAGACTCGAACAATGGTATTCACCAAAGGAGCTGTTGAACGTGTCATAGATTCTTGCAACTCGGTGATCTGGGACCAAGACTCATCCACCGCCGTGCCAATGACCGATTACCACCGTGACAATATTCTTCAGAACATGGAGGAACTCGCCAAGATGGGACTTCGTGTTTTGGCTTTGGCGCATCGCACGTTCACCGAGGAATCACGAGTCTTGGAGGGCTCTGATCTGGATCGCGAGGAAGTGGAGAAGGATCTATGTTTCCTTGGACTGATCGGCTTGTACGACCCTCCACGCCCTGAAACAGCAGACTCAATTCAAGCCTGTTACAAGGCTGGTATAGTTGTTCATATGGTCACTGGTGATCATCCCGGCACTGCAAAGGCGATTGCACAGCAAGTCGGAATTCTACCATCTGACTTCAGTACAGTCGCAGCCGACGTCGCAGACGCCATGGTCATGACTGCCGGCCAATTCGACAAACTCACTGAGGACCAGATAGATGCACTTCCCACATTACCTCTTGTTATTGCTCGCTGCGCTCCGCAGACCAAAGTGCGCATGATTGATGCCCTCCATCGCCGAGGCCGCTTTGCAGCCATGACTGGAGATGGTGTGAATGATTCTCCTTCGCTGAAGCATGCCGACGTGGGTATAGCTATGGGGCAAGCAGGATCAGATGTGGCCAAAGACGCGTCTGATATCATCCTCACGGATGATAACTTTGCTTCGATTCTTAACGCTGTTGAAGAAGGTAGACGCATTTTCGACAATATTCAGAAATTTGTGCTGCACCTGTTATCCGAAAACATTGCTCAAGCTTGTACCTTGCTTATCGGGTTAGCCTTCAAAGATGCCGACAATCAGTCCGTCTTCCCTCTCGCACCCGTTGAAATCCTCTGGGTTATCATGATCACCTCGGGCATGCCTGATATGGGCCTAGGAATGGAGGTCGCTGCCCCCGATATCATGGACCGCCCTCCACAGAGCAAACAAGGTATTTTCACCTGGGAGGTGATTATCGACATCATGGTATACGGCGTTTGGACCGCAGCCCTCTGTTTGGCAGCTTTCTCCATCCGCATGTGGGGCTTCGGCGATGGGAATTTGGCCCGTGGCTGCAACAAAGAGTGGTCTGAAGAGATCAAAGACTGTGAGCTCGTTTTTCGAGCACGAGCCACCACCTTTGTGTGCCTGACTTGGTTTGCTTTGTTTTTGGCTTGGGAAATGGTTAATATGCGTCGCTCGTTCTTCCGCATGCAACCGAAATCCAAGAAATACTTCACCCAATGGATGTACGATGTCTGGCGAAATAAGTTCCTGTTCTATTCCATCATGGCTGGATGGGTCACTATGTTCCCCATTCTCTACATACCGGTGCTCAACGACGTTGTCTTCAAACACAAGCCAATCACCTGGGAATGGGGGATTGTGGCGGTTGAGGCTGTTCTTTTCTTCATGGGCGTCGAAGCCTGGAAATGGGCCAAGCGAGTATACTTCCGTCGCAAACAGAGGAAAAATCAAATCGGGAATTCATTGACTAGGGTCCCGGAAGAGGCCTAACGAATGTTTTCCTTGGCCCGACATAACATGGGTTCAAGGAACAAGATACGACTGGTTGAACGTACGCATTACGGACAAAATACTTACTGGAAACTATTGGCACACAAAAATCTAGAAATTCGAAGTTTGAAGGAGAAAAGGTCAGAGTTGGCAGCAGATTATTGAGCTCGGATGATCCTTTAGGGCACAACCGCATGCCCGGGTTGATCATCTATGAACAGGCGCATAAGACAGAAACTTAGTGAAAATGAATGGCAGGTGCTCTCCCAGGGTTGAATATCAATAGAACCATAATCTCTGGCAGAAGTCTTTCCAAATCAAAGGCAACTATCACGCCCTTCATATTTGTCGATAAGTTTGCAAATACCACGTTGAAATCAACAATTGTTATGATATGAGGCTGGTGCAGATCAGGAACCAAGCCGAACCATCGGAATTAATCCCGAGGTATCTATAGGAAGAACTAAGTTGATTGGAAATCAACTTGTTCTTCTTGTTGTATATATTTAGCCTCAAGTTTCCCTCTGAATAACAATATCTTCCTTTGAACTACAACAGGTTATGAGCCCGGGAGCAAAATCTCGGGTGCCGTCTCTACTCATCTGAGGAATTATCTTAACCTTTCGTGATTATATCTACCCCGCTTTACAATCATCACTATGTCGGCTCTGGTCCACGACTCGCCCGACCGAGCCGTCACGGCCATTGAGCCTCTGACAGGCAGCGACAACTTCGCAACCTGGAAACGTCTCATGACCTCCTACCTCAAAGCCAGGCAGGTCTGGGATGTTGTGTCGGGCAACCTCCAGCGTCCTGACTGCTTGTTCAAGTACGCCAAGCCTATTACGGCTGACATCCACCCTTTGGTGGAACCGCACCTCGCGGGGGCGGTGAGACAGCGCGCCATTGAGGCGCGCCTCGAAGTGGAGGTCCAGGCATTCGAGCGCCACCGTGAATGGTCGCGCCGCGAAGCTGAGGCTTACCACACCATTTTCCGGTATCTGTCCCCCAACATTAGCATTCATGTTGCGGGACTTGAGACGTCTCGCGACCTCTGGAATGAACTCGAAGAACGGTACCGGCGAATGGAACTCGCCACGTTCTGCGAGCTGTTTGCGCAGCTTCGTGAAACCACTGGCGAGCGCTGCGGCAGTGCCCGCGAATTTGTCGATCGGGTACGGTTGCTCGTACATCGATTGAATGCTATCGTGCCCGGATCCATTGGCGATCGAACGCACATTGCGATCTTACTGACGCAGATCGGACCGGAATACATTCTCGTGGTGGATGCCATTCAGAATGACAAGGATCCGGTGAATCCGACCACGATCGGAAATCGTCTGTCTAATGCTGAGCAGACGGTTCGGAGAAAAGAAGCTCCAACACCCTTGCAGGCAGCATCTGGCCCGTCTGTCAATACGGTGCAGCAGACTGCCAAGAAATGCAACTATTGTAAAAAGCGCGGCCATGTGGTCGCGCAGTGCTGGAAGAAACAGCGAGAAGGACAGTCGTCCAGGGACCATGCCCTGAAGACTGAACGGAGTATTTCCGGCTCACCAAGAAATAATTTACAAAGGATACCATCAAGCCAGGTGGAAGATCGGCAGGGCCCTCCGACTTCCAAGAGACCGAGGATCAATATCGTGAGGGCGAGGGTGACGACTCTTTATACCCACGCACCGCAACCCCGGTGGATCCTGGACTCGGCCGCCACCAGCCACATCTGCTGGGACCGGAGCTGCTTCAGCAGTCTGCGGCCTCACCGCGAGATGTTGGATACGGCGGGCGATCCAGTGGAAGCCGAAGGGATTGGTATGGTGAAGCTCACGCTCCGGGGGAAGTTCAACCAACCCCTGGTGTTAAAGAATGTGTACTTTGCGCCACGCGTCGGGATGAACCTGATCAGCGTGCCGAAGTTGCTGCGAGACCGCTACTCGGTGGTGGCGCACCCGCAGAACGTCTTTGTGCAACGCCGAGGACGGACTGTGGGGACCGCCTACCACGCGGAGGAGGATCTACTGATCCTGCGGTGCCATGTGAGCAAGAGATCTCGAGAGCGAGTCCAACTGGCGAGGGCACCGACGACCCATGACCATGCAGATTCCCTGGAACCGCAGGCGGTGGCCATGGACGTCGACGACCCTCGGGAGTCAAGTGACGCAGAATGCGCAGCGTTAACCTCTGAACTCGGTGGTGAAGCTGTGATACTCGAAGAAGATGTGTGCACAGGAGTGGACCAGGCCTCCGAAGCATTGTGGCACGCTCGGATGGGACATCTGAACCGGGGCGACTTAAGGGTGGTCCTCCGGCAGACCGGCACTCCGTACCGACCGCTGACGCAGGCGCAGCTGCAGGCAACGCCGCAGTGCCCGGCGTGCATGTCGGGTAAGCAGCATCAGAAGAGGAACTCCCGTGCAAGACGGCCACGTCTGCATTCAACGAGAATTTTCGAATTGATCCATTCGGACATCATGGAGATGCCCGTTGCCAAAGATGGCTCTAGGTACGTGATCACCTTTACTGACGATTATTCTCGTGGCTCGTGGGCCTATGCCATGAGATGGAAGCATGAAGCGCTCCAGAAGTTCCGAGATTTTGAGGCCTGGGTGCACCGACAGTTCGGCGCCCAGATCAGAAGGTTCCTCACCGATAATGGGAGAGAATATCTGCCAATTGGAACACACCTCGAATCCCAGGGAGTTGAGTTCGACACATCGCCGCCATACTGCAAAGGGCAGAATGGGCTGGCCGAACGCACCAATCGTACTATCCGGGAGCGGATCAACACGCTCCTGTCCGATGCGAACCTTTCTCCTTCCTGGTGGATCGAGCTTGTAGACACAGTGGTCTACTTGAAGCTGCGTGCACCAGCATCGATCTTACAGAAGAAGACACCGTTTGAAATCCTATATGGGAAACCGCCCTCGCTCTTGCATCTGCGACGGATCGGCTCTCGTGCATGGGTCTTAATACCAAAAGAGCATCGAGCAAAACTCGGACCAAGATCATCCGAGTGTCGACTGCTAGGCTATTGTGAACCGAATCAGTACAAGCTCTATGAAATCCATTCAGGAAAGACAGTCTTTTCCCGTGATGTCGAGTTCGATGAGAGGACCCCAGTGGCGCCACTCATCGAGGGGGAAACAGGCAACGACCTCCCGGACAACGCTCCTCCATCACCTGTCTTTCCATCAATGCCACATTCAGCCAGCGGGCTGCCAACACCGCCTGCATCGCCATTACCTCCGTCGAATGGGCGAGAGAAAACGCCATTTGAGCGAGAGGAGGAGACACCCGCAGTGGTTAATCCAAGCCAACAAGAAACCGACTTGACAACGGATCTCGGGTATTCAATCTATGGTCGCAGACGAAGACCGTCACGGCGTCTCCTGGAATCACTTGGCAAGGTTTACTCTGCAGGCGCATTGAATACCGCACCGACCAGACAAGTCGACCCGGCGACCTTTCGCGAAGCTGTATCAGGCCCAGACCAGCTGGACTGGTGGGCCGCCATCCAGAAAGAATATGCGTCGCTTCTCGAACACGGAACATGGGAAAAGGTTCGGCGAGAGGACGTTCCAGCCGGAGATCATGTGATTGGCTGTAAATGGGTCTTCAAGACCAAAGCCAACGGAAGGCGCAAAGCGCGATTGGTCATCAAAGGCTACCGGCAGAAACATGGCATTGATTATCACGAAACGTTTGCTGCTGTGTCCCGGATGGACTCGGTCCGCTGCATTGTCGCCAGTGCTGTGTTGCGCGGCTGGAAACTCCACCAATACGATGCGGTCACCGCATTTCTCCATGGAGACGTCGATTCGTCTATCTATATGGAGTTGCCGGAGGGTTTCGAAGAACCAGGGTACGTGTGTCGATTACGCCGTTCACTGTATGGGTTGAAGCAGGCCCCGCGGATTTGGTACCAATGCGTCCACCGCGTCCTAGCTTCTCATGGCTTCACCATGGCCCAATCGGACAACTGTGTGTTCTACAAGCCGGATTGCGTCGTTTGTGTTTATGTCGATGACTTTCTTGTTGCTGCGGCAAACACGCATGAGATTGAACAAGTCCAACGAGCCTTGCAAATAGAGTTCCGACTGAACGATTTGGGCACCCCACAATCGTTCCTTGGGATCCAGTTCGATCATCACGTCGATGGGTCCGTATCTATTCATCAACACCAGTACATCCAGAAGGTGCTCTCCGACTTTGGCATGGAGAGCTGTCAGCCGAAGTCTACGCCGATGAATCCCAAGCAAATCCTAAATCATCGTCCCAACGAGGAACACCTGGACGAGGAGGCAAAAGCTCGTTATGCGACCGCTATTGGTTCGTTAATGTATCTAATGGTTGGCACGCGACCGGATATTGCGTTTGCGCTGGGCATGTTGAGTCGCTTCACGGCCCAGCCGCAATCGCACCACCAAGTCGCTCTGCAGCGATTACTTCGCTACATCAAAGCCACGCAATCTCATCGTATTACATACCGCAGCGGGCAGCTGATCGGTTATACGGACGCCGACTTTGGTGGCTCTGTCGTCACTGACGGTGCATACTCAACGTCTGGCTATGTATTCCAGCTTGCAGGTGCCCCAGTTTCCTGGTCGTCCAAGAGACAGGGGGAAGTCGCCACGTCTACAACTCATGCCGAATATATCGGACAGTACAATGCCATTCTACATCTGCAATGGCTTCGTACCTTTCTTGCCGAAACACAGCTGTATCGGTCTCCGGTCACTAACATCATGGCTGACAACCAGTCCGCCATCGCGTTGTCTCGCAATCCCGAGTTCCATAAACGAACGAAGCATTTCAATGTGAAATTTCACTATCAGCGAGCCGTGCTGGATGCAGGCGAGATTGAGCTTCAATATGTGCCAACTGAGGAACAGGCCGCAGATGGCCTCACCAAGCCATTGGGGCCTACGTCCTTTGCCAAATTTTGTAGTCTCTTAGGAGTCGACGTCTCAGAGACTCCAAGGCAACACGCATGACAGCAAAGGCGCTCTTTCCATTTTATTTTCCCACGAAGGTTTTTTGAGTGGTTTTACTGAGGCCTGACTGCTCTGCGCAAATCCAGTATCGCCCTGCCAGCAAAGCGATCCTGAGGGGGAATGTTATGATATGAGGCTGGTGCAGATCAGGAACCAAGCCGAACCATCGGAATTAATCCCGAGGTATCTATAGGAAGAACTAAGTTGATTGGAAATCAACTTGTTCTTCTTGTTGTATATATTTAGCCTCAAGTTTCCCTCTGAATAACAATATCTTCCTTTGAACTACAACAACAATCAACAGCACACGCGACTTCAAACGTTGTTTGAGAGTCTCCTGCGCAGTGACCTATTGCCAAGATTTCCAAGTGAAATGGCGTTTTCCTAGACGCTTTGACGCGATGTCTCACCTGATGCAACCGAGACCAACCGAGACAATTGGAGACGAATGGAGAGGCCGAGCTGTCGTCCCACATGGGACATCTTTCATCTCTCATAGTTCTAGGCCTTTGAAAGGCTCCGGAAATTTACTTTTGGAAGGAATGGCTTCAGGCCCATTCACCACCGATGCATCCTATGCCTGACCCGAGCACAAGCGTAGTCCAGACTTGGTGTAACGGGTGAGACATAGTACTGTGCATCCCCTGTATTTACGGGCTTCATTGAACTGAGACTTCAGGAAGCCAAGAGCACATGAGCTGTGAAAAGCGTGCAATGCACGAGCTGAGCTAGAGGAATTTGAAGTTCCACAAAAGCACGGGCTAGGGACGCATCTGCGACCGATTCCATCACACCGCAACATTAGCATCCAGCAAAACGGAATGTGATCTATCAATTAACTGGATCAAATAACGTCTAGGCTTGTGAACACACAATGAGCCTCCTCTAGGGCCTGTGATAAATACAAACTAGGTGAAAATTCGCTCCTTATTCCGTCCTTGTCGCGGCTTACGCGGGCGCTATGGCTGTTGCTGCGATGCTGGCCGAGCGAGCCTCGCACATAAGAAAATAAAAAAGTAAGCGTAAGTGGAATTATCGATGGTTCCTCAAACCGTGGCTCGAAGCGTTTAATGGAAAGAGTTCGTCTCGGGAGACCTTTTTATTTGCCACACAAAGATCAGGCTTCTGTCGTTAAGTGTAATTTCTTTATCATCCCTCATATTATAGAGTGTGTCTCCTAGAGCGGGAGTTGTCTCGCCCGGATTCAATCAGAGTTGAGATATCATATTCGGGGTTGTGATCTACTCAGGGATGTGATCTACCGCTAAACGTTCTTCTTTTTGGGGGTTTTCGCATCTCCGAAGCTTCAAGCTAGCGTGGATCCACCAAAATGACTATTGCTCATTAGTATGACCCGCTGGCATTCTCAAATGATCAATTACGAAATGGAGGCTCCCACGCCTTCGGTCGGATGAAAAACTCCCTCAAATTTGTGGAGGTGATGGTAGCGGGCGTGGAAGCTACTGCCTGGTACCGCGGATCCGCAACGGGTAAACCATACCATTTCCCAGGAACGAATGTATGTTAATTAGACCATCGCATACTCTATCCAAAGGCGAGGACGAGGGGCGACCAAATAGGTTCGACGTTACATTTAAATGTGTCTGATCTTTTCATTCGATGTTCATGAGTTTCATAGCCTCGGATTCTGAAGTATGACGCCAAGCCATTAACCGAGATCCGATGTTCACGTTTTCCACGAGATCTGATAGTTGCAGACATCACACGCGTACATTAAGTCTTTCGTAGAGGTTCATAACTGCAGCCCTGAGATGCTCGTGTTCCACATAGACATCAGCTCATGCATATCAACTCACTTCACAGCTTAGATGGAAATAGCCGATTCCCTAGTGTTGGTACTTGGTAGCGTCAACCCCCGCCCTGAACTATAACAGGAACAGCTTACCGAGGCGGGCTAAGCCGTGGGCCCCCTTAGATCGTCGGCCAAAGGTTTAGTTGGGAACCTCTAAACACAAACCAAATGCAGCTATCTTCCTAGGGGGAGATCAGTTCACTCTCTGTCCAGCTTTATGGAGAGCCGATACTCGCCCGAGTCGACATCTAGCCCCTGAAATGGCAGTTCGAGGCGTTGATCAGGGCTCGGTTATTGGCCCGTGGGAGAATCCCGGGGAAAGCGGGGAAGTTGCGTCCGGGAGATCGGTTCTCCGACATTCGTGTTTCATCTTTCCAGTCTCCCCTCTTCTTAACCTCATTCTCGTGCGCTCCATTGACCCCGGTCGCCTTGCCGTCTCCTTCGGGTTACCTCTACTCTCTTGAGAAGATGGTGTTAAGGGCATGCGACCGGTGCCACTTGAGTAAGGAAAAATGCACTTTTACTGATGAACAGAAGCAATGCACCAGGTGCCGGCGCCTGAAAATCACATGTTCTACATCCAGGCGCAACAGGCGCATCGGTCGTCGTCCTGCCGCCAAAGCCTTCCCGCATGGCGAGATGCAGATATGGAGCGTCGAGCCCCATCAACGCCAGTCCGATACCTGTGACGTCAAGGCATCACCGAGTGTCCCTCGATCAAGATCAATCTCGAGTGTTCCTTCCGATACGACGGAAGAATTGGGAACTCCTCAAAAAATCGACTCTCCCGACAGCGATGACTCCATGCTTTTAGGGCCGGAGAAGCTGCTCGCCTACCCCACCGAACTTCAAACGACACAGGATGCCATACGCACAGTGCTGGATGTCGATCAATTCACCGCAATTCATATGCCATTCATGTGGGGAACGAGTTTTGTCCCCGAGTCCCAAAAGACTGTTTATGCGATCTTACAACTTTCTGCGCCGACGTTGACCGAGGGTTATTTGGCATTCATTGGACTGATGACGAGCTATCAACGCTCGCTAATTATGCGACGAAATGCTCCCGACATGAAGAAAGCGGCCTTAGGCTTGCAGCGATTACGAAGCGTCAAAATAACGCAAATTTATGATGCGGCTTGCGCCCTCTTTCTGGGACAAACCATGTACGTATTCAACGTGCTCACCGCACACGACTCCTCCACCGCCCACTCCATCATCCGAAGTTCTCTGATGTCAACCAAATCATGGTTTTCGACTCTCCTCCAATACCCAGTCATGGACACAATTATCATGACTCCTATCTTAATCGACACGGTGGAATGCCTGGCGCGTCGTGAAATACCTATAATCAAACTGCCCGTCACAGAAAGAATCATCATAGATCGCTATGCGGGCCTCTGTACCTCCCTTCTTCCCATTCTCTATGATCTTTGTGTATGCAGTCACGACATGAAGAGGAACGTCACAGACCTCGGGTCGGATTCCTGCCCCGGACACTCTCAGCGGCTAGCTGAGATTGAAGAAAAGATTCTGCATTGGAAGCCTCGAACGTCCCCCCAAATGTTCGAAGATTTTGCTCAACATGAGATCTTGGCGATGGTGACACAAGCAAATGTTTATCGCCTTGCGGCTCTGTTGGTCATTCACCGCCTGCGGTATCCCCTGGGCGTTCAGGATGGCGCAGGCCGAGATCTTGCCAACAGTATATTCGCCGAGATGTCATTTTTTACCAAATCAGAAACCCAGAAGACCACCGCTTTGCCGATCGTGTTTCCTTTGACGGTGTCCATGTTTGAGATCCAGGGGCCCGGAGAGGCTTTATTGGAGCGATTGTCATCATTTACTGTTCAAAGTACAAGTGCATTGAGACTTCAGGAATTTGTCAAGCGAGTGCGAGCATCCCGAGAGACAGGTTTCGGGGGATTATGGTTTGAACTGGTCGAAACACAACTTCATGCAGCAATGCCTCCGTGATCCTAATTATGCTCTTCCACTTAAGTAACTATACCATGCCACTAATTCATGTCCAATCTTTACAATGAGGTCATCCCTCCGAAATTTACCCCACCGATAGAGGCATATAGCCGATAAAGTTGACCCCACGGGGTTCATCTAGGGCCTATTTGGCCTGGAAATGGAGTCGTGCGCCAAATGATCTTCCCCGCCGTAGCCAATTCCTGATCGGGGATCTGAACGCCGGTGTCAAAAGCATCCGAAAATCCGGGGCTGAGCGAATCTGGAAGTAAGCATCCGGGGCTATCCAATCACAGGTGATTGTATTACCTTGCGGTCGACGCCAACTCTAACCCGATTGAGAAGAAATAGACCGGATTACGTCGTGAGACCCAGCGATCTTGCATATAAGGTGGTGCGATTCCGGTCGCTTTCAAGGTCGTGTCTGCCTCGTTTTTGTATCAATATTTGGTAACAAGTGAGAGTGGCAGATTTTTATTGAAAGACGTGGATCTAGTTCACCGATGACAACGCTCAAACCCTAGTCAAACTAGCGTGGGAACCCCAGACTTCGCAAATCGCTGTATAAAGGCCTTTCCTCATTCTCACATTGGAATATCTCCTCAATTTTACCCAAAGATATCGTCGAAAATTTGGCACTTGGCCACCCCAGGACTAACTCGACACCCTCCATACGCCTCGTTGTACCTCTATACTCTCCAATTTCCTGTTCCGGCTTTATTGCGCGGTAGTCACCATGCTGTTCCCTCAACAACAGCTCATTCCGCGCACAGAGTTACCCCACAAGGCGTGCCACTCTTGTCGAGTTAATAAGATCACCTGCGGAGCTGCTCCTGGAATACCATGCCCGAATTGGAGCCATCAAGCACTCAACGACGAGATTGACCAACGGAATAGCAAAAGGTAAGCAATGGCCTCTTCACTCTATGACTTCTTGAGACTCATAAAAGAACAGACGAAAAGTAAACTCCAAAATCTCGAACGTGTCTTCCCCTCTTCCGGACGGGGTCTGGACTTTCGGAAGTTCCACAAACAATACCTACCAAGCAGATCTATCTTCGCATTATATTGCATACGGCGACAAGTACTCGGATATCGCAAGAAATCTTGATGCCGACTGGACTATCTTGCCACTGGACTCATCTTGTGAGCTTCCTCGATACAAGCGACTGTGATTTTATTTGAAGCATGTTGGCGCGGCGCTAATCAATGATATCGTCAAAAATAGTCCCACCACCCATATCTCTGAACACTCAGCCGATGGTTGAACCCCCAGAGGATGAATTTTGGAATACTTTCACCGATTTCAGCTCTGAGAGCTCATCTCAGGGCTCTCCTTCTTCCCTTTCCTCGACGTTGAGCCTTGTATCACTGCTTCCAGACTTCGCAAATCCGCTTCCCAAAAGCATGGACTCTGTTACCATTGATTCACTCCATGCAAATGGCGTTCTTTCACTTCCAGAGGAAGGTCTTCAAAGTGCTCTCTTGCAAGCGTTTGTTGAATGTGTACAACCAACCATGCCAATCCTTGAATGGCAAGAGTTTTTGAATGCAATCTACGGAAGTGGCAATGGCCACGGCTCGATCAGTTTGCTTCTATTTCATGCCGTCATGTTCTCTGCGACTACGTTTGTTGATTTGGTTCATCTTCGCGCTGCAGGTTACACCAGCAGACGAGAGGCACATGAAGCCTTCTTCCAGAAAGCTAAGGTCAGTCAGGCTGGTTAAATCCTGATTATGTTTGACAGCTAACAAGGAACAGCTTCTCTACCAAGCAAATTACGAGCAAGATACTCTCACCATCGTGCAAGCAATGCTTCTCTTGACCTACCGAGTTGACGCGAAAGACGGCGACGACAGCAGCCATTGGATCGGCGTCGCCATCTCCATGGCCACATCCATCGGCCTTCTCCAGGATCCGGCCGGTACCAGAAACTTCGACCATAGTTCCAAGCTGTGGAAACGAGTCGCCTGGGCATGTTATACAACTGACTGCCTTATCTCATTGAGACTACGATGTCGACCAAATATCCACGGGTTGGGTTTCAGCCACCAAATCTTGACTGAAGATGACTTTGAGCTTTACAGTCTCCCTACAGAGAAACAGAAAATGTTACCCGACTGTCCGATAGCATATAATATTGATGCACAAAAGGAACTGGCCCGTATGTACATCGCGAATACCCAATTATGCATCTGCATCAGCGAAGTCCTCGAATTCAGAGGCAAGACCAACCACATATATGCATCCGCCGGATCACCAGTCCAAACAAACAACACAGATAAAACAGATCATGCTGCGCGGGTATCTATTTCTGAATACAAGCTAGCTGATTGGGCCAACTCACTACCATCATCCTGCCACGCCCCCTCCGCAGAAACTAGCAATGAGGACGACCCAACAATCGCCGTACAACGCAGTCTTCTCCATCTACAATTTTACACAACTATTGCGATCCTTCACCAATTACAACCTTTCCCGTCGTCGAGGTTCTGCGTTCAACATGCTGCGAGTCAAATCACATTAATAGCTTCTGAGCTTCTTGAAAAGAATTTACACAACAGGCTGTCCATTACTGGTGTCACGTCGATTCTCGTGGCACTGATTATACATATGTCTCAGTTGAAGGCTTCGCTCTCACCTGAGAGGAACCAGGCGATCAAGGATTTTCAGTCCTGTTTGAGGGTAATGGGTAGCTTGAGAGAAGTTTATTGGGAGGCTGAAAGTATTACTGAGTGGGCGTCGAAGGCAATTATGTAAATCCTAATTCTAATGCCATGCTAGGTAGTTTTCCAAATTTAATTTAAACTACCCGAAACCCTGTCTCTAGAACAAAGTCACTCTCAACCCCCGCTAAAAGCCAAGGTCTCTCCGGTTGGTAGTAGTGAAGTGACCGATAGTTAGAATTATCCACATCATCAACTCGATGAAAATAGATCAAGCCAGCGGTAACAGGCTCGTGGAGTTGCTGGGCACTCTCTTCCCGAAGAAGGCTGAATTCGAACTTTCTCTAGAAATCAGCCGGGGGTCTTTACGAAAGCAAACACAAGAAACCTCAAGTTCATTCAACATGTCCCTATACGTATAAAAAAAAATAAGAACTCGAAAGCTCGACCAATAATCCTCATCGCGACAAATTTATGCTGCGACGGCAGGAACCTGTGCATCTTCCAAACGCTCCATCACAACCTTGGGCTTTTCATTCACCTCCGATGTCACCTTCTTGGGATAGAAATCAATACTCCCATCTGCTTTGATAACACCAGTCCTATCCAAAATATTTCGCGCACGCACGTAAGGATCAAGTTGCCAATAATTCTCGCGCAGCTTTCTAATCACATCATCGCGAGGAGGCGGCGATGGATTGCTCTGGGACCTTGATATCCATTCAGATGTCAACTCGAAAAGCTCATCACCAAGCTTTTCTCTTTCTGCTTGGATGCTGTCGCGCCTGATTGAATCTTTCAATCTTTCGTTCTCGTTTGAACTAGGTTCAACATATTCGTATTCCCAGTCTTCTTCACCGCCAAGCTCTTTGATTATCTGGGTCCGTGGTACGATCTTTTCAAGTTCTTTGGCGCCGCTGATAAAGTGGACCTTTGCGGCGACTACAGGGTCGAGAATACCATGAATAATTTTCCAGAAGCCTGTATTCAGTAAAGATTAGTGTTGACTTCTGCGACAAGATGCTCAATATCCAAGCCTACCAGAAAAGATCCAAGGAGCATTGTAGAAGATTAGGGCTCCCAGAGATTCGGGGTAATTTTCTTGAAAGCTGTCGATGATGAATTTGACGGGAGGGAAATCCTGGATTGTTGATTAGCTTCCAAGCCATCAATAAAAGTCGTCTACGATGTCACGCTTACCCAATTGGATAGGCTGAAAGAGCTCAGATCGAAGACAATAGCCTAGTTGAAATGGAATGTGAGTCGGTCCACACTATTCTGAGGACATCCAGCAGATCCAGAACTTACCATCGTTTCCACCGGTGGAACCTGCAAATAGCGCACCGTCTCAATACAGTGTATGATGTAGTCATTCAATCCCTTAAGCGTCTGATCACTAGGGTTGTGTGTCCGTACGCGGACGATGCAGATAGGACGACCCCATTTATCGGCTCCATGAAAGTGGCCCTTGCCAGTTCTGAGCTGATGTACAAACCCTTGGCTATCTTTTTTCTCGGTAGCATCTCCACTCTGGCGTGACTTCTCCAGATGATATTCTTCGCCTTTGAGACTAACTTCTTCGTCGACCTTGTACTCGTTGACTCGCCAGTTCAGGGCGGAGACAAGCTTGATCCATGCCTTGGGAATGTTCCCTTTCTCGGCTCGGATGAAGCGTAGGCAGAGCGCATCCGGATGATCTTGTTTGAGAGTCGAGATGAAAGCTGCGCGCAACTTATCCCCTGGGAGCTTTTGAAAAAGTGTGTTGATAGTTTTGATTTCATTTGAGCCTGCGCCTAGGCTTTTCAATGTGGAGAGTAAGTTGGATGGGATGGCTGTAGTCTCTTCTTCCGTTGGCTGAGTCTGTGATCGCCCAAGGGAGAAGAAACGTCGATGCGACTTCGTGGCACCATTAGAGGAGGAATGAAGTTTGTGAGTAGAATCGGGACCTGGGATAGTTGAATCCCAGGATTGCATCAAAATTCTCCAAAATTGATGAAGTTTCTCCTGCTGTGAGGCATCAAGCCTGCCTATATATCCCGGGGCAGAGTTCTCTGGAATGTCCGCCATTCTGTTCGGGCTCCTGGAGTTCTTTCAAGACAAGTCGCGTGAGAATGAACCAAGCGATGACGGGGTCTACTCTAGACTTTAAAAGCAATGACAGATCAACCTATTTCGAAACGAACGCGGGGCTGGTGAGATCACAAAAGTGCCAATCACCTCGAGCATTTGCAATTTCGGGGACCCCATGTGAAATTATCTCCTTATTTAGGTACCGCGAAGCCTTAATGCCGCAGCTTCATGCGGGGCTGATGCGGGATGACTGGTGGGCTTAGACCATGTGGACGATATAGCGTTGAAGACTAGCTCAAAAACGTAGTAACAAACCGGCTAAGCTTGAACTTTGAATTTGATCTACGAGTCGCATGTTAAATTGAGAGATTTTCTGGAGGCGTCAGTAAGAACCCCGCTTGAGACCACCCTCTCGAGACCATGACCGAGGGCCTGCAAACAATGTGCGCCTTGTCCGGGGTTAGCTTCGGAGGGTCGAGCGGGGGCTTAACTGGGCGGGTGTGGGGTGCCGAGGGCGACTCCGCCTGCCCCTGGAGGTGTATCACAAGTGCCGGAGAACAGGTTCCCCATTACTTGATTTATGGTAAAAAAGAGCAATCTAACAACGACTTGATTATATGAGCACTGAACATCGCCCTTATTTGAATCTACACTATGACAATAACAGCACGCTCTGTAAGGAGATTGATTATGCATGGTCATCGTCTGAAAGTTGAGAAATAAGGCACACATTCATAGGAGATGTGGAATCAAGTCTCAGCTAGTTTATATCGTCTTTGTCGAATCTTGCAATTTTGCAAGCTGCACCTCCACGCAGCATTTCCCACAAAGCTATGCTTTGCAACCCTCACGATCTTGATGCACAAGCTGACTTGGAACGTGGTGGGGCCGCGACGCGTGAAAATCGCCGAACCCCCAAAAGCAAAAACAAAAAAAGAAAAAAACCAGAATCTGCATGTCACGTGGTCACCATCGCATCTTAACTTCCACGAAACAACATTGTGTCAAAGAAACTAGGGGCATGGAGGAGCGGAGCAAATTTAAAGAATTGCCCATCGAGCCACATGGCATCATATGGGAAGATGAGTTTATCGACTCTGAACATGAGCGGCGACTTATCTCCATCTTCCTTAACGAGCTGAAATGGCCCGATCGCCCCGGTCGGATATCTCTCCACTACGGCTATACTTTCGACTATAAAACTTTCGGCATAGATCCAGAGATCCCTTACAAGGAGTTTCCCGAGTGGCTTCAGCCTCTTATCCCAACTACGGAATCCCGACCTCCGGACCAAGTCTGCCTGCAGTATTACCCGCCAGGTGCCGGCATCCCGCCCCATGTAGATGCACACGGACCCTATGATCAGCTCTACGCACTTTCTCTTGGCTCACCAGCTCTGATGCAGTTCCGCCGGGGCGAGGAGCGGATCGAGGTGGATCTCAAACCAAGGAGCATGATGCAGATGTCAGGGGATTCAAGGCTGCATTGGACACATGGTATCAAGAAGCGCAAAAATGATACGCTTCCGGATGGGACTGTGAGACCACGTGAGAACCGATGGAGTATCACATATCGGTGGCTTCGGAAAGGGGGCGAGTGTGAGTGTGGCAATCTTCAACACTGCGATACCGCTCAGCGGCGAAACGGAACCGAGAAAGAGAAGAGATCTGTGCTGGAGCTCGCAGCAAAGGCAATTGCTGAGGACTCTATAGTCTGACTGTGATTACATGTATCGCGCTTCGAATCTGGGCCCGGATGATTCAGGATTCCCACCGTTCATGTTTGCAGCACCTTCAGCATCTAAATGTATTGCATATACCCAATCAAAAATTCTCATTTTGTCGAAAGTGCTCTGTACGCCATTCTGCTTGAAAGGCGCTTGTGGGAAGATTTGTAAGGCAGAGAGAGATCTGACTGAGTCATCTGATGAATAAGAACCAACGCAAGCTTGTGTACAAGGCTTCTGTTTTGGTAATTAGTGGCTAAATTAGGACTCAAAAAGGAAAAGAAGAAACAATGCGAGGACTGGCCAGCCTCAACCCAATGATAAACGCTACATTCTTTGGGTGAGAAAAATGAGTTTTGATCCACAAAAGATGTTGTATAAGCAGGTCTCAAGCGTCCAGCGCCCTCATTGCCACTAGGCCGACCATATCCATCAGCATTTCCATCATACATGAAGCCTGCGACCAAAAGTGATCGGAGCCCTTTTGTGCCTCAATCTAGCCCTGCTTTCCAAATTTTCCATAGCTAACAGATGTCTCATCCGTCCTAGCGATACCTGTCGGATCGCAAATAATCGTCTCATCACTGGTAATTCTCGTGTTGTACGAGATGACCGTTTTCGGGTAGGTTCCGCATATTCGAGTTTTGAGGGCCGGACATTTGAAGTTTACCGTATTTGCGAGTACTGTGGTTGCCGTACATCGGTAATTTGTAGTCGGCATTAACAGTGGAACCGCTCTTGCCATCTTTTCCCTGTCGGACACGGACATAGAGAGGGCGGAGGACGAGGATCGAGGAGCACATAATTGTGACGCAGCTTTCGGTGGCGGACCGGAAAGCATGGGGACGCTGTCGTCTGGATCTTTTATTATCTCTGTTCATCGGTAGGAGGGGCAAAGGAAACGTACAGATGTACTAAGATGCATTCAGACCTGATAATGCGGAAGTGCGGACGATGCCACAAATTCCGGCGCTGTAGAGTGGATTTTAGGTGGTATCAGGCGACTGGACTTGAAGACCTACAAAATACCGAGGCTTCAACCGCATGCGACGGTGATCTTCTCCTGCTGCTTCATGTGGAAAGCACGGACTGGAATTGGAGTGGTGAGAGGACCATCGACCAACTCGCCAAGATGAGCACTCCTACTGTTGCGACCAATCTACTACGTAAGGCTTTATCTCCACCGTCTCATGAATATTTCAGCTTACAAAGTAAACAAACGTCGTCTGCTCCGCCTCTTGGCAGCTTTCAATGTTGTTGAAGAGACAGGCGAGGACAAATTTGAGCCGATGCCTCTCCCATATGCTATTGGAGACGAAAGGACTAAAGTACGCGCCTCACTTCAAGCAGCGTGAGTAATGATTCTCTGATCACTCCACGTATCGAACTGAGAACCTGTTTAGAATTAATCAGTACATTTCTGCTGGTCACAATTTGCCGACCTACCTCGCCAAGATCTCATATCAAGAACCTACCGATGGAAATCAGAATAACCATATGGACAGTGACCCAGATGGTCTCACTTTCTTTGGGAGGCGTCAAAAGAGTCCTGCTTGTTTCGAGGCTTTCATTGGCCATGTGGAGGCTTGGACAACATGAAAGACCCCTTGGACCAAGGTCTACGATACGCCCAAGCTGTTGGAGAACGCCGATCTGAGCAACGGCTCTCCCTTTGTGGTTGATGTTGGTGGCAACAGTGGAATCGATGTCACGCATGTTCTCAACAAGCACCCTAAACTTCCCGCTGGATCACTCATCCTACAAGACCTTCCCGAGATCATTGCCAACACTCAGGTTGATAAGAAAATATCCGCGGTAGCGCATGACTTTTTCCGTGTTCAGCCTGCCAAAGGTAAGAGAATATATTACCAGCGTATACGAACTTTTGCTAATAGCACTATCACAGGCATCCGAGAGTATTTCATGCACGCCGTCCTCCACAACTGGCCAGATGAGAAGGCCCGGAAACTATTAGAAAATACCAGAGCTGCAATGGTGAAGGGTTACTCCAAGCTGTTTGTTTATGACATAGTTCTTCCACCAACGGGAGCGAGTATCAGCCAGACCACGATGGACGTGAACATGATGTCGCTGCTGTCGGCTTCGGAGCGTACTCAGGAGATGTGGACAAGTCTTTTAAACAGCGCAGGCATTAGAATTGTCAATTTCTGGCCTCGTCCTCAGCAATATGAGATGATCATTGAGGCCGAGATTGATGATAATGATAGTGATGCGTCCAATGTTCACCCTCATGCTTACTCTGACGGCTACTCTAACGGTCGCAGCAACGGCCAAAACAACGGCAATTCTGTGGTCGCTTAATGTGTTCGTTTAAATTGTCACTGGTTTGTTCCGCATTTGAATTCCTATACACGCACGGATCGCAATTGGATATCGCTAATTTTTGATAATAACTTTCAAATTCAAGTAAAGCAGCTGACTAGGTTGACACGAATTTGCAAGGGAATTTTCTACAATCTGGGAGCAAAGTGAGGGAACTTCTTTCCCCCATAGATATCCTCATGCGCGGCCTTGATGATATCCGCACCCTATCACAATCGTCAGCCTTATCATGGAAATTTCTCGGAAATGAGTACTGACCTTCTCGCCAATCATGTAAACCGAGTTCTGAATCCGGCAGTCTGGAATCACAGGGATCACCGAGGCATCCGCGATTCGGAGATTTTTGACCCCATGCACTCGGAGCTTGGAGTCGACAACACCTTGATGGATGTTCTTGGACAGACGTGCGGTTCCACAGGGGTCTAAAGGAAGTCAGCTTCAAAATTCGCTCTCCTCTCTCCTTATAGGGAAATACTCACGGAATCCAGTCTGGCTTCGATCGAGAACAGCTCGCTTCATCTCATCATCGGACTCAAGAGGCATCCTCCAAGGGTACTCTGCGACAACGAGATCCTTGAAACCCTTACCCTTGGTCAGCACATCGTATGTCCAGCGGACACCCTCTCTCATCGCCAAAATGTCCAGATCATTTCCGAAAAAGTTAAGATTGATGTTTGGCTGAATCAGGGGATTCGCGCTGTTCAGAGTGACCTCGCCCTCAGAAAGGGGCCGCAACAGATCAACGATGACGGTCATGTAGTTGCCCTTCTCGGGCACAGGGAAGTGCCACTGGAAGGCGGTGCTGAACATGCCGACGAAATCAAGCTCGAAATGAGGCTGGCCAGCGGGCCCAAATGGATCCAAACCGCCGTTTGCAGCCTTCGCCTCGCGGTAGGCGGGATACTTCTCTAGGCGTTCATCAATACGAGGGAATCCGACAAGCTCCAAAAGACCCGAGCTAATAGGTCCGGTCTTGTTCTTCTTGTACTCAGCCACAGCCATATCATGAAGTTGGCCAGGGCGAAGGATGTGGTCATCTAGGCCGTATCCATCCTTGATCTGAAGCACAAATGGCACAATAGGATGATCCAAGAGATGTTGACCGACATGAGGGGAGTCCACCACGGGAGAGATTCCGTGCTTAGCCAGCTCCGCGGCCGGGCCAACACCACTAAGCATAAGAAGCTTGGGCGTCTCAAAGACACCTTGGGACAAGATCACTTCGCGACTAGCAAAGATACTGATCTCGGTGCCTGAAGCTTCGCTGATCACAGTGACACCTGAGCAGATGTGCGTAACCGGGTCAATGACCAGCTTCTTGGATTGCACACCGTAAACAATGGTCACGTTGGGCTTTCCTTTCAGGTACAGGAAACTACCTTGACGCTCGCCCTGGTAGATTGTGTCCACACAGTGTGTGAGACCCTTCATCTCCCCGGAGAAGATGTCCTCGTTCAGGGGATGACCCTTGGACACCCATGCCTCAGTGAGCGCATCGCGGAAAGGCTTCATCTCCGGCACCAACTCAGCATGGGAAATATGCAGAGGACCGCCAGTTCCAATCTTGTTCAAATCGGTCGAATACAATTTCTCATCGTCGTGGTAGGTTGCACACTTTCGCAGGTAGTCGACGCAGCTGTCCCAAGTCCAGTCCTTGCCGCCAAAAGACTCCCAGTCATCGAAGGTTGGCTTGGAGCCGGGAATCCAAGTGAAATAGTTGGCGCATGAACTTCCACCAAGAGTCTTTCCTCGAGTGTTGGGCTTTTCTACGCGCTCGTAGTCGTCACGCTTGATCATGGTTGTCTTGTAGGCCCAGTCATATTTGCTCCCACGAAGGTTGAAGGCCTTTGAGGGAGTGGTGATCTCCTCGATCTGATCGGGATTCGGAATACCCGCTTCCACGATCAGAACGCGGACATTGGGGTTCTCGGCGAGGCGACCTGCGACCGCATTGCCGGCTGTGCCTCCACCGACGATGATGAAGTCGTACTCGGAGCCATTGGATACCATCGCCATGATTGCAATTGGTTGGTTAATGGATGGGGAAAGAGAAAAGAAGACAATTTGTATTCAAGTGTGCAGAGCAGAGAAAATGCAGCATCCATCTTCTGGTTTATATCTATACTTCTCATCTCACCAGTCTCTCTAACTCGGTATGGCTTGCGACCGTGCCGTCTTCCGAGTGTCATCACGATGATACGAGAATGTCTCGGAATTGAGTTGTAACTATTCTAAGATCAGTGGGGTGGCTTGCACTGATGTCAACTTGGCACTCAGAGTGGTAGTATTACCTGTTGTGGTAAGCGGGGACTCGGCACCTCAAGACACTTTGACAAGCTTTGTTGATCATTGAACTTCATACGGGACATCAGAATCTCCAACGGTTTACCCCTCATGAGGGGAAGCTATAATTAACACCGCACAGTCCAATTAGCCTATCGTCATCGAGATTACTGCCGCCTTGCCAAGTTTTTTTTGGTTTTCCGAGAGCGCCGAGTTTATGCCGATGACAGGGACCCAGCTTCTAGGCCGGGCTCGGTTACTAATGGGTTAGCTTGCCATAAGCTTCAGTAGGGCTGACGTATGAATACAGTAGATAATGCATAGTGTCTCCAACTGCACCGCGCATCATCTCGTGTCTCGTCGCCGCAGATTGGAGTTCGGGATCTCGGCTTCCAGTTCGTATTAGCCCCAACACGGGCTGGTCTGTCCTGCATTTGCTTACCGCATGCCCTGATAGGAATCACTATACAAAGTCGCCCGTAAATGAGGAGCCGACAATCCGGAGCCCGTGACTAGTCTGTTGTCATAGATCTCCTGTGTAAAAAGTATGTACAGCATCATAAAAGCCAGGTCATCCCCCTACAAGAACGTATTCCCACCACACCGTGCCAATACCTTTGAAAAAGCCATCAAATGTCTAATCCCAAGTTCACACTGGCAGAAGGTCAGTTCTAAAAAATTTTCATTGTGTGCTTGCCAATCTGACATGCTGTAAAGGCCAACCAATTTCCGACCCTTCGATTAGTACCACGCTGCCTATTTTTGGAGGCGGGGGCATCACGACTCTGGGCGATACCCTTCTGCTCGAAACTCTTGCACATTTCAATCGCGAGCGCATTCCGGAGAGGTACGGATGATAGTGTTGATTGCATGATTCCTTTAAACTCAATTGCTGACACCTATTAATAGAGTAGTTCATGCGAAAGCGTCGGGTGCTTGGGGGGAATTCGAGGTGACGAATGACATATCGTCGCTCACGTCAGCGAAATTCCTCAATGGGGTTGGGAAGAAGACGAAGGTCTTGTTTCGTCTAAGTACAACTGGCGGTGAAAAAGGAAGCGCAGACACCGTCCGTGATGTCCGTGGCTTTTCCGTCAAGTTCTATACCGAGGATGGCAATCACGACATCGTCGGCAACCACATCGTGAGTCTCACATCTCTTGGCAAGGGTGATATTCTAAGAATAACATATCATGCCGCAGCCTGTGTTCTTCGTACGAGACCCAATTCGCTTCCCGTCCCTAAATAGAAGCCATAAAAAACACCCCGCCACAAATCGGCCGGATTGGACTATGGTATGTGCCAATCTGTGCCCCATCACAATCACGCCTCACCTCGCTAACGATGCAGTTCTGGGACTTCCACGTCAATCAGCCGGAAAGTGTGCATGCACTTATGCATCTATTTGGTTCTCGTGGCATTCCGGACTCGATCCGTCGTGTCACTGGTTTTGGCGTGCATACGTTCAAAATGGTGGCTGAAGATGGAAGCTTCCGTTACTGTAAGTTCCACTTTCGGCCTGCCCAGAGCATGACCCATTTTGCTGGACCGGAAGCTACTCGTATCGCCGGCGCAAATCCCGATTATCACAATCAGGACTTGGCGGATGGTATTGCTCGTGGAGAGTTCCCAGTTTGGAAATTATGTGTGCAGGTGATGGAACCCGAGCAAGCTGAGACTTATGGTCGGGCTCTATTCGATATCACCAAAGTCTGGCCACACAAAGAGTTCCCATTGATTGAAGTCGGTAAGATGACTTTGAATCAAAACGTGAGTCCACCCTGTGCCGATTAAAAAAGGGACCTATTTACTGACAAACCCCTAGCCTGAGAACTACTTTGCCGAGATTGAACAAGCTGCGTTCTCGCCTTCAAACATGGTCCCCGGAATTGCAATGACCCCTGACCCCAGTACGTACACATCCAATTTTCCGAGCATTGACCAGCGCAACTAACTTTATTGCTTGATGCAGTGTTGCAAGCGCGCATGTTTGCTTATCCAGATGCTCAACGATACCGCTTGGGAGTAAACTATACCCAGCTTCCTCCCAATCGCGCCATCTGCCCAGTATTTCATCCCTTTGAGCGAGATGGAATGGGGACTGTGACGCGGAACTATGGTGGTGAGCCAAATTACGTTCGCAGTACTTTAGGTCGCGGTGTGCCCAGCCAAGTGCTCTCAGACGTACGACATACTGAGCGCATCGAACAAAATGCTTTACTCGGTCAACACGAGCTCGAAGTCAATGAAGAAGACTTCATTCAGCCCCGGGCACTGTGGAATAATGTGTTTGATGAAACTGAAAGACGACAATGGGTGGCGAATGTCTCGGAGACCTTGGAAGATGTGCCTGTGGAGCTAAAGGAAGCCGTTAAAGGGATGTTCAGTCAAGTTGATCCGCGCATTGGTCAGTTGATGACTGCGCATGGTAAGAACAGTTCGCATCTTTGAAATAGTCGAATAGGATTGGAATAATATCTGTTTTGAATTGCTCGAAATTGAATGCACAATCCGAAAGTCGTCATATTCTCACACGGAGGGTAAACCTCGGGGGTAACCCTCCAAGAATGGCCAAGCCGTCTTTTTTTTGTCTTTTTTGTAGGGCCTATGTTCATGACTATGAGAAATTTGAAGCAAGATCTCTCCCATCTCCACTCATCCCAACCAGTCTCTACCAGTTTAAGCCCACTCGGAGTGGGCTTTTGGTTTGACCTAGTAAAGCTCACCAGTTGCCGAGAGATGGCAAGTTAATTTACATTGAATACCATGTGCGTTTGATATTTACTCGGTACGGAATGTGCCAGTAATCATATGTGAATTTACTTAGACAGGCTTGGGAGGCACTGCCACCGGTCACGACGTACAACATGAAAGGGTTTAAAGTAGGCGAGAATATGCCTTAATATCCTCTCGGTATCTGTAATAAATCCTCCACTGTCCGGTCAGAATGAACTTCGATCGTCCCATAATCCACTCGCTGTCCAATTTTCTCATACAACTCCTTCAACGCACTTCTATCTTCCTCATCACATTGCGGCCATTCTTTGTCGGGATGGAATTCGAGATAATTTTCCTTTTCAAGAAATGGACTCGGCCCCGTACCGCCATCAAATGCCAGGTATCGGTCTTGCATCAACGCCTGTACGATCTCCCTTTCACTCTCGAATGGCAACACAAATCTATGCCAAGATTCACTGACACCAAAACCAAATCGACGTAGATGAGGAAGCCCCCTCTGGATAGAAGAAAACATTTCATGCCACCGTCGTGGATAGGTATGATGGAATTCCTGCTGCCCATTCCGATCCTGGATCTCCATGTTGGATTTTGGAATCTGGCAATTCGAAAGATTCGATTCAAATTCGAAAAACCTCATGCTTATCAGTATAGGGCAGTCATCCAGATAGAGCTCTTGAAGGGTTTCCGAATGCCCTAAGATCCAATCCAATTGCTTGTCGTCGACAAACGAGAAATGACCAAGGGATAATGACTTCAACTGAGGAAAGTGAACTCCATCTAGATTCACTTTAGGATAAGCACCCCAGTAGAAGGTGGAGTACAATGCGAGGTTCTCAAGGGACCCCATTGCTGGCTTGAGCCATATTGATGGCAGGACTCGCGTGAAGAAGTCATGTGGAGCGGGTTTCTAGCGTTGGAGTGAGCGAAGGAATTCATTTAACGCAGTATTGTGATGTAAAATACCTCAATCTCAGTTTCAGGGGCAGCATCACAAAGTTCGTGAACGACATTCAGTCGTAAAGATGTTAAATGCTGCAGAACTTGCCCTATTTGCTCGGTGAGCTTGTTGTTTCTTGGTGGAACATTCTGGTGATTTTGAATGGCAAGCTCTTTCAGGGGCTGATCTAGAGATGCTAACTCTGCAAAGAGCCACTGCATGACTGTCCGCCGGTATAGTTCGGTTTGAGGCTTATCCGCAAAGTCAGGATCCTCAGCACAGTTTTTATCAAAGCGAAGAACCACGCTTTGAAGGTTCGAAAATTGCTCCAGCTTCTTTAGAGGCTTTCGCCACACTCTAGGAGGTGGAATTTCTTCTTCATCATCAGTGTCCTAATTCGCTCTCTGTTAGTCGAAGATACAATTGGATCGCAGCGTACCCCGTTTCACTTTGATGACACTCACGTAGTCAACTGTCACGGTGTTGAGATGGATTCTCTGCACCGTACCTTTGTAGACCGGGTGAGATGCAACGGCCTCAAAGTTCTTGCAGCTTTCCTCATCACAATAGAGATGAATGACGCGGAATAGACATCTGCTAGCATATGAGGATAGCAGGTGATTTGTCAGTCGCAAAGATTTCAGCGACTTTAGGTCTGCAAGTGACACAATAAGCGTCAACAACTCCGGGGAAAGCTCTGTAAACTCCGTCATTTGAGGTGAATCTCTTAATCAGCAATGAAAACCACTTTACAATCTGTCAATGGGTGTCCAATTTCATTTGTAGGTAGTCACTTCTAATTCGGATGGGTTTTTCTCGGTAGCGATTTAGTCTAGGCATCTTTAGGCAGAAGTCGCGAGGTCCCCTTGGGACTAGTTGGGACTAGTCTCAGATTGGTTTGATTCTACGGAGACGTCGCCTCTCAGCGATTGGAATAGTGATGAGAGCGCGCCACGCGAATAGGATCCATGCGCTTTGTTGAAAGGGGCTCCGGACCGTTTCGGTCGGGATTCTTGCCCCACTCGGCGTCTTGCAACCTGGCCAGAATATCATATCTCATTGATATATATCCATTTGCATGCAATTCAATCATTTCGATATTCAGCGTTAAGCCCCAAATAAAGTCTTTGTCGCGTCGCATCTGAGAAAGCCGTATGATGTCGCCTGTCAACAAAATTGTGCCGAGAAATACAACCCAGACCTGAAAATGTCTTGCATTGATCAGCAGCTTGATGCTGAAGCCGAGACTGAGAAGCTCAAGCTCTCTGCATCTGAAGATGGGAACGGAGATCTCTGCAATTTTAAGGCGACCTTGGCGGATGACAAGAACGATTACGGGCTTAGGATTGCCAGTGATAAATTGGATGTCACATCTTCTTCAAAAAGAATCCCCTCAACAGGAAGACGATCCATGCCATCAAAGACGATATGATCATACAGCCGGTTTGATTTGATAGGCGTGGATTTACTTTCCGAGTATACCATCTTAAAAATACCATATGTCGTTTCATGTATCATTCTTAGTTTAGTTAATTTACCTGAAAGAACAAGGATGATCCCTCAACCGAGCAATGAAGCTCCCAATCTGATTACGGCACTATTCCGGAGTAGGTAGAGAATCCTCGGGGCCCATAGGAGGCCGGCTAGCAGCCATATTACACTGCCTGAAGATGCGCACCTCATCCTCGTTGAACGAGCCAACAATAGAATGCATCACCCCATGGTTATTGAACAGCACAAAATCACCCTCATCCCAGTCATGGGGATAGACATACTGGGGATCAATTGCCCTTCTCTGCAACGAGTACAAGCGCTCCCGAATCTCAACAAGGTCATCAAGAACCTCTTCATTTTCGAGATGGATCTTCCGCACGCAAGTCGGGTAGACCATCATCGCCAGTTTCCCTGTGACGGGATTTTTCCACACCATAGGGTATATCTTGATCTTTGATTCATCAAAGTGAGGTAACTCGTCCATTGCGAGCTCGAGGCCTTCGGATACGATTCCCAATCCATTGGAGCGGGACTTGGCCTTGCTCATCCAGATGTAGGGGTGCGGTGCGTACTCGACTTTGCTGGTGCGAACGAAGTGTTTTTCTTCTTCGGTGAGCATCTCGTAGAGATGATAACCACTAAAAAAGGCAGTTGTCCCTAGAGGAACGTCGAGCTCGGCGTTAGTTTCGTCATCGTAACGAAGGGTCTGACGACGCCCTTGGGGCACTTGTACGGCGAGCAAAGAGGTGACGAGGGGCGGATCGAGATTGTACATCGCGGAATCAATATGCCAGCGGTAGAAATGGGTGAATTCAGCATCATCCTCAGGCGAGATTGGGGTTTTGTGGAAGGCTTTGTGATGAGGATGCTTCAATTTGAGCTTGACCAGTCCTTCGTATTCGTCGACAGAGCCACTTCCAATGACTTGAACTTGCGGCTGATGAGGGATTGTAGTCAAATCAGCGTGGAGGACACTACGCTTGTCGATGGAGTTGCCATGACTGTAGACACCAGCAGAGGGATCGAAACGTCGAGTGAGTTCATATTGAGCGTGGGGGGAAAGGCTCTTTTGGTTCTTAATCACAACAACTTGGTTTTCATATAGGGCCTTGCGAAGGATAGCAAAGTCGTCATCTTTGAGTCTGTGAGTCATTAAAGGAATAACAAGTGTTATGCATGCACACTTACCACTCAGATTTTCAATATCAAGTCCACTAAGCTCTGTGCCAAAGTCCACTTGACACACACTAGACTTGGGGAGCGGATTGAGGCATACTGTAGTGGTATCCATGATAGAGAGAGATTTAGAAAAAAAAATAATGAAATTTTTGTTGTTATGCGCATCTTGGAGAGAGCCATGTTTTATATGAAGCCAACCTCCTTGCACTTTGTCCAACACCCCAATCGGTGCGGGTGACTTTGCAAAGTCAGCCCCTTTCATCTTCACTTATAGTGCTCAATTGAATCAAGAATACAACAATCTATTCTCTCTAAATAAAATGTCCCCATAGTCCCACTTTCTACAATCTAATCGTGATGGTGCGGTCGAGATCCCCCGGCGGATGAGTTTCCATTCCCATCCGCTCTAACTCCATAGTGCTGATCTATAACAATGCGATGCGAATCAATCAATGTAGTTAAAATTCCCTGCAACATTCAAAGAGTCTCCATCATTGTGCCTTATACACTCAAAATGCCCGCATCCACAAGTTTGACATTCGATCTCCTCCCAAAGGAGATCAGACAAAGCTCGGCCATCGGCGCTGAAATCCACTTCCCTCTGGGAATGACTCTTCTGGAATTGGATAACTTGACCGAAAAGGACAAGGACACTCTCCGACGAGCGCTGTTTGAGAATCAAGTCATTGTCATTCGGAAGCAAAAGGGCGTTGACGCGACTGTTCTACCAAAACTCGCGAAAATCTTCGATCCAAGTGCGTCCGACATTCACTCTGCGGGCGAGAAAGCCGTCAGCGATCCGAAGAATATTCTGTCAGCCTACAAAGCTGGCCGACACCCCAAAGCCCCACAAGTGGGAATTATTGGTTCTGGCAGATTCAAGAATTATGAAGGCTTGAAGGAGATTGAAGTTGTTCACCTGGTCTGTTTGTCATGTGTAGCGCGTCCAAATTCAGTGCTAACCTGATACTATAGGACCATACACTATTCCACGAGACTCCACTGGGTGAAGAGGATCTTGACAATGGATATACTCGTCCGTACAGATGGCACATGGACACCCCATTCTATGAGCGCCAGCCTGGCGAAGTGACCATCCTACACTCTATCCGGATCCCCAACCTACCTGATCAAAAGATCAAGTTTCCTGATGGGGAGGAGAAGCAAATCGCTGCTGGAGCTACTGCATGTATGTTAAGACTAAAATCTCGTGTGCAGCGAAATACTAAAATAAGAATATCTAGTCTTCTCCGGCGCTCGTGCTTTCGCTCTTTTGACACCCGAGGAGCAGGAGTTTGCGCTCAACACAACTGTTACATATGCGCCTCAGACGTACGAGTACATCAGGCAGTGTAAAGCTTCCGAAGATGGTCTTACCATACCCAACATGGGCCGCGAAGTCTCTACTGAGCAGATGTCGGAGTGGAGTTGGGATAAAGTGGCTGAACATCCCGTGAGTTCTCCTTTTGGCTAATAGCTCGGAACATCAAATGCTAACATCTCATCTGAAGATGGTCTGGAGGAATCCCATGAACCCAGATAGACCTTTTCTGCAAGTGCACGGCTGCTGCGTCTATAGACTCATCACCAGAAACCCAGCCACAGGAGACGTAACAGTAATGGACGACATTGAGCAGGTCCGGAAAACGGTCTACAACATGCAACGCAAGATCTATGCAGCTGAAAATATCTACGCGCATCGCTGGGAGGAAGGCGACCTGGTTATCTTCCATAATCGTGGTGTTATGCACAGCATCACTGGTCAGTTGGCCAAGTACAAGGAAGATGAGGACAAGAGGAGAATGTTGTGGCAGTGCACAATGACGAGCACGAGTGCGCCAAAGCCGTTCCGGGAATACGATGGGATCAATGATACAGGCTATGTGAGGGTTTGAAAATTGTTTAGTTGTGGATAGAAGGAATAATGTGGATAATACAGACTTGTGATGGTACATCGTTGATCATTAAACAAATACATTAACATGAGCTTCCCTTTCGTATCTTGTCATAAAGTAGGACCTTGGAAGTTGTGGAATACTTCGTTGAACCAGGAGTCGAAATCGACTTCTTCTTGATTCCAAGCCAATTGCATTTCGTCTGCGTCAATTGCTGAACCGGTAAGCCCCTCGGGGCTTTCACCGGGGATTTTCCCGAATATGATGTCTTCGGCGTTCACATTGAGATTCGATCGACTTAGTGTTGAGAAATTGGCAAACACTCGGTTGACATCGATTGATGAGCCCCGATTTAAATCTGACGCACCGTACCCTGCTCCTTCGGCAATGGAGATCGCATCAATCAGAGCGACACCACGCTGAGCCATGATATCGCCGCTCCGAACTGCTAGACGGTCACGAGCAGCTGCTACAACTTCCCTGTAGATGCTGACTTTCGCGTTGTTGGACTCCTTTAACAAGGCATTCCCTTCAAAGCAGAGAATAACAGCTGCTGTAATGGCAAAGGCTGTGTGAGTCCAGATGGAGAGGTCATCTTCCTCGACGATTGCCTCATGTTCTCGTAGAATGGTCATTGCAGCTGCGACGCAAGTTCGTCGAGAGTGGCTATATGTTTTATCGTGGAACGAGCGAAAGAGGAAGGGCCGGTGGATCATGATAATTTTCTCGGCAGCAGTGATGGCAAGACTGCGGCGGGCGATGCCGAGCCATGGGATTTGTGCCTCTTTCACCTTGTCCGACCGTAGCAAAAACGGTGGTATGTTGTTCACGATCGCTCGCATCTTTTGGTCAACCCGCAGGATGTGTTCGTATTGCTCACGACGGGGTTTTCTTTTCGTCAATGGACCCAGTCCATCTGCAAGGCCTGGCATCAATGCAGCCAGATCCACCAGAACACGAACATAAGTGCTCACCGTGGGTATTTCTGTTGGCAATTCGACTAGGTTGCGTTCGTCTGCATTCAGGGGCCGGCCCGTTGAGAAATGCATCGGGGAAATGCTGTAAGTGTCGGTGAAGGGGATGGCGAAGTGATCTTGGATAACCATCTGGCACCATACCCGTTTTCCGACTTCTCTTTCAACTCGTTCTTCCAATTCGTCTTTAGTGTGGGTGAGGGTTGCTGTGTGTTCTTTGATTTTGTGGATTCCCAGGCATTCAGCGATACGCACAGCGGCATTGAATAGGGTCGCGTTCAATTGACTGAGACCAAGATTGTGGGCAACCTCTGTTGATATTACAATCGCCTGGACTGAATATATCGAGAGGTCGTTCAGGAAGTGTGAACTGTACAGAGTTTGGATCATGGATGAGAAAAGTTGCTGAGCTGGTTGCATCGCAAGGTAAAGATCAACATCGACGAGCGCTCTTAATTTGCCACTATTCTGGATAGAATTGACAGTGCAGCTCAAGACAGCAAAGTAAAGTGCCATCCAGAGAGGGTGGTCACACCTTCCGGTTCTCCAGAATAGTTCGCATTGCTCGAGGAATGTTGGACCGTGAAAGCAATTATGGTGCCATGATATATGGACAACATGGAATCTGATGAGTTTCTGAGCATCGGAGATCTTGGGAATATGAACCATCGATTCCAAAGCAGAGCCCTGTATCTGAAATGGGCCGCCGTTCATCGACAACAGCTCAGGGCTGTCTCGGCGATATTGACAAGCACATCTCCTATGTGGGAAGCAGCCTGCAGAGTTTCGTCCCCAGGCAAGATGTTCAATCGCAGTCAAAATAGGAGGATCAGTACTCTCCGGGAGCACGTCAGGTATCCGATGGTGTATCGGTTTTTCATCTAGACCCTCAGAAGATCTCCTATCTTCCTGAGCTGAGTCCAAGTTCATTTGATCAGGCGCTTCGCCAGAACCACCTTGAAGCCGGTCCATCCTATCTCTGATTTTCTGAGCAACATGAGGTACCGCTTCGGAAACAGCATCCAAATCCGCCAAAAGAGAACTTAAAAACTGAATTTCAGACGCATGTTGCACAGTGTCCCGGCGCAGCCGGACTGTTTCCACAGAGCATTCAAGATTGAGGCGTCGGCATCTGGTACAGGGAATTTGCTTGTCACATTTGCGTTTTCGCCTGGTGCACTCTAATCTGGGGTCAGCCCGGTTCTCCACACAATGGAGGGGGGAAAGATCTACCTCGACAGGCCAGGGGCCGCCGCTGCGAGACGCGCAGTGGGGCACTATCAGCCGCGGAGGTCATAGTAATTCACTATGTTCTGATGAATGAATCCTCGCGGCTGGATACATCGAACGCGTGTCTCTTTCCTCGACTCTTGAATGCGGTTGAGTGCGGAAAACTCGTCCGCTTTGGATAAGCAGGTGACACCCGCGCGATCATTGGTCCGTTCGTTCTGTCAGTGATGACAGGAAAAATTCAATGTCAATCGGAATCGTTTGTGATCGATAAAAATTGAATGTATATGTGAACATGCATTCGACGAAGACAGCTTCGGGGCCAGTAATGGCTGTCGATTCATCCGTAATCTCAACGATGACGCACGTCTCCTGGCCATTAAGTGGAAGACAACCCGTTAAACGATGGATCGGGCCATTGATCAAGTGGAACATATTCTATTATTTGCGTTTTTCATTCATACCTGTCAGTATGGCCGAGTGGTTAAGGCGCTAGACTTGAATTCTATTTGATATCTAGTTCATTCGTGATCCTAGGTTCGAACCCTAGTGCTGACGATATCTTTTTTGTGTCTTTTTTTTTCTGTTGTCAGTCAGTTTACTACATTACCTGAGACCTGTGGCACACCTATTTCTGAATTTCGTGAGCATGTACTGCTACGGAAATCAGGCTTTGATATTCTCATGAGAAGACTATCCTATCCGCTAGCATCCAAGACATAGGACATTAAAGTCAGACGAACCCACAGTTACTACCTTCCCCCCATGAGAAGAATGCAACAATTTTTTTTCAATATTTTCACAAGAGCTTGTGGCAGTACATGCAGTGTTTACCCAATTATCGACTAGTATCTGTATCTCTCATCATCCAACGACGACCACTAGCACACAACCTGTGTTCGTAAACGTGCCGAGAGAACATAGAATAAGAGACACGTGGTTCAAACTTCAGATGTTCCCAGCAATTGATTACTTCCTAGGACTGACAAGGCCATAGAAATTCCACGGCTTCACGCTGAAAGCCCCATTAGAAGTGAGCTCATAGTCCGAATCTTCCAACTCGAACGAGACATCTTTAAGAATGCTAGCGATGGTGAAAATCGACCATCTCCATGCCCACTGCGTACCGAAGCACTGGCGCTTACCATTTCCAAAGCCCCTCCTCGCCGCCTTTGGGAGATTATCCCATTTCTCACCGAGCACACGTTCAGGAATGAAGGCCTTCGGGTCTTCAAAGATGTCGGGGTCACGATTCACTGTGTGGAGAATGGCAATTATGACTTGGTCGTGTGGAATTTGATATTTCCCTCCTGAAAGCATGACTGGGCTATGATTTTGTGATGGAATAGGTTCAATGTTGAAACCAGGTGCTGTGGCAGATAGACGAAGTGATTCGCGGATGATGGCTTCGCAGTATTCCATCTTCTTGAGGTCCTCGAGCTGGATTTTCTCGTTTGACCCGACGATTGAATCAATTTCGGCTCTTGCTTTCTCCATCTTTTTGGGGTTCTTGATCAAATAATACAGTGCATATGCGACAAGATTTGGTGCTGTCGCAGCGCCGATAAACATTGTCACCACTTCGTCGATGACTGACGTGTCGCTGAGTCTCTCTCCTGTTTGCGGATCCGTGTTGTTGAGTAGTCCATCCAGTAGGTCATTGCGAGAATCATCACGGTGCTCCTTCCGATTCTTGATGATCTCGGTCGCGAAGTCACGCATCGTCTTGATATCATTCTCCCAACCGCGCTGATACAGAAGCCAGGTGAGTATCTTCGGTCGTGTGGGACGCTTCATGGCTTCCATGGTAATGCGCTCCCAAGCTTTGATGAGAGGAGGCTCGGGCCCTTCGAGGAGCTCCACGCGCTGACCGTAGAAGCACTGCATGATGGAACCCATCAATAGGCGATCGAGGTCGTCAGTGAAGAGTACCCGTTTCTTCGATCCTGATGTCCACTTCTTTGTCAAGTCTGGAATCACATCTGCCATATCGCTGAAGCATTGGTCTGTTGCAGTTTTGCTGACGTACGGGCTCATGATGCGATGGGCGACGCCCCAGATCTTCTCGTCGTCGTATGCGGTAAACAAGCAGTCATTTGCGCACTTACGCATCTCCACGACCGGGCCCGTGACACACTTGCGGAAGCGTCTCTCATCGCAAATTTCCTCGAGCAAGGCGACGTTACTGACGAAGACAATTTGTTTACCCAGTGCGGTGATTTTGAATATCGGCCCTGTTCAGAATAAGCAACTCATTTGGGGTGTAGAACAGGTCACACCATACCGTACTTCTCTGAGAGTTTAATCAAGGAATTCCATGTCTCGTTGGGGTTGATATCGAAAACATTTCCTAGTATCGGAACTCCAGGTGGCTGAGGGATGTTGGACGACATGTAGCTGGTAGAATGAGTCTTGCAACGGTTTCCCCCAAAGATGAAGTTGTTCTGTGAATGGTGGCCGCTCAAGGAGGGTGTCCTTCGTCTTTAAAACAATCACGATCCCATTGCCTCTGTGGGTGCATTAGCTTGAACAAAAGATTGGCCAGCCACTTTAAGTCCCTGTAATATCAGCCTCGCGCCAGCCAAAAACCCCACCAAAATGAGTGACCTCGTCCTAGCTGAAACTCAACTTTGGGGTTGAAATGCGACATGATCGGTCGGTCATGAGATAATAGGCAATCCCAGGCGATAGGTCGATCATAAAAACCGTTAGAGATACCCTGTTGTGCCTCCCGAGCGGCCCGTAATGCCTGCACTCATCCCTGTTGCAACAAATTCTGGCCTCATAACGCCGAGACACGTCAGTGAATTGAGAAATGGACTGTCTGGAGGCTGACCTTGAAGATTGGGACCTCGGGCGTACCTGGAGGGGCGGCTTTTTATGGCTTCCAATGGCCAGGCTATCCTTGGTACAAGATGCGTATAAAAAGGAATGGAGAGATTGCTGAAAGGTTCTGATGCACCATCTCTTGCATGCTTCCTCTAGATCGCTGGATAAAGACACCGGTCGCATTCCACGCCTTGAAATCCCTTATAACATCCTTTGAGCATCGCCCACACGCACGGTGTCGGTATCAGCTGTCACGATAACTAACCCCTATCTTAACTCTGCATGAAGACCGTATGAGATCTGCAATCCACTGGACGATCACAATATCTGAGCAGAGACTGCACATTGAGTCGCTAGCTGAAGGTTTACAAGAATATGAGGTCGTCTGTGCACTGATTCAGCCAGCCGAGCTCCCGCTACCATACTTGCAGCGAGTGCATATGTGGTATTACCACTGGGGAGATCTTGGCATCGCCATCAGCTCCGTGATAATTAGCGCGACACAAGATATTGACATGACGGCCAGAGCCTGCTCGTGCAACATGAGATCTGCACAGTGAAGTATTCCTAGAAGAACTATAAGCATCAATGCAAATGGATCACTGAGCAAGTATCCTAACATGATGAGAAGGCCAAGCATAGCATAGGAGCAGTGACACTGGTGCAAACCCCGCTTTTTCATGGTGTTCGTATCAAAATACCCAAGCCTCCCGAGCGGCCGATTTGCGGAGTCCCATTGCAGGAACAAGTAAGAAATGTTCCTGTGCTGATTGGTCCTCGATGCGAGTTGCCAATTTTGCGACGTGACGAACATGCATATCAAGCCTTGATTCTTCACAGCAGATTCCTGATAGGCTTTCCTGTGCCATATGCCCTTTTTAGTAATAAACCAGAGACCCAGCTTCTTCATCATGACTTGATCATTCAAGCATTGCATCTATACCAACTATCTACCGAAGACCAGAGCAATCTAGAGGTTCTTTAATTAATCTCGTTCGCCTCTATAGTCATGTCTGCACAGGTAGCCAAAGCTCTTGACATCCCTAGAAGTTCCAAGCATAAATGAGGTCAGAGAAGTGCCCTGTGAGCCTCCATGTTGCGTCCAGGCATCGGTGATCCTGTTGTCCTGCATTTTTCTGGAGGAGGCTGAGGAAGAATGTCTCTTAGGTAGGCAGATGTACACATTTGCGGCTTGCAAACCGGGCACTCAACAGCGATTTGCGCAGTGAGCCCAAAATGATTCAACTCCCAAGGAATTGCTCAAGGCTATCGGCACTCATCTTTATGCTACGCCAACATATTGGCAGGTCCCGCTCCGCCCTACATCAGCCCTATAGGGCTGAAGGTCAAGGTTTTCCCGGACTGACGCGTGAGTATCACAATTGGTTATTTCGGACGAGAATGGCATCGTCTGGTATGTGAGGGTGCGATCTCTGATACCTGGGCGCTGGGTGTTTTGGTTCTGAACCACTCCCACTTTTCAGTGGTTATTTTTCAAGAAATAAACCCTTTCTGGCTCTTCAAGATTTGAAAAGACCAAGAAATGCCAGGAATGAATGTCCAGAGGGTGATTTATGTGCAGAGACGAGCGATATAGAAAGAGAGGACCTCGAATCATGTTGTCCTAAGATGTTTTGTACGCGCGAGAATGTCTGATACTCGTGGAAAGCAGCACCAGTCCCTGGAGAATAGACAAAGAGCTCAATCCAAGCCCAAAGAAAATGAATAAATGAAAGGTCAAGAACCTAAGATTGAACGTCTTTGCACAACACAAATGGAACGCAATCAGATGGACATGACAACTTGGAGTGCTTGAATGGTCATCTCACTAACAATGACTGGACTTTTGAAAATCACAAATCCTCGCAAGGCAAAGCAGCGATCATAGGAACATCATCACGGAGTTCTCAATACCTTAAAACAAATTCAGTGTGGCAAAGGTTGGCCGAAGGAAAGTCAGGGACTTCAGTGGCGCGATTAGTGACGTAGGCCTGGACCTGGCCATCCACGATATCTTCGATTGCAGCTATGAATGCTATGAACATAATATGATGTGGACAGACATGTCAGGAGAAAGAAGGCGGTCACGGTTTCAGCAGTGCTGGCTCCGGACTAGGCTTTCGGTAAAGGTTCCAAAGTCAATAGCCTCGAAAGCAAGGAAATGTTTTGGTGTGTCACCGAATACCCCGCTACGAGACAGCAAAGATAAGGAAGCAGCTGCAGCAAGTCGGGTAGCACCTCCGCCAGTATGTTGAGATTTTGGGCTGCTTTCAGGCATTTCCTGTGGCAGAGAATACATTACTTGATAGAAATGCTAAGCTCGGTAAAAGTAGACGCCACAAAGCTGGGGTTCAACCATCTTCGGTCTCCTATCACTGGCCATTTCCAACACCAAAAGAAGAAAAAGAGACTCCACTCGGTCCAAATGCGAGAGACAATCCCGGCCATGGTCGTTCCCCCCCAGAGACATCATCGAAGGGGAAAGACCATCGGGGAAACGCGGGGAGGGCACGAGATCCGCTTTGGGCAATCCCACGCGTTGGGAGAAGGTGAGCAGACGAGACTCACCGATCTTCTAGAACGCGTCTGTTCCTGAAATCTCAGGGCGATCATTGCGGCGGTGGGAACCAATTACCAGCCGTGACTCAGCACCGGCGCCCGGGCCGGTCGCCCCCCTAATTGGGCGCCATCACCGACGAGGGGTTAATTTTGAAAGAGGCCGATCTTCTATCAGTCATTGATATCTATAGCTCTGGGGTGTCCATCACTCACTTGATCCCCTCGCTACACTATCGTATAATTGTCGTGACTTCACCTCTGGACATTTCTTTTCCTCTTTTAACTCCTTCACCTCTCGCAACCTTCCTTTTACCTGTGCAAATTTTCTCGCTTCTTCACCGAACCACAGAATTCGGTTATCCTCCGATTTACGATCCACAGTGAGTTGGACTCTGCAATGATACACTGCCCCGCGTTCTATTCGTTTGATCTAATCTTCTTTCTTGCCCAAGCCTTGCAGATTCCTTCCTACGACCATTTGCATATACACTGCCTGTCTTGCCTGTCTTTACATCTATAACCCCGACCCCCCTCGGCTTCGCAGCCTATAATCAGATGAGGGTAGCATTGCCTACCCTAATCAACAGATCATGACCCAGAACATGCAAGAAAAGCCTATGCCATTGGGCATTCAGCGAAGCCGGAGCCGGCTCGGTGAGCTCCTCGCGGCAGACACCCTCGTTGCTGCCGGTTCAGCAACTCTTATTACCCCAGCGGTCATGATCTTTGACAGGTGAGTTCTTCCAAATTGATTACTCTGCCCCGTTGTGTGTGGCAACAGCATCTGACGCGAATGGCAGACTCGTCGTTGAAAAGTCATTCTACAACCAACCACTTCTTCCAGCGTTCCGCAAGCATCTATGGATCTCCCTCACACAGCCATCAACCTTCTTAACTTCACGACCCGCCCTGCTCGTCTGGTCTCTTTACACTGCCACTTTTGCAACCGCCAATGCCTCCGAGACTCTCTTTGAAAAGGTCTACCCCAAGGTCGACCACGCCATTGCCAGCATGACCACCTTCGCATCCACCTTTGTTGTCAATTCCTCTGTCGGAATCTGGAAAGACGTCAAATTCGCCCAATTGTTCGGTTCACCAAAGCCAACGTCGTCTCCAGTCGACCCTCCCAAGGCAGACAAACCACCCCCTAAAACAGTACGCACCCTCGGTCGCACCAAGATCCCCTTAGCCACCTACTCTGCATTCCTTCTCCGCGACGGCCTTACCATCTTCGGCTCCTTCACCCTCCCCTCGATTGTCTCAACTGCCATTCCCGACTCAGTCGCCTCCCAAGAATATCTCAAAATCCTTATCGCCCAACTCGCCATCCCCGCGTCCATCCAACTCATCAGTACCCCCATACACCTCTTCGGTCTGGACCTTTATAATCGACCCCAGATCATGCCTACCAAGGAGCGACTCGCTCGAATCAGTCGTGACTGGGTCGGCGCTTCACTGCTGCGCATGTGTCGCATTATCCCCGCCTTTGGTATCGGCGGCTTCGTCAATACTGAAGGTCGACTTTATCTACACGAGCAGCTGGATGAGCGCCGCAACCCTTCATGAGCCATGCATCCTTTCATTTATAGAATATATAGAACAATATACCCTTTTTTTTTTCCCCTAATGTTCCCTCCCCGAGCCCATCGTATTTTTGGGTTGTGTGAGACCTGAGACCTTATCGTTTATCAACCCCACTCCGACTTCCCGATTCACCGGCCCGGTTTTGTGCGCTTGGCCTCGGTCTGCACCGGCCAACTCAACTGGCGACTTTCCACTTTCCACTTTCAAAAGTTGTGGTCTACTCGCTGAGTCATAATTTGTCGGGTCTGTCTTTAGGCCATTGGCTCAATGTGAATATTATCCACCGTCAAACTTGTGACTGTAACCGGTCTGTTCAAAATGAGCCGGATGTCCTACCCGACCGTGCATGCCCGGGACTACGTCACAGCTAGTTCTCCGAATTTTTTTGATTCAATAGGCATTTGGGGGGCTCTCAAGAGACTGTTCGTCGTAAGGTCTTGATGGGCGCGCTAGTTAAATGATCCCGTCCTATAGTGCCTGCCCCGGTGTTGCTTAAAACCTACGAGCAGTCTATATTCGAGCTTCTGTCACTGGCAGGGGAATTACTCTCTAGCGATGTCTCTAGTGTTTCTTGTGTTTCCTGTAAAAGCCCAGTATATAAACTTGAAAATACTGCTGGCCAAACATACCAATTCATAGAAAACATATTTATCGCCAGACTGGGCCCACAACCTTCTTGGAATCAGACCAGTGGAACCTAGAACAACATTCCTGGCTTTATGACGCCGGGGCCCAGTATGCTGGAACGCATTATTTTTTCAAAATCGCTACTTTAACCTGTTATCTCTGATGAACACTTTAGCTTCAGAAAATAATGACGAGTGCCTCAAGAAAAGGATGCAATTTCAAGAGTTCAGAGACGTCCTCTCGAGGTGTTTAGCAGAGAGTGCAAATGGCAGGGCTTGACATTGAGGCTCTGCATTGAGGACACAACAATCTGAACTAGTCCGTGCACTGTCATACACCCATCAAGCAGAGTACTTGATACTCCTCTCGTTGTCTGCTCCGAAGTCTAGAGATCCCCCCATGGCCTCCTCCAAGACCCTGTTAGCAGCTACAAATACTTGACGTCAAGCCATCTCCATCTACAGCCATAACAGTAGAATCCAAGCTTCTAGCTCAGTGGCATTGTGGTGGCGTAGCATTTATGATCTCCCGACTTCGAGGAGAATTTCATCCAACAGTTCAGACAGCCAAGGCTGGATTCATCCGTCTGAAGAGATCTGATGGCTCGCAATTTCTGGATATCTGTGGCACGATTTATCCTCTAGTCAACGGTATATATGTTATTGGGTGGATGTTTGTGCCTCTGGATCATATCTCGTCTACTCCATCTACGGATCTGATGATCGGATCTTCCAAGAGCTTCCGGTCTACCAACGAATGTTCTACGGACTTTTTGTGGGACGTGCGGCGCGACGGTCTCCCAGAGTTGTAGAGAGAAGCCGACCGTTGTGGATGTTGCTGTTGGACATTTGCGGGCCTCTGAGGGTGCAATGGCAGAGTCCTGGGCTAGGTAGAGAGCGGGCGGGGCATCAGGGGTTACAGGATGGGTTGAAGTACCATTAGAGGTTTTTAACCGCATTGGTTGAAAAGATGAAGGAGTGGGGAGTTTACTAGTCTAGAGTGCATCATTCATAAGTACTGTGAGCAATCTAAAGAAGCAAATCCGTAAGAGTGATATCGGCAGGTGCCGATTCCAAGCGGGTTCGGCAGGTAAATGACCCACATAAGCTGACTCCACGCCCTACGCCTTTGCATGAGTCAAAAAGACTGAACCTGTCAAACTATAAATACACTCTCTTCTCTCTAGACAACCCCCCTCTCCCTGCATATTCAAACCCAATTGAGTTCAATATTACCCATCATGCAGTTGAAATTCGTCACTCTCGACGTCTTCACCCTCAAGGCCTACGGTGGCAACCCGCTCGCCGTGGTCTTCCTCCCCGAAGCATCCGCCTCCGCCCCGCTCACTCAACGCCAAAAACATATTATGTGTAAAGAGTTCAACCTCTCGGAGACGATCTTCGTTTATCCAGTTACCGAGCAGAATAAGCGCACCATTGACATCTTCACCATTGAATGCGAAATCCCCTTTGCCGGCCACCCCACTATCGGCGCCGCCTCTTGGTTCCTGTCCCACGCGGCCGCCTCCAACCGCGGGGTCGACACTTTGGTGACTAAATCGGGCGAAATCCCCATTTCCATCGCGGATCAGGCCACGCAGGCGGTTGCGGCCCGCATTGCGCATAATACGCGCATTCATCAGAATCGGTTCCCGTTGGCAGACTTGCTGAGGCTGCATTCGAGTTTGAAGCCTTTCTTCTCGGCGGGCACGGATTTCCCACTATTTTCCATCGTGAATGGGATGAGTCAGACGTTTATTGAGTTGCCGAGTTTGGAAGCGCTCGCGGCCGTGACTACTGCGAATGGGGGTGAGTATCTTGATGTACAGCATCCGTCGTATCTGGATGAGGGGTGGCGGTCCGGGTTGATCTGTGTTTATTTCTTTGTGAGAGATGTCGAGGATGAGACTTTGGGGAAGAAGGTGATTCGCACAAGGATGATGTTGGGTGGATTTGAGGATCCGGCCACGGGCAGCTCGGCGAGTGGGCTAACGGCTTGGTTGGCGCTCACCGAGGGGAAGGCGGGCCAGGAATATCAGTATCACATTGTGCAGGGTGTCGAGATGGGCAGACGGAGTGATATCGGGGTGGTGGTTGCTCTCAACCCTGAGAGCAAGATTGAAAAGGTTGAATTGACGGGCACCGCCGTGCAGGTGTCGGAGGGAAATATTGTAGTCCCCGAGGAGTAAATTTAAGAATTGAGACCAGGAAGGGATTGTACAATCGAAAATAGAGATTCTACAGTTCATTTCAAAGTATCGTATATTAAAAACAATCATATCAGATTAAAGCTTCTTCTCCTCCACCAACTGCCGTAACACTTTGATGGTCCCTTCGACCGCCATTTGACTCATCTTCTTCTCCTTCTCCAACAAGGTCTTCAGCTCCTCCTCGCTGACTCCCGGATGCCTCCACTCAAAGATGTAAGTCATGTACAACTCCCCACCCGCCCCAGTACTGATCACATTGCTGATGCGACTTCCATCCGGCTGCTCAAACTCCACACGACATTTCTCAAATGCCGTTACCGTCTCCTTGACTTTCTTTCCATTTTCGCGGAAGAGCACTTCGCGCACAGTCACAGCGTTGCCGGAGGAATCAGTGCTTTCGCTCAACACCTCAGTGGATGAAATTGCGGCCGATACAAAGGTCTCGGCGGAGCGAATCTTGAGGAGGAGACCGGCCCAGATCTGGTCGGGCGAAAGTGGAGTTGCGCCGGGCGGGTTGATAGGTGCGGTGAAGGCGATGTTGTTGGCCATTTTTAGGATGGATTAGATTGGTGGGCAGAAGTGGCTTCAATTGATTGTAATGTGGCTTCGTAGGATAGTAGTGTGAAATGGTATGATATAGAGGGGTATGCTATATAAATGGTCGTGATTTGAATTGGGGAGCTCCGCGGGTAGTGACGTGCTGAAGTTGCTAAGCTCGGCGCTAAGAAAGACCGAGCGCGGGAGATTTGAATCCAGCAGATTGATTACGTGATCTCTTCTCTGCTCTTCGCCGATCACGATGATTCACGATTTCGGGCTCTCGGTGGTATACATCACGTCTGTCCGTACTGTGTACTTGACTCCACGAAACACATCATCCCCACCGTGAAGAAGATTCCGTTGCTGGAATATCAGCACCGACCCAGTCCTAGGAAACACCCGCACAGCCGCCTTCGTTTTGTAACTATCCGTAAACGAAGTCGCACCTCCCAGCAAAGGTCCTTGCCTCGTGGCAATGGGCTGGTCCGCATCAATTGGGTTTTGAAGATCCATCAGATCCACCTCTCCGTCCTGCGCAAAGAGAAACTTTCTCTTTTCCGCACGCTCAATCTCCGGCATCAACTCCTCCATATCCTGTTCACCCTCCCCGTTCAAATAAAGATGAATCGTAAACAACGACTTTTCTTTCCCGTCAGGTGTCACATAGCATCCGTCCCAGTGGGGTCGGAAATAGTCACCCCCTTCATAGCGTAGGAATCGCAATCGCTCGTTCAGACGGGATAGGTGCATCACTTCCCCACGTCGCGCAGGTCCTAGCCCAGTCACCATGGGCTGGTTCTGAACATGCTCAATGCCAAAGTCTCGCATATACGGCATCAATCTGGCAAGAAGACGCTCAGCTATCTCGGAAGAGTCCCAAATGATTCGGCCGCTTTTGCGCGAATTCACGGACATGACTTGTTTGCCGTTGCCGACATTGATCATGGCGCGTTCCCATTTGGAAGGTTCGGTGGTCGACTGTTCCGCGAGAACAAGGAGCTCATTGCATTCTTCTGGGCTCAGCAGGTTTTCAACTACCGCTGCAAAGCTGTCTTTGAAGGCCGGGATAGGAGGTGTTGTTTTTTCAAAGTCGATGAGGTGCACTTTGGCCGCGGGGGCGGGACCCCGAAGGAAGTCCTCTGGGATAACTGACATTGTGATGGATTTTATTGAAAAAGGTCGGTCTTCATTACGAGACAAAGGAAAAGTCCCCCCGCCTTTGAATATCTGAAATATGAAGAGCAGGGGCTGAGTCACCCCCGCTTGGAGATGGTGAGGCTCTGCTGGGAGACTAAGCCTCGAATGGATGAACCTTCTTGAGAAAATCGAGCCGGTTCCGTCTCAACCCTGGCAAAGCTGCGACAACTCAGAATTCTACAATTCCTGGCTCAAGTCATAATTTCCCAACACCTGATGCATAGTATTGCTCAGCAACAGCCTCCTCCAGAGCCTAATCAACAGGGATCTCGAGAAATATCTCCATCTACACGATTCGCTTGGAATCATCGGCCAACTGCAACTTCATCGAGTCCCGGTCGAGGGCCCAATGGTTACAAACCGCTATACTCCGAGAGAATTTGACGGCTCGGGCGTAATGAAGAGTGCAAATAACAGACGGGGTATGTAATATGATCATTCCAACTAGGTATCTTCCATGCCATGTGTACAAACCACCAAACGCCTCATCATCACTTCATAAGAAAAAACAATCACCCATGCCCTATTCAGAGTCACTTTCAATCACAAATCCACCTCGCATACGCCGGCGAGATGGGGCTACGGGCGTGTCTTCCTCGTCTGCATCAGCTTCCGCCGCTGCTTTTGCCTGTCGATCTCGACTGAATACAAGGTCATCGTCAAAGTCCATCTCATCCGCTGCAGAGGTGATCGGCGTATCCTCCTGTGCCTCTCGGCTAGTCGAGACCTCTTGTAGGGACCCGGGTGTCGGCGCGTCTAGTTCGGCCATCAGGGTGTCACCATCGGCGTCACTGGCTGCATCGCTGGCAGATCCAGATCCAGATCCAGACCCAGACCCACGACGCTGTCGCTTGGATTTAGCAGTAGAAGTGCCAGCTCCGCTCTTACGTTTGCCCTTTTTCTTGCTCTGAACGTTTTCCAAAGTCCCGGTAAGGAGGGCCTTCTTCACGTTCTCTGCTTGCTTCTGTCGTCGCTCCTCCTCTAGACGGAAAAATTCTGCATCTGCTTCGGCGTCACTCTCTTCGTCACTGGCGTGAATGAAGAGGTCGCTCTTAATCTTCGCCTGACGAGCCAGGGCGTTGGAGAGGCGTGCCTCGCGACGTGCTTCTAGAGTTTCGTCATCCAGAGGCTCAGTATCCGCATCGCCCTTTGACTTCTTCTTTGTCTTGCGCTTCTTCTTTAACTCGTCCAATGCATTGGCCTTGGAGCGAGGGTTTGGAGGAAAAGAGGTCCATCAGGAATGTCTTCGCCCTCTGAGTCTGAGCCAAAGTTGACATCGAGTGTGGTTTGCGCAAGGCTTTGTCGGCCACTACCTGGCTCCCTTTTTTGGAGCAGTTGTCGGGGGTCATCTTCGCCGCCCTCGGGCATTGGGTTTAACAAAGACCGATTTACAATCGACATGGTCTCTCGTAGATCCTTGGCGGATAAAGGTGCGGGAACAAACCATGTAGCACCAGGCACATCCTCCATGCCAACTCGCTCAAATCCGACAAGGCCCATGAGGAGACGCAGCTTCGCATTCGAAAACATGGCACTCTTGCAAGAATCATCGCAGGGTTTCACAGCTGTAAAAAAAAGGGGGTCAGTTTGATCTCTCATGCAATCAAGAATGCGATGGTAGAAAGACATACGAATCATAGGATTAGGAGTGCTATAGAACTCCTCATCCAGGTTCTCCTCCTCCTTCTGCGCGCGCCGAGCCGACTCTGAAATCTCCCAATCTTCTCTTTCAGAAGCTGCCGAGTTCAAAAAATCGGCAATCCACTTGACAAGGTCGGCCCGCCCATCGAGGACGAGCGCACTAACCACAATCCCCACCTTAGCCTCTGGCGTCGCTACTTCTTTCGTAACGAATTGAAGCTCGGCCGGCGGACGCTTGGAAGTTGATATCGTTTGTTTTTCATGCCCATATTCGAGGTAAAAGACAGTGGAGTTCATCTTGCTGAAAAGCAACTCGGTGATCAAAGCAGGGCGCTGCTCGATCTTCTTGGTTAATCGGCGAAGGATTTGCCGAACCAGTTCCTCCCACTCCTTGAACACGGACTTGCTAGAGTCCATCGCTCCTGGTCCCTTGATCATTCGATGAAAGAGATTGATGATGTCCAAGCGGAAAAGTAGAACAGTCATCTCATGCTTGAATGCAATACGGTAGAAGTAGCGATGAGCCCTCTTGAGCTGCGCCGTGTTCAACTCTTTGTAATAGCTGGTGAAGGTGACAAAGCTGTCTACGCAACTCTGATTGCAAAACTTGGCTGCAAACCGCTTGAAATCAAACGAACGCTCTTTGGTAATTTGGGCGGCATCCTCCAGATCCTCATCTTCGGAATTCTGGGCTTCGTCGTCCTCGCGTTCTTGTCCAGCGTCTTGCTCTGCCTTCTTCTTCTTCTGCCTGGCCCTACGGCGAGATCGTACCTGCATGTCGGCGTTTTCTTTGGAATAACGCTCGAGCATGCGCAAGAACACATGCACGAGTTCTGTAGCAGCATCCAAGTAGCCGAAGCCTTGGTCTTTGTAGCCACGGATGATCGCAATAATCCGATCATGTGTCGTTTCCTCGTAGAATATGCGGTTCTGGATATTTTCGGCAATTTCTTGGTCCTCCTCAATCGGAGATGCCGTCATCTCTTGGACAGTCAACAAGATCTGAGTAAAGCAACGCATCTGAGCGGTCAGATCCTCCCATTCCTTGTTATCCAAGCTGTTCTGCATAGACCGATTGAGGGAAATGAAGGTCTCCTGATTCAAGACTCCCGCTACCAAGCCATAGCTATCCGGTTCCAGAATCTTGGCCGATTTCCCGTCCTCGGCACGTTTCCTTGCCTGCTGCGCTCGCCGAGTGCGTTCCGCTTCTAGGAACCAGCCGACTGTGTAGAAGAACTGACGTGCATTGATGTCCAAGACTCTCTCGGCTTCGCGTTCAATTGCCTTCCGAAGGTGGGTGAATAGCGGGTTGAAGCCTGAGTCTAGGAACTCCTCCACAAACATCCTCAAATTCTTGGAAGCCAGGGAGGAAAGATGGGTGGGCATGTTGAAGTTATTATTTTGGACCACGTCTTCCTTCCTTCGTTGCGGACGAGGTTTGTTCCACTTCTTGCTCTGATCCATCTTTCGAAGAGTGGTCTGGTCATCTCTTAAAGTGTCCTGTCCAGAGACAGTCGACACCTTGCCAGCATCATCCCGCTTCACCCAGATCATCGTGCCGAATCGTCCGTGTCGGGTTGGTGCATTCTTAGCATATTCTCGTCGTACCAGATTTTCTTTTTGCAGAAGATCGCTCAGCTCATCGGTCCGCTTGGCCTTTCGTTGATCTTCCTCCATGAACAACTTTTCCACATTCACCCCTTTGACAAGATGGAAGAGGATCTCAAGCAAAATCACGTCTTGCATGCTGAAGTCGTCTCCGACATTGGAGCACATTGTTAAGATAAGGGCGAAGGCATCTTGTTCCTGAAACGCATTGATTGTGGCCGATCTGGAGGTCTCTTCCTCTTCACCTTCAGCGGCCAGACGAGCACTGGTTGATATAATGGTGATGTTGCGGAGAAAGTAGAGCATCAGTTTGAGGATGCCTTCGTCTCGTGACTCGCGTTCCGATCTAGGTATCGCCATGCTCGGGAGAGCGATTCGAATGACAGCACGGAGAAGATTCGACCCGCCATATTTTAAGACACCACGCTTGTATTGAACTTGAACTTGCTGAATGTATGGGGTGTGACGATGGTGATTGACGGTCATCTGGCTATGAAATTCCACCGGCCAAGTCAAAGGCACGAGAAGTTCCACTATGCGGGTTAGCGTCAAGATTCCTGATGAACCAATCGGTCCTATCACCTACAGCATGCTAGAGCAATACGAGTCATATGCTTGCTCTTCTGTCCGCTGTTCCACCAAACCGAGAGAATGGGAAGTAGATCGCCATTAACCAGATTCGATTCTCCAAGACATCGCGCCACGTCCATTCGATTGTTCTTTTCGTCGTATAGTTTCAGCCATCGCTTGATGTCGCGCAAACATGCTAGGGCATCATCACCTAGCACATATTTATCCGCATCTTCACCATTGAAGCCTCCGAGCTAGAGATAAGTCGCGTTAGTGAGTGTACGCGTAGAATCAGGAGAACACATACGGCAGTCACCAAACTGTACACGTAGCCGCGCACATCAGGATCGACAACCTGGACATCGTGGCCGAGAGCAACCACCTCCTGCTCCATTGTAGGTTTAGTTGGTGACCTCAGATACCAGATCTCGGATCTAGAATCTCAGAATCAAATGACTCGAAAGGGAAACGCGTCGCGCCGCGTCGGTGTTTCGGAGAAACTCACCGCCCGCTTCTGCCGAGAATAGCCGATGACGTCGGACCAACATGTGAATATCTATACCATTTGGACTTTCTCTTTTCTCTTCAGCACACTATTGACTTATAATCGGAGCCATGTTCGCCTCTTCCCTTCGCTCTGCCTACTGTCGTGGCCCCGTGGTGGCTCGCAGCTTCAGCTCTACCGCCGCCACGAGCGCTGCCGAGGTCAAATCGCTAGGTGTGATCGGTGCCGGTCAAATGGTCAGTCGCATGTTCCATGCACGACATTCGAGGAATCTAATAAGTTACAGGGACTTGGAATTGCTCTTGTTGCTGCACAGAAGGCCCAAATTCCTGTCACTCTGGTCGACAGCAACCAGGCCTCCCTGGATAAGGGTCTCAAGTTTGCCGGTAATCACAGCCCCTCCTTTCATCCATGGACCTTTTGTCTTTCGAGGTGACCTGTAGGCCCTATGAACTGTATTAATCCAGTGCCGTCCTGCAGACAAGCTCCTCGAGAAAGATGTCGCCAAGCAACGTCTTACCCGAGAGGCCGCCGACGCGGCCCGAGGTCTTCTTATCCCGACACTGAAGATCGACGACCTTTCCTCGGTTGACTTTGTCATTGAAGCCGTACCCGAAATCATCGATCTCAAGCAGAAGATTTTCAGCAATCTCGCTCAGATTGCACCCAAGCATGCCATCCTGGCGACTAACACCTCGTCCATCTCTATTACCAAGATTGCGGCTGCTACGACTACCGACCCCACGGACCTGCAGGCTCCATCTCGGGTGATCTCGACCCACTTCATGAACCCTGTCCCTGTTCAGAAGGGTATCGAAATCATCCGGGGTCTGCAGACCTCCCAGGAGACCATGGATACTGCTATTGCCTTTGTTGAGCGCATGGGTAAGGTGGCCTCGGTCTCTGCTGACTCGCCTGGATTTTTAGCCAACCGTATTCTCATGCCGTATATTAACGAGTCAATCATCTGTCTGGAGACTGGTGTCGGTCGTCGCGAGGATATTGACAATATCATGAAAACTGGCACCAACGTTCCCATGGGTCCTCTGGTCTTGGCGGATTTCATTGGTTTGGATACTTGCTTGTCCATTATGAATGTTCTCCACCAGGAGACCGGTGACAGCAAGTATCGTCCTGCTGGTCTGCTGCGTCGGATGGTAGATGCTGGCTGGTTGGGTAAGAAGTCGGGCAAGGGCTTCTACGACTACTGATCGCTGTCATGCCTTGGTATGATGCTGACGAGATACTTTTCACTTTGCGATATACCTTCTGTATGCTACCGTCTTAGATCTACTGGTTCAATCGATACATAGTCAATCTGATCTCAAGTTGCTGTTCTGAAAAGTATTTCTTCGTGCTTCCCAACTTATTGGCTGTTCCTTCCCAAGAGTTTTCGTCGAGAACATGTGTCGCTGCTGCCGTTCAAAGGCTGCTGTCGTTCGTACAACCTAGCCGGGTGCACTGCTGCAGAACCCGCTGTATCATTCACTGGTGGGTCGGAGGCTGATGAAGTAGTACCCGGTGGGCTATATGGTTGAGTCGCCGCTGACGGTTGCGCAGAAGCTAAAGTCTTAGGGTCCATAGCGAACAATCAGGACTCTCTTGTCAACCTTGGATCGATCGCGGGTCTTTCTCAGGTCTTTCTTCCCGTCCAGCTCTGGACTGTCCAGCAGACATGGTAGATATAACAGGTCTTATGGGCCGCTTAGATCGAGACATAAAAGACCTCGGAGATTGTAGATCCTGCGCTGAGGATTGTTGGTTCTGTAATTTTACGGGCGATGTAGCCAATTCCAAGTTTCTCACTTGATCGTGCTCATTCTCGGCTTCTTGTTCTGCAGCCATCTCTCTCACGGGAATCATCATTGCGGTATCTTCGAAGTCTCGCCGAGTACGTTGGGCCTGACGGGCTGGCGTTGCTTCTGCCGTACTCCCGCCACGCGCAATCTCATCCTCTTGTCTTTCTGCCATCTCCATTGCAACAATCGTGACGGCGAGGTCTTCATCTTCGTCAATTTGATTGACATGGTTCAAGATCTCGACTGTCTGTCTGCAGTTGCATCCCCGCGGGCCACCGCAAATGTAACTTGTTCCATGTTAATGACGTCCTGGTTTGGTTTTGTACCTCACTCACCAGAACTCTGTACCACATATGCATTTCATATGATTGCAGCCCGCCTTCTTTGACACAATGGCGTGACAATGGTGGCATCGTTGCCAATGATGATGTCGAGCGACCTCTAGTACCGCCTCCAAGCCAGGATCCTGGGAGCAATCTCGGCGTTCGTGGGCAAGATCCCGACATTGTGAGCAAATCATTGCCCGACAGTGACAGCATTTATGTACCTTTGCACCGGGCTTCAGATCATGTGGAGGTATCCATTTCCCGCAGGTGGTTTGAGGACAATACCATCGTTCGGCTGGTGGAACTGCATCCTCGGCTGATCGAGATGTATAGAGCTTCTTCTTATAGACCTCCATGTTCATCGCCACTCGCTTGACAGGGATTACTTGGTTGCAACAGCGGACTGGAAAGAGTTCTTTGTTCTCCAAGGCTATTTCGCCCATTTTCCGAATGCACCGATGGCAGTATTTGTGTTGGCAGGGTGCGGTGGTGAGCTTTCTCAGCCGTACTTGCTTGTCGCAGGCCATGCAGTTTCTAGATACCTTAGTGGCTATGGGCAGATCAATTGGAGAACTCACTCTTTACTAGGTAAAACGATTCTGACTACTTTCTTGAGTCTCTCGTAGAATGCCATCTGGTAATGTTGGGTGTGTCCTGGGCTACCTCGGCCGATAGTCGCTTTCGAATTAGGCGGTGCAGTTCCTTGTTCAGTGTCTGCAGCATTGAGGCTTTCTTCATTGTAGATAGTCTTGCCGCCAGATATCGGTCTGACTGTCGCAGTCAGCTCTGGGTTCAACCTATTAGGAAGCATCGGTGAAAGATATGCCACGGCCGAACAAACGCATGCCGGGAGCATTGAGGCCAATGAACTCGTAGGTCGTCCGTCGCTCATTTTCACCCTATTGATTAGATTTCACCGCTGGTTGTCACTGAGTATTTTTCGTCCAATGATGCTTTCATTCATTAGCTTTTCATTTATGAAGATTGCCAGCAGGTGTCCAAGTGTCTCACAATCATATAGCAAAGCAAGACACATCGCCATTGCAACTAATTCAACGAGACTGCCCTCGTGCCTGAAAAGCAACAATTCTGGCCAATGACTATCCTATGACCCTTCGATCCCCTGAGAACATCAGATAGCCTGGTAGGGGCTTCATTCTTCAACTATGGTTACTATTGTTAGCCGAACCGCCCTGTAATCCTCTGTAGACTGAACGTGTCAGCATCGCGTCATACCGTTGGAATAGTTTACAAAGATCTTAGGCATCTTTTCTGACCTTAAAATATTACCTCAGTACTACTGTTGACGGACCAGGGAAAGACTCGTAGAGACCATGGTACAATGCTATAAATCTTCGATAGAATACCACCACCTAAACAAGGGTATCATTAAACATTCAAATTGCCTTCGAGTTCAAGGCTCCCAAACTCCTGAAATGAAGATTTATCATGACTTTTGCTCAGTCAAAGGTTTAGATGGTGCCGGCGAAACGTCGTCCCGCCCATCCAGATCCATGCTCCTGATACTCCTGGCGAGTAATGGCAACTCGACCGAGCTCCTCTCGGTTATTGGCAAGGCGCACCCCGCCTAGCCAAGTCGAGCGAACAGGACTATTACATGTGTGTTAGTGTACAAAAGTGACTGGATACTCAAGAACCCAAGCCAACTTACTCAGTAGCCCGACGCACCCTAACAACACAGTCCGACGAGGCAACTTGGCGTAATTCGGTCTCACTATGAAAGATGGTCAGTAACGCCATATGAACATCATCGCATAACCAGGAGGCTTACAGTCGCTCCATAAAGCCTGGGATAGCAGCATTGCCACCAACAACCAGCACATTTGCTAAAAAGGCAACATGTAATCCAGCCGGTAAGACAGACAAGCTTTCCATAATCATATCTGGAATACCAGCCTGCTTCATGCCTATATCGCCCGGAGTAAACAAAAGTTCCGGAACAGCAAAGCGTTCATTGCCCAGAACTAATACATCCTCCGAGAGCACTTCAGCACTTAACCCAGATGCCGCACCCTTCTTCTTCTTTGCATGCAAAAGCGGATCATGGGGCCGCATAAAACCCTTCTTGCCGGCATTCGGATCAGGAAGCACAAAATCCACCACCACGCCTTCTTCAGTTTGAAGCTTTCGGTTGCCTTTCCAGGTACGTTCCATGTCACCTTTGAAGTCGTTGCTCACGAAGCACACAGCTTCTTTGACTTCGTTCATGATATAAGTCTCGTCCACCATGTTATATTGTCGCATCGACACGATTTCTTTGAGATAATTGGTGAGGTGTTTCCCACCGATGTCAAGACGGCGCACTCCGCGCTGGAGAGCTTGCCCCTTATAGACCGGTGTCACCGTGGTATGCGAGTACCCTGAATCAACAACAAGGAGGCAGTCGGCGGGCAAAATCTCAGACTCGGATTTCCCAGTGAGAGTGTCTCCGAATAGATTGTGGATTTCGTTCCAAGCGTTGAGCGTTGGCCCTGTGAATTCAGCAAATGATTAGCCTACCTAAAACGAATAAATTTAGTAGAAAAGCACAGCTGCTTTACCTATACACCTCGCATACCCTCCGAATCCCCATTCCTCCATAACCATCTCATCCGTATTCCGCTGCAACACCGGCAGCGTATTCGGCCCTTCAGTCAGGACAAGTGTAGTTTCCTCTGGCACTCCAATTCTGAGTCCCTTATTCCGGGCCGTCCCCTTTTCCTCGAAAAAAGACTGCTCCCATATTTCTCTCTCCGCTTCCCAGTTGACTATGTATCCCTTCTCTACTGGTCGTCGAAATGCTGCCTCGTTCCAGTCCGTGACGTGCGTTGCGAGCTGCGCGCCAATTACAATGCGATTGTCGCGGGTCTTGACAATTGCATTCGGGATTGAGGTGCATGCGGAGAGGATGTCTTCGGAGGAGAGATCAGGAGCATAGCCTGCTTTCATGTTGTACGCGCCATTGTCGAGGACGAATGTCTTTTTGGGTAAATTGCGCGATATGCTTGAAGAGGTCACGGTTGCCTTCGCAGGGGCTTTGGCTTTTGTCGTTCCCATGTTTGCAAGATGGTGAATACCGATGATGCACGAAGACAAAGTGAAGCTCCGGTGTTTGCCAAGTTTGGTTTATATTAGTGCCTTAGGCCACCATCGGAATATACTTGAACTCTGTGATCTTTCTGATTCATTATAAATTGAATGATTTACTCACCGAATACGAGATTTCAATTGACAAACATCCCTGGGCTTTTCCTTGAACAGGACGAATAGATCGAAGAACCAGAGTCTATCGCGTTTTATACACATAACCCATAGTGGCCCCGCAGAACCCTAATCAGCCCCGCGGACTTTGATGCCTCTGCGCCCAAAATTTCTCCCCTGCTCCTCAACTCTCGAAACAACCACAGTGGCCGCGCCACACCTCCTCAAAATGGCCAAACAACTCGCCACTCTTCTATTAACAACCCTCAACCTAATCGATCAATTCCAAGAAACCGTCTCGTCATCCGTCCGCACCGACCAGCCCTCTTCCAAAGATGCCCAGGCCCTACCCCTCCTCTCCGCTTCGTCCGCCGGCCTTAAAGCACAGGTGACGAAGCTATCGCTTCTGACCATTACCTCACCTTTCACCCACTCGGCTGTGACCGGTGTATTGCGCGCTTGCAATGACTCCGTCCTCCCTTCGTTGGTCACGGCAGCGATGCTGGTGACGCCGGCGGATTATACAAAGGCGTTCCAGGCGGAGGTTTGTCTACTTGTGCGCGCGGCACTGAGTGAGCTCAGAGCGCTTGTTGTGCTTGTCAAGGAGGTTTTCGAGAAAAAGGAGAAGGAGAGATTGGAGGATCCGAAGAAGAAGGAAGGAGAATTGGTGAAGAGTGAGAAGGAGGCTGTTACGCGTGCTACGGGGCGCGTCTGGGATTCCTGTGATGCTGTGGCGGAGGTTGCGACGAAGGGTGTTGTTGGTTTTGTTATGCATCGTGTTGAACAGTGGAGGGACCTTGTAAGGGACGCCGTGCAGGAGATTGAGGATTGGGATCCGGAGGACGATGATGATTTCTTTGATGATCTAATGGAGGAAGAGGATAAGGACGACGATGATGATGACGATGACGAAGATGACGAAGAGGAGACTGCTGCGCTGAAAGAGCAGAAGACGAACACACTTCGTTTCCTGAAGCCTATTGCTCAGGTCTACCCTTCCATCGCTACCAATAGGTTGAAGAATGCTGGGGACGCGCCTTTGTCTTCAGCTGGCGGTGTCGCCAAATTGGAGGCACTGATGTTGAATCTGCAGAGTATACCAGAGCAGGTTGACGAGGCGGCGGGAGCCCTGTATGAAGCCAACATGGCCAAGTCGGCGAAGTTTTTGAAGAATGCTCAGAAGCATGCTGCGGAGGCTGTTGCATCAGTTGCCTCGCCATGGAACGAATTTGAAGCCGGGGACAAGAAAGTGATGGACAAGTTTTCGATCTGGTCGAGTGCGTGGTCCAAGGTCATGGCTGAAGTGAGCAAGCCGATTGATGCATTCGCAACTGCATAGATCAAGATAATAATGTACATGGAGCGAATATATTGCATACTCAAAACGAATGCTTGTCCGAGTGATGGATCAAGAAAGTAGAATACATTTGAAAGGTTATATACAGGGATGAAATGAAGGAAACGTTATATACGAAGCACCATCGTGTACATAGTGATTCTCCCGAAAGTGCTTTTCCACGACACGTCTAATATTCCTCAGCCTGAGCTTTTTCACGCTCCCACTCGGGCAGTTCATTCTCGCGAATATGCTTCATCAAGAAGTCAAGAACTTCATCGGTCCCTTTGGCGACTGTCTGCCATCTAGGAACCCGGAAACGGTTGCCTGCAACCTCAAAGCGTCTCAAAGCCGTTCCATTGCCCCAATTTTTAGGGTTGCGCTCAGAACCAAGCAGCCCAATCTTAGGTGGTAAATAATCAATATCGTTGTTGCTGACATCGAGAACCTGAAGGCCCTGCACTGCCTCGAAGTCCAGGCTTCCAAGTCTGTTGTCAGAGGCTAGTAATGTCTTGAGACCTGGGAAAGTTTCACGGACATGCGGCAGGGCTCCCTTCAGGCGGTTGTTGGCCACGTCGAGTAAGTTGAGCAACGGCGCTTGAAGATTGGTCAAAAGAGAGTCCAGCGAGGTTAGACCAGCGGCACTCAAGTTGAGAGTCTGTAATTTTGGAAGCTCAAGCGATGAAGACAGGAGCTTAGAGCTGTCCAATGGATTATAAGAAAGATCAAGATCAATCAAGCCCTGGGCGAGCAGCCCCAGTGCCGAGATGGGGAAGCATGACAATGCGTTATGCTGTAGATAAAGGCAGCGGACATCGTCTGCGCTGATCAGTTCCAAATTTTCGGTATCCAATTCTGTAAGTTCTGAATATGATCTATCGATGATACCTCCAGGCTTGACCTTCCATGCATTTTCCCATTCTGGGGTTTCCGGTGCGAGGGTAAACTGGGTCGCAACCGAGCCCTCGTCATCGGTGTCCTGCAGGTCAGGTTCGCATTTGTTTCGGAGATGCTGTATAATCTCTTCGGGTCCCATGCTCAAGAGCTTGCGGTCACGAAGTGGATTGTTACCGATCTTGAACGAAGAAAGGCTTGCCATGAGCCCGATCTTCTCATCTAATTGGACCAGATTGTTCGCGGTAAAGTCAACGCTTTTGAGGCTCTTCAGTTTAACGAGTCCTTCCGGGAGTTGAGTGATACGATTGTCTTCTGCTGACAAGATCAAAAGTGATTGCCATGAAGAGACGCAAGGTAGATGTTTCATGCGATTCACGCCCATGTAAAGGTTCTGGAGGCTGGGCATGACAAGCGCCTCATTGGCTGCTAGTGATTCCACAGAGTTGCCAGCAATATTGAGAGACTGCAGAGTCTCCAGACGATCCACAGACTCCGGTATCAGTGTCCCCTGGAGCGAATTTTTGGGAGCATTAAGGGTTCGCAGCGGGAGTTTGCTCAATGCTTCAATAGGCAAAGATGTCAGCTGATTCCCACCTACGTCCAACGTTTTGAGACTTGTCAATTCTTTCAATCCTTCAGGCAGCGATGTGATCCCATTGCCACGCAGATCAAGAGACTCCAGCTGGCGGAGACGGCCAATTTCGGAGAAGAAAGGTCCACTTAGTTGATTATTGGCCAACTTTAGATCCGTGAGAGATGGTATCTCCAAAATGACGTGAAGCTTGTCCATGCTCATGGCATTATTGGACAAATTCAAGAAGCGTAGCTGGTGTAGTCGTCGGATACCCATTGGGACAGACTTCAGCAGGTTTCCATGAAGGTCCAGGGATTCCAAAGCACCAAATTGAGGGCCCCGCTCCTCGCTCTCCGGATCGAGGCCCATCAGATCGATGTCAGGGAAAGTGGCATCCGCCACCTCTTGCAGCTCATTGTCCGCAGCGATGAATTTGACCAGATCTACGTTTTCGAACCAATTTTCTGCATCGGGATCGAATACATACATATCAATCACCACTCTCGGGATTTCCTTCAAAGAAAGAGCAGCAATATTCAAAGTACCCGATTTCCGTGCGCTCTCCACGCGTTTCTTAATCACAGAAGTGTCTGAGCCCTTGGAAAACTGATTGAAGGGATCTTCGGTATCGATACTGTCCAACGGGGCAACAGCCATCTTATGAGGTGCTGTCTCTGACTTTTCTTTCGAGACCGCCGCCTTTCGCGCAGCCTTTGCCTTGGCAATGGTGTCTCGAAGAGCGTTTGATGACTTAGAGACTTTCCTCGTTTCACTTTCCGCTTGTTGTTCTGGAGTAAGTTCATCCTGTGTGGATGCAGCCGATACATATCGTGAGGAACTTCTTGGAACTGCTGAGGGAGTTTTTGCTGTTGATGGTGAGTCTGTCCGAGGCTTTCTCGTCTTGTGTACTTGGAGTGGTCGCTCTGGAGGTCCCATGTCTGACAGCGTGGGTTTTGACAACATTTTCCCAGGGGAAGAACGAGCGGGCGTAGCTTGAGTGGGCGCTTTGAGCATGCTTTTTCTGCCCGGGATCGTCTTTTTCGGCGTAACACTATTGTCGAAGCCACCATTTACAACCGCAATACTTTGTCTCGCCGACGGCAACTTTAGTCTCGTGCGGGTTTCACTAGTATCCGAAATGGGGTTCGTCGGCAAAGAAGAAGCAGATGCTACCGACATGTGAGACTGGGATGGAAGGCGAAGTTTGGGGACAGGCTGTGCTAAGACGTCGCCGGTCCGTCCAGAGGATGACTGTGACGGCGATCGCGAATAAGAGGACACATTTGATGGTGTCCTTGATGGAGAACGAATTGGGCTGGTGCCATTGAAGAAGCTTGATTGTCTCACGGAAGCCGGTGAGGGTGGAATATTCGAAAGTGTCTCGATTGTCCGATCCGACAGAGAACGACCACGGGCTTCGTCGTCATCTTCTTCCTCCCCGGTAGTCACGTCGTCTGAGATTTTTATTCTGCTCACTTGTCTTTCGAGCTCTATTTGCGTGGGCAAATCTTCGCGGATGACTTTCGTCGGGGTTGAATAGCGTGGAGCAGGCTTCTTGAGAAGGGATTCGCGTGACGGTCTTCGCAGCCGGCTATGGTCCAAACCAGGATCCGCCTGCAGTCGGTCTCGAGATGGTGATGGCCGGAGAGTTCTTGATGCTGTAGAGGTCGGCAGAGGTAGTCTCGAAGTCGGGCGCGGGAGACCACTCGCAGGACGAGCTGCGGTCCCAGACTGACCGTCCATTCTGGCGAGGAATTGGGATGGGACAGAGTTATGGACGCCACATGTCAAAGCAGAGTCACCTCTGGACTAGAAAAATGTAGGTGGGGAAGCACAAAGCACCAAAATATCCCACCTTCCCAAAGGCTAATTCGGGGAGACTAGATAAGCTAGCGAAGCCAGAGAATGGAGTAGAAGCCAAAGATTGTTTACATTTGACGCGATGGCGGCCTAAGGCAGCAACTCCATATGGTTCGTTCTATTTCTTCTTTTCCAGTTTCTATTTTCATGATATCTACTGTCACACCTTGCATATCTGTTTCATGTTGTTATGTCTAGTGGAAAGAGGTTAGAGGCATGGGTCCTAGCCGCTGTCAAAGAGCCAAATCCATTTTGTTTGACCCATTACCGCGTGGCACACCGCGTTTGTCTCTGAGACTCCACCGATCGTAAGAGATCACGATGAGAGCTATGTCATTTTGACTGCACGAGCCACAATAAGAGACGAGTACCTGGATGCTTCACCCATGATGATGATACGGAGATTTATTTTTGCTCTCTTTCACAAGAGACCCGACAGCTACGGAAATTGGTCTGATCATGTATTTAGATTTCATCTCGGCACCAGTCAAGCCATGCTCATACTGAACAAATGAATTGATAGATTTCCGAGCCCAGTACTGGGATTGCTAGAGTGCCCATGTAGTGTCCCATTGCAAGTCCAGCACTGTAACCTCTGTCGCTTATGGCTTAGTGGACATTCCTCGATCCTTGGAATGTGTTCCACGGCGTCTAGTTCAATCTATATCCTACAAAGTTGTCTAGACATTCTGTGCCAGGTACCTTAGATTGCTATACCCACCAGGCTGCTCAATTTAAGGGCTATGATGTAGGTACAACGCAAAGCTTATCGGTTGCCAGACCAACGTTCGTCGTTCGCAGCGGCTGTTTACTTGCCCTGAAGATCCCGTGACTGGTCTAGCCGCATGGGGCCTGGTGGATCCGATTTTGCAGGTCCTGATTGGGTCCATTCTATAAATGGTTGGCTGAGGCTGGGTCTCTGCCCAGCCGCATTTCGCATCGGCTGTTCCCAGCCTCCCAGCCCCCCTCCTCCACGATATCAACCCAAAACGTCCCACACATGTTTCTCCCTTTCACTCATCCCTAACTCTCCACCTTGTTGACTGTCATTTCTGAAGCTCCGATTCAGATCTGGATTTATACAGCATCTTCCATATTCTATCTCCTATCTCTCCGGTATGCGCCAGACTGCTCATCGCCGCCCCATTAGTGATAACCGATAACTAACGAGGACTGCAGTGCGTGGACTGTTCCCAACGGTCGACCCTTGCTGTCTTATCCACTTCACTACATCATCGGCCATGTCTGGGCCTACACACCATTCTCAAAGTCCGCTCGCTTCGCCGGCTGAGATCCTTGCCCCGGCGACACCAATCAAGAGAGCAACTTTGTCTCCGTCCCCCGACTTGAGTGCCGCCATCAACCGGTCCTCCCAGTCGGACAAGAAGTTCCTTTCCCCGCCGCCGCTTTCATCTTCCGACATGACACCTCCCCCTTCCGCTCAAATTCCGGGTGCGCCTCTCCGCCGATCCCACTCTCGGTCTCTCAGCCCCTCTCTCATCACTCCGGTGGACTTGGGCAAGTCTCTTTGCGATGCTTACGGCGCATCGGAGAATCTTCCCACGGTCGAGGACATTGACAAAGCCAACGAGACACAACTTCGCATCATTGCCAAGGATCTCCTCGCTGTGGCCCAAGAGTCCCGCATGTCCGCGCTTCACTTCAAACTTCAGAATAGCCTGGTCTCGTTCGCCAGTAATGAAGCCGTCAAGCGCGCCGAGGTTGAACACCAGCTTGCTAAGCGCGAGGTCGAGATTCTTCAGAGCGCAGAGTACCGCAGCCGCTCGCGGCCTGCTGAGCCTATCACACCCAAGCAGTCTTTCTCTGCTGATGACTACACGACCGCCGTGCAGCGGTCGCAAGATTTGGAGAATATGAATGCCGTCTTAGATCGACGACTCCGGAATGCCAAGCGCGCGATCGATGATGCCGCTGCACAGACTGCAGAACTTACCGATCAGAACAACATGTTAAAGAAGCGCATCGAGGAAAACCGTCGACACTTCTCCCAAATCTATAGCTACGGCTGCTTGTCGCCTGGCATGCAGAACGAGCTACACACTATTTGCCGAGGCGAACACACCGACGGACTTGCTGCCCTCCTTTTCGCAGACAAGTTCACGAATCACATCCATGAGCCTCAGGGTTCATATGGTCCTCCCTCCTCAGTTCCTGTCACTCCAAGCCACCCTCAATCTGCTCGTCAGGAGCGTTCGTTCATGACACCTGCTCAAAACAATCAGTACGATAGTGATAGCACTGTCTCTCTGTCGGGCGGGGAGGCAGATGAGGACATGCGACACCCTCAGATGCGGACAACCGCCCCCAGAACGAGCACTTTGCTTCAAACGAAGCTATTTGGTCAAGTCAAGAAGCCCGGTGTGTCACGACCTCAAGCACACAAGCGAAAGGCCAGCTCCGAAGAAGATGGCACCGTCAAGAGATCTAAAAAGGGCGCAGTGGGTCTCGGAATCCACTCTTAAATTGCCCTTTGCATCTGCATATGATTGATGACCTAACGCTGCTGCCTCATCGGCTTACTTGCTACGACTTGCCTCCAAATTACGACTGATGAATGATCATGGCGCCTCTGTTAAATAGCGACTGAATTTCGTTTTGTTTCTGCTTTTTTTTTTTTTTTTGAGACTTGGTGCTACCTCTCATTTTCAAGGGTATCATCCACTGGTACGGCGTTTCAAATCGGAACTTTGCAATATGGGCTGGCTGCCTTGATGGACTCGATTCGAATCGAGTTTCATCAGCAGCCGGGAAGCCCTCAGAGCACGGACACAATGGGAATTTGCAAATGCATACCCAGATCGGCTGTAAAGTAGGAATAGAATTCAAACCATCACCATCAAATCACTTTTTCATCTGGTAGACTCTCATGATCGATCCGACTGAAGCAGGTCGGTCATTCGCATTCATTACGAACTTTGTCAATGTTCACACTAATCTACTTTTGTCCAGCTTCATTTGGACTAATCAACATCTGTCTGTCACGTGGTGAAGTGTGAGCTGAGTCAGCGTGGCAGGTTAGGGCTCGCTAAGCGAGGCGGTGAGTGGGGGACCGGGTGCCACACGAAAAATAGCAACTTCAGTTTCTGCCGTGAAGGGAGATTTGACCAGCAACCCTCCGACGACCACCACCCGGCTCGACCCCAACCGTCACCATGGTGCGTACCCCTCGATTTCTGTGCTGCGAAGATGGACTGGCTTGATATTCTGAATGCTTGGACGATAATCTTTGCGGCATCTCTGTGCTGGACGTGGAACAATGTTGGCTGATGGACTTCTCTGTGGGATTATAGGTCGCGCACAACAACCAGATCCAGAAGAACCGTGAGTGACCCTGACGACCACGATTCCCTGTGCTCGCTTGGAATTTGTCAACGACGAATGGAATCGCAAAAGAGTGACTGGTCAATGTGCTAATTCATTTTTGCAGACTTCCGCAAGGATTGGCAGAAGCGCGTCCGCGTGCACTTCGACCAGGTACGACTTCGATTACTCCCCCTGATGGGTTTCCTTTCTCGCCGATCGACATTACAAACGACCGGCTTTTTTTTGAGGAGAAAATTTTCATAACCGAATTTGGTGGACTAACATGCGCCCATCTAGCCCGGTCGTAAGCACCGCAGACGTGAGAACCGTATCGCCAAGGCCGCTGCCGTCGCTCCCCGTCCCGTCGACAAGCTGCGTCCCGTTGTGCGCTGCCCCACCAACAAGTACAACCGCCGTGTTCGTGCTGGTCGTGGTTTCACCCTGGCTGAGCTCAAGGTAAATTCGACTGGAAACTCTGTGTGGGAGAACATCTGCTGATGTACTATGTTTTTTGAACTACAGGAGGCCGGCATCCCCAAGAAGCTCGCTCCCACCGTTGGTATCTCCGTCGACCACCGCCGTACCAACTACTCCAAGGAGTCCCTGGTTGCCAACGTTGCCCGTCTTCAGGACTACAAGGCCCGCCTGATCCTCTTCCCCCGCAAGAGCGGTCAGTTCAAGAAGCTCGACTCCTCCGCTGAGGACGTCAAGGCCGTCAAGGCTTCCCTCGCCGAGGGCAAGACTGAGGGCTACGCCACCCGCGTCGAGGCCACTTTCCCCATCGACAACCTCTCCGCCGGCAACGCCGTCACTGAGGTCAAGCGTGACTCCATGCCCAAGGTCGAGGGTTCCGTCTACCGCCAGCTGCGTGACGCCCGCGCCGACGCCCGCAACCGTGGCCAGCGCGAGAAGCGTGCCAAGGCCAAGGCCGACGAGGAGTCCGCTGCCAAGAAATAAATGTGTTAATTTTCCGCTGCTGATGATGATGATCGGGTCGGTTTTCGGGTCGGGGATGAGTGTACTGTGGCATGGCGTGGCGCCTCTTCCTTTTCTCTCAAACTGATTCCCTCTCTTCCCCCTCCTCTACCCTTTGCCCCCTTTGTCTCTAAAAAAGAACTGGAAGATCCTCTGAAATGCAAAACCGCCCAATTTTCTCAAGTTTTCATTCGCTGTTTCGTTGTTCGGTGTTTGTAAGGGTTGGTATCGGCCCAAAAATGGCCGGTCTTTTCTTGTGGAGGATCGAGGGTTGAGGAGGTTTGGAACCTTGGTCTGAGAGGCTGGAGAGACCCATGCTTGTCGCTCATTAGAGAGCTTCATTTGCCTCATGAATGACAACAAAAAGATTTCAATGTTCCAGTCTGCTTCAGGTCATCCGTAGTTGTATTGAAGATACTCTTTAATGATTTTGCATAGTCCTTATCGCCCAGATATATATCTGCCACATGTATAGAGCGCTCCATCGTGCAAATGCTCCAGAGCTCAGATGCTTCCTAGAAGAGTATCTCCAACTGGCCAAGAACGACAGGCAAATTTTTTAAAACATCCAACGCGGATCCTAAATTTTATCAGACTGCTTGGTATCGTAAATCACTGCATATCCCCCTTGCGCCAACGCTAAGAGGAAAAACAAAACATCAAACTCCGAACAAAGCACCAAGAGCCCCATTAGTGGCCCGTAAAATAGTATTGATATGCACAGTACCAGTCACGCCTTTCGTACTGCTAACACCCCCCTGATGTAACAGTCCATGGAACAATTTCTTAGCCTCGTTATTGATCCTTTTGCTAGACCCACCATTACCATCTGAAACAGAGACACTGAGCTCTGGTCGTAGCTGAGGCTCGCCGGTCCAATCATCCATGACCAATGTGTTTGAGAGAAGTACATGGGTACCGCCGCCAGAAGATTTGGACTTGATGACCATGGTGCTGCGCTCGAGGTGAGGGGCTAGTCGTCGGAGTTCAGAAGCCGTAATGACTCCATTTTGAGGTTCACCTAGGTCTTTCCGGCCACGGGCTGATATTTCTGTGCCATGCTTATGCTCGATCTGGGCCCATAACTGGGCACGAGATACTGAAGCCTCCCAGTACCTGTTGATGCCCCAGCATAGCGTTGCCACGTCGAGTTTGAGAAGTGGATTGGCTAGTCGAGATTCAATCCATTGACGCAGACATTCGGGGACTTTGCGCTTCTTGCTCTCATTTCCTGTTGGCACGGACAAAGATGTCAGGCAATGTGTCTCCGGGTGGATTTCGTATACGACGGAAACGTTAAACAAAGATGATGGGAAGGGAGATGGGGCGGTGAATGATAGTGTATGAGTCTCGATGAAGCCAGTCGTTTCGGACGATGTGCGAGTTGTGTGTGCTCCAAGAGCTAATGGAGCGAAGGCTGTGAGGTATGGCAGCGACTGCGAAGATTCCTTCAACGCAAATGGATTCGTCGGTAAAGGCGAGTTTTCACGGGTCTGGCGGGGCATATTGGCAGCGAATGGAAGTAATGTCGAGAGAAGGGATGACACAGGAACTGGGGTTTGTTTCGGTGCTGGAAGATTGATATGCGAGGACTCCTCAGCGAGAAGAGCCAGGAATCTGCCGAGGTCCTTGGTGTTGCCCATCAGATTCCTGTCAGATTCGACCTTCCCAGTCCACTTGGTCAATTCCTCCACGTCATCCTTGAGGCTCCTGAGTTGCGCGGCAAGATTCTTGCGCAGCTTCTGCTTCTCGAGAATCGCCAGTGACAGTTCGTCTGGGGCGATACTATCGTCATCGGTGCTCTCCTCGGTGCTAGGATTTTGAAATTTCAATGACTTCAAAGGACTTGATTGGAAATGCTCGACCGTCCGTCGCTTCTTCCTTTTCTCATGTCTCGTAGTAGGACTGCTGCTCAATGGCCCCATCGGTCTGTCGGGTGCCTTCTCGAGGCCTAGCTGTGTCGGGGTCGGGGGAAGTTCAGGTTCGAGAGGGTCCTCGTCATTGAAAGCATTGTCTATGTTGACGCCCGCTTCTTCTTCAAATTCTCGTTCGTTTGTCGCGCTGCCCAATTCTCGCGCCAACTGGCTCTCGGGCGTGTCCTGCTCCGGTGGCGGCAACTCTCTTCTGACTGGGGACCCGAATGTGAAGTCCCCAGGAAGTATCTTTTTGGACAGTCTGCGAGCAGGCTTCGAAAATGCCTCAATTCCACTTGCGCGTCTGCTGGGAGACAGCGTCGGCACAGTAGCAGAAGCTCGAGGCGCTTTGAGTGGACTTGAAGGACCTAGTGAAGGTCGAAGAGCTTTGCGGTCGCGAAGTCCGACAGCCCTTGGGTCCGGCTGCTCTGACCGACCCTGTTGACTTCCCCTACTTGTTGGTCGCTGAGGAGGAGATCTGCTGAGTGCGCGTTCGAGAACTTCGGGGTATGATCTGGCTAGGCTTGATCTTGTTGGGGATTGAAACGATGGACGATTTGAAGAACGCGTCCCTTCGCGAGTCGCAAGCGACTGCGACGCGCTAACAGCGACGCCAGATTTCTCGCCAGTCTTCCTGCGTTTTGGCGGCGAGTCCATACTTGCGATCAATTATATTTACGGGCTTATTCTCGACTCGCGCCCACCCGGAAACGATAAACAACGGCGTTTGCAGTGTTTGCACCTATGACCTCAATCCCGACGTCGAGGGATCCTCTTTCTTCCACACACGATGGAGTGTCTTGCGGCGGGCAGACACTCGCTTCAAAGGGCGAAAGCCTTTTCTGTACCTCTCTCACATCGGTTATTGTCCCACTCTTCTCCGCGTCAACAATATGCTTTGATTTCGACTCCTCGGCGCATGGGCGCCAATGACCGAGCCGACACCCACAATCCGCACGAATCCTCGGAGGGAACCAACTCCAAAACCGGTACAAAACTGAAGCACACCCAGGTGTATCCCTTGTCTGGATACTACAAGCTGGTTTTAAACGGTCGCTCGCCCTATGAAGGCCGCGCCGCTTCCGAACGATTGACCACCGTCAAGCCCGAGGATAAGTCGCTACCCGCGTCGCCGAGCGAAGCGCATACACCCCGAGACAGAATGGCAATTGTGTTTGGCACACGTCTTGCAGGTCCAGGGCGCCAATCACGCTACAATCCTGGGGAGACACCGCCAGAGCATCTGTGGAAGACCATCAATGGAGTGCCCATACCGCCCCGTCCCGACGAACCCGACAATTGTTGTATGAGTGGTTGCGTCCACTGTGTGTGGGATGACTTTAGAGATGAGATGGAGGATTGGGCTGCACGAGTCAGTAAGGCCAAGGCCAAGGGAGGGCCCGAGAAGGGAACAATGGACATGCGTACTGCGCCCCGAGCAGAAGTTGACTCGGCAAGCCAGAGTATGGATGATGATGGGGGAGGGAGTGCTTCCAATTGGTCTGCACCGAGTCAAGATGACGAATTGTTTTCCAGTATCCCAGTGGGTATTCGAGAATTCATGAAGACGGAGAAGAAATTGCGGATAAAACACCAGAAAGAAGCTTCGGCCTGATATTTGTGAATATTGTTTCTTTCTCGGGCTCTGGGATTTTATACCCTATGCCATTTATTGGGGGGGGGGGGATTCAGAGAAGATTTGTGGGCGTCGTGCCAAGTATATAAGATATATAGATAGAGTGTACATAGAACATGACCACGACGCAATAAATGAGCAATCAAATTAACAAGTAGACTCCCCGAGCTTCTCGGTAAAGTCTTGAATGTGTCGCTACAGGAGCCACGATGATATTATTACTTCAAAAGTTCGAGATCTCATAGTTTAAGCCTACCCGACGGCGATTACGGCGATGCCAAGCCCGTTCGCCGCAATCGCGGGTTCCAACTTTTTTCCTCCACAAGACAACTCTCGCGTTTGCGTTACACCGGTGCTTGGAATCGCATGGATTCCATACTACTTCGCTCGATCACATCTCTAGAGCCTGCTCGGAGACTTTTCCCACAATGTACGGCCCGTGATCTCGGACCCTACTGAAACTCCTACTCGCAAAATGTCGACGAGTATGAGCGCATACAACTGTATGCGCTCTATCAAACGAGTCCGCCCTTCCCCCTCAAAATGACCGCTCCGTCGAACTACCCCAGTTCACTACCAGTCCATTTAGACAGTTCTCGCCATTTCGACGAGCGACACACGCCAACTCCCGGACCACCTCCCCGACTTGGAACTCGATAGATCGGAAGATACACAATAGAAGGGGCGTTGTGACCAAATCCACGCGAGAACTGTGGCAGTCTACAGCAGGCAACTTTCTGTCCTCTACGATACACTCATCCGGCGCTCGGGGGCTTGTCACTACGTCTGTGTCGAGATCTCAGACTGCCACCGTAGAGTCTGACCAACCTCTAGAGGCCATATTAGAAGATGCATATCCGGGGACAGACGAGGACTTGTCTGAACCTGAGCAAAAAGTCAAAAGGAAGGAAATCAGGTTCCTCCAACACGTGTGTCGGCAGTCGCGCAATCTGTGGTTGGAGTTCAAATTCTCCGAATTGGCCCAATTATTCGGCGAGGAGACCTGTCGTGCTGTCCTTCATATGAAGGGCCAGGAGAAAGTGGCAGTGACGTGCTCAGCGCCGACAAAAGTATGTTCTTATAATTCAATGCAATGCATATTCTAACTGAGTGACCACCAGGAAGACGCAGAGAGGAATGCTTTCAACCTCCTGATTGTAAAGCTCAAGGAAACTGGACTTTGGGAAAGGCTTTGTCCGCCTAACGCTGAACCTCGAATTGACATCCGCATGAATGAAGACCTTCTTTTTCACATCAGACATTCGCAGAAGAAGCTTGACTCAGCAAGAAAGGCCGTTTTCAAAGTATTTGGGGGGAGAGCCCGAATATCTCGCCTTCGAAGGATAAGAGAGTCAAGGTCTCAAATTCATATCGTGAGAAGAGGTCCAAAGCCTTGACAGATTTACTGGAATCCATTCGCAGGTCTAACGACAAGCATACACTTGCCATTCGATCGGTCAAGGCTGGTTTGCCAGTGAACAAGCTCAAACAAGACATCCTGAAACTCGTCAATGATCACACATACAGCATTATTGTTGCTGAGACTGGTTCTGGAAAATCGACCCAGGTTCCTCAAATCATCTTAGATGATGCAACTGACAGGGGAGAGGGAGGACTTTGCAATGTTATCTGCGTTCAACCGAGGCGGGTAGCAGCGCAGATGCTTGCACGACGAGTTGCCGAGGAAAGACATGACAAAACAGGCACAATGGTTGGTCATATGGTCCGATTCGACCATCAGATGCCAGCCAAGAGCGGTGCTATCACCTATTGCACTACGGGTATAATGTTGAACATGTTGCAAAATCCCAACGGTCCTATCAGCTTGTACTCCCACATCTTGCTCGATGAGGTCCATGTTCGCGATGTTGGGATTGATTTCGTGATGCTACTTCTGAAGCGCCGCATCAATCAGTTACGGGAGACTGGAGCCCCTGTGCCTAAGATTGTTGTGATGAGTGCAACGCTGGACGTTGATCTTTTCTCATCCTATTTCCTCAATGAAGGGCCTAATGGAACACTTCTCCCTGCTCCACACATTTCCATTCCCGGACGCCAATATTTTGTGAAAAGGCATTATCTTGACGAGTTGCTTGAGGTCTTGAAGACTTCACCTGATTCAAAACCCTTGTCATCTCTATTGGAAGAACGAGAGACCGTGACTTTCATTGAGGATCAATACAAACATTACCCTTCATCTGTTGCCGAGGATTCTTCAGAGGCCGATCTGGAAGTTCCAGGCGCCAACATGGAGGATCGGAGGAAAGAGGCTTCTTTCGAATCTTCTCCCGACTCGGTTGTTGTGAGGACTCCCGGTGAAGATCCGACTATTCCCATTGGTTTGATTTGTGCGACTATTTTCAACATCCTGAAAACCACCCAAAGCGGTGCCATTCTGGTCTTCCTCCCGGGCATGGCTCATATTCTCGGTGTAGAGCGCATGCTTCATGGTTCCGCGGGTAGCATGGAACTCGACCTTCAAAACGAAAAACTGTTTCGCATCCTGAAGTTACATTCCGAACTCCCAGAAGAACTTGCAAAAGTAAGCCTCAAAGTGCCCGGTGGATGCCGGAGGATCCTGCTGTCAACGGACATTTCTGAGGCCTCTCTGACGCTTCCGGACGTTGAGTACGTGATTGACGCTGGGAGAGTGAATCAATTGTTTTCCAGTCACAAGTCGCTTTCCAACCGTATGGCCCTGAATTGGATCAGTCGGTCTAGCTCCTCTCAACGGGCAGGCCGAGCCGGTCGAGTCAAGAATGGGCAGTATTTCTTCCTCGGTACTCAGCGTTGTTATGATTCTCTTCGAGTCACCAATACTCCAGAGATTGTGCGCACCGATCTTCAAGACATTTGCCTACGTGGAAAGCACATGGTCCCGGAATTATCCATTTCAGACATTTTGGGTGAAGCCAGTGAGTCGCCACACAGAGACAATGTCGACCTAGCCGTGGAGTCTCTGGACCACCTGGGTGCACTACAGCAGAACGAGGAGATAGCGCCCCTCGGCGAACTCCTCGTCCAGTTACCTCTTCATCCCGTCCTTGGCAAATTGGTAATTCTAGGCGCTATCTTCCGCTGCCTGGATCCTTTGCTGATCTTAGGGGTTATCGGTGTTGATGGGAGTCTGTTTCAACGGCCAAAGCTTGAGGAGCAACAGATTGCGCTCCGAAATATTCGTTATGCATTTGCCAACAAATCATCCAGCGACCAGATTGGATCGATCAATGCTTTCAAAGCTACGCGGAAATTATGGAAGGAAAATGGCAAATTAGCAGCATCTGATTTTGCCTTTTTGAATTTCATTCATTTCAACAATTTCTGTGCCAGTCAAGAGGCGGCTGAGATTGTTCTTGACCGGCTGGGTCGGATGGGGATCCAAATCAAAGCCGACGACAAGGATGATCAATTCGGTGGCGCGGAGCTCAACGTCAACTCGGAAAACACCCTTCTCATCAAAACCTTGCTACTACATTGCCTGTCTCCGCGGATCGCATTCCCCAAGACCTACAAGAACGGCAATGCTCACGAATATCAGACTCACACAGAGAACAGAAAGCCAATTGTCTATGGCGTGAGCCCTAGCTGCGATGGAAACCGCTCTGGGTCTGTGGCTGTGTACGGCAAAAAGATGCAAGTTTCCCATGGTCAGATGCTCATGTCCGACCTTTCCCTCGTCAGTCCTCTAGCCGCAAGTCTCTTCGGAGGGAAGACTCAAAATCAGTGGGAAGAGCCCAAGGACGACGACCTTCTTGTGGAGGACTTTATGCCAATAAATTTCATCATGAAGGATATGGATGACATACCAGCTGTTGTGTCCCAGCGTATCGTTCACTTCCGCCATGCATTTTCCGCGGTAAGCCTTCATCTCTTGAAGGTCGTTCGTGTCTCACTAACATTGGACTCAACTACAGGCTTTGCGCGCTTACTACACGTTATTGGTGCATAAGAGCCACTTGTCTGCGGCCGATAAAGAAAAGCATAAACTCATCACGAAACTGACTAACGATCTATACACTGCCTTGATACACTCCGTCACTGAGGTCTTGAGTCGCGACCTGCACCGCATTTTCCCGCTTGAGAAACTCTCAGCTCGATGGGAAACAACCGTTCCAGATGAAGATCTTACGGAATAGATTCTTCACATTCGAAATCTTTGTACATTATTCAATAGATTATCTACATACATCATTGTATTACTCTCAATAAGCCCCGTGTATCTCAGCAGGCTGACAGTTTTCATCAAAGCTCCATATCTCGACATCCTCCATGCCAACGAAGACCACAAAGCTTTGATCCCCATGAATCCATTGGTAATTCATACCTGGTATCTCGCGTCGGACTGGGTAATACTGCAGGGTCCTCTTGGATATTGCAGTGCAAATTTGTACACTCGAGGGGTCCATCTTACCGAATGTATAGATCAAATTCCGATCAATGTAAACTGCGCCAGCAGGGGCCACATGCACGTCAACGTGGTCCCTGGTCGTATTGAATGATAAGTTGACTTTATATCCCTCTTGATTGAGTCCGGTAAGAGGCGTATCGTCGTGTACCTCGGCGATTGGACATCTATGAAACACAACGCTGCTCTGATCACGACCTATGTGCTCAAATGCCTCACTAGGGGACCATGTCCACTCAAAGGGGGCTTCAAAGGGAAGGCGCTGGTATTTAGTATGCAGGAGGTGGAATCTGTTGGAAGTGCCAATGCCATATCTTTCGATGCGCAGCTGAAGTCGACTGTCACAAGAATGTCGCCAAGGGGGATAATCAGAAATGCGCCCAGAGCTGTCGATCAATGAAGCAACTGTTAGCTCATCTTTGGCAGGACCCAATGCCAACAAGGCGACGCTAGGGCCGACTTTGAGTGTGCGAGCTGCTTCAGAGTCAAAGTCCCAGTGGACAACGTGATCTTCGAAAGCTATCAAAATTTGTTTTCCGCTTATCAAAAAGTGTGTGTAGGAACGTGATGGCAGTCGAAAAGACTTGTGTGCCAGGGTCTCGAGATCCCAAACATGGCAATACCTGTCAGCGCTTAGTTAGGATTACAAAAGAGACACAAATTGCAATTTGCATTGAATACCCTCGAATTGAGATAGCCGCAATGACTTTCTTTGAGATATTCAGCTCCGACAATTTCTCGCGATTTTCTGTCGTTAGCTGATTCTTCACTCCAGTCTGAAGATTCAGAAGTGAGATGAAAGTTCGACCCAGTGTGCCCTCCAGCCATGCATAGACATCATTAGAGTATCCAACACCACCTGATACCATCCACACATCGTGTTCCTTTGAGAAAGGCGATCGTAGTTTGAATTTTGACGTGGGCTGGCCTCGTTCCATGCGAACTCTTTTCTTGATAAGCTGTGCAGGGGAGGCCTCGTCATCAAGCTGTGCTACTGACTTGTGTCCCATGCCCGATTGAATGGCAGACAATTGTACTGTAGAAGAAGATAGAATCTCCTTCCACCGTCGTGATACCTGGGGAGATTTTTAGCCCACTGATGATATGTGGAAATGGCGATATACTTGCCCGTTGGAGCACGACCAGATCAGCCAAGTTCATATGGGCAGCCACCAATGAAACAATCTCAAGCGGTAAGTTGCCCAAAATGTCGCAATTGAAAGATACTTCATCGGCACGTGCTTTAACCTCTCGCCATTCATCTCGACGTAGTTGGTCTAGCAGTCCATGGTAGCTAAATAGTCAGCGCAGCTCCTTAAAAGGACGGATATACGTACAGTTCTCGACGATCTGAGTTTCGAATGGCACGGAATTGCTCCAAGATTTTAGGCACCTCGATGTCCATGCTTATGCAGTCCACCAGAGCAGATGTGTAGATGTGTAGATGCGCGCCTGCTCTTTATCGTAGCTCTCACCGCCTTCGATACGCTTATCGCAAAAAATGTTGCGCATCGCTTTTCACTCTTTCTCAACTCGCTTTCCAAAAGAATGGCTGCATCAAAGACTGAGTCGGACGTGATTCTCAATCGCGCAAATGTCGCGCTTGCGCGCAGCCAGCGGCTCGTCTCATCATGGCTGCCCGCGCAGACCGACGACGAACTGTCCCACGTCAAGTCTGAGGAAGAATTGCAGCGCGAAGAAGATGAGATCTTCACTGCGGTGCCAGAGACGTAAGTCGAATACCGCCTCTCTTGGTTTGACTTGGTGCTGACATGCTATAGACTCGGCGTCGGCGCCCCCCTCCCCGAAAAAGCTGCCGACGGAAGCTGGAAACGAACCGAGCTTAGCTCCAACGATAAACTACGGAAACAATTGCTTGGAAGGAATTATGATAAGATTATGAAGGCTGCTGCTGCAAATAAGTCTGCGCCGCAAAATTCTGGGCCTGCGTCTGCGAAGACAATGTCCGCTACACCGGTTCAGGAAGAATCCGATGACGAGGAGGAAGGGCGTGCAGCCATGGTAGGAAAGAACAGAAAAGCCGGAACATCTCAAACCAAGAAGCCACTCGTGGTTGATCATGAGAATACCGACAAGGCAGATGGTGATGAGTCAGTGCCTGCTCAGGAGGTGCCGTCAAAGGCTCCGTCAAAGGGGAGGAGGAAGGCAACGACTTATTTAGATGAATTACTGGCGGAACGATCCAAGAAGAGAAAGAAGAGGTGATAGTATCTTCTCGGTATAAATATCTCTCTCTTCCTTCGACCTCCTTTCTTTTTTGGGGAAATATCACCATCCCAATACTGGTCTGGTCGCATTTCAAAGGGCCTAGATCGGCCCACGCAAGCCCAGGGCTACGCAGGACGAAGGGTCAGAAAAACGGCTCTGCCTGTCACTCATTTTTTTATGAGAGCACACCGATCAGTGTGTTATACAAATACTCAGACATGATACCTGATAATTGCATATAATCTCCTCAATTGCATTAAACTGGCGCAGGTATAGAATACAACTTCCTTTCCAATCTCTTCTAGATGTCACAATGTTTTTTTTTGGTTCTGTCAACCCAGGGTATATAAGATGCAGCTAAAGATGCTGCCAGAGACGCTGCCGTGAACATCACCCCTGAGACTTCTCATTCAGCATCGACAGCGTGCTCAGCTGGGAAAAGCCAAGGAAAAGAAACAGATGACAGACCACATGGACATCTACAGACTCAATGAAAAACAACTCGCAGTCAATATCCTCCGAACAAGGGAGAAAGTAGCCTTGGCGATTTTAATTCAAGTATATAGGCGCTGTCCGAGCCGGAAGATAGATCTGGGAATCTGTTGGTCGTGTGGCCAGGCTTAAAGATTAGGCGGAGCCAAGCGGAGCCAAACATGGTATGGAGATGAGGCGGCAGTACCATGGCACTGTCGCCATATTTTCAATTCTTAGTGTCATGATCTTTACTCCAGGCGCTTCCGCTTGCGATCCTCTTGCTGTTCTTCATCGGGTCGTTCGGCAGTATCAGCGGGATTTAGCAGTGAGTGGACATTGCTGGCCATGCTAGAGCGGCGGGTGGCTGGAAGGGATGATTCTTGACGATGATATCTGGACCCTCCGAGCGTCCAACCATTGTCTGCGCTGAGCATCGAGGGGGATGGCTCGGCGCCGGCTGGTGGGGTTGCGTGACGAGATTGGTCCTGAAGACGTCGTGGGGCACCCATCTCGTACTGGGCGAGAACATCCCGGACTTGCTGGTCACTAGAAGCCGGCGCCCGGTTCGGTGATGAGGGCCATGGACCATTTCCGGTGTTTTCAGGGGGGAAGGGAGAGGTTCCAGATGGAGGCCAGTCGGCTTGCCGAATGTCGGCAAAGGTATGACGACGACCAAGATTAGGCCCTGGGGGCGTGGAGACTGATAGAGGATGGGGTGTTGGACGTTGCGGTGCAACTGGAGGAGCCGGGGGTCGATTATAATTAGGTGGGGCATTGGCGCCTCCGATGGAACCATAGCGACGAGGCGACGCTAGATGCGGCGGTACAGGAGGCCGAATCATGTTCGTTCGAGAGGGGTCCATCATGGACGGCCGTCGGCTATCATCTTGGGGTAACTGACGAGGAGACAATGGCGGCCCACCCTCCCCTGGCAGGTTCCCAAAAAACGGTTGGCGGGGTGGCATAAGAGTGTCAGAGGCATTTTCCATGGCGCGAACCGCTTCCAGGTGCTTCTCGACCTCCCTTTGCATACTCGAAACTAAGACATGTATTAGTGATCACTTTCGTCAGTAGCAAGACGGAGGCTTCCATACTGTCACGGTATAGAGGAGATTCCCTGTCAGGGACAACTGCGGAGAGGAAGCGAGAAATGGAATGAGTCCACTATTGAAATGATTTAGTGACAACTTGACCAGATGGAAGGCAAGTTTTGACATACGTGATAGCATTTTGCAAGGCCCTCAGCCATGCTCTGGCATCGAGAACTAAGCGCAACATTGCCTTCTTCGGCACGAGCCAACCGATTGTGCATATCATATAGCGTGTGTTCAAGGTTCATGAGTCGAGCTTCAGTGGCATCAGGAACGGGTTCCGCCGGGGTACCCGGTTGTGAAGGAGCAGCTTTGTGACCGGGGAATGAGTCACGATGAATCAAGGCATGTCGCGATGCACGTCGTTTGATCTCGCGGAGACCAACCAAATCGCCCCGTTTGAAGTTGCCGTTCCCATGCTTAAACTCCCACAATGCAGAGTCCGGAGATCCCGTGTGAAATACATCACTCACTGTCAATATCCAATTAACAGCTATCTGGTACAATCGGGGTAGGCGAACGCACCTTTGTGAAATCCGTACATGTTCAGTTGTCGGACGAACGAGGAGATGTTGGTGTGCTTGAAGTATGTGCTTTGAGGGCGTCAGCGACCAGACCATATCGATAGCAGACAATTGTGACTAACGCTAAGACTTTAGAGAACTCCGAGGTTGGAGACATGACAAAGCTGTCATTGGTGCTTGACCAAGAGATGAGATGTTGGATGCTACCATCTTCAAGCATGCTTTATGGAAGGTTAGCGACTGCCCCAAATAGTTTCAAAGACCAGGAGACCCGTAGCATACTTGTAAAGCTTGTGAATAAAGGCCGTCTGTACCACCTTGGGTTGCTGAGCCGCGGCTGCGGCCCCAACGGCCGGGTTGGGGGGATTGCTCGTGTTTCCGGCTTCGGGGCCATTGATGTTCATCCCCCGGTCGCCATCGGGGCTACTGTGAACGGGCGCTATGCCTGTTTGCCCGGAAGAAGGAGTGGTGATCTCCATTGCGCCGGCAGAGTGGTGGGCAGAAGATGGAAGGACCGGGAGATTCCGTGTCTTACCGCGAGCGTCTGAAGCTCCAGTGAAGGTGTGCCTGGAGGATGGAGGATCGACTAGACCACTCATGTCGCGCAAAAATGGATAGTAGGAGGCGAAGCTATGTGAAAATGCGATGAGCGCCAATGCGTATCGCCGTCTGTCGCGCCGAGGGCGTCGGGAGACGATGCAAATCGGATGCGCTAAGGTTGGGCGCTCGTGTGCGGGGAGAACGTGCAAAGGAAGGGAGTCTCGCGGAGCCCGCAGATCAACACCCAAGCATGCACATCAAGTCAGTCATTGCGCCAACGAATTGAGGTCCAGGGATGGAGGTTGAAGCTGCGGGGAAGGGGGGCGCGGGCGGAAAGGCGCCAGGTCGGCTTCTGGGAAGCTCGACGGGTAGGTCGAAGACAAGTTGCACAAAAAGATGAGGCTGAGATATCGAGAGCAGATCGGGACGGAGAAGGAAAAAGGGGCCCGTTGGTGAAGAGGGATAGAAGCAGCTCCACACATCTCAGCTCGAACTTTACTTCCCGAGCTCGTTGCAGAAACCGCACTATTTCTGTCCCGGTCCCGATAGCTCTATGCTAGCTTCCCGATCTTTGCCCTGCATCATTACCGGAGCAACTCCTTTACTCTGTCTATCCCGATTATCGGTTTTTGGGAGACTCCTTGTTACACTTCCGAATGTTAAGATCTCTATTCAGACATTGATTCAGATCTCTCGCAAGATCGTCGATGACGGGTCTGGTAGGACCTCTTTTGGGATCAATCTAGAATGATACTCAGACGATTTGTTTGAGAGTGTCTAGAAACACATTTTCATTGCTGCTCACCGTACGATCTAGCGTAGAGGGGCAGGATGCTGTAGGAAGGAATCTTCAAAGACCATCACCTTCAGTTGACGTTGGCGGGCATAGACTACGAAACGCTGATCTCCAGACATCCAGCGGCCTTCTTTGAGGGTCTTTTGATATCTTATAGGGTGATAATGCCACACAACGGGCGCAGAGGGATGCGGATCGCTCCTCGTCTCCGTGCCCAGAATCAAAATCTTACCATGGTCCATGCTTACACCATCGACCACACCCTTATCAACGTGGACAATGGTAGAATGGGTAAATTGAAAGGCGTTAGGGCTCGACAACGTCTTGATGATAACCTGGTCGGTCTCTGGCTCATAGGAGAGATACAGGATGTCAAAGATGCCCCTATGCCGGATCCAGAAAGCGCTAGCTTGGATGTCGAAGGCGTCCCCATCCACTCTGCCGCCCAACTTAGCGGGAAGAGCATCGTCCCATGAGTAAACACAATGGAATCTGTTCGTGCTGTCGAGGGCAAACTGCTGGGCATGCAAAGAAATAATGCGCCGTTGCGGTTCTGCCAGGGTCGAAAGAGAAACTGACAAGCATAAACTGATCTTCCTGGGGATGCAGCACCACCAGATCTAAACTACCTTCAATGTCAAAGATCCGCGCAACACCTGAATCAAAGCGCTAGTGAACACCTTTATGTGGTTGGGTAAGACCCGAAAGATAAATACAAGTGACTATGACCTTAGTTCCGTTGATCACAACGTGGACGGGAAGGCCGTGCCTCAGGATGTGAAACGACTTGTGTTCATAGCTGCTGCGACACCAAACATGGCAAGGCCCATCCTCCGCGGTAGCTACAACAAGCATATTGGTCATTCGAAGGATCACCAGATGGGTCTCGACTCCATTTTCTCCTACGGTCAGCTGCGTAATCATGCCAGATGCCAGACTCCAAGTCCAGGAGTTTGATGATGTTTCAGTGGCTAGATTGGCCGCTCCAATCGATCTATGCACATGTACCGTTCGAATAGCTCATACCAGTCACCAACGAACTTGGCAGGTACCCGGAGTATAGCTACGGGCAGGGATTCCCGGCTCTAAACGGACTCTTCTCATGAAAGAGAGAAGAGTCGCCTTGGCTGCCGCGTCATCCAAATCATTGATCGAAGCCCAACACGGAGCCCCCCAATATGGCTTGAAGTGCATCCAAACGTACCGCGCGTAGGGATAGAACTTGCTTCCAGCGGCGTGATACCTATCGACATAAGTTTCGTCTCCCCAGAGGAGCTTCGAAGGGATGAAATGATGTGACATACATACCCTTTGAAGGTGAAGGAGTTCTGAAAGTTTCAAGGACCTTGCGACAAGAAGGACGAGCTTCGGGGGTAGCTTGCCCAAGATATCGTACTTTCTGTGATGCTCGTTGTGCTCTTTATGGGTCCTTTTTTCCTTGTCAGCGGTGGTCATTGTCGCCTCGCCCTAGGCCACATGTGCATATCCTCGGGATTCTGAGGTCGAGTGCTCGCATCCTCTGATTCAGTGAGAGGCTGGTCATCGAGAGATGGTAAATCCTGAGTCACGATGATGGACGCGACGTCGGCACTCAGCTCCCGGTCCATGATGGACTATCAGCCTATCGGTGAAATGATGTGAGAGATAAGGCAGATTCTGTGACGAAATTGAGAGTTGAGATGAAAGCAATGAGGAACAGCTCCAGGAAAATACGTGGCTAGACTGTCTCGCTGGTTCAAGAAGTGAGAGGTATCTAAGGAGTGAATTATTGATGGGCTGTCACCTTGCCTTCAATTTTGACGATATTTTGAGTCATTCAAAGACATGTTACAGCCAGAAAGGAGTTATTAGGTACTGCGAGCTCTGCGACTGTGCCCTCTCTAGATCACTCCTCTCCTCTCATAGTTGATCTTTTGAAACAACTTTAGGGGTGAATGTTTGATTTCTAATCTCTCAAGCTGAATTCGGGCCACAGGTGCTCGAGGAGCTATAGAATATCAGGACCTTCAAGCTCCCAAGCTCCTGTCAATCATACACTCCACTGGTTCCCAGAACCTTAACAAGGAAATGAATCTCAATGTGCAGCTTGCATACCGAAAGGATCGCTGCACCTTGGCGATTCCAACGAGTGTATATCAATCTTCTCACGGGATGATGAAAAAGTCGTTACCACTATTCCAAAAAAAAAAAAAAAAAGTGAATCCCTTGGCCAAAGCACCATGGGAAAGAATTACGAGCAGCTCCCAACAAAGCGCTGGTTTTCAACGAATCCTTCTCAAAAGAAGTCCACGAAATGATGGAGTATCAAATTTGAAAACAGTGCCTCTAATCTACGTCTCGAACAATTTCAAGATCAACTCAGTTCCCCTTCCAATTAGGAAATGATATAAAGTCATGGAAACAATCAAGAATACAGTGACAAAAGAAAATTAAATGACACAGGAACGGGCGCCGCATAACAGATGTTCTCTAGAATGTCTCTGCAAATCACAGGCCCAATGCATGCCCCATACGAGATCCTTAGATGTCCAGGGTGAACTCAACGCCGACATCGATCTCACGGGCCATCTTGACGACCTTGGAGAACTGAACCGACTTCTCGGCGGCGTTCTGGAGGTCCTCCATGGAGAAGATCTTGAGACCGGACTCGTTGATCAGCTTGTGGGCCTGCTCCATGTTGGTACCCTGGAGGCGGGCGACGATGGGAGTGCGGAGACCCATCTCCTGCACAACGTTGATCAGACCCTGGGCGATGGCATCGCAGCGGACAATACCACCGAAAATGTTCACGAAGATGGCGGACACCTTGGGGTCGCTGGTGATCAGCTCGAAGGCGCTCTTGATGGCAGCGGGGGTAGCACCACCGCCGACGTCAAGGAAGTTGGCGGGGCTACCGCCGTTCAGCTTGATGATATCCATGGTAGCCATGGCGAGACCGGCGCCGTTGACTGTTACCGAGTTAGCGGTGCTTAGTATGTCAAGTGTTCTCCGAGGTCCTTACCCAGGCAGCCAATGTCACCGTCCAGCTTGATGAAGTTCAGGCCGTGCCTAGATTCGAATGTCAGTCCAGGTTACCCTAGTGATTGCAGAGGAAAAGTGGTGTCCGTACTCAGCAGCCTTGACCTCATCAGCATCCTCCTGGCTGTGATCGCGCCACGAGAAGACTTCCTTCTGGCGGAACTCGGCGTTGTCGTCAAAGCCAAGCTTGGCGTCCATAGCCAGAACTTGGTGGTCGGAGGTCTCGGACAAGGGGTTGATCTCGATCTGGGTAGCATCACGCTCCATGAAGACCTTGTAGAGGTTCTGAATGGTGGTCTTCGCCTCCTCAATGCACTGCTCGGAGAAGCCGAGGTCGATAGCGATAGTGCGGGCAATCTCATCGGTGACACCGGTCTTGATGTCGATGGGGGTAGTGGTGATAGCATCGGGGTTCTCCTTGGCGACAGCCTCAATGTCCATACCACCCTGGGAGGAAGAGACGATGATGGGGGTCTGGAGAGCACGGTCCATCAAAATAGCGAGGTAAAACTCGCGGCGGGCGAACTTGCGCTCGCAAATGAGGACAGAGTTGCAGTCACGGCCAGCAGCACCAGTCTGCTTGGTGATGAGCTTGTGGCCAATCATCTGGTCGGCGAACATCTTGGCCTCGGTAGGACTAGTACGTCGGCAAGTTAGATCCAATCTTCGGCAATCAACCCAAATTCCATGCTACTCACGAGTAAATAACGCGAACACCACCCTTGAGACCGTTGTCAAAGTGACCCTTACCACGGCCACCGGCGAGAACCTGGGCCTTAATGACCATATCGTCGTTACCTATAAACGTTTTGTTAGAACCGCCCGGAAGGGGGCTTGCGGCAGGGTCAAGATATACCGATGGACTTGGCGACAGCCTCGGCCTCCTCGCCAGAGTGGGCGACCTCGCCCTTGGGAACACCGATGCCATACTGTATCCTTTATCAGCGACCGGATCCGATCCAAAAGATATAATAACAAAATCCTCGCGACCGAGGCAGAGATCGGAACGCGATTGGGTTCACATACGCTCTTGAGGAGACGGGCGGACAAATACTCGTGAATAGAGAGATTACGCTTCTGCTGCATAGCCAGACGAGACTGGACGGAGGGACCCTGGATCGTATTCGTCGCATCAGTAAACCGACAAAAAACGGGTACGGCCCGAGAGTACGGCATCGTGAGGAACTCACCGTCGCAGCCTTGAAGGCCGCGGCAATGGGGCGACCGCGGGCGAGCTTGAACATGATGAATGAAGGTGTAGAGAGGAGAGGGGTTGAGAGAGGAAGTGTAGGTCTAAAGCCCAAGGGAGATAGGGAAGGTCGGGTTCGGGAGAACAGCTTTCTTTTTCTCGGGATGACAATGCCTCGCGGTAAAACCGGGTGTTGCAGCCAACCAGCGGCCGTTCCTGGCTGACTCAGCAGGACCTCGGGTCCTACAGGGTGCGCGACTCTCTCTTGGACATTCTGTTACTTCACAGCTACCTAGCTATTTACTTGGATCCCTTGATCTTCCACAGCTTGAACATTTTCGTCATCGCCCGTTGAAACAGTCCGTTCCAGGCCCAGCCTCCCACCAGGAACCAAATCAGCCAGCTGCGGTGTCCTTCCCAGATCCATGCCTTGCGACCCTTGGCCCATGGCCACAACCAGCGCCACGGTGCCGGGCCGTACAGGACTTGAGCTACTACGCTGCGAGCATAGGCGTCGTGAGGCATCGCGTTGTGCTGGCTGTGAGTGACGCGGCGCGTGTACTCACTCTCAATCGGAGCATACAAGGAATTTGGCAGCAATGTACGCTGGGTACGCGCAATGCGAGACTGCACACCTCCGGTCACAATTGTAGTCACATGCACCCTATCGAGGTTAGGTTGTTGAGAATTTACAGGCAGCTTGGATCACACTTACCCGAATGGAGCCAGCTCGACTCGGAGGGTATCACTGAATGAGTGTAGCGCAGCCTTGGAGGCATTGTACACTGAACCAAACACGTATGGAATGATCTGTCAAGTATCAGTAAATGGACCCTTGATCCATTGAAAGAACAGAGATGGTATGGACGCACCCCAGCCACAGATCCAATCTGGACAATTGTGCCCTGGGCTTTAATAAGCAACGGCAGGAATGTCTGGCACATGGTGATGACGGCGAACAAATTGGTCTCGAATGTCTTTCTTACTTCCGAGATCTCAACCTCTATGGCAGGCACTGTATAGTCTATGATCAGTTAGCTTCAGAAGTATGTACTCATCGTCCTCCACGTTGTAGACATACTGCGGCCGCTGAAGATCCAAAGTCAGCCATATATAGTTAATAAACTAAATAATTGAGAGCCAAGTACGTACGCATTGTTTACCAGATAATCCAAACCTTGGCCACCTAGCCTGGCTTCGACATCTGCAAAACACGCCTTGACACTCTCAGGATCGTCAACCACCAGACTCAAAGTCTCAATGCCCAGCTCAGCGAGATCGGCAATGTTCACAACATCCCGGGCAGTGGCAATCACGCGTAGATTACTCCGATGGAATTCGCGCGCAAGAGAGTTCCCAATTCCGCCGGGGGTACATCTTATGGTCGTCAGCACTAAGCAGAGGCCGCGGTACTTCGCGCCAATTAGACCTTACCCTGTGATCAGCACAGATCTGCGATTATCCGTGACTTCTGGCATGGTTGATGCGTGCAAGCTAGAAGGATAACAGTGAGGAACGTTGATGCTCGTGTTCTCGCGCGAAGAGCTCTCCAGATACCTCGGTACGTCACAGGCTGCAACCCTAAGCCCTAGTTCTTCTTTAGGCCATCGTTTCCTCTTCGGGGTGAAAAGCAAGATTCAATGTAGTCAGATTTAGCATTCTCTAGAGACATTTATCGGAAAAGTCTCCGGTTGGATCTTGTTTCTAGGATAAAGTAGTGGCTTGAATCTTGGACCTGTCGAGAAGGCGGGGAAACCCATTTACGACTCCGCCGACCCATTCACTCGTCTCGCAAGTAACAGGAATTTATGGGACTGATCTATGGCATTGGCGGTTGCGACTGATCGTGTAGCCATCTTTACCCCGGCCTGACAATTATAGCAGCCAAGCATTCCTTCCAGGCCGTATTAGGCTGTTCCTGATGGGCCGATGGCGTCACGCCCCGCTCTATCAAACCGCGGGCTGCAAGGCACGATATTGCAAAACTTGCCAATCACGTACAGTGATCTACAATCTGGACCTAGATGTGCTATAGATTATCGACACCCGTACACTCGTCCTCTCAATATCGGCCATCAGCGAATACGAATGGGCACAGAATGATCGGGGGCAAATTACCGTAAATCGTAAAAAAAAAAAAACGTGCCGATTCCCGAGCAAAACTAAGCTCGACGAATCGAATCCGGCGATAGAGCGACCACCCGCCCCACGCAATGGCCATTGCCCTTTCGACTCTGGGGTTCTTAAAAGAATTCTGTGTCCACTGGTGCCCAGAGCACAAGCTCCGCGTCATCTCTACGAAAATAGGGCTACTCTACTCGACTAAAGCACGTCTCCACCTTGAATAACCGTCGATCCCAGAATAAATCCTGCCTTATTCGGCTCCGCATTTCGCCCTATGTCATTTAATCAGGCCTATGCCCCCCATGCGATGCCCTCCTCGGTTTTCTGACTTTATGCGGTTATAGCCATTATTCGCCTCCATCTATGATACTTCCAAGGCAGGTCGCACAAACGAAAGTGGCAAAAGACGGGAGATTGGCCGCGCTTGGGCTCCCATATTCCCCGCTAGGCTGAAATAGCCATGGATGAGCTTCAGACACCACGGCACATGAGAAGTCCTGGCGATGATGGTTATCGCACCCCTACTATAGAGGACGCCGAGCGCACTCTCTCGGAGCTCATTGCTAGCCCCGGTAGTGGTGCGCGCGAGGTTCACACCACTGCTTTGGAGGCGGCGCTGCAGAGAGCCTCCTCTCGGGTGGCGGAAGCGACGGCCAATAAGGAATACAACCATTGTCAAGACCAGGATGGCTTCTCGCTCAATCGGAGATTCACCAATACGCCGCCTTCCCATCTTAGTTGGAAGAAGCGGATTCGCCATATTACCTGGGCTTATTTCACATTGACTATGGCCACGGGTGGTCTGGCCAACGTTTTATACGAAGGTAAATTCAAGCTTCAAATTGATATCGAGACTCTGGCTAATACGGTGATATAAAGTACCTTATCGTTTCCGTGGTCTGGAGACGATTGGAGTCGTCGTCTTTTTGATCAACATTGCGCTTTACCTTCTCATTTGGGGCCTTTTGCTTGCCCGGTTTTATTATTATCCCTATACGTTCAAAGCCTCATTTTTGCATCCGACGGAGTCCCTGTTCATTCCGGCTTCGATGGTCTCTTTCGGCACAATCCTCATCAACATTTCTCAATATGGACCCGGAAAAGCCGGTCCGTGGTTACTCGAGGCGGTAGGCATCTTGTTTTGGATAGATGCCGGTCTCGCTGTGATTTTCTCTGCTGGCATTTACCTCACTCTGTAGGTTCTGCTGACTTTGGGTGGTTTGTTCGTCGCTAATACCCCGCAGTTGGTCCACCCAGACATTTACCATCGCCCAAATGACTCCCATTTGGATCTTTCCTGCCTATCCGATGCTCATCATTGGTCCTCATGCTGGTATTCTCAGCGCCAAAGTGGAACCTTCACGCGCCCTGCGCATCATCGTGGGAGGTACTACCATTCAAGGTGTTGGGTTCTTGGTATCATTGATGGTGTACTCCGCCTTTATATATCGACTCATGACGCAGAAGCTTCCCAAGGAGAATATCCGACCAGGAATGTTTGTCTCTGTGGGACCCAGTGGCTTTACCGTCGCAGGTCTCGTGAACATGGCATCGGAAGCGAAACGCGCGTTTCCTGCCGATTTCATGAGCAACGGTCCTCTAGCAGCGGATGTCCTGAGGGTGGTGGTTGACTTCTCCATGCTGTGGTTATGGGGGTGAGTCCCTTCCTTTTCTTTCGTCTAGTCTTCGGCTGACTTTCTGATAGATTGGCTATATTCTTCTTTCTCATCGCAAGTGCGGCCCACTGGTCTGCAATTGGCCCAGGTCGGTTGCAATTCTCAATGACTTGGTTTTCTTTCATCTTCCCGAACACTGCTCTGATCACTGCTACCTTTGCTATTGGAAATGCGTTCTCGTGCAAGGCGATCAACATCGTTGGATGTGCAGCAATTGCTCCTCTGCTGCTCATGTATTTCTTTGTTTGTTACAAGATGGTTCGAGCCATTGTCTCGCACCAGATCCTGTGGCCCCAGAAGGGCGAAGATCGAGACGAGGGTGGGTTTGAGATTCTATCCGTCAACCCCGATGCACATGCCTCCGACGAAAACACGGTTGTTTAGATCCTTCGCTTGGGGACTATTCGAGTCTCATTGTTCATGCGATTTATGTCCCTTTCTCATCGATAGAACATCTTCTTCTCAATTTCGGTTATAAGCACTACCTTTTTCGCTGTTCCATAATAATCATGGGGAGAGAGAATGTATGTATTGAGGAACGTTGGTTCCGGTCAAAATTTCAATCTTCAAAAAGTTTATGCCTTTTCCTTCTATGCCGGCATGGCTCGTGCTCTTGTCTTGTTCCTTCTTCGGAGAAGCTGTTACGAAGTCTTCCCGGAATGGAAGATATTTTTGAAAAAAATTAAAAAAAATTGGACTCGCCGGGAATCGAACCCGGGACCTCTCGCAGAATCGCTATAGCATGCGAAGCGAGCATTATACCCCTAAACCACAAGCCCTGGTGTATTGGAAAATTCGCGATTTTGGTTAGAAGACAAAATTTCTTCTTAACCAATTCATTAATCGCTCCCAGTGAAATGGTTCGCGCAGTCACGCCACGAGACATCTATGCAAGGGTCAGATTTATGAAGCAAGTGATATGCAGGTATGATGTCTCGGACAATTTTGTCATACAATTTTCGATTACGATTCGCTTGGGAGGCTAAGTTTGTATTTGGTCAGGGCCCGCGAAACAGCTGAATATATTTAAGATGATCGTTCTTACTTTCCATGGCTCTGAGGGGATCTCACCACCAACATGCTGATTTATTGGAAACTCAACTTCATAGCGTCATTAATTTGAATCGAATGAAGCCTGAATCCTTTCGGCCGATAAAATTCTAAGTGTACGAGAATGGCAGCCCACAAAAGACGCCACCGGGCACGGAAAAGAGCCATCAACAAGCCACAGAGGAAGCTCCTGAGGTTCGATGAAATGTACAAACTCAAGGGGCCATTCAATGTATGATATGCTAAGTTTATCCGCATGTGGCGCTTACTCTGGGATCTGGCTTGCAGATGTGGAGTTCTCGCGACTAAATCTTAAAAGAACGAGACAAGCACATGAAACTGGAGTCCGACTGTCATACTCAACGCACGTCGAATGGATCGCTGCTGATTAACAGCCATGGTCTTTAGATCGAGCTTGATTTTCGACATAAACCGGACCTATGGCGAGACCGTGCAGATCAATAGAAGGGAAAGTCGCCCATATTCTTGATGCCACTTAGGCTTACGATGATGCGATAGCTTGCTCGATACCAGGCGATACAAATATCGTCTCAAAAGGAGAAAGGTAGTAGCTTTTTCGCTATCTTTCAGATAATATTCTCAATTTACTTATTTGGCGTGGTAGGGGTCCCATTGAATTGCTCCATCAAGACCACGATGAATGCCACGACTCCCCAATATGGTTCTCAGACCGACAAAGCTGCCAGGCCTATGGATGTCGAGCAACAAGGCATGCCTATTACGTGTACAGCCGTGACCCCTAGAACTCTCGGCGCTGGGGTAAGTTCATTGGACTCGAACGGCAGAACAGACGACTGATGTCGCATATAGTCCGCCCTAGCCCTGGGTGCGTTCGGAACAACACTGACCACTCTCTCCCTAAGTCTAATGGAGTGGCGAGGAGTTACCACCGAGAATGTCTTTGTTGCGAATTTCTTCTTCATCGCTGCGTTTGGTCTGGTCATCACAGCGCAGTGGGAGTTGTCAATCGGCAATGGGTTCGCCTACACTGTTTTCAGCGCATTCGGTAAGATAAAGAACAAAATGCGACCAGCAAAACGTTCGTACTGAACATCGCAGGCCTTTTCTACGCGGGGTTTGGTGCTCTTTTGACCCCGGCGTTCGGCGTTGCCACGGCATACGGCGGAAGTGACACGGCTCAATATAATAATGCTGTGGGGTTTTTTATGATCCTATGGACAGTCTTCGTCTTCACCTTTCTCATTGCATCACTCCCAACCAATGTTGCGTATATTCTGGTATTCTTCCTCGTGGAGCTTGGATTTCTCACTGTAGCAGCCAGCTACTTTGCTTCGGCAGATGGTCACGCCGCGGCGGCTGCTGCGCTCAAGAAATCAGGTGGTGTATTCTGTTTCCTGGCTGGTATAGTGGGCTGGTATATTGTGTTTCATCTTTTGCTGCAGGATTCTCTTCTGGACCTTCCATTGGGTGATACTTCACGATTCTTCGGCAGAAAAAGAAAAGGGGGTGATCTGGTGCCATCTGATGGTGAATGGGCGCGTATTGTGGTTTGTCGGCCAAGTGGCCCATGGAGATAAGAGACTGAGAGGCATAGTCTGTTGCGCAATAATCTCTGATCATTCGCGATGAGTCGCTTGTGCAGTGTACTGTTTGCAAACGTAGTTCTCCCACAGCGGGGCTTGATCTGCCCCAAATCACGACATGTTCCCCTCGCTTGACGAACCTGATGCAATGGCAAGCCCCAATTTTAGGCCCAAAGGCGATCTAAATCACATCATCAACCATGAAAAACATGCAATTTGTGAGTTGCGGGCCCGACATAAGTAGAGATATGATGAGCTTCTCCCCGAGATAATCAACTCCCACTTTTAGATCCATTTACGTTCCCATACCGACATGGCGCAAGAACACGTATCGCAGACAGATCCTGCAGTCTATACTCAATACGAAGCCGAATGGGCCATTTTACCAGGTACTGCCGAGGCATGGTTGGCCAGAGCACGCGAAGTTGCTGAAGTTTTGGGCCAGGATGCAGCTCAGCGTGATCAAGAGAACAAGTCGCCCAGGGCTGAAATCACTCTTCTCAAGCACTCAGGTCTCTTAAAGCTCCTCGGTCCCAAGAAGTACGGAGGTGGAGAGCAGCCGTGGAGTGTTGGATACCAGGCCGTTCGCGAGGTCGCCAAAGCCGATGGGTAAGAACCTGATGCTCAGCTCCATGGTAAGAGCTAAAATGTCGATTTATCTACAGTTCCATTGGCATGCTTCTAGGCTATCATCTCCTCTGGTCTACCACCGCAAATGTTGTTGGCTCGCCCGAACAAATCGAGCGCACTCATGAGCTTATAATCACCAACAACTACTTCGTCGGTGGTGCTGTCAACCCTCGAGACAGCGATCTGAAGATTGTTTCGGATGGCGACCAGATTGTCTTCAACGGAACTAAATTTTTTAACACTGGCGGCGTCGTATCCGACCTGACTGTCCTGGAGGGTGTTCTCGAAGGCACCGATAGCCACATCTTTGCTCTGGCCCCCACCAAACAAAAGGGCATGGTATTTGCTCACAACTGGCACAACATCGGTCTGCGTCTGACCGAGTCCGGTGGTGTGAAGATTAACAATATTCGGGTGCCTTGGGCAGATGCTCTAGGCTGGGATGAGAGCACCAAGCAGCCCCGCGAAGATGTTCTGGCCGGCGCTTTCCCAACTCTGCTTCTTCCTACGTGAGTACATTTATATCCACCCAGCTGCCACTAATTTTCTAACGTCGTCGACTAGTATTCAACTCGTTTTCAGCAATTTCTATCTGGGAATTGCTCTCGGTGCCCTCGACTTTGCTTCAAAATATACCACCGCGACCACTCGCGCGTGGCCCTTCGGAGGCGATAATAAGGCATCCGCAACCGACGAGTTCTACATTCTCGAGCGATACGGCAACTTCTTCGCCCATCTCCGCGCCACCGAAGCTCTGGCGGATCGTGCGGGAGACCGTCTGTCAGCAATTTACAGCAAGTACCAAAGCAATCGACTCGCGCTTACGCCGGAAGAGCGAGGGGACGTTGCCGAGTGGATTGCTAGTGTCAAGGTGGTTACCACGGATGTCGGCCTTCGCGTCACCTCGGGCGTGTTCGAGGTAACTGGCGCTCGGGCAACTTCGCTGAAAGTTGGTCTGGATCGATTCTGGAGAGATCTCCGAACTCACACTCTCCATGATCCGGTGGCCTATAAAAATCGGGAATTAGGTCGATACGTTCTCCTGCACGAGTACCCCGCCCCGTCTTGGTACACTTAAGATGTGGGGTTTTTTTTTGGCTGGGGGAAGGCGAAGGTCTGTGACATAGGAACGAGTGGAGTATCTTGGATGAAATCGGATGAATCTATGAGAGTGACCATGACAATAACAATGCAAAAGCACACAACCGTTGCCAAAAAAACAAATAAGACTAGGGTATACTTCCCCGTAAAGAAGGGGCTCGGGAAAGGGTCAGATGTCAAGGAGATAAAAAGACCCCGCCGGGGGGCACTCGATAAAAAAAGATGCCGAACCGAAATTTTCGTTTTCTGTGGGATCATCTTTTTCTCCTTCCCTAACTCGGGTTCCTTCTTGGTCTGTTGAAGTCTCCGGTAAACTCCTTTGCTGGTTCTGTTTAATTTCCTAGACACATTTGTCATTTTATCTTTCAATCCGCCAACATGCCTCAGAAGGTCTATGTCACCTACAATCAGGTATGAATCTAACTTCCGATCTACGATCTCTCCCTAGACGATCCCTCTTCCAGCGGTTCATAGTGTCCGAAATGTTAATGGGATCTTGGATTTTTGGCTCGTATCGGATCTCGAGTCATATGCTGATCGAAAACATCTATAGGTGCACAAGCTGTGCCAGCAGTCGGCCGAGACTATCCTCAAGGAGTTCCACCCCAACCTCATGATCGCTATTGGCGGTGGTGGCTACGTTCCTGCTCGCATTCTCCGGTATATTGAATCCTTCCGCGCCTAGCGGGATTTGATTTGGAACGCATCTCTCATATACACTCTGTCCAATAGATCCTTCCTCAAGCGCTCCGGTGACCCCAACATTCCTATCCAGGCCATCGGTCTCTCCCTCTACGAAGACCTCGGCCGCGATGACCCAGAGGAGGTCCCCGGCACCAAGGTCACCCGCACACAATGGCTCGACTTGAGCTCCCTCGAGATGGCCAACCTAATCGGCAAGAACATCCTCATCGTTGACGAGGTTGACGATACCCGTACTACTCTGGAGTACGCTGTGCGCGAGTTGGAGAAGGATGTTGAGATCGCTCAGAAGCAGCTTGGCCGCGAGGGCGAGAAGACTAACTTCTTTGTTTACGTCTTGCACGTACGTCGCATAATTTGCCATTCTGGTCACTGGCTCGATGCTAATAGTCTGCTGTAGAACAAGAACAAGGCGAAGAAGGGTGTCTTGCCGGCTGACATGATGGACAGCGGTCGTTACCACGCCTCTGTCACCACCGAAGACGTGTGGATCTGCTATCCTTGGGAGGCCAAGTGAGTATTATCTAGTTGACGCGGCCGAGGCGATGCGATAGACTAACGTTTTCGAAAAGGGACATCGACGAGCACGATGCTTTGGCCAAGGAGAACCCTCTTATCTGAGGAGTGTGCTACATAGACGAACTGCATTCTGTTCTGCGCGGCGCTCTGATTTAATTCGTGGCTGTTTTGCCACCTTTGGCTGCCAAAACCCGGTGTAGGGCAAAGACCGGGCATGTTAATGTTACGATATCCTTGATGAATCTAGAAAAGTAATCTCCTTGATCCTCAAGACTATACCAGTCTCCTTGACGATTGCATGACGTATTGCTCCAGACTCAGAAAGGAAGTAATGTTCAAGGGTATCAAACGGATGTTTATTGATGGCGAACAGCAATGAAAAGCACCGAGCTTCACAACGCCCAGCGCAGCTTCTACTACTCTAGTAGACCCGGGCGTCCAAGGTCTAGATTCCTGCACGCGATCTTGTCGGATTATCGTGTCCAACATACATAGTGCTGTCGCGATTTAGTCAACGTCGACGTTGCCCTTGCGCAGCTCAACCTTGGCCAGCTCGATCTCCTTCTGCAACTCCGCGTGGGCATCAGGGACGTCGTTAAATGTGAAGATCGCGAGGCCAAGACGGCCCAAGAGATAGCATCCAAAGGTGATGACAGCGTAGAAGGGGAGCTAAGTCAATTAGGCGTTAGTTCCTGCTGTTTGCGGAGACAAGGGTCGAGGGTTGCGACGTACCACGGGGATGACCTCGGTCTGGACGGTCTCGTTCAGGGGAACAAGACCAAGGTAGAGGGAGAGATAGAGCTATATGCGATGTGAGCGAGAGCTTTACATGAGGTAATTGTCCTCAGGGCGTGCTGCCAACGTACGGAGGAGACGAGAAGGAGGACGGAGAGAGTCTGCTGAGCGCGCGTCATGGTGGCGGAAAGGGATGGAATTTCGAAACTTTTGACAAAGGAGATAAATGGAATGAGATCAAGGAGCCCGCAGACCCGAATAATAGCGTATTAAGGAGAGACGGGGTCGAGGGTCAATGTTGACGAAGCGGAGAGGCCAACTCGAGGAAAGATGCTTGGCAGGGCGGAAGTGTCCCCTGCCCGAGTATGTAAGTCACAAAATACAATTTACGGCATTTACCAAAGCTTAGTTTGAAAGTCGTAATATCCTTGATAGTAAGACACTCTTGGCTGGTATAGTATCATTCAAACATTTGCCATAATCTCCTTCTCCAGCTCGGTAGCATCTCTTGACAGCAACGCGCGTTACCCAAGGTGGAGGCAGACAGTGCCTGAATTCGCCTCAGGCAGAACTGCGATTGGCACGCTTTGCAAGCGACGTCTCGCGAACCTCCACTTCGTGAAGTCACCAGCCTTGCATGACTCAATACATTGCACACCGCTGATACGAGATTTGTTGGATCGGCTTGTATTATCTGATCGAATCAAGACTGGGGATACCTCCTCCATTCTGCAATTCATCCTATACCGTTTCGAAGACAGCCACCTTGGCGCTCGGTCCACTGTGTACAGGAGCGATGTCTTTTGGCGAAGTATTTGTCGCGCCCGCTGAGGATAGCGCTGGTGATGCCTGTGATGCCCCTGCCCCGGCTTCAGGGCTCGAATTGCCGTCTGTGGATCAGATTCTCCAAAGCCTACCCCAAATACCCACATCGTTACCCTCCAGAGATACGGAAACCATTGATTCTGATGAACAAAAGAAGCTGTACTTTTCTTTGAAGAGCATCATCGAAACCGCCGAGGGAGCTACTGAAGCTGGAAGTAGCTTTGATCTGAAGGAGCTTCACGCATCTATGGAGCAAGCAGACGCCGATGCACGGCGCGGCAGGCGGGATCTCGAGACTTTGCAGAGTGTGCTTACGACAATTCGGCGTCTCTGGTCCTGCAATTCCGAATATCTGGCTCAGGCGGCAGAGGTTTTGGCCAACGGGAGTCGTGATCGTGAGTTTTGAACGATACCGCTAGATACGTCTTTACTAACTATTCTAAGCATCATGGCGTACTCCATTTGGCCAGTCTGGTATATTGAAATTTTTCTTGGAGATTGTCTCTTCAAAGGAGGAGATTGATCCCAAATTGTTACTCCATTCTTTGCGTCTCGTTGGTAATTCTTGTGCCGATACAGGTACGTTCACCAGCACCCGCAAATTGTCAGGAGATGCTGATAACCGCTTAGATGAAAATAGGGAGATTGTTATTAAAGATAACTACACTTTGGCTATTATCAGACACTTTTTGAACCCGAACTTGATCCAAGTTGCAATTCCTGTGATTTACAACATCTGCATGGATTATGGTGAGATGATCTTTCCTCGTCACCACTTATGATAAAACTAACTAGAGCTTCAGAGCCCGCGCACTCTCAAATGGCCGCTAATATGACAGCTTATGTTTTGCTGAAACTTATCAGAGATGGGGCCATGAATGAGACCGATGCTCTGCTAGGCTTTTCTTACGATTTGATTGAGCTGGCTTCTGAACAAGGTCTGACTGCATGATCGACATTGTCTAACTTAAAGCTAACGCAAACATTGCCATAGCTCAAGGAGTCACGAATTCTCCTAGCGGAACAATCCTGCTACTGACAGATCTCGCTCAGGATGAGGAATTAAGTTTCGAATACTTCTCGCCCCTGGTTAGCTCTCTCGCAAAGTACATGGAGAACGAAAATTTTCAAAGCGTCTGCGTTTCAAATTCCCTGGTCGAAAATCTTTTGGCCATATTGCGCCGGTCTTTCACCATCAAAATCGACGAAACTTCGGCCGAAGAAACCAAGGCCCTTCTTCAAATACGTCTCAAGATCAACCAAGCCCTGGCTGAAGTTTCGGCTTCTTCACTGTTTATGGAGTACTACCCTCTCGACTCTAGCCTCTCAAAAACATTGAAGTCATGGGTAGTTTCCGACAAGGATCAGCTTCAGATCTGTGCATGTGTCATGCTTGGCAATCTGGCTCGATCAGACGAAGTCTGTCAAGTGATGGTGCGAGACTTGAAGATCCACAAGGAACTTATCTCTGTTCTTAACAGTGATGCACGTGGGGCGGTTCTTCACTCTGCTTTGGGATTCCTGAAGAACCTCGCAGTCTCTGGCGACAATCGTGTTAGTCTTGCCGAGGCCGGAATCATGCCTGCCTTGTCTCGTTTGTGGGCGTATGAATCTGTCCCTCAGGTCCAATTCTCGGCTGCATCGATTATTCGACAGATCACCATTTCTTCCGTTGAGAATATTGCACGTCTGTTGGCACCTCTGTCTCAAGATCCGGATTCTCCTGAACACGGCCGGACATATCTCTCTCTGCTTTTGTCTTTGTTTGAGAAGTCGGATTCTGCGCCGATCCAGACGGAGATTGGTCGTACTATCGCTTCAATATGCCGGACTATCAGTCCTAAAGCCCGCGAGGGAGATGAACAGGCCGTTTTCATTTTGAGCAAGCTGTACGGTTTGCACGAAGGGGTTGCTCGTCCTCTTGGTGCCATGACCACACAGACCCAATGGCCTGTTGTTCGAAGTGAAGGATGGTTTGCTTTGGCTTTGATGGCGAACAACAAGTCTGGTTGCATTGCAGTGGCCGACTGTCTTCAGAAAGATGAAGTGATGGAACTTCTCAAAGCGACACTCAATGCGAATCCATCTCGAAAGAATGAATCTGAGGAGACAAACCGTGGTCAAATTTCCAAAGATCGAGATAATGCTTTTGTCCTGGTACAAGAGTTGTTGAAGAATGAGGTAAGTATCATGAGGCCTTTCCCATGAGAATATACTGATTTGTCTAGTCTGGTGCACTTCCCGAAGGCTATCGGGACACGATGGAACGAATGGTGCGCGATGCCTCGCAGCACATAAAAATTGCTGCTCAATAGATGCACGAAAGAAAGGCCGTGAGAGGACGATTGATATGCACGTATGCTCAGAAATTGGAACCAAAGAACGTGTTTTAGACACCAATAAACACGGTGCTTCAAAGCGGATTGCTCACCTAATCTCGTCGGGCGAAACGGGTGCTGTAATGACCTGCAGAGCGGGAACTAAAAAAAGGAAGAGTAGAGCAACTGTGAAATCGGTAATGTCAATTATTCTGTTATGTACATGATACGAACGGCCGAGGCCGTGGAAATGTATCTATCGAAGACATCACGCTGTCTGCAAGCAGACCTTCTCTTGCGCATACGCTCGGTACCGTTCCAAGAGATCAGTCGAGTCCAGCCCCTCGGGCCCCAAGCGAGCAGAATAATGAGCCACCAGACCCTTGCCATCGATAACAACGTGTGGGCGAGACCCATCAGGTCCGATCCACGATTTTGATGGGTCTTCGCCAATCCGGCCAAAAATCCCACTAAGAGCGTCAGCATCATGGCCCCAGAAACATCCAAAGTTCTGGCTGATTGGTTCCGTAGGGTCCATCCACAGCGGGAATTTGTAACGAGTCAAATCGTCATACTCAAGATGGTGCAAGAAAGAGTAATGCTGCTGGGCGCTGACGGTCCAGTCTTCAAGCGAGGGACCAGTTTCCGTGTACATTGATCCTGCAATGGGGTCGCGATCTGAACCTGCTTCCGCGGGCAGAAGCCAGCGATGTCCCTGGAAAGGTGCTTTGAATCCCTTTGGAACTCTGAAGCTTGCTGGTCCACGCCACTGGGGGAGACTAGAAGAGCGCCAATCCTGGCTCAGCTGCGACTTGGACCGGGAGGGCTGTTTGATGTGGTGCAGCTCTGGGAGATATGGAAGGGCGATGCCCGGATGGCTATGGAGGGAGGAAAGTGCAGCCTCATTAACAACGTTGGCGGATACCATCAGTGAGCTGGGGTTGTCCAGTTTTGTTTTCACGATTGTGGGGATGGTGTGATCCTCCAGATATACGACATCACCGTCAATGCGAATATACATGACGTCGTCCTGGGCAATATGCCACTCCATGCCGTGGCCGGGCGGGGATATCGCATATCCTTGAGTCTGCTTGACCAATGAATAGAGCCATTCCAGGCTGACTGAATCGGACGTCTGAGGAATGAACACGACCTGGTCGAGAAAGCCGTGGTTGCGAACCAGATTTTTCTATTGAACCGTGAGAACCTTGGCCGTGAATTCATAGTGGACTGACCTCACCTGCAAATAGCAATCCAGAATTTCCGTCCGCTCATGATAGTGGAAAGGAACGAGTGCGACAATCTTAATTCCGTGTGGTTTCGGGTAATGGCCCGATCCCTGCGAAAAAGCAAAGAACGGGGAGATGTTTGGGTTAAACACCAGCGCGGTTGGATCAATTGGAAGTAACGATGGATTGTAGTAGCCAACAACAGTCACAATGATGCATAGGTAGCCTATCGCACTCCAGAGCATGACAGCTCCCCAGTCGCGCCAAGTTGACGATTTTTGGTTTGATTCCACATCTTGGGAAGCCGGGCGACCCATGATGAACAAACCAGGCACAAATTCAAGGCTCCGGCGATATGAAGGAGGCTAATCCATTGAGAGCTCCAGGGGCCATCCCGGGCTCATTTAATGATGGAGACGAGCGAACCATTTTCGTAGTGCTATAGGTCTTTGGAACCGCTTTCGTGCTATCGAGGCCAGTGGTAACTGAAAGCGACTTAGAATCATGAGATCGACACGGTTATCGTCTTGCGTTGTGGCTTTGCCCGCGACCGGAAGTGGTAATGATTTGGGCCGAGGGAGATGGGAGGCCGATCGAGGAATGTGCACAGGAATGCGCCCGCCGAGTTCGGCCCAACAAATGAAGGCGTGCTCATCGCGTGGTTTACTGGTGACGAGCAAGGGCGTCCTTTTGAGCAACGAGACAGAGTTCACTGTATTGAAGGAAATGGGACAGAAGGATAATTCGAGACTTTTATAGATCAAGATCAACCCTGTTTACGATGACGTAGCACGTGCCAGGGCCGTTATCAAGTTATCACGAACCGCTCCCTCCTTCTCCTCTCATGAACTAATGACCTTATGAACTCAACATGAGGGCGGTCTTCGGCCGTTGTTTCTTGCGCGGAATCCCGCGTATTCCACGGAATCATTCAACTCTATTATGGCGACCTTCTACGAGGCGCATCCCGCGACGGGCGCCGGTGATCGGTGGGGTGGTCATGGCCGCTCTCGCACCGAGCGCCTTTCTCAAGCTTGCGGAGGAATCGGACGGCGGTGAAAAGACCGGAGAGATGCAGATGCTCGAGGTTTCGCGCGAAGAGATCCGGAAGACTGTACCGGCGGGTGCACGAGGCCTCACGAGGCTGTGCCACTCGCTCTGGGTTTGCTGGTATTACTACGTTTGGGACCCCATTGCCACTGGCTTTCGATTCCTGCATCTGGCCGTGATCTTCCTGCCAGTCGTAGTGACTGTACCCGTGATATGGGCTGGTAAAAGGGTCGGTGGTGATAGCAAAGCGCAGTCTGGGACTTTGTGGTGGTATCGATTCTTAGTCAAGGCAATGGAGCGCGCGGGGCCTGCTTTTATCAAGGTAAAGTTGTCATCAGCCAGCATGACTTCGTCCCAAGTATCGATTTGCTCATCTCATTTTCTAAATAGCTTGGACAATGGGCCGCTTCCCGAACCGATATCTTCCCTCCTGAGATGTGCAGGATTATGTCCTCTCTCCATTCAAATGCTCCGGCTCATTCCCTCCACGATACCAAGCGCACCATCCGAAAGGCCTTCAATGGATTGCCGTTTGATGAGATATTCGAAGAATTTCAAGAAGAGCCGCTCGGTGTTGGAGCCATTGCGCAAGTCTACAAGGCGAAACTCAAACCAAGTTTGGCGAACAGTACCCAGGAGCTGGGCCAGGGTCCCAGTACTCTCGGCGAGAAAGTCTGGAAGAATGTCGATGTGCTTGTGAAGAGCTCACCGCAGCGAGTGCCTTCATCCTATGTTGCAATCAAGGTCTTGCACCCCCATGTCGAGAAAATGATCCATCGCGATTTGCGGATTATGGGATTCTTTGCTACATTAATCAATGCTATTCCAACCATGCATTGGCTTTCATTCCCAGACGAGGTCCAGCAATTCGGGGAGATGATGAAGCTTCAGCTAGATCTACGAATCGAGGCTACCAACCTCGTGATATTTCGCAATAAGTTCAAGTCTCGCACCACAGCTTGGTTCCCATACCCCTATCTGGATTACACCACACGAGAAGTCCTCGTCGAGGAATTTGCCCAAGGTATTCCATTGGCCAAGTTCCTGGATATCGGAGGAGGTGTTTATCAGCGCGAGATCGCCAACGAAGGCCTTGATGCATTCCTGCACATGCTCCTAATCGACAACTTTGTTCACGCGGATCTGCATCCAGGGAATATCATGGTTCGATTCTACAAACCCAATGAACTTGACTTGTCCCTTCGCAAAGTTACGCGAGCCACAGATGCCCCCACTCGGGCTGAGGTGGACGTGACAGAGGCCGTACTTGCACGACTTCGCCCGTACCTCAAGGACCGTGGGGCTTGGGAATTCGCTCTCGCTGAACTCAATGACGAGGGCTATCGCCCGCAGCTAATCTTCATCGACACCGGCCTTGTCACCGAATTGAACGATCTCAATCGACGGAACTTCCTGGATCTCTTCCGCGCCATTGCCGAGTTTGACGGGTATCGCGCAGGCCAATTGATGGTAGAGCGTTGCCGTACCCCAGAGGAAGTCATTGAGCCGGAAATTTTCGCACTCAAAATGCAGCATCTGATTTTGAGTATCAAGTCACGTACTTTCGCTTTAGGGAATATCAAGATTGGCGACGTCCTCAGCGAAGTCTTGACAATGGTTCGGGGCCATCACGTTCGATTCGAAGGAGATTTCGTAAACGTGGTTGTTTCTTGCCTTCTTCTTGAAGGAATTGGGCGAAGCCTTAATCCCGACTTGGATATTTTCAAGAGGTACGTGGTTCCGTGAGCTAAATCGCCCCCCAAAGCCAAATTGACCAATTTACGCAGTTCTTTACCTATTCTCCGACAACTCGGCTCCGGTTCCACCTTCTTGCAGACGGTCCGTTCTGGTGACACCTCCATGCTTCGAGTCTGGGTTGGCCTTGAAGCTCGCGGATTGCTGCAGGCCAGCATTGAGAGCGTGGAACACTGTGTCAAATACGACCAACTGTCGCCAAATATTTGAACATAATTTATTTTGTTGTAACATAGAACCACCCTGATATGAGAACCGAATGATATTTTATACACGGAAGACCCAATTGGCGTAAGTGGAAACAGAATTGAAATTAACATGACCGACAATGGTATATTGGAAGCCGAAGCATCATTGAAAGCACCTGCAGGTTTCTGTCACATACACGCAGAATCGAGATATCATTTTGCCATTATCGTCTGCCAATGCAGGTCGTCCAGGGGTAAGGTTAAAAACACATGGTAGAAGACAAAGAGAGAAGTATGATGCAAGAGACCGTGAAAAAGACCTGCAGAACGCCTGTGCCATGTCTAGAAATATACAGTTGGGAGTGGAGAAGTATCAAACTTCGAGTGTAGGTAGTTTCACCGGTTTGCTTGGGCCTGGGCTTGAGCCTGCTCTCTGACGGAAGCACCACTAGCCCTCCACCAGACGTCGCCGCCCCATCTCATCATTCGCTCGACAGCGGCAGTAGGAGAGTCTAGAGCGGGACGGATATCAAGGTAGAAGACAGGCTCGCCGGTTGGCTCCGGAGGACCAGAGTAGTAATCGATTACGTAGCGAACTTCTTTCGGGCCTGAGGGTGTTTGGCGCTGAACGAACCAGTCGTGGCGGTCAAAGGGCGGGTTGGTCCTGATGTTCACGTTAGTTAGGGTACAGAGGCCATGGATAGAATAGACGTACTCAAACTTGGACGGGTACACCCATCCTAGTGCTTGGAAGATTCGGGCCTTCGGGCTCAGCTCCTGGGGACGACCCTGGAACCTGATCAGTCGAGGCTCATGAGCCTGATCAATTTGGCCCATAAGCTCGGCCTTGGCCAGTTCGAAACTCAGGTTCTCTTCTCCTCGGCGGCACTTCTCCCAGCCGTGATTCAAACCCTTAGCGAAGACACGTTCCCAGCTCACAATTTCGTTCCAGGCACCCTCGTTCAAGAAGTTGTGAACAGCAACCATGGACTCAACCGCATCCTGTGGTGTATCAGTGTGACCTTTGCGCAGCATCGCGTTGTACATCTGCTGAGCAGACGGGTACTCCCAGTTACCCTCTGAGTCGCCTCTCGGAATTGAGGAAACCTCACGGTCGACGCCGAGATCGACAGTCTGGTTTGGAGCACGTTCCTGAGAGATTGATGCGAACATGTAGTTCAGAGGGTTCAGCTTCGACAAGGTGGAGGGCTTTGCCGTCGCGGCCGGTACTTGCGGAATCTCCGGGCTTGTGGATTTCGAGGATTTCGGGGGAACATAAAATGGAGAATCGGATGAGCGCATCGGACACTCGCTGGCGGGTTCGTTCTTGGGAACAGCAGGAATGGCTGCACCCGACTCATGCATCGGACATCCGGGCTGTCAAAGATAAGATCAGTCTTGAGTCGCAATTTGAGAAGATTGTGGAAAAACGTACAGGAGGAGTCGCGCTGGAAGAGGTTGGATGAGGCGCCATGGGCGCCTTTGGCTGCGAGTCTGCCCAGAACCAGCCCATTTTCACTTATAAAATTGCAATAGGGAGGAAGAAAGGTTGAACAAAGTCGCCGCGCGATAAAAGATCGGGGAGAAAATGGAGACGATGAGTAATCCACACGTGATTTCGCCTTATCGTCTGAAGTATACAACTACCGATGCAGCAGCGGCAGTTGATACAAACGAGCAAAACGGTTGGTATTACCTTCTTTTTGAAGAACAAAAAAGGGATGAGTTTAGGACATGAGACCGGACTTGAGGGAAATGAAAGCAGCCCATATATGGATGTGAGCCTTTGGTAGTATTCCATCAAAAACCAATTCGCTTGGACTTGAGCTATGATAGTAGTAACTACCAGCAAGATCCGTGTATTAAATCTTATATTAGAGCCTTCCACAAGTGGCAGAGATTCAACGTTGATGCCTCATGCTTCATCTGAAGATATCACAAACCCAGTGATCGCATCGTCCCAAATAGATCGCCAATTCACACTATGCGTGTCTGGAATATAGAAGTAGCCCAACATGATGTTCGTAACCTGTTCAAAGCTTTGCCATTTGCATATCAATGCAACGCGGGCCAGCCTCTCTGCGAAGCAAGACCGCTCGTTTTGACCGAGGGAGCCTTGAGCTCCCACGAACAGAGCCCACGCAAAGAGTCCAAAGTTTTCTTTGGATAGTGTAAGGAGGAGAGAGAGTTTGCAGCTGCTCACAGCCTTAACTAAGTGCCTTGTTAAGGCACGACCAAGGCCCGATGAAGGAGGCGAGACGATGAGAAAGTAGTTGAGAAAGCATATGGAAGCCACGCGAGCGACTTCTTCGATTGGGTGGTATTCTAGGCCGGGACCCGAATCATCCGGTGAATGTTCTTTCGAATAGATATAGCTCAGAAGCTGATGCTCTGCTTCGCAGTTGAGAACCCGGAAGAGATGATTGTCCTCCGGATGAATGAGTTCAGGTGTCACCTGAAGGGTAGCACCGTAATAGATGATATCTCGTATTACCCATAGAATCCGCTTAAATGGGCGACTCAGCAAAGTATTGGCAAAGAAGCTACTCCCGAGTCGATGGGAGGGTGCAGATATGGGTGGCCGCAGTCGCTGCTGAACCGCTTCTGGTACTGGCTGTGCATCCCATGTCAAGGGAAATACAGGCCTGACCAGGAGGCCCGTAGCAGCTTTGATATCAGTGCTGATATTATCAGCAGGTCACTTAATAAATGTCGATGAAAGGTCCTGGTTACACTTACGTGATAATTGCAGCCAACATCGAAGCAGAGCGGATACTTTCATCCATGATGCCGCCTCGAAGATTTACCATGCGCTTCAGACCAGCTAAATGAATTCTTGCCTCGTCGAATAGGCCGGCAATTAACTACAATGAATCAGAAAAGTTCAAAGAGGAGGCAATAAGAAGGCATGCGTACCGCGCCAGTAAGAAGGTTGATAATTGTGTCAAACGCCTCGTTACTCAGTGCTCGGCGAGGATCTCTGACTTTGGCATTCATTTCTCGAATTGACTTTGCTTTCATGATGCAGTAATCGGTGTCATTGACAGTCATTTCAACTGACCGACTTGGGAAGCCCGAGGCATCGACTCCATTACTTGATAAAGCTGCTCGATGTGCGGCACACATACTCATCAGGCCGAAAAAGCTCCCGGGATCAGAGAAGGAAGAGCGTACCATGAGCTCAACCTCTCTTGTGTCCTGACTTCCTTGGATCTCGCTGGGAAATGTCATGGGCACAAACACGGTTTTCCCTGAAGCTCATCGTTAGCTAAGGTTCAAATCGAAATAACGAGAGTGGAGGTCGATCCCCACAATGACTAGTCACGACGAGTATAGAAGAGAAAGGATCTTACAATAGTATACCAGGTGCCCGACCATGGTAGGAAGCTCCCTTGTTCCAGGCAGAGAACAAAAAGGATCGAGAAACCATGCTCTGGGTAGAGAGCGTGGACTCGGGTTCCAATGGGAGGACACAAGGTTCCCAGCACTCCATCTAACGGGTCGTCCTCGATATTTTGAATCGACAGAGCTATCGTCGGACTCGGAATTCTCTAACCCAGACGAAGCAGATGACTGAGAGGCTGCTCTCAGGACTAGCCTCTGCTCCTCGGGATTTCCTTCGCGCGTTGACTTGGACACAGGATGAGTCTGACTTTCACGCCTGGAGCTTCTCTTCAGCCCAGCAAGTCTTTCCCGTCGACGTACATCACGCATGACATGGGAGCGGATTGCCTTGCGAGCGTTGACATCTTTGATCCTCTTAGAGGTTAAGTCATCATCATGATCGATGAATGTAAATGAAGGCCGATCCGGCGACGCAGCAGGTCTGTGCTTTTCTTGGAGCTTTTTAGCAATTGCAGCACCTGGGACAGATAGGACAGGTCGAAGCTCGACAGAGTATAGACCAAACGTAGAGAGACACGAACCTAAGTGGGAAGGCCGACTGCCCGCGACGAACTGCAGCTGATCCATCGTGGGCCCGAAGGCGACGTAAACCCAGCAAAGAGAAAGGCTATGAAGAAAGGCGGATTTAGAAGAAGAAAAGGAGTAGTTACGTTGGCAATGCGGGGGGACCAGCATCAGCCCAATTGAGCGGCTGAGCTGGGGCGCGATCCGGTGATGACCGGTGTAACCAGAGTATCCAAGTATATATGCCTAGACCATTGAAAAGTGTGGATGTACCTCATGGATGCAATCCTATTGTTTGAACTGCGTCACTTACCTACATTGGGAGCTTGAAGTTCTTCCGATTTCTGGTAATGCATTCAACGCCTGATATCTCTCTAATGCGCCAAATCAATGTCCCGCTAAACAACTGTCATATATCTTCTATACCTATCCCTGCACATCACTCAGTAGCCGAGACAGAAGCGCATATCCGAAGAGTACCGCCAATCCGATCCATACTCGGTTTCGACGTGCCCACCCCTGTCCGGCTTCCCGAGCCACATGGCCTCCCTCCATCACCGCCCCGATTCCCGGTGCACTGCCGTTCGGGCGCCGACGTAAAGCACTAGTCTCTGGTGAGCATCTAGTAGGTGCATTGGGATCCGGTAGGATTTGGCCCGTGGTAGTGTCGATGCGGTGCTCTTTCATCCAGATCCAATTCTCCTGATCCAGCTCCGGCCATTCCGTGCGGAACTTTAACCCGCCGTCTCCTGCCTTCACATTATTGATGCCCTTGGAAGTTTTGGTCACTCCCGGAGTGGCGCTAGCATGAGAGCCTCCGCCGGTCGAGTTCCACCATCGCGATCGGGCGGCTAGTACTCTGCGCTCACCCTCTGATGCGCTGACGCTGCCTGTGGTCATCTCCTCACTTGTCATGAATGAAAGAAGTCCGATCAGGATGGTCGAAACCTCCCATGCGGGGTTGAAAGACTTGGGGTGGAAGTCACTGATGCTCAGACAGAGGCGAGTGGAGGGCTGAAATCGACCGCTCGGGGTGTGCATGCGAATCGCTGGAGGAGCAAAAGGGTATTCGGGAGGAAACATCAAGGTGCCCCAGTATTGCCCATTCTCATACGGAGTCCCCGGTGGTCCTGTCAGAATATAATGCCACCTGGCCGTCGTTCAGTCTCAAGTGGGAAATTAGGCTGGGAAGGGAAATTACTCACTCGAGAATGTTCGTTTCAGAAGGGTGCGCCACAATGAACGGCGGGGGGTTCTTTTGAATGTTTTGATACTCGCGCGTGAGCTGCCAAAGCCGTTAGAAGATGGTCCGCAATCACATATCTCGTAGTGTGGCCACTCACCCGCTTGAAAGCTGCCTTAGTGGCCATAATCTTGGGCCGGCCCAGTCGTATGAGGTAACAAAGAAGACAGAAAGACACAAACTCAGAATGAAAAGAATGAAAAAGAAATGCGCAAGTAGAGAGAAAGGTGGAGATGATAGTGCCGCCGCTGCAATGCTATCGACTGAAGTCACGTGCTTCCCCGTTTTCCCACGCGATCAAGCGCTCATTGAACCCCAAAAGGTCCTGGCCACTGCCGCCGTCACGATGTCCTCCCTCTCGGCTGAAGATGAAGACGTAGGTCTATCCGATGCTCAGCTTATGGTGTCCGCTTAGTATGGCCCCCGCTAACTGGTCTTGTAGATCTTTGAGCGCTTGCAACAGCGCAAGGACCCGCAGGTACTGGAAGAGCAGCAGCAAGCCGTGAATGAGCGGACCCAGGCCATTCTCCAGAAGGCTCAATCTCGCCTTTCAGAGCTGGTATGTATATGCCTCAATCAGGGTTGTATCCATGGCCCCAATCGACTCTGGTCAGACCCGCAGAGCTCCCGGCTAACCGCGAGTGCGATCAGCTTGACCAAAATTCGACCCTGCCCTGCGCTATCTCGTCCGTCCAGTTTACCAGTGCACCTAACACTCGCCGAAGCTTCCTCGAGCGCATCGTTAATCCTCTTCTGAGCGAGAACAAGGATCGGCCTTATACTCTCTCCGAAGCATTGCGGGAGATCTCGGCAACGGCCGACAAGCTCGGGCGGTTTGGTTCGTGACTACAGAGCTAGAGGACGTAAGGTGTGATGTTCTAACATTGAATTAGACCTCTTCCAGCAACCTATCTCCGTTCACTTAGATCAATCGAAGACCAATCAGGCCACCGGACTGCGCGATATTGATGTGATTCTGGCTACCCGGGAGAAATCCCGCGTCCTGTTAAAGACCGGAACCGACCTTGGGAATGCCGAGGGCTCTGCCTATGGTAACCTTCTTTGGCGCAATGTTTTCGGTGGCGCCGAGACGCTGAACCTCAATGCTTCTCTGGGTACTCGTACTCGGTCCGCCTACCAGGCCGCATTCGAAACGCCTATCTTCTGTGACCCTGACTTCCGTCTGGAGATCGGAGGTATTGCAAGCGCCACGCAGAAGACTTGGGCTAGTCACGAGGAGGTTCTCAAAGGAGGTTGGAGCAAGCTTCGCTGGTTGTCCCAGTCTGGACACCGCCATGAACTTGGCTACAATGGTTTCTGGAGACAGACTACTGGCCTTGCTGAGAATGCCTCTCCTACCATTCGTGCAGATGCAGGTGACAGCGTGAAGAGTAGTATTTTCCACAGCTGGGTCAATGATCAGCGGGACCACCCCATGCTGCCTTCTCGTGGGTACTACGCGAAGGTCTTCAACGAAGTGGCTGGCTGGGGCCCGTTGAAAGGTGATGTTTCTTTCTGGAAATCTGAGATCGAGACTCAGGGTGCTATCCCCATCTCGATCCCTGGTATCAAGGGTGACAGTGGCGTGAGCTTCACCACTGGATTCCGTGCTGGTCTTTTGTATCCTCTTGGACTGGACTCGGATTCGCGCCCTCAGCTGTCCCGCGTCAATGACCGCTTCCTTCTTGGGGGGCCAACAGATGTCCGTGGGTTCCGTCTGTGTGGCCTTGGCCCCCGTGAAGGACCCGACGCACTTGGCGGTGACGTCTACGCTGCTGGAAGTGCTAATTTGCTCTTCCCGCTTCCTCGGGTGGGTGCTGAGAAACCCGTCCGCATGCAGCTCTTCCTGAATGGCGGAAGACTGCTGCCCCTTCGTACGTCGCAAAAAAATGCTCCCACCAACGGCGGTGAGGTGCAAGATGCTATGGTCTCCACCCTTTCCGAACTGCAAAACGGCCTGCCCAGTGTTGCAGCTGGTGTAGGTATCGTATATGCTCATCCGGTCGCCCGCTTCGAGCTGAACTTCTCGCTGCCTTTGGCCCTGCGGAAGGGCGAAGAGGGCCGAAAGGGTCTTCAACTGGGTATTGGCATCAACTTCCTGTAGAAACACGTTTCCTGATTAGATTAGCGGAGTCCGATTATACCATCTCAGCTTTGATATATCCTCCATGACAAGAGAGTCAAATAAAAGAATTACTGGCGAAATATCAAATTAATTCCAATAATCTTATAGTTCGCGTCGCTCCAGGCGCTGAGTCAGCACGCGCTGCGGACACATCGAGCTCCCGAGCTTCAGCTCTTTCTCGGCTCTTTCGCAGACCCCACGTTTCTACACCGGAAAGAAAGAATACACGCTCATTATCTCGCCGCCCTTCGGCAATGGCTCAATACTATCCCCAGCAGCAGCAGCAACAGCAGGGCTACCCGCCCCAGGCTAGCGCCCAGAATCTCCAGTTCTTCCCCTCGTCCTACGGTTCAGTATCCGGCCACACAACTCCTTCACAAGCATCTTATGGCGCAGGCTTCGGTAGTGCCCCCAATCCATCGGCACAGGCTTATCCCGGTGGTGGATATGGTGGATTCGGATCTCCTTCTGGTGGTGTGAGCGGGCGGATGGGTGAACAGGGCGGATTGCGGACGGGTTGGTTGGCTGCGTTTGGCACAGAGGGTTATGATGGCGAGCCTCCTCTGTTGGAGGAGTTAGGTGTCAACTTTGAGCATATTCGCACCAAGGTGAGTTTGCTCGTGACGGTGCTATTCCTGGGAGAATGCGCCGGGTTCCTGACGAAATATCTTGGACTCTCTCCTTGGAGATGTGGATGTGTCTACTTTAGAAGAGACGAAACAATCATAGAGCGAGATGCTAACTATTTACTCCCAGACTCTGACTGTCCTCAATCCTTTCGCCTCCATTGACAACCACCTTATGGACGATAGCGACCTTTACGGCGCATTACTTTACATTGTCTTGTACGGCACGTTCCTCCTCCTCTCAGGAAAGGTCTTTTACGGGTATATCTACGGCGTCGCAGTCTTTGGAACAGTTGCCTTGCATCTGATCTTGAGTCTCATGTCCCCGGCCCTCGATACTGCTCCCACTCCGACTGCCGCCGACCCAACAAACTACAACCCTCACCACAAGCCCTCCATGTCCAGTGCCTCGGCCGCCGGTCACTTCTCTGCGACTCTCACCTTTCCGCGCTCCGCTAGCGTTTTGGGCTACTGCTTCTTGCCGCTCGTCCTGACTGCGCTTATCGGTATTCTCCTCCCCATGGATACCTTGTTCGGCTACCTTTTGACAACCGCGGCGGTCGGCTGGTGCACCTACAGCTCCTCGGGAATGTTCTGTTCTGTGGCTCGTATGAGCGGTATGCGGGGTCTGGTTGCTTATCCCCTGGCTTTGTTCTACGTTGTCTTTGGTATCATGGGGATTTTCTCCTCTCGGGGCACCGGCACACTTGCAGCCAAGACTGGTGCTGCTTAAAAAGGGTTAGTCGGGGACACAAGTTCAAAAGGGGACTTGGTGTCTGAGATGAGCTATCGACTACTTGATGTAGGTCATTCGAAAAACGATTTGGACCACGCAGGAGTATCTTTTGCATCTCATCATGAATATTACGAGCTTCAGCCTGTGTCATATATCATTATGCATTATTAAAATCGTCAAAAATCTTCTATCTAATTCCCCCGTAGATTTTGTATGCATGTGGTATAAAAATTCCCCAAACGGATGTCTCGATCATCGAGAGGTCTCTCCCCGCGCCGGTGCCCACCTAGAGAGCCATTCTCGCGCTTTGTCCAAATCGCCTCCAGCTGCTTCAGCACCCGCCACACACCATTCCAGGTCATAGACCTTGCCTCCAGCCGTAGATCCTTCTGCGCAGATCATTTCGGCGAGTTTGCGGCGGTGCTGGCCCGTCTCATCAGTGCAGAAATAGAAAGGTGCGGTGTTTGAAGCCTCGGGCTGAACGTTGACACCCTCGGCAAGCGGCCGAGTCAATTTCGTGATATCGGCAACGCTCATGGCTACGGGAGTAGCAGCATCGGGATGAACCTTCTGTTTTCCTGTTTTGCAATACTCGTTTCGACACCAAGGCCTTCCACATCCAGTCATCATTTGTGAAAGATATCGACGTTCGATCCGACGGCGGAGTGCTTTGCCATCAGGGTCGTAAGTATCGACGTACAACGGACCAAAACAGATATTGCACAGTCCCAAAGAGTCGTTACCTGTGCTGCCGAGCGTGCGGCCACAATTTTGATTCAAGCATATTCGGGGAGGCGGGCGTGAGACGCGCTCCAGATCATGATGGCGGAGATGGGTGTTCATATCTCGCAGTCGGATGATCTTTTCACACAGATGACACTCGGTCGTGCGGCCGCCGTCTACCAATTCATGCGGCGAGAGGCCGGAGAGCATGACCTCGGGGTCAAGGAAATCTGGATCGGAATCGCCTTTCTGTGGGACGAGAAGATGGCAGAACTGACAGAGAATCAACTTCCCTGGGCACTCGGTAGTCCGATGCTGTGCAAGGGAAGGAAGGCCCTTGAACTGAAGGCCGCAATCAGTGCAGTCGTAATTCTTGTGAAATATCGAGTCGTGCCTGAGTTTACTGGATGCATCGTTGCCATGAGCCGAGTCGAGGGGACAATGCCAGTGCTTCTCCCACTCAGATGACGTACTCTGAAAAACGGTTTTGCATTGACTGCAGAGCACATTGTTACGAAGACAAAAGTTTTCGTGAAGCATTAATGTTCGCTCTGGTACCCATTGGTGACAATTTGGGCACATAACGTCCCCGGGCTGATGAGCCTCTACCAAATCATCTTGTTCCTCTTTGGAGTCGTTCGCAGTCACCCGCAAATGGTATTTCACCGGCAGCTGCTGCGATGTCACTCCAATGTGGGAGGTTAGAGCATAGACCGAGATATAGAGAGCCTCGACCCCTTCAAGAGCCACATTAGTAGGACAAATCTTGACTTTCTTGGACGTTTCATCCGAAAAGTCTCCCCAGACATGCATGTCCTCCCGAGGACGGCCTCTTTGGCGAGCGCTAAGCGGGCTCGCGAATAAACACACCGAGGGATGATCTGTTGTGAGCTCGACCTGAAGGGTATCATCCCGATTCCAGTCCCGAATCTCATAGTCAACGAACTCCCCGGGCAAGACCTGGGCTGTAACATCTTCTCCTAGGGCCAGAATCCCACCAACGGAGCTGCCACTCGCAGTGCCCGGTGCACGCGCTGCTCGTTCCAGCCTTTTTTGCAACGTCTCTCGTGCTTGCTCCTCCGATAGCGCCACAATATCGACTTCTAAGTCGGTATCCACGACACAGATCCCCTCGCCTTCAGGATAAACTTTATCAAGTAGGAACCGGAAAGACTCGTTGCGGGTGCCAGGAACCGTCAGCAGCTCACCGACTGTCAGGGTTGTAAAATTATCTCTCATATGGCGCTCTAGCAAGGGTTTCCAATCCTCGGGGTCGTAGCCAGCCTCGAGTGGACGAAGGCGCACATATGTGCCTTTGGGAAGCTGCTTTGCATGTATTGTGACCGCAGGCCCAGTCCGTGTTGACTGCCCTTCAGAACCGTCAAATTCCGAAGTGTGCGTCTCGCCGTTGTTCTCCAACGAAAAATCGTCATCTTGAATTCCCAGCGACGCCCGCAGCAGAGCGCTCAGCGCCACTTCATTCTCCGCTGCAGAGAACTCGCGGATCCCAGCATAGACGAACCGACCATTCTCGGGATTTACGACGCGGAACGTGAGGGGATGCGGAAGCTGCTGCTGACGTTGCTCTATTTGTTGGCGTGCGCGAGCCTCAGCGGCGAAGGTGTGAGGATTGAAAGGGTCAAAGGACGGGGTGTGAACACGCGAGTTCGGCGCCACCGCTTGCAGAGGGGCAGCCGCTAAAAGTTGTTCCAACGCGGACTGCGGAAGATTGATTTTGTCACCAGGAAGACGAGAGGTGTTTTGCGGAGGTGCAACGGCCAGCTGAGCTGACCAGGTTAAGGTATCCATGATGGAAAAGAAAAGAGGTTCATTTTTTGGGTAATTTTAAGGCGGGAAGCTCCAAAGTTCTGGAAGACTCTCTCCACCCCCACAATTAATCAGATCATATTCCACTACCGCCAACTCCCGCTTAGAAATCCAACTATATGTCAACCACATGTCACTTTTAATGGAAACTTCGCATGCGGTGGCGAGCACTGGTATTACACCAATCACACTGACCATGTCAGTGATAGTCCTTGCGCAGCTGATCGAGAACTTACCATGGTGGCAGAGCAACCCTCATTGTGTTCGATGCAATAATCACCCCGGCAGCTCTGACAGGTGTGCTGGCAGTCCCGTTTACAAGAGGCACACTAGATCTATCATCAGCTGATAGCTCTGCTAGCTGAAGAGTCCACTTACAGTTGGGCCGCATTCCCAGCAGTCTTTGCTCACACCTCGCTCGAATCTCTGATGGACGCCGTCAGTACAAGGCATCGATCATCGGGTCATGGGTTATTTCACACACCTCTCGATCGGGCGGCCGTGTTCCATTGTGGTCCTCTTGCCGTACTGCTGTTTGGTGGGGCGAAAGATTGGCCCGTACATGTTGCGGATTGGGCAGGCAGTTGAAGCAGAACCATTTGTTGCAGCGCTGGCACCAGCGATCGGCGAGACAATCCGCACAGCTTGCAAATAGGAGCGGATGCTTGCCCGGTATCATTTCCGGTCGCTTAGCAGTAGCAATACTCGAAACGTGCAATGGTATCGGGCTTAGCAGTGGGAAGTGCATGTCGGGAGATTGACCCCAAATGGCTGGGCCTTCGGGAGAACTATGACATCCATGACAGCCATGGGGCCCTAAAGCGACTGTAGCTACCGCCGGTTCAAAAAGTGGGCCTTCAGAGGGCGCGCTTTCCTCGGCCACTGATGTATATCGATTGACATCGTGTCGCGGCCCGCGACACAGCACCGCATCAAAGGCGATGATACCTTCTGCTTTCTGGAGAGTCCGTGCCCAACCTTCTTCCAAGGCGTGCTTGAAGATCTTGCCAGTCGAACTGTACCATTCATTCTGTTGTTTACGTGCCGGGCGGGTGACGGTAGCCTCATCTTCGTTGTCAGACGAGCTAGTAGACGAGCTCTGGCTGGGACTCCGTGAGCAGCCCACCCGAGAGCCCCACCAGTCTCGATAACGGTGGCGCGCTACGGCGCATGGCGGTTGATTTACTGGGGAAAAGAAATAAATGCCCTTCACCCGTGGAGTTCCCTCAGGGCGAGTGGGCCGGACTGCATGCTGAATGACCTGCATGAGTTTATGCTCATTCAAATGGGCACATTCACGGATCGAAAGGATGTTGACGTTGAATCGATCGGTCAGAATAATGTCTGCAACAAGATCGGCGGGTACAGAGAGACCGTCCAAAACCAAGGTGCGTACATCCTGTAGCAGGGATCTTCTTCCGAGGCTGGCAAAAATATGGCGTAAGGGAGCCGAATATACCTCGTCTTCCGTTGAAGAGTCGTCGTCGTGCGAAGCGAGAAACTGCGTGCCTTTGCAGCGAGTCAGATCGAGATGTCTGAATATGTAAGGAGTTTTGGTAATCAGATCGCGAAGGTGTCGCGAGGTCATCGACAGAGCCATTAAGGACGGGACGGAGAGATACGGTGCCATGTGATCAAGAATTAGACTATTGGTGAGCATTTCCTCCAGAGATGCTCGCGGAGGAATGGACGCAGGTTGAGCCATCGTCTCTGGCACGATATCGGCTGTGTTTTGATGTAAAATAGGCTGGAGGCCCAATTCTTCGAGGGTCAGCCGACGAGCGCCGTAAAAGTCGGGGGCACGGCCGATGAGATTCTGTCTGTAGGCGGCCATGGCGCCGACAGCGATCTCGTCCCCAATGCGCGGGAGAGCAGCATAGGGTTGAATTTCCTGAAGAGCAGCCCGAGCCTTCACTAGCTCTGACTCGAGCAAATGAATGGTGGACTGGAGTACAGCAGGCATGGCTTCAGGGCTGGGGGCAATAGCAGAGATCAAGGAACACCACAGGTCGGACATGATCCGGGGGGCGACTTTATAGTTGTTCCCCCAAAAGGGCCTCACCGGTGAACCGTGGGTGGGGGGAACAGGAACGGGTAAATTCGAAGACCGAAAGCGTCAAGGAGTATAGTACTTTGGACAGCTCTAGTGGAGACGGGATTCAAGATCCGCAGTGGAGAACGCGGAGAGTTGGGGATATGATTCGAGTCACGATAAGATGGCAAAGGGAACGCGGAAAGCGCGAGGTCCAGTTGTAGTGGTTCCGCTCGCCGAATCTCTTCAACTTTCAAACCATGTCGACAATACCTGAGTTATATATGTGCACTAATCTTTGGGGCCACACAATTCCACCATCAACTACCAATAACGCGAATAAGGTAAGAAAGAAAAAAAAAAAAAAAGAGAAAAAGCAAAAAGCAAAAAGCAATCACAGTGGGTCCAGTTGCATGGCATGTTAGACAAGGGCCCAGGGATACATAAAGATACGGAGAATGTAAGTTCCTGGGGATCAAAAGTATAAGCAAGCCATGTACCCCTAGGTACACCCGACGCCCCCTCCCCCCCCGATATCCATTCCCACTGATCCGCCGGTCACGCGGTCTAGTGCTGGATCCACCCTTCTTCTCCTTCTCGAATTGTCCTTTTTTATCTTTACGAGGTGGCAATCGACCGGCCTCCGATCGGCCTTCGTGTCGGGAATCTGATCTCTTATTGTTTCAATGTATCAGTGTCCCAATATCGCACTTGTGTCCCCCAGTTCCCGGATCTCCAATTCTCAGGTGCGGTGTTGGTCTCCCTGGTGTAGATCTAAATCCTGCCAAGACAATAAAACAGCCGGATCCACGCCAAGCAAATTATGGTATCTCTTCGTCGATCCTGGTTCGACTTGGATCGAAAGGAATGGTGCCAAGGATCGGGGCGGTGCGATAGCATCAGGGCCAAGATGAAAGGGATAGAGGCCAAGCAATTGAACGAGGTTCCCCCCCCTGCTCCGTTCCTCTATCTTTGCGTCAACCGGTCCTTCGTACTCCGCCGAGCTCGCAGACTTCCTCTAGGGGGCCCAGACACTCAATAGTCCGGTTACTCGATATAATATACCATTCATAATTTACGATTCACGATTCGCAACTCACGGGTCAGAGATGGCTAGGGTAGGATTAGAACTAGTGGTACAGAATCGTCGATCACCCTCATGTTCCCGGAGATGAATCACCTCTTCCTCCCTTCGCATATATGCACGTTTACTTCCACAACTTCGACACCGCGACCTCCTTGTCGTCGTGCTTGTTGAGAATCTTGGCGGTGGCCAGGTCGAAGTCTTCCTGTGTTACATGCACCCGGCGCTCACGCAGTGCATACATGCCTGCCTCGGTACATACTCCCTTCAGCTCGGCTCCAGAGCATCCATTCATCTTCTCCGCGATCTTGGTCAGGTTGATTCCACGAGTCAGGTTCATGGAACGCGAGTGGATCCGTAGAATGTCGGCACGGGCCTCGACACTGTAGAACTTGTCAGCACGATTCCAAAACCACGAGGAAGAAGGGCAATACGGACGAGGGCGGAGGGAATTCGATCTTTCGGTCAATTCGCCCGGGCCGCAGCAGGGCTGGGTCCAGGATATCCAATCGGTTGGTGGCCATGATAATTTTGATGTTTTTCGTGGGCTCGAATCCGTCCAGCTGGTTCAGCAGCTCCAGCATGGTCCGTTGCACTTCCGAGTCACCGCCTCCCGCCGAATCAATACGGCTAGACCCAATGCTGTCGATCTCGTCCATGAAGATGATACTCGGTGCATGTTCTCGGGCCATCACGAACAGCTCTCGCACCATACGGCTACCTTCACCGATGTACTTCTGCACCAGCTCCGAGCCACTCACTCGAATGAATCGGCAATCGGTGTGATGGGCCACGGCTCGGGCCAGCAACGTCTTACCGGTACCCGGAGGTCCGTACAGCAGGACACCTTTCGGTTGTGCAATACCAAGAGACTCGAATAGCTCCGGATGCTTAAGACCGAGCTCGATCACCTCCTTGATTTCCTTGATCTGCTGGTCGAGACCACCGATCATGTCGTAGGTACTGTCTGGCACCTTCTCCACCATCATGAGTGATACCAGGGGGTCAACCGAAGAAGGCAACATCTTTTCCAATTTGTAAGAGTCCGAAAGAAGGGCCACTCGCTTGCCCACAGTGAGCTTGCTAATGTCCACGCTGTCCGCGATATCGACCACTATGTTTCGAGTCACCCATTAGTCACGTTATCCCACACCCTTTGTTTCAAACCAGCTGCCGTACCGTATTTCCCTTCCGGATGTACCTTCACTAGCACCTTCTTTGTGCTCATCACCTTCACCACCTCGCCGACGTAGGAGCCAGGTTGCTGGAGCAGACCGAGCTCCTCCCGCAAGAGACGCACTCGCGAGTTGTAGTCATTACGCTGTGCCTCAAGTCGACGCAGAACTGCCTGGCCTTGAATTATCTCGAGCTTCATCCCCTCAATCTTGTTGCGATAGTAGTTATCCAACGCCATGATGGGGAAGGATGACACTCTCGGTGGGAGGTCAAGCGTTCGTAGTGGTTATCAGGGAAAGGTCCGTACGCGAGGGTCTGATAGCACCCAATCTGTACCGATGGATGAGAGTCGAGGGGGAAGAATTGTGGCGGCAATGATGAGGATGTTTGAGCTGGGTCTGTGTAGCTGGAACAGCTCGAAGCTGCGGGAACCAGCACATGACCATTTTGTGCCTGAAAAGGAGGGCATAAAGATATCAATCACGTGATGATAACAGTTTGGTGGATGAGTCAGCGAGCGATGTAATTGGCTTTTGCTGTCATCGGGTCATCAGGAAGCTCCCCACGCTGGGTGTGCTACCTTTTGCTACCTTGCGCTTGCAGCGCTTTATTTTCCATCTCAGCTGATGAGACGCGGATGATCTTGAGTGTTTCAGCTGCTTCTATATCCCGCAATGCTATTGAGCTCTTAAATCCTAGGAATATCGGACGATCTTGAGAGGGACTAGGATTTACTTTTGTTTTGATCTGCAGATCCGCCCAAGGAAAATGACGGGTGATAAGAAAGATCTCGAGAACCCAGCCCCGGTTCGGCCGGCGATGACTAGCAGTGACGACGTCGCAGGGTCTTCGGGTCCTGCAAGGCCGACGCCCTCGGTACGGAGAAATTATGGTAAGAATTGTATCGTGTGGCCTGCAGGATAACGGTGATGCTGATCTTGATGCCTGACGATAGGGACCCTCGATGCGCATTCCGCCGACACAACATCCGAGGCGCGTCTGGAAGAAGAAGACGACTCCTTCAGTCACACTCTGACATCAACTGCGGCCCCGGATCGTCCCAGGAAACCCTCAGTGACACGTCGCATGTCGTCGAAACGACAGGTGCCTAAAAAGGGACAGGAGTTCTCCACTGATGATGATGTCAAAGAGGTTGAGGAAGATTTTGCCCTGCAGCTGGCTCCCACCACTCCTCAGTCGCCCAGGATTCGTCCCTTACGTGCTCAGAGCTCTACCTTGAGGCGAAGGCCGAGTGTTCGCCCCAGTCCACTCGCAAGGGGAGACTCGGACAATCTCAGCGGGGATGAGACCGGCATGCCGGACCCGATGGACGCATCGGGCGAGCTGCCTTCTATACGGCTATCCGATGCAGAAAGCGATGCCGACAGCGCCAACGGAGGCGAAGATGTCGAGGAGGATGAAGGAGAGACCAGCGATGCCGAAAGCTTTACTCTGAAGGACCGACAGCAAGCCATCAATGAAACCCATCCATTTGGTATCAGGATCTGGAAGCCGGCAGTGTATAAGAAGAGTCGCTCCGTCGAAAAGACTGCTGACGGGGATATCCATTCATCCCCTGGCGGTCGTGTCCCTGGACTAGTATTTTGGGGCAACTTCTTGTGGTGTTTTGTTTTTGGATGGTGGCTTGCTCTTGCTTCTCTCTTGGCTGCGGCTGCCTGCTTTTTCTTTGCCTACTCATCCAGTGCGGTGGCGTATGGTCGAGTGTTCTGGGGTCTAGCGCGATATTTGTTTTACCCATTCGGTTCCTTTGTTCTCTTGGAAAGTGACGAACACTACGCGGAAGAAGACGAAGGTGAAGGGCGCAGTATCAGCGAATATGAACAGTGGCAGAACGGCGATCTAGAATACGGTCGTCTCTTCTTCGGGCCCCGCAGAGATCGCTCTCTAGTTGGTCGTCGACGAAACAGCGTCGATTCGGCCGGCGAACAAGATAGCCTTCTGGGCCGGCCCCAGCGGGGGCAAGGCGACGACTTGCAATTCAATCATTCGAAACGCCGTCTCTTTGGTCGTGGCGAATGGACCCTCGGCCGCGTGGTGTTTTTCGTGTTTTTCTACTTCCTTGTGGGCCCGTTGATGCTCGTGGCGTCCCTCGTCTGTTGGCTTCTGGTCTTCTGGATCCCGATGGGCCGAGTAACCACTATCCTGGCTAGTCATCTTCGACGCCATCCTCTTGCTCTTTCGTTCCATTCCGATTCTTCCTACGCTAGACTGAGCACTTCTGCATCGTCGCCATCCGTCCTGCTGTGTACCTATCGAGCTGCCGGTACGAGATACTGGAAGTACACAATTGACGGTACAAATATTTTCTTCATTAATTTGCTCGGGCTGGTCGTCTTCGTTATCGTCGACTACCATTTCCTGGGCAAATTTTTGGGCATGCAAAGCTGGCTGACGCACCCGGGTCTAATATTTACACTTGCCCTGCTCTCCATCATCCCCTTGGCCTACTTCATCGGCCAGGCTGTGGCCTCAATCTCAGCCCAGTCCTCGATGGGGCTGGGTGCCGCCATCAATGCATTTTTCTCAACCATCGTAGAGGTGTATCTCTATTGTGTCGCTTTGACTGAGGGCAAGGCCCAGCTCGTCGAGGGATCCATCATCGGCAGTATCTTTGCTGGTGTTTTGTTTTTGCCCGGCCTATCCATGTGTTTCGGCGCCATCAAGCGCAAAACACAGCGGTTCAATGTAAAATCGGCCGGTGTCACCTCAACAATGCTGCTGTTTGCCGTGATTGCTGCTTTTGGGCCCACCTTGTTCTACCAGGTCTATGGCAGTGTAAGTGTCGTTCCTCCTTCACCGCTGGTCAAATTGCAAGCTAACTTCCCCATCCTAGCACGAGTTGAATTGTCATGCGTGCACCGGCCCGCTTGGTGCAGAGAGTCGGGACTGTCGCCAATGTTACTTTTCTCAGACTGCAGCGGTTCAAGACACTTTCTTCGAAAAAGCCGTCCAGCCTTATGCATGGTTCGCTGCCTTCCTCCTTTTTCTGTCGTACGTCATCGGCCTCTGGTTTACTCTCAGGACTCATGCTGCTTTGATCTGGGCCGAAAATGAAGAGAAGGAGAAAAAGCCTGCCAATATGGCTTCTGATTCACAATCATTTGAGCCAAGGCAGCATTTTCCATCCGGAGGCCCCGAGGCATCAGGCGCCAATTCTGGTCACAGAGACTCCATTCGCGAATCCCACCTGTACAAGCGAATTCTCGGCCAATCGCTCCGACATGTCGGCTTGGATGATGGTAGCTCAGGAAACTGGGAGCAAACGGACGGCAGCTCAACAACGGCTAACAGGGCCCACACTCCCCATCTTGTGCCACCCCAAACCGGTGACGATACGACTCGTCCTGTAGCAAAGGCCATCCGCGGCTTGACAGGTGAAGATAATGAGCGCCTGATTCGTCAATTTACCGAGATTGCTACCACGGCTGCCACAGTAGCTGCTCGTGATGCCCGAGATGCTGTTCGGAATCGCAAGCACGCCACATCGCATACTGCCGGGCGACAGAGCGGCCGCGCTCTTGCAGATCAGGGCAAGCTTTCGGGAGAAGAACAAGAAGACATTGGTCTTGTTGTAGAGCCCACCCATACGAGTGGAGGTCACGATGCCCCTAATTGGAGTAAAGCCAAGAGTTCTATCATTCTGCTGGGTGCGACATTGCTCTATGCGATCATTGCAGAGATCCTGGTCAACACAGTGGACGTGGTGTTGGAGAGTGTTGATATCGACGAGAAGTTCCTCGGTATCACTTTGTTTGCCCTGGTGCCCAACACGACTGAGTTTCTTGTAAGTGGGACTTCCGATGAAATCAATCCATTTTGCTAAATCGCAGACAGAATGCTATTTCATTTGCTATGAATGGCAACATCGCGCTATCCATGGAAATTGGCTCGGCGTATGCACTACAGGTCTGTCTATTGCAGGTGCCCGCTCTGGTTCTGTTCAGTGCACTGTATACTCGCGGTATTGATGCAGCTTCCCTGGCGAGTCACTCCTTCAAGTAAGTGTCTCTTGCCTTTGCTTTGAGGTATGGTTCGAGTTCATATTCACTAATCAATGCACGCAGCCTCATCTTCCCTCAATGGGACATGATTACCGTGATCCTGTGCGTCTTCCTGCTGTCGTACGTGTACGGCGAAGGAAAGAGCAACTACTTCAAGGGGTCCATCCTTGTTCTTACGTATCTCGTGATCATCGTCGGTTTTTACCTCTCTGGTTACAGTAACATGGACAGCATGGGCGTGGATCGATTCGATACTCTGGCCCTTGGTGCCAGCCGATCCGAGAAGTTCTACACCATTGGCCAGGCCTCCACCGGTGTGGCATACTAAATGAACATACTTTGTGCTCCCATCTTCATACTCAGCACTGTTATACCCAATGATCTCTACGATCTGACCGTCTTGGTCGTGACCATCTTTGCATATAGCAGATATGAAGTCTGATATTACGATCCAATGGCTTTATGGCTGTATCCCCAAGTCCGATTTTATTTTTATCTCGTTTCCTTCATGGGATGTTTGGTACCCAGTAAGCTAAAGAATTGCATTACTAGGCTCAACAGAGTTGGTTACCTTTGCTTCGTAGCTCCTGCGGTCATGACTACTGACAGTACCATGCTATGTAATCTAGAGAATGTATCACTAATCCTCTGGTTATACATTGTAAGTATCGAAATAATATTGACCTAAGCTGAGCGCCACCCTTCTATGGCCTCATCAACCATTTGGCGGTAGTTTTGCTGCTTGTAGCACTGTTCCAAAAAGACCTTGTACTTGGCCTGCAGCAAAGCCACCTCCTTTGCATCCTCAGTCGGCATTACCTTCTTACCAGGCTTGCTCATGCGGTCCATGATATCCCAAAGGTCCTCAGTCTTGCCATGAGAATCGGCGCTAGCAGCCTTGGCTCCTAGCATAGCTGCACCGTGGCACACCGCCGCGTGGATGTATCGGGGGATCACAACTGGCATGTTACAAGCCGAGGCTATGAGGGCAACCAGAATATCGTTCTGGCATTGTGAGCCTGACATGAAGATCGAGGTGATATTGTGGCCTGCGTCATTCATGGTCTCCACAATCTGCTTGGTCTGCAATGCGATGAACTCTAACGTCGAGTAGTAGTAGATCGCCAAGCCGTCGACAGACTTGTCGCTGGTCAGACCGAAAATGGAGCCGGTCATGTTGGGATCGGCGATGGGGGAACGGTTGCCCCAGAGGTCACCATAGAAGAAAAAATGTCGGCCCAGGTAGGCCACACATGGTGCCTGCTGGTCTTGTGCCATCTCCTTGAGGTGCTCATTCAAATATTCGTAGATGTTGGCATGGTAAGACTCGGCGATGGAGGTAGCCTGATTGAAGGCAGGGTGAGTTTCAATGACGTGCTTGAGAAGCTCTCCTGTCGCCGACTGACCACCCTCAGCCATCCAATATCCAGGAATGATTGTATCCTTGTAGGGGCCCCAGACACCAGATACGAAGATAGGGTCGGGCGACATGGCCAAGTGGCAGGTCGAGGTACCCGCAACGGCAGCCAGACGCGAGAAAGCCTGTGCCTTGTCATTCTTGGCCACCTCGTCATTCAACTGGTTGGAACCTAAGTTGACCTTGGCGCCCACGGTTCCAATCCAGCCGGCATAAGCATCAATGACGCCGCTACCTATGGCAATACCAGCCGGCAGGCCGAGTTCGGCAGCGGCTTTCTCGCACAGGTGGCCAACAAGCTCACCGGCGCTCAAATAATCACCGTTCTAGAAGTAAGACCGGTCAGCGAAGTACCCTGGCCTATTAGGAAACAAGGCTCACCACCCCGTCAACACCGCCCATGCGCTTAAAATTGTCCTCAGTCAGGTCCCCAAGACCAATGTCATTCAGAAAATCCTCCTGCCAGCCCTTGACGCTGCCATCAACACCGACAGGAATATATCCCTGCTTGCAAACCACACTGCAGAAGCTACGCTTCTCGTTGCCAGTCGCGATATGGGTAAGGGCATCACCCAGATCGTAAAATGTGCACTTGGCGAAGAGCTCCTTGGGCATGTGATTTTTCAGCCATAACACTTTGGGTATCTCCATCTCAATGGACATCTTCCCACCGACATAGCGGAGTAGATTGTGGTTGGTGGCATTGATCTTCGCGGCCTCATCGACCGGACGGTGGTCCAGCCACAGGATCACATTACGGTCCGTATCGAAATCCGGTCCCGTCACTGAGACTGGCTCATCCGTTTCATGGTTGAAAACAGACAAGGAGCAGGTAGCATCAAAGCCAATCCCGCGCACCGTCTCGGGGCTAATGTTGTGCTGGCTAATGGCACGCTGCACTGCAGCGCAAATGCACCGCCAGATATCAGTAGTGGATTGTTCCTGAGCAAATCAGTATGGCAGTAGGAGGAGAAGGGGCTCTCCAGTTTAGAGTAGTGGCCTACATAGTAGCCATGTTCCGGCTGCCAGAGGCCTATGTTCTCAGAGGCCAAGCCCACAATGTCACCCTTGGCGTCAATGATACAAGCTCGGGCACTACCAGTTCCCACGTCAATCCCAATGAAATGGTCTAGATGTACCTGCAAGTCCTCCCGAGGATCACTGGTGGCCTGTCGAGAGCCCTGACGGGAGGGACGACGGTATGGTAGAGAGGTCATAATGCCACCGGTTTATTCAGCTCGAACTGGAATGTGCGGAGCTTAAATCTGGCGAGCTGTGAGTTCGGAAGAGTGGGAAACAGTATGAGAAATTGGGAGAACTTCATGAAAGTAGTGGGAGAATAGAAAGAATGGAGGGGCAAACCAATTGGGAGACATTGGATTTCGCCAGGGAGATGACAGCATGGAAGGCCTGTGGGGAACGCGGAGCAGAGATGACCGATTTCTGTGGTCTGTGATCCCTGTACATTCTGGACCGAGCGTGCTTGATGCCAACAATGCACGGATAAGTGTCACGGGGAAGCACCAGAGACAAAGCCTAGGTGATCTCTAGCTCAGAGCCATCCCAGGCTGTAGACAGTGAAGTATACAAAGGAGTGGAGTCGAAGGGGGTCCACCGCTCGGGGCAAAATAGAAAGCTGGCAGTTCGAAAGAACGAGCTTCCGCTTCTCCTCCACAACCATGCGTCTCGTTGCTCTTCTGGGCGCCTTCGCGCTCCTGATCATCTCCGTCATTGCCGACATCTCGACCGATATTTACTATTGGCCCGTGGGAGCTGCCAAACCATCTGTTCTCGCCCGTGTCGCCTACGATCCGGCCTTGTTGAAGTCCGAGCTGGTGTCCTATCACCCACCCACCGATACCCGCGACGGCCTCGTTCGAGTTGGCCTCTACACGTCGACTCCCACCAATCCGAAGCAGTGGATCGGAAGCCTCGTCTCAATTGCCTCGTTAATTGGTGAAGATCGACCAACCCTGCGACTTCACCTTGGTCCCGCCAACGATGTGTACCATGTCTCGGTAGCCTCGGGCACAGGAACCAAGGCCACCACCCCTCAAGTGGAGCTAGTGTCGAGTCAGGCTGGCGCTCAGCCCTATTTGAATCGCCCAGTCGTTGTCAACCCCGATGGTGAGAAGACAGAGGAGGTGGTGGAGAAGTCATTCTTGCAGAAGTAAAAATCCCCCAACCCCCCACTCTGAACCATATGTTCCTGGACTCACCTGAATCATTCGCATAGGTACTGGTGGGTCTTCTTAATCATCGCATTCTTGAGCATGTCTGGTAGTGCAGAGGGGGGTTCGTCATAAAGCCAGCTTTGAGAAAATATTACATACTAAATGCCCTCGATCTTCAATATCCCTTTTCTGATATTCGCGGAGGAGGTATATCACGAGAGATGCAATTTGATCAAAAACAACGCTATGCAATTGGTATCATGCAGTCTCCATGCCTAGAGACGAATCAAAGGGATCCCTCTGTTTTCGAGGTCCCTCGCTGGCTTCCTTAATCATCTAGCTACAGTTTGCCCAATCTCCTCATCCACGATCCAATCGCTTTGAGTATGAACCACTCGTACTCCCTTCCCGTTGAGCCTGAGACTCATGACCAGAAGCCCTCGGTCAGTGATGGCAACGAGCTCGTCTTCTTTATCCGTGAACTGCAGTTGGTGGCAAACGGCCTCGAGTTGGACTGTGGCGGGCTTCAACTCTGGGAAGCCGTAGGGTGATTGCCACGATTCCGGGTAGAAGTCGTCCTCGCCTTCGATCACCACGTTCGGCTCCAAGGACCAGATGTGAACAGTCTTCCAGCTAGCAATGGCGATACGCGTGCCTCGAGCCGAAGCGGCAATGAGAGATCCGTGCGAAGTGCTCGATTCTTGGAATCCTCCAAGCTGTGCCATGATCTTCCAAGAATCATACCGTCTTCCACGGTCAAGGTTCAGGACATGCCCACAGGTCGTAGCCATACAAGCCGCTTCGGACTTGAGCAGGCATACTATGGTCCAATGTTCCACCCTATGAGTCGCAATCCCTATTGCGAGGTATTTCCAACGACAACGAAGCCCCTGCGTCTCAGCATCGGGCTGATGGGTACCGAAAAAGGGTATTCCAATTGAGAAATTCAAAGTGAGTGAGTCCGAAAACTGCACGTTACATGCATTGTCGCGCACGCCAGGGTATTCGCCCATCCCTGGGAGAAAGCGGATTCTTTGAAAAGAGCTATAGAGGGTATGAGCTTTGTAATAGTGAAGCATTTGGTAGCCTCGATCGTTGAAGGCCAACTTCACAGTTGGTCCTTTTCCTTCCAGTGTGGCGTCGCTAGGCCCCTCATCATTCACCTCTGTGAGGACGTAAGAATCGTAGGGAGAACCTAGTAATGTCAATATGCGATTTCTCCTTGGAATGAGGTTGAAACGAACAGATGACTTGAGGACCACCCATTCCTCGGCTCTCCAGCTTGTCGTCCTCACCCTCTCTGTCATAGTTTCCGTAAGACACATCATAATGTACTACTTGATGGTCATGAGAATGATTCAAGTGTTGCCACGATATGGCAAACTTTCCCTCGTGGACAGCCAGAGCAAGAGGCTCGTAATCTTGATGATTAGGAAAGGCATAGAGCCGGATGGTTTGCGTCGTGGAGCCCAGTGCATGGTAGGACAGAAACATGTTCCCATGTGCATTAGATTCCAAAGCACGTTTGACGAAAGGATGCTCGGTGTCCAGATCTCGATCAATGAATGGTTTGACTCGATGAAGTACATAAATACCGTGAGCACCAAAGGCGGTATGAAGGACCTGGACGGCTCCAAAGCGCTTCGCAGGCGACTCGATTCGACATTCCAGGCTCAAGCCTTGATCACCTACCGTGAGAAGATAGACTGTCCCGTGGCCTTGGAAGGCAAGCAGCGCTTGGCCTCGCGTACCTACAGTTCCTAGTGTGGATGCTCGGCCGTCGATCACTTGGCCTTGGAAATTGAACAGCGTGCGATCTCCATCATGTTCGATACCAAACAACTCCCGACCGGCTCGGAACATCAAATTTCGGAACAGCTCATCTGTGGTCAGAGACTCGACGTCATCATTCCGACCAGGGCTCTGATGCAACTGATGGAGGACCAGATCACGGCTCTGTGATGCAATGCCGAAAAGAAAGCGATTGCAAAAGGCCGTTTGCAGGTAGGTCGGAGGATCGCAACTTCGAAGAATTAGCCGGACCAGCTCGACGGGAAGGGTAAGAAGCATCTCGCAATTGTCTGGGAATTGCGGGAGATATTCATGGGGTTTATAGAGTAGGTTTTCATGGCGCACGCGCCCCCCTGTTGCCTTGGATCGTAGGCAGAAACCTGACTAGTGGAGCCCATGGACTTCATGCCGAGACAGATCTCCACCTACATAGACCTAGAAGTCGAGGATTGCCTCATCTGGCAGCCTGAAGGTACCTTAGACTAGGGAATGGGCTATAAGACCCCGATTGAAGCAGCTGAAAGGAATCCGCAGTACAGGTCATAACCTCCGACTGTGCCGCTAACGCTAACTTAGGTCAACTTTGTGTTTTTAGTGCGAGCGTTCTTCTTCGGGCTCTTGGGAGTCGATACAGCATTGAGGAAAGCCTGAGCTTATCATAATTAACAGCCAATGTTTGCTTCCAAGCGTGCAGGTGCCAGCCAGCCCTGTTCAGATGTGCAGTGTCCTTTCTTGTTCGTAGTTTCTTTCTTATACGATCAGAGATAACGGAGGAATAAGTCGTGCTTTGGCCGAATTCGCTCCGCGTGCTTTTCCCCATTTGGTGCTAGTCAAAGGAAAGACTTTGAGGTGTTTTGCTGGTCTTCTTTCTACGATGTCGGGGAGAAGTAAATTGAGGAGACGCAGAATATCGTTTGCTTTGATGCATCTATCCAACAACCTGCCCAAGCCCGAACTCCAACAAATGCAATGAAGAGTATGAGTCGATATAAATAGGGGTATCAGCTATCGTTTAGGGATTCGACATCATCCGCTCTTGTCTGTCTGAGAGACAAGCCATTCGAGGACGCTTTCATAACAAAGAACAAATTGACTGAGATTCTGTACCATACTAGGCCTCTGGGTTCGAAAATCTTCAACTGTTTTCGATATAAGGTCCAAGCTGGTATCACGAGTCATTTCAGTCAATTCATCAGTGCCGGCGCTCTGCGACCGCTGTCTCTTGAGTATGTCCAGCACACTATCAACTGTGCAGAAGGTGCCGGTGCGACCACAGCCCGCACTACAATGGACAAGAACTGGCCGCTGGCCACTCGGCTCTGCATCCTGACTCCCAAAGCTTCGAGTGCTAGTGGAACGAATAACTTTGTTGCATTGCTCAATCAAATTGAGTAGGTGGGTGGGCTGTGAAGTGGTCCCGAAGTCGGGCCAGTAAGGGTACTGAAGCTGCGTGATATCCCGAAGTGGCTGAAAGGGGAAAGAAGTGTGACAGAGACTGAAGTGTCGCACGATAATGACCGGATTCTCATTGGAGGAGTCGGCATTTTGTGGCGGCGCATCCGATGGCAAAGGCCTCTTCGCTGTAGGATCGGTTGACCGACCTTTGGACTCGACGTGAATGAACCTCTCCGAGTAAGCCTTGACCTTAAAAGGCCCATAGTCTCCAGATCTCCAGAAGGGATGACATTTCACTTGCCCTCGCTCGAGCTCGGCAGTCAGCGAAACAATAAGTCGGACATCTTGCTCCCATACTACACGCCAAAAGTCCTGATGGACGTCGTGTTAGTGGCGCTAGTTGGAAACAGGGAAAAGGATACTTACATTGAATGTGTCGGGCACGGGGGCCTGGGTGGCAATGTACCGCCGGTTGCTAAGCTCTGCCTGAATATGATTGGCGTTCACATAGTCACAAGCACCCGATGGGATCCCCTCTAGCCTAACTCGGGTATGATCGAAGGGATAGATATCGTTGTAGCGATTCTTAGTGCCTTTTTCAATGCCGGCGACGCGGTACTTCTTGGAGGCGCCGCCAGCCACAGCTGAGTTTCCTTCGTACGTCAATGCTTGTTTCATCCGACTTAACTCTCTCTTTTCAAGGTCCAGGAACCTCTCCGAGACTATTCGGCCCTGATCCTTGATGTCGGCAGCTTCTCGCAGCCAAGGCGGGAGATCCTGTCTCTTAGCTTCAGATAAATGATCTGGAACTTTCAGGGGGATCTGTCCAACGCCTCCCATGAGATCCATATTCTGACGGATATTACCAAAGAACGGGTTGGCCGCGGAAGATGAATCGGGAAGAGCACATCCGCCAACAACAGGAGCAATGGAGTGAATATCAAGGCTCATTGGAGAACGTTTCTGAGGAGAAACTTCCGTCCGCAACTGAGGCCGGTGGATCAATCGAGGAAATCGTTCAGAGAAGCCCTTGAAGCCATTTTGCAAGACCAGTCCTTGACCATTCCAGTCCTCTGCATGAAATTTATTGATCACATTCAGGAGCGGTCCAGCATCTTTGACGTCAGCGGTGGCTGCATCATAGACGATGATTGTTTTACATTCCTTCCAGCGAGCGAAATTTTTCTTATCAGCATCGCTTGTGAATGTGGCTGCGAGCTTTTGGGTATCGAAAGAGCGACGTTTGAGAAGAGTGGTAGGGATGCAGAGATTCAAGGATCCATGTATGTTGGCCTGCGAAAAATGGGCGTACGGGCGAACATCCAGCAACAGAATATCTTGCGGAGAGCTTTGAAGTAGGTGAGCGCACCGCTCGTCAGAGATCCACTGAGATGACCCGGGTAAAGTGGCTTTTCGAGCAATTAATAAGATCCTTGTTTAAATTTTCAAGGCAATAGAAGACCTACTTTGAGGGGAGGCGGCTGTGGTCTCCGTCATCGTTGGCCCACACCCGTTGGAGAGTTCTTGTGCTTGGCTCTTGGCCTCCATGGTTTTTGCGGGAGAATCAGTCTGGTTCAACCCCGTTGAGGCCGTCTGTCCATCACCGTTCGAAGAACCATGCGAAGCACGGCCTTGAAACGCCGATTCTCGGCGTCCCTTGTCGACCTTGGACTCTGTTCTCAACAAGTTGACCAGACCTTCTGACACCGACTCTTGTGAATACAGATGGAGTTTTGGGCTGGGAAGGGCCGAATGTGCCCGTGGTAATGAGCCCCAGTTCTTTTGTGTATGCAGACCCGGGCTCGAGGTGGATGGATTGGAGTTATCAACTGCGATGCCGAAGTAGTTGGGACTGGGACGTTCACCACTGGATTGCATGCCAGAGTTGGATGGAGATAAAGTTGGATGAAAGGGTGCAGTTCTGTCGCGGGAACTTCCTTGTGCACTCTGCACCCATGGTGAAGAAGGTGATCGCCCACCCGTCATGGCCACCGCGATACGAGTGACTTCTGGGGAACAAGATCGGCTCAAGATCGGATCAGGACACCATCGGGACGAGGCACAATTGCGATATAAAGGTAGAGATTGAAAGACAGGGTAAGCCGACTGACGTCAGTTAGATGGAATCTAGTCGATGGTCGAAGAGAGGGGGAAAAAAGAGGCAGGCGAAAAGGGTCCAGCCAAAGCCGCGACCAATGAAGGGGGAGAGAACCTGATATCAGAAGAATCAGTGGTGTCATTCCATGATTATGAAATCGGGGCTTCGAGAACCGCATGACGTTATGTGTGGGGATCACGGGTTCCAACCCTCGGTTCACTAGATGACCATGTCCCTGGCTCCATGCTCTCCCACCGTTCTTAGACCCGGTGAATTGTAAGAGAGCATGTTCCTTGAACATGAAACAGGTGTTTCGTACTCATTTTCGTGACTTTTGATTGAAGTTCGAGTTCCCTTTTTCCAACTGTGTCCCACAAAATCTCCAAACACCCATCTAGGTAGTCGACCAGCCAGGGAATATAATTAAGGTCGAATCTTTCTTTCTTTCTTTCTTTCTTTTTTTTTTACAAGTGAATCACATATGTACAGGTGAAGAGGCGTAGATGATCTGCGACCGGCCTCCCTACCAGATCTGTCAAGGCAGGTTCCAAGGCCATATCTGTCAAAGACAAGTTCGACGACCTGGGGTCATGATGATGGCACCGGCCCTCTCAGGACAATCACTTCAATCGTTTGGGGCCGGTATTCAAGTCACGCGGATCCCCCTGGCTCTCCACAAACACACGTCAACATGACGGCCCATGGCAAAACTGGGGTTGAGCAGTATGATCGTAGGTCACTGCGATGAGTGCGCTCGCCGCAAACGCTACTGACCCAAGCGAATCGATCATTACTACCCATCAAACATACTTTCCAAAGCCACTCTTGACGTCGGCCATGGTGATGAGTTTAGCCTGGAGGTTGGAGTGTTTTGATACAAGTGCGAAGCGAGCGCGGGAGAGGTGTGAAGCGCATAATCAAACGGTCTGCGGACTTGATACAATCCGCTACTCGATTGCTACACGGCGGCCCGTTTTATATTCTCCCATCCGGCTCACCCTTGAATCTCTGTACTCGTTTCTGTTCCCAGTCGTCCAAGTCCTTGGCCATCAGCCTCTGCAAGCATGGTCAGTAATTTACCCAATCTCGGTTGTAGCTCCTAGGCTGGAAAATCTGCCCACATAATATTCCTCGCGCTCATCGCCAACAACTCTTCGCCGTGGGTTTCGCTTGATTCCCTCTTCTCCATCGGGTCCCTTGAGACCAAGTTTGAAGGCCTCGTCTTGACTGACTTGCTGGACTTTTCGATCGTAACGCTCGTATCGCAAAGCCGCCGCAGGAGTCAGCACGAAGGATCCGGCGACTATTACGGCAATGAACGGAAGTCCGAAGAGGAGGAAAGGGTGCTGAGAAAGTCTTGCGCGATACAACGCGCCTATCCGTTCTCCCAGCGAAGAAGATGCCGTAGGGGCCCGACGGAAAGTTTTGGACTGAAATGCAGGCATATTTATTCTCACAATGTAAACACGTCAGATAGGAAACGGCTACCGTGCAGGGGAAAAGGAACGAAATGCGTCACCGCAGACCGAGAAAAGAACCTGGGCCAGACAAGTAGGATGGGTCAACGCCCCGAGATCTGCGGAAGATCAATGTTCCGGCGGCCGGGGCTGAATTGTTTGGGCTCGCATAGCTTGAGCTTCTTCAGACCCCTTCAAGTTTCTTGCGTCGTGGGGCCAAATTGCAAAGGTCAATCCTCATTGTGGCTTCTCACATTGAATCTGACATCTTTGGTTTCCCGTCTGGAACCTTTGGCCACATCCCCTCAATCGCGCGCGCAAACGTTCTTTTTTTTTTCTCCCTCCCCGGCAACACGCTCTTGCACCTCGAAACCCACGATACACGTGATTGTACCCAAGACATAGCATAGCCTCCAAAATGGGGTCTCTTTTTGGTGGAGGTGGCCTTGGGAGCTCGACCTCCCAATCGACTAGCTTGTTCGGATCAGGTAATGCGACAAGTGCATTTGGAGCTACATCTGCTGCAGCTCCTCAGGCCGCGCAGACCTCTTCTCTTTTCAGTAAAACCCAAACTCAACCTCAGTCTCAGCAGCAAACTGCCCAATCTTCTATGCTTGGGCAGACCCAGAATGCCCCCGGGTTAGCTCAAGGACGAGTTTCCGCCCAGGCCACGCAGCCAGCGTTCTTCAATAGCTTATTGGAGCGCGGGAAGAAGCGACCATTATCAAATGCGGGCCAAAATGGTATCGGAAACTTCGAGGAAGTTCCCAGTCTGCAATTGGGTCTTGATGATATCCGAAGAAAGGCAAGGGAGCTGGGCACATCGGGTAACCAAGATCCTCAGCAGAATGGTACAAAGGCGTGAGTTGGCATCTTCACACTGGCAATAAATTGTTTTACTAACTTCCTACTTCGGTCAAATACAGTCGCTACCTACTCGCATCTTCTGGCATCTCCCCTGGTCGGGCTTTACGAGACCTCCGTTCTCTGGATCCCCAGGCATCTTTGGCCGTAACAAGAGAGACTGAGAGTTTCGACCCTGATAATCAGAGGTTCCTGAGAAATATTCAGCAACGGGGCCGCCAGGTAATGATTGCGGAAAGTCTCTCCCGGGCCCAGAGAGACTTCGATACCTTCTTGGAAGAGAAAGTCGATATGGACTGGGAGGACCAACGTCGGAAGATCTTCCAGCACTTTGGACTTTCCCAAAAGGATGGATCTGCCGCAGGAGACATGAGGTCGACAAGCCGGGGAGCCTTTGGTCGATCGGCCAAACAATCTAAACAAGCGGGCGCTACTCAAAGCCACGGGCCTTCAGCTGCATCCCGCCGCAGTATTTTTGGTCGCTCTGCTTTGGATAAGTCCGTTATTGGTACACCAGGAACTGGTCCGGCTAGTCGACAACTCTTTGAGGACCCCTCGGATCGAAGTGAAGGGCTGGCTGCACCGTCACTCGATCTCCGCTTCTTGCGGGAGAAGATGGGCAACTACGCAGAAAAGGTTCAGAGTTTGAACGTGGCTCGGCTACAAGGGCAAGCCTATCCCATCCTCCATGAATTCGCGCAGGTTGAACTGCAGGACGGCGGTGATGTAAGACTCCTCAATTTCTCGCCTCAACCTAATGTCGCTAATCATGTCGTGTAGGCACCTCGGCAGCTCTTCGATGCTTATCAGGCTTTGATCCGAATCATTCATGAGAATCCGGTTACGACCAGCACATCTGACCCGAGTGCTGTAAAGGAACGGCAGTTTGCCACTGATTATCTGGAAGAGTCATCCAAAGGTCAAATTGGAACCAAGCTGAGGAAGCAGATCATTGAAGGCTCAAGGGGATATCTGGAACATACATTCTTCCAGGAGGTGGAGAGTGTCATCTCTAAGAACCCGCGCGAGGCACAACTAGGTGGTATTCCAACCGTGATCAACAAGATTCGAGCGTACATCCGCGTTCGTGCCGCGAGAAAAGACCTTGCTCCCGATGGAATGGAATTGCAGATGGTCGGGCAAGACTATTGCTGGATCCTTATCTTCTGCCTCCTTCGGTGCGGCTTTGTCACCGAGGCGGCCGAGTACGTGAGCCAAGATCCCGGGTTCCGGTCTTTGGATCACAAGTTTGTGACATACATGACGACATATGCTCAAAACAGACGACTTCCTCGGGATTTGCAGCAGAAGATCAATGGCGAGTACCAGCAGCGTTTACGAAATGCGCCCGACAACACCGTTGACCCGTATCGGATGATTTGTTACAAGATCATTGGCCGCTGCGACCTCTCACGCCGCCGCTTGGATGGTGTGAACCAGACCGTTGAGGATTTCATGTGGTTGCAATTCAGTCTTGCTCGAGAGGATGATCGCTCCGAGGAGGTAGCCGGCGACGTATTTGGTCTGGAAGACATTCAGACCGATATTACGGAAATTGGACAACGGCACTTCAACAAGAATCAGGATGGACCTGGCGGATATGGAACCTTCTTCATGCTCCAGATTTTGGGAGGAATGTTTGAGCAGGCTGTGGCCTATCTAGGAACTTATTCGCCAGTCACTGCAGTCCATTTCGCCGTCGCATTGGCGTACTATGGTCTCCTGCGTGTGTCAGACTTCTACGCTTCTGGTGAAGAAATTCGTAAGCAACTCCACTATGTCCCGTTTCACAAGCTGTTGAGCTTCCAAGCTTCAGGACTTTGAATCACTAACTGCGCCTTCTTCTTCTCATTCTTAACAGTTTCTTTCACAGTGAAACAATACCCTCAGATTAATTTCGGGTATCTCATCACTCAATACACTCGAGAGTTCCGCACTGGCAATGTTGAAGCTGCCATTGACTATTTTGCCTTGATCTGTCTCAATGCGGATCTACCGGGCGCTCTAGGCAAGTCTCAGTCATCAGTGTGTCATGAGGCCTTGCGAGAATTCATCCTCGAGACGAGGGATTTCGCTAAGCTGTTGGGCGACATTCATGCAAACGGTACCAGGATCAAGGGCGCTATCGAGCAGCGGCTTGATCTGATCAATTTAGTGGATCAGCAAGACTTCCTGAAAAACATCACCATTCAAGCCGCTGGCGTGGCAGACGACAAAGGCTTGATCACCGATGCAGTGCTTTTGTATCACTTGGCTGAGAACTACGATCGTGTGATCGACATTGTGAACCGAGCGCTGTCGGATGCCATTGCAATTGAGCTGGGAGGAACCATGCCGAAGCTACAACCTCTTCGACCGAGAGTCGAGCAGACTCAAGCAGACACTGTGGCACCCGGAAGCAGTCTTAGCTTGACCACCGTGGACGACCCCATGATCCTGGGCAAGAACATGATTGGTCTCTATAATTCCAACCAGATGTACTTCGACAAGATCCGTCAGATTAATCGGGACGCTTGTGGGCTCCTCCTTCGCATGATGGAAGCTAAGATGGAGGTTGAAGCAGGTAGATGGGCGCCGGCACTCGACGTAAGTGTCTTCTTAGTCATTCGGGTCCCCCAAGCTAATATGTTGTACAGCACATTGATCGACTGGGGGTCCTCCCATTGCAAGCTCAAGGCTCGATGCCGTATATTCGCAGTGCTGCTCAGGCATTCTCTTCCTTCCCGGAGATCATATCCCGCAATATTGGACATGTCATCATGTGGAGTATTGCATGCATTGGCCAGGAGCGTCATAAACAAGTCTCAGGGCCCTACGAGACTGATATGCACCACGGATTTGCAGAGCAGTTGTTGAGTATGGCGAAAGACCTCATGGTCTTTTCTGGAATGGTGAAATACAAACTCCCGCCAAAGGTCTACGAGGCACTCGCTCGCGCTGGGGCAGACATTGGGGCATATTAGATTGCAGATGAGCTCTCTTCATGTACCTTTCTTTGATAATACAGTATTTGATGCTTGATTCGCCATGTATGACTGTGCTCACCTGGCAATCTTTCACTTATTCGGAGGAAACACAATATCTCGAATGGGTTCTGCGGCCCAACTAGCTTCAGATAAAGAAAGTACTTGCTTTGGGCACAACGGCGCAAAGTATGACGTTAATTCCAATCAGGACTGCTGGTACTCGAGCTTTCATCTTGAACATGATAATGATGGCATGAAAATAAATATCAGTAGCAACATAAGTTATACGGCAACATAAAATGCAAGTATCGTCCCCACACTAGTTTCGCGGTTGCGTGCCGCGTGTGCCAAGCCTCTGGGGATTTCTTCGAGATCACATTGCACGTCCGCTATTTCCACTTTCGTCTTGATCACTGATGGAGTCCGCATTTGCCCAGATGTTCCAGCGCTCACGATCGGGATCTCGCTGATTTATCCCGGCGTGTCGCTGGTTCTTGCACAACATGAATCATGTCTCTCGCGCGTCGACCTCGAGCCCGCCGGCAATGGCATCGACGAGTGGCTCTGCTTCCCCACAACACGAAGACGGACGAACGAGAGATGGATCGGAAAATGGAGACAACGGGGTCGAATATGCGCAGGAGCTCGCGCGAGAAGACATGATGGAAAGCGACCCTCCACAGGCCGAGGGTACCACGCCTCCCATGAACTTGTTTGGCGCGCTTGAGAAACAAGCTCGACAGAGCGAAGTCCATGATTCCCCCATTCACGATGCACCCCGTGAAACAAGCGAAGTCCGGCCAAGGGCTTGGGGCGTCAATGCGGATTCTGCCCCTACTATGTTCAACAACCCACCAAATCTGTCCAGAATTCGCAGAGTCTTGTTCGAATGCCGAGATCCGATCGAAATCAGCCTTGAGGAGTTCGAGACATACTGGCCATTCATTGATAATGTATGGGTGAAGCAGAGGTCAAACTCAAGCAAGGAAGGCCACTGTACCACCGATTACTATATGTGCCGGTTACGACGTCCGACACATCGCACTTCCGATACACGTCCCCTTCCAGAAGGAAAACGTCCCCGCAAGAAACGTGTACGAGAAGGGGGTATGTGCAACTTCCAGATTAAAGTTGTTCGGTTTGAAGGCGCCTACTCAACGGTCACGATCGCGAGAACTCCGGGGAGTAGCAGTGTCCACTCTCATGACCTCGACTACATTGACCGAGTGAAGCGCAATTCTGGACTTATGGAATCTGCAAGGAAGGAATCTGTGAAAGGCTATCTGCCCTCATCGATCTTCACCAAATTCCAAGAGGAACCGGATAAGCTTCAGGAAGCAGGAGGTCGGTTCCTCACCGTGACGGACGTGCGCAACGTCTCTGCTAAGTGGCGCATACAAAACCCGGAAGTGAAGCTTGTTCCTCACGAGGGCTACGAATACCAGAAAGGACATGGCATTGTGAAGTCTCAGAATGCAGACAGTAGCAATGACGCCAGTCTACAAAAGCCCGCCCAGTCCGGGTCATCCCCCCTGCTGCCCCCAGATACTCTATCTTTCCCCCAATTTTCCCTCGACTTCCTTCAGCCCTATCTTCCCGACCATTCCGAGAAACGCGAGTTTCCCCATGTTACACTCTCCTATGCGTCTTCGATGGACTCGAAGATCTCACTCTGCCCCGGGATGCAGACGGTATTATCTGGACCAGAGGCAAAACTGATGACCCATTACCTGCGCTCTCGCCACGACGCGATTCTCATTGGCGTCGGCACCGTTCTTGCAGATAACCCGGGACTGAACTGTCGCCTCGAAGGAGCTGGAGGATTTGGCGGACTGGGAAGGATGTGGCAACCACGCCCGGTAGTTGTCGACCCCATGGGCCGTTGGCCTATTCACCCGGAATGTCGAATGCTACGAACAGCCGTGGAAGGGAAAGGAAAAGCGCCGTGGGTGGTGGTGTCACCTGGAGCTCAGATCAACCCGCAGAGGTTGATGATGCTTAAAGGTTACGGTGGAGACTTCCTCCGGATTGTGGAATATAACCAGCATTGGCGCCTGCGGTGGGAGGCCGTCCTCCGAGCCTTGGCTTCGGAGGGTATCAAGAGCGTCATGATTGAAGGGGGTGGCACCGTTCTGAGCGAACTACTCAACCCGGAGTATACGAACTTCATCGACTCGATTATCGTCACTGTGGCTCCAACTTATCTCGGTCGCGGGGGTGTCGGAGTTAGTCCCGATTCCAAGCTGGACCAAGAGGGTAAACCCAATGCCGCTCTGAATCCACGCGATGTGAAGTGGACGCCGTTAGGCCAAAACGTCATCATGTGTGGTAAGATCCGTGCACAAGACAACCCATGATTGTCTGATTGAGGATTCGGAATTGTTTATGTAATGAGAAATGATAAAGAATAAATTCAACTTAGAACTATAATAATCCAGACTGTCCAAAGTTGGCGAGGTTCAACCTTGGAGCTTTCTAGTCTCGGGTGGCCGGGAATGCCGCATTGTTCTTTATTTACCTTTTTTTTTTCCCTGCCGTAGCGCTTCCCTTTGTCTTGTCGCGTCTTCCCTTCTCACCCTTTCCCACCCGAAATTCCTCCGTTACATTCCCATTCCTCGCAATGCCTCCTAAGAAGGCTGCCCCAGCTAAAAAAGCTGCTCCGGTTAAGGGGACTCCAGCTAAGACCACTAAAGCGGCCGCTACCAAGAAACCGGCAAAGGCTGCCGCCAAACCCGCTGCCCAACCCGAGAAGCCTGCTGCGACCGGCCGTCGCTCTAAGAAGATGTCGACTGAGGAGACAGTGAAGAAAGAGCCGGTTGACAAGTCGCGTAAAGCGAAGACTACGGCGCCTACCACATCTGCGTCGAAGAAGCGCAAGGTCGATGAGTCCGACGAAGAGGAGAAGCCGCGCGAGCAGGAGGAGAAGTCTCGTCCAGTGAAGAAACCTCGCGTTACCCAATCCCGAGCGCTTAAAGCACCCAAGGCTAAGGTCGTCATTAATGAGGCCCCCAAGTCTCGCCTGCACGTATATGTCTGCGGTGAAGGAAGCTCCGGTGAGCTGGGCCTAGGCACGGCCAAGAACGTCATTGACGTGAAGCGGCCACGTCTAAACCAGCTCCTGGCGGCAGACAAGGTGGGTGTCGTTCAAGTTGCCGTTGGCGGCATGCACTGTGTGGCTCTGACCCACCGCAATGAGATCTTCACTTGGGGTGTGAACGACCAAGGTGCTTTGGGACGAGACACCACATGGGACGGCGGCTACAAGGACATAGAGGACAACAGCGACTCAGACTCGGATGATGAAGATAGCGGATTGAATCCAGTCGAGTCCACTCCCACCGCAATTCCTTCTGGCGCATTTCCCGAAGGAACAGTCTTTGTTCAAGTGGCTGCTGCGGATAGCGCGAGCTTTGCTCTTACCGACGATGGACAGGTTTATGGCTGGGGAACTTTCCGAGTAGGTCCAACAATCTCTCTTTCTTTGTTTCTTCTTTCAAAGCCCCCTCGCGCTAACCACATTTTCTTCGCTTAGAGCAACGACGGAATTCTCGGATTTGACACAACCCATCGGGTTCAGAACACCCCCATCCTCATTCCGTCCCTGAAAAAGATCAAGCACCTGTCTTGTGGCGCGAACCACGTTCTTGCACTGAACGATAAAGGCAGTGTGTTCTCGTGGGGCTCTGGACAGCAAAATCAGCTTGGCCGCCGCATCATTGAGCGCAACAAGCTCCATGGACTGCTCCCTCGAGAGTTTGGGCTCCCGAAGAATATCGCGCATATTGGTTGTGGCTCCTACCACTCTTTTGCGGTTCACGCGACCGGAAAAGTCTTTGCCTGGGGCTTGAACAGCTTCGGTGCCACAGCCCTTCGGGATGGTGCTGGTGATGACGAAGCTGCCATTGTGCAACCCACTGTCGTCGAGTCGCTCACCGGTCAGGGTATCACCCAACTTTGCGGTGGCGCTCATCATTCCATTGCACGGACTGAGGATGGCAAGTGCTTGGTATGGGGCCGCGTGGACGGCTTCCAGACTGGCTTGAAGATTGAGAGCCTTCACAACGATGCAGTCATCAAGGATGCACGTGGACGTCCTCGCATTCTGATCGAACCCACTCCGGTTCCCGGTGTCAAGGCCAAGGTGGTCTCCGCTGCTTCCGACCACTGCCTTGCAATTGATGCCGATGGCCGTGCTTGGTCTTGGGGCTTTTCTGCTACATACCAGACTGGACAGGGTACCCAGGATGATATCGAAGTTGCCACTATTATCGACAACACTGCCGTTCGTGGGAAGCAGCTGAACTGGGCCGGCGCCGGTGGCCAATTCTCGGTGTTCACATCGCCTGCCGACGAGTAATCTGGCTCTGCCCTGAGCTCTCTCCCGAGTCGCTGAAGTCTGGTGGTGACGACCGTTTCTGTTATCCTCTGTTCCCAATTTTCTCTTCAATGTTCGGCGCATCAAATGTCAAATTAGCTCCACTCGTGTATCCACCTTGGTCATAGTAATTTTGAACACAACTTCTCAACCCCAGGACGAACTATCGGGTGAAGCGAGTGCCTACAATATACGTGAACGTCTCAAGTATCTCGGATAGCACTCTGTATGGGTAAGAGCCTTGAAAGGCCTGCCTGAAAGCTCTAATTGCGATACGTTCATCCTATGTATCGGAATAAAGTTTTATACATAGCTGAATGCCAAGTGCCATCAAGAAGGATGTGCAATTCATTGCTGTCATAAAACATTATATTCCAAGTTCTTTTACAGCCCCATTTCGTTCATGGCTTCATATTCGGCATCAAAGTCATCCTGGTTGTTATTTGCTGGCCGCGACGTTGGTTCTGACATTCCGGGCATGATCGGGTCCTGTTCTCTGAGAAGATCCTCCAGGTCGTCATCGTCCGGCTCTGGATAGCTGGCTAATGATCGGCTCTCGCCCGTGGGGTCTGAGATAAACAGTTCCGGGTCCGCAGCTGCCGACACAGTTTTCCAGGGCTTCGAGCCGAATGATTCCTTGGGGCCTGACGCCGCTGCGTCTATTGGATCAGAGGAAATTCTTGTTGGAAGGTCAATAGTGTCTGCGATTTGTCGCGAGATCTCATGATCACCGACTGGCTTCGGCTTCTCTTCCTCAATCCATTCTCGTCTCATGGTCTGAATGCGTTTGGAATGACCCAGTTTCTCAACCATCGCCAAGCCATCTGCGAATTTTGCGCGTGGGAATAATTCATCGAGCCATAGTTGGTAGAAGTTCAAAAGGCGTGCCGCATCCGAGAACTGTCAAGAAGGCGCGTCAATCCCAGGTCGGCAGATGAGTACCGGAGAGTCTGACTAACCTCATGTCCTTTGCCCTTGAATCTCAGTTTCTGCCTCGCGGTGCGTCGTAATTTGGAAATGCCTGACGGTGAAAGTAGACTGAGAAAGACCAGGTTAATGGTGGTCAAAGAATGGTCGGACAAGCTACTACTCACCGACCCTCGTCCAGCTTCGCTACTGGCTGTCTTTTCTTTGAAACTTTGACCTCGTCGTCAAGTCCCAGACCGAGAGTGGAGGGATCTCCGGAGGGTTTGGCTTCGTGGCCGTTCGATGCGTGGTTATCTTGAAAGATCTCATCCAGACCAACATCATAGTCAAAAAGATCGTTCAGGTTGACTGGAGAACTGGCTCTTTCATCATTCATGGCGAGGGTTAAATCTTGTATTTTGTATCTTGTATCTTGATCTCAAGAAGGCAGAATCGCGTCTAATTTACCAGAACGCGACGAGTCATCACGCATCTGATTGGCGGTGAAGGAGCTGTCCGCCCGTAATGCGCTAAGCCTCAAACAGCTAGCGCGGTCGCTCTCCTCCAACTTCCGAACTTCGACTCTGCACAACGACAAACCCCCTCTTCGCTCTCCCTTGACGACATCATGGCTTCTCCCAGCTCGGCCGTCGTGCCCCCTAAGCGGGCCGTCACTGATTATCCCGTAGGAGAACTGTCTCATTTCCATTTGTTTGCCAATGACTAATCCGTGCTCTATTAGCTTATTGATTCCGACCCGTACGATCTGGCCCCGAATCTCCTCTAAACCAAACTCACCATATTACTAGGCATCTTCGACGTGTATTCGGATATGCTCGTCCATCAGATTATGCGGTTGGTGCTGGTGCCGCCGCCGTTTCTCCCATTGCCTTTTGGGTTATGGAGCGAGTGAGCCCGTCGCATGTCGGTCGCGGCGGCTTTTCCCCCGTGATGCGCCTTGCAACCGCCATTGGTCTCATTGGTGGACTTCACGTCTTCTACCAGCGATCCTGCCGTATGTCTCTCAGACCCTACAATACCGATTGAGCCACTCACCAGACTGCAGAACGTTTCTACGGATTCACCGAGAACACCCGGGAGGTTGAGATGGACATGAGGGAAATGGTCGACAAAGTGAAGCAGGGACAGCCCCTCTACGGTGCCTCGAAGGTCTCTGATTACATTCAGGGCGTGGCTGCACGTAACTCTCGGTACTCGGAGCTTTTCATCCACGTTCTGCCGTGGTTTAACATCGTCAACCATGACCAGGTAAGCCCCTGCCCATTATGTGCATACATGGGAGAAGTAGCCAATCGATACTAATGCCACTGTCTAGCACGGTGTCGACACGGCCAAATATTACCAGCAAGCAGAGCGGGAGTTGGAAGCCGAGCGGGTCAAGTCTGCGTGATTACCCAGAAATTAGGTCGAAAGTTTGGCCTGGATTTACAAACTTTTTGTACACATATCCCTTTTCGTGTTTCTTTTCCCACGGCGCGGCTTCAATCTTACAACGGTTTCTCTGATGAAGCGATCTCTATGGCTGCTTTGCATAGTCTGCCCTTCCTATCGGTCTGTGTAGTCATAAAAATATTCATTTGCGCATTTTTAGCTAGTGTGACATGATTTATGGTTGAAACTCCGGATAATCTTAGTGGCTCTGCCGGGACGCAGTTAAGCTTTGTCCTCGAAAGTCGTATTAAGCTCGCGATTCTTCTTTGGCCGCGGGTTGGGCGCTGGTGGGATGGTCCGAACGTTAGCAACGGGTTCGACGTACTCTTGTTCAGACACTGACCTTTGTCATTCTCCTGGATGTAGAAGCGGCGGAGAAGCATAATGGCTTCCTTCTGAAACAGTCCACCGTGCACGGGATACTGTGGATCAAGGGAGGGACTGCATCAGGTAAGCAAGCAATCAATGTATCGATTTGACCGAAGGATGAGGCCACCAACTCCGAATGCAGCTTCAGCACACCTCCAGTACCTCCGAATCGGTCATTAGTGCAGCCGTAGTACACGCGGCGGACTCGATACTGCTTAAGAGCTGAAGCACACATGACACACGGCTCGACCGTCACGTAGAGATCGGTCTCTTGCAAAGTGGATCTTGGATAGGTTCGCAGCAACTCTGCAATCGCAAGGAATTCGGCATGTCGCGTTCCCTTGGATTATTTAGCGATGTCATATTTACAGCCTCGCATTGTCGAAGACTTACATTCATGGACCGATTGGTGTCATTCATGCCCCGTCCCACAATTTGGTCTTTGTAAACCAGGACACATCCGACGGGGGTCTCGCCTGACTCCAGTGCCTTTTCACCCTGTAATATCTGTTCAGCGTTGAGTGTGATGATAGCGGAAAGGCGTCACGTACCATTGACAGAGCTTCCTGCATGAAGTAGGCGTGACGCGAGTCTTCCGCTAGAGCGGAGGGCGCCAACTCAGATTCCGCGCCGAGCAGATCCATGACGAAGAGGTAATGACAAGTGATCCTTTGTGAGGGGGGTCGGTGTTGGGGTTAAACACCCATGGCTCTATTTGGGAGGGGTGCAACTGGAAGTGAGAGATGAACCGAACCACACGAGATTTTAATCGGACCGCCCCTAGCCAAGATAAATTGATCTTTCCCGCCTACATTGCATTCGCTCAATATTGACTGAGTCTATGATTCAGTGTATAGAGTCGCAGATAGATCAAAATTTCTCTATAGATTACTTATGGGGGAATCGAATAAAATGGAATATGAGGGGCCCAAGCAAGGCTTGAGATGTACGGCCTAAGGAGATAATGCAAATGCTCCTCAAAACCCCCCAATTTTCCTGCCGAAAGATTAAAGTTGGATTTGATGGCTAAATCCATTCATCTTGACGCTATCACTAATGTAGCATAGTCAATGTCTCTACGGATGCGCTCGGGCAAAAGATTGGCTGTCTCCTTCTTTCGTGTTGCGCTTTGTGTCCTGCAAGCCCTGCTTAAAGGCCGCGTCCATATAGAATTAGACTGTTGTAGTATTTTTGCTTCAACTGACCATATCAAGTTTTTACAATCAAGTCGAAAGGCCCAAGTCGTGGGTGTTTTTGGTTGCCTCAGGTGTCTGTGTACAACTCCGCGTATCTGCCCTTCTCTTCACCAACCCGCGTCTACCAATTCAGCCCGGTGGCCATGTTCGTTCTCGATGGCAGCTAATGGAGACAAACCTCCTGGCCACGAGCCTGGAAACGGATGGAGGCCCGCAGAGCCAGCCTCGTCCATCCTTGCGGCACATTTCGCTCCGCGTCTCGCATCCCAAGGGCACGAAGCGCAGCGACTGTCGCGAGACACCTTTTCCCAGCTTCGGCAAGAACTTCTCGGTGAAAAGCATTTCCAAATGCGTGCTGATGAAGGTATTACCGACATCAACAAATTAGTATGTATTGTTCTCCAGGCCGGCTTGGAGGCTAGTCCAACCAACAGTGCCTCGGAAGAGGATCTGGAAGGGCAGGTCTTTGACTGTCTGGACATCATTCAAGCAAGCATCGAAAAGGCTCCACAAGCTCTGTGGGACATCTCGGATCCGCTCATACTGGGCGAGGAAGTTCAAGCCCCGTTGTTTGTGTGGTTGGTCCTTCGACTGATTAGGTTGGCATGCAACTGGCAATGCGAAGCTGTTCAGGACAAAATTCGCCTGGTGTTCACCAACATCGCTTGTTTGCAATATAAGCAGGCTCTTTCATCTCCTTCATTTAATGGTATTTCGGTATTCATTCGAGTTTGCACGTCGGGTCCGTTTATGACTTCTGTCGATTGATTTGGTGAACGAGGCTAACGGGAAGCAGATATCATATCGTCACTGGGAGCACCTGAGGTGTATGACTGGCGAAATGCCCACCCCGTGAAGATGTCAATACCAGCATGCAACGGGTCTCTTCTGACGGAATTGGACCACTTACACCTTCCTCGCGGATTATTGGGAAGAAGTCTAACGCTGGGTACCTTCTCCCAAGCATTCACGCTCGCATTACTGTTGCTGGACTCATTTAGCCCTAAGGTGACCATCGAAAGCCTCGAGAAGCGCCGAGTCCTGATCCTTCGCCAGAATCTCTCTTGGGTACTCAACGGATACAATCGCCTACGAAGAGTATTAGTCAAATGGCTACAGAGTGCACGCTCGAAGTTGGACTCAAATGAAGAGGAAACCTGCCTTCAATTTCTAGCGTCTTCCCGCCGTTTCTGTGTGTCTAGGTCGACCTCACCGGCTCTGGCGTCGGATATAGGCTTGGCCTCGACTTGGGCTCACTGTTTAAGCGAATTAATCTATCCAAGCATCAGCCATGCATTCCTTACAATGCAAGGTCAAATTAGTGACTATCTGGACGAATTCATGCAAACGACGAGACACTCCGGTTCTTCTGCCCAGCTGCTGAGGGAAATAATTCTGCCGGCCCTAGCAGAGATCGAGGACCGAGATCTTGACCTGCAGTCTATGGATCCTTGTCTTTTGGTAATTGTCATGCTCAGCTTTAGTACATCAGTGTGATCTGACACAATTCTAGACCTCTCTTCAATCCCTTCGTGCCGAACTGTTGGCCACCTCGTCACCTGCAAGACGCTCATCGGCGGTCACATCAGTGGCTCTGGTGAAAGACTTTTCCCTTGCCAGTGAGGTGCCCGGTGCGACAGGCCAAAGAACAGAAGAGAACGACAAAGCACGCACATCAAAACGGATTTGCCTTTCTGTCGAGCTCTCGGACCAGAATCTTCAACAGGTTTTAATGGCAAAACTATCTTCACTACTGGGCCATGACCGTACTGAGAGCTTGACGGAAGTACATGCTGCAGTTCAGTGAGTTCCATTGGCTTGCCTGATGAATCTTAACAATAGCGTCTGTTATGACTAACATGTTACAGGAGCTCATTCGAAAGTCTATCTGAATCCCACAAGTCGGAGATTATGGAACTAATGGGCAGAGTTTCTTGTGCCGTGACGAATAATTTGGTGCAGAAGCCGTCGATGATTGGAATGCGGGAGAATGTCTTTTGTCACGCCTGTGATGGTGAACGTCTCCAGCCTGAAATGCTTCCAGAGAAAGGAATGCTTCAGTTCGAGGTGTTATGGTCAATATTCAATTTCATATTACCGAAACTTACACGCACACCTGGCCCACGCATCACTGCTATGGTGGCTTTAAAGAGAATCTTAATGCACTCTCCTGGCTCGAATCACATGCATCTTTCATCATCTACAGCTGGAGAATTCTGTCTTCATTCCCTTCGCAGCTCTGTCCGAGAGCTTCGGGTCGCGACCGGGTATGTCGTGGACGCTACTGGTCAGTTGTATATTTGCTAATCTACTGACAGCTATGCAATGGTAGCATTTGTGCGTTCTAATCTCCAACCAGACATCCGTCGGGCAAATTTTGTCATTGTATTGGAATGGTTGAGAAATCTCTCAGAGAAGGACGACATGCCTCTACAAGAAGCATGCGTTCTGACACTGTGTCAACTTGCCAGGTTTGTCTATGTGCTGCCTTGATTTTAAACCCCTCGCTCACTGAGTTCAAAATAGTGTCTCAGACGATGAAGAGAAAAATATCATTCTCCTTCGTCTCTTGGAGTATCTCGGTCATCCAAATCCCTATGTCTGTGCCGTTGCCTACAATGAGGTATGTATAGCACTTCCAGATGTCGCATTGCCCAGTCAGCCTCAATTGCGTCTTTGCGCTTGATTTACACGGCTTCAACAAGCTAATTCGCCGAATTAGCTATCCAAACTTGCGCAGCAATTTTCATTGACTCCTGCTGGCTTGTTTCGGCCCTATTGGAGGACTTTGTCCGTGGTGGTCGTCAAAAACCTCCAGACTCGCCCGCACATGGCTGAGCAGCTTTGCGAATTGCTTGGAATGAAAGTTGATGGCTTCCTTCGTCTGACGGAGGTACATGTCCTCCCATACTTGGTTCTGACCCGGAAGCGGGACATCATTTGCAGGATCGGGGCAAGTCGCAATGAAGGCGAATCGCCATTCGATGTCTGCTCTGAAAAGAACAATCTCGCTGCGATCCTTTCTTTCCTATTGTCTCAGCAATCGAATGACCCAGAGGCGATGATCATGTCTTTATTAGCTGAGATAGATCCTGCTTTTAGGAGTCGGACACTAGCCGATCTGGTTCGGATCGAGCCGATTCTTATCGCCTGTGACTTACTCAAGAGTCTCGGAGATGCTGGAGAGCAGAATAAGGAGAGAGTGAGTAGAATCTGCTTGAAGATTCTCTTGAGGTGGACTTGCCGCTAAATTTGCCAATCCAGTTCCATCAAGCACTTATGCGCCTGGCTACATTCGTTCCGCGGAAGTTTGCTCATGGTAGCTCTTCCAAAAAGACAGACCTCTTGAGCCACTTTATTGAGGAACATGTTCTTGGTATCATCACTCAATTTGCAAATGCAATCAACGACTTCCAGGTGAGACAGACTTTGGCGGAAAAAAGACGAAATCTCAAAGCTATTGAAGAGATGATCAACATCTCTCAAGGCCATGTTAGCAATGCACTGCCGCAAGTCTGTGCCTGCCTCCGATCAGCACTTGATATTGAGGAGCTTTGTGACCACGCTTTTGCGGCCTGGAGGACCTTGATCAGCTCACTTAGCGAGGAAGATATCGAGCCGCTCATCGACCAGACATTGGCGATTGTCATCAGGTACTGGGATAGATTGACGGGAGACAGTCGAATTCATGCCTACCAGCTCATTGACCATATTTTGACAAATCATCCAAATTTGGTGAGAGATACCTTCAACACGATGCCCTCTCTCGCCTCAATTCCCGAACTGGCTTCGTTCGAAACCAAGATCAACGAACTGAGGACACAAATGGACGTTCGAAGCCAGTTCCTTGCCCTCATCCGGCGTTGTCAAAGTGAGAATGCCACAGTTGTTGAACAGGCCCTGGATGAACTACTGCCTTTTCTGTCAGGAAACGAGGAGTTCTTACACGTATCCGTTCTCAGCGAGCAGCCAGATCCTGTGATCGCTCAATTGACAAGGGCACTGCTCGACTGCTGTGTTAAGTTCAACACCATTTCGGACTCGATCACTTTGCTGTCCTCGCGATGTTTAGGTCTCATCGGTTGTCTTGATCCGAACCGAGTGGAGACAGTCAAGGAAAAGAGGGACATTCTTGTCCTGTCGAACTTTGATCGAATGGAAGATACGGTAGAATTCGTTCTGTTCTTCCTCCAGCATGTCCTAGTTGAGGCTTTCTTGTCAGCATCCAACACTAGAGCTCAAGGATTTCTGGCATATGCCATGCAAAATCTTCTCAAAATTTGCAATTTGAACACAGCAGTGACACAGCGAAATCGAGATCTTGATCAAGGCGACGAGAAATACCAGCGGTGGATGGAACTTCCAGAAAGCGTCCGAAACACTCTCACGCCATTCCTGACCTCCACTTACACGGTCACTGTCGTCGGAGCGACCCACAAAGTCGCATATCCTTTGTTGAGCAACAAAATGACCCATAGCGAGTGGCTTCGAACACTTGTACAGGATCTGCTCCAGGCAGGGAATGGTGACAATGCAAAGCTCATATTCGCAGTATGCAGCCGAGTCGTAAAGGGCCAAGACATCTCGATTTCTTCGTTTCTTTTGCCTTTCGCCATCCTAAACCGCATCGTGGGGGGAACTGAACCAGAGCTGCAGGATCTTCAGCTTGAGTTGATGAACGTCCTTTCGCACCCCCTGCCTGACGCTAACAACAGTGTCCGCGAGACTATCATCAGTAGTAGCCAGGTAAGACTTTCCCGAGTATGGTATATATTTATCCGGACGCTGATTACAGTTTGTGTGTAGAGCGTTTTTGAGGTCCTGGACTATTTGTCGAGATGGCTTCAGGGGAAAAAAAAAGCAGCTTAACAGCCTGAATCACCAGTCTTACCAATCTAGTCGCTCACACAGAGATGCCAATCGAGATGGACTTCTTGAGAAATACACATCACAGGTCAAATCTGTCGAAGCTGTTCTAGCTGCTATTCCTCCAGAGGTCATATCTAAACGAGCCGTTGAATGCAAGTCATTTTCCAGGGCTTTATTCCATTGGGAACAGTATATTCGGAAATGCAAGTCACAGCCGGACATGCAAGAGCGCTCCAGTACTGAGCCTCTCTATCAACGACTACAGGATATATACAGTCAAATCGATGAACCTGACGGTATTGAGGGCATTTCAAGCCATTTATCTGCACTCAACATCGACCAGCAAGTTCTGGAACATCGCAAGGCGGGAAGGTGGGCCACTGCACAAAGTTGGTACGAACTTCAGCTCGAGAAAGAACCGGATAACATCGATGCTCAATGGAACCTTGTCACCTGCCTCAAGGAATCTGGCCAACAAGGTAGCTCCAGCAATATCCTCTTATCCTTTTTTCCGACTACTTACTTATCATAATTAGATGCTATTCTCACCCGATTCGAGGTCATCAAAGACAACGAATCTGCATCGTCCCGATTTTTGCCTTTCGCAGTAGAGGCATCGTGGATTACGGGGAGATGGGATAAACTCGAGGGCTATTTGGAGTTATCCGCGAAACAAGGTGCTGGGGATTTTAATGTGGGTATTGGCGCAGCTCTCAATATTCTTCGGCAGAATAAGGCCGAAAAAACTATTCAGATCATCAATGGGCTCAGGCTGAACGTTGCGAAATCATTGACTGCTAATTCTGTGGCCTCTCTCCAAACCTGTCATGATGATATGCTTCGGTTACACGCCCTGGCTGACATGGAATCCATCGCGAAAGCAGGCGCTGCGGGTTCTGATCCGAGCGTAGACTTGCTAGGAGCTTTGGATCGACGTTTGGATGTGCTGGGTGGTTATCTTGCAGACAAGCAATACCTTCTGGGATTGAGGCGAGCTGCCATGGAGCTAGCGTGAGTGCATATCATCACCATCGTCATGATACTTGTTAACGTTTCTCAGAGGCAATTTCGCCAATTCCGATATCGCATCAGCCTGGCTCACAAGTGCTCACTTATCGCGAAAGGGGAACTTCACCAGTCAAGCATATCACTCAATGCTCAACGCGGCTCTACTAAAAGATCGATCGGCTACCATTGAACACGCCAAACTTCTCTGGAAAGATGGGCACCATCGCAAAGCAATCCAAACGCTTGAAGGTGCGATATCGGCCAATGAGGCTACTTCTGCAGCATCACTCTCCGCAGATGCCGACGCGGTATCATTCCTTTCTGGCCATGGGCAAAACGCGAATGTGACAGCGGCCCGGGTAGGTCTCGTCAATTCAACTCATTGAGAGATTAGACGCTCATTGGTATATTTAGGCCCATCTCCTCCTGGCTAAATGGACAGACAGAGCAGGTCAAACCCACTCTCAAGTCATTGTTCAACGGTATCGGGAGGCTATCAAGCTATACCCTCGGTGAGTTAAAGACTTCGCTATCGGGGAATACCGACTAATCCAGGCGTTCAGATGGGAAAAAGCACACTACTACTTAGGGAAGCATTACAACAAGATCCTTGACTCGGAAAAGATCAAGCCCATGGGGAAGGAAGCTCAAATATAGTATGCGTACCCTTTGCTACGGCAGGCCAAGTCAACTACTAATAATCCATTTCAGCCTGAGTGGAGAAGCTACCAAGCTCGTCATTGACAACTATCTTCGCTCGCTGACTTACGGGAGCAAATATGTCTTTCAGACGCTGCCCAAACTTTTGACGCTGTGGTTGGAACATGCTTCTATAGTCGATCAGCCAATCGATCCGAAACGAGGAGACAACGAGTAAGTAGTCTTCAATTGAATTGAATGGCTCTGCGTTGCTAAATATGGTCTTCTAAAACAAATAGAGACTTCCAGAGACACACAAAAGCTCAGCGGCAGAAGAGCTTAGACGAGATGCATGCCCAGCTGAAAAAATACATCTCATCCCGCCTACAAGCTGCTTTGGTGAGCAAATATCTTGTCCAAGTCCTCGTTGTTGTTTTGCATTCTTCGGGATAATAGGCTCACTCCAGTACAGCTCTTTACAATTTTGCCACAGGTGGTCGCTCGCATTTGCCATCCCAACAACACGGTTTATGACCTTTTGACGCGAATTGTGGCTAAAGCCGTCCATAGCTTTCCACAGCAAGGATTGTGGACAGTCCTGGCAGTTGTCAAATCGTCCAACAAGGATCGAGCGTCCAGGGGCTATACTTGCCTACAAAAGATCACGGTATTTCTAACCCTCTGCCTGATAGAAAAGATCCTACTAAGTCAAACAGGACTATACGACTAAACATAGATCAGAGTCATCGTCATCCGACATTCGCCGTATGATAAACCAGGGCCAAAAGCTTTCCGAAGAATTACTCCAGCTATGCCTCGCACGCGTTGAGGAAAGAGCCTCCCGGGTCAACCTCGCTCGTCACCTTGGGTTCAACCACAAAGTTGCCCCGTGTCGCCTGGTAGTACCATTTCAAGCAATGTTAATTCCAAGTCTGCCCACCAGTCATGATGCAGAGTACTTGAAGGGATTCAGGGCCTTCCCACGAGACCCGACAACTATAGAGGGCATGTGAACCTCACTGATTTGCTGCAATGCTGAGCTAACTGGTAACAGCCGTACTTGATGAGGCACAGATCTTGAACTCACTCCAAAAGCCACGGAAGATCAGTATTCGAGGATCTGATGGAAAGATCTACAATGCACTTTGCAAACCTAAGGATGATCTGCGCAAGGACCAACGTCTCATGGAATTCAACAACATGATCAATCGGTTCTTAAAACGGGATGTCGAATCGAGCAAGCGACGAATGTGTAAGTTTTCCCGGTCAGGATCTATATTACTTATGGAGGTCTAACTCAAAGAAGACATCAAAACTTATGCCGTGACACCGCTCAATGAGGAATGCGGTCTGATTGAGTGGGTCGACAACCTTCGGACCTTGAGAGAGATCATCATCAAAAATTTGCGCGAGCGTGGCGTTGCACCTAACGTAAGAATTTTGGCTCTTTCGCGGCTTCATTTGACTGACGAATTTACAAAATAGTATACGGAGATCAAACACTACCTAAATGAGATATGTGCAGACCGTTCGATGTCCAAGTTGTCATTGTTTACAACAAAGATTTTGGCTAAGTGAGACAGACCCGGCTTGGTTGAAAAGCTAATTGATGCTGATGAAGACAGGCTGCCCCCCGTTCTTCATGAATGGTTTATCGAAATGTTCCCGGAGACCGAGACATGGTTCTCTGCGAGGTTACGGTATACGAGGTCTTCTGCGGTCATGTCGATGGTCGGATATGTTCTGGGGTATGCACTGTGCCAGTTGCAGCTGTTCCAGCTTGCGTTGAGACGATCTTGTTCTAATGTAGGGATTAACTGGAGTAGGCTTGGCGATCGACACGGAGAGAACCTTTCGTTTGAAGAAGGGACGGGAGGCATTCTGCACGTTGATTTCAACTGTCTGTTCGACAAAGTAAGAGAACCCAAAGTCCGGGTTGTACCACACAAGAGCTAAATCTACGCAGGGTCAAACGTTTGAAAAACCAGAGGTAGTTCCATTCCGGTTAACGAACAACATGGTCGATGCCTTTGGTGCCTATGGATACAATGGTAGGCTTGCCAGAACTTACGTTTGTGAAGCAGCAACTGATCCTCGCGGTATAGGGCCTTTTCGGAGAACCTGTGAGATCACCCTTAGTCTCCTGCGGCAGAATGAAGATGCCTTGATGACCGTCCTCGAAACCTTTCTGCATGACCCAACGACCGACTTCATCGGCAAGAGAGTGAGTACGATCCCTCCCATCATGTAACGCCAGGCACTGATGCCGATCTCATCATAGCGCCGCACTCACGTAAGTGTGCCCGACACCCCCGCCGGAGTCTTGGAAGATGTCCGCAATAAACTCCGGGGTTTCATGTCCAAACAGCCAATCCCACTATCAGTGGACGGTCAGGTGGATGAGCTGATCATGCAGGCGACCGACAAGAAGAACCTGGCGTCCATGTATATCGGATGGTGTGCCTTTTTCTGAGCCTGAAACACCATTTTGTTTTTCCGACGTAGCATTGATATTATCTCAATGATTGTTACAGATATCAGTCTTTTAGCCACTATGGTGTCTTGAGGTGCTCTCGGGACAAATTGAATATTCATTTGTTGACTTGGAGTTCGAGTAGGTCAAACATGGAGCAAATTAAGGACGGGAGAGGAACGATTGCGATAGCGATGATGTGATCGTGCTGCGGAGTCTAATGACGATTGCGACTCCGGCTTCTTTGCGGGCTCCGACTATCGCTCCGGCTGCTGTATCCGTAGCTGCTATAGCTGGGGCTTCGTCGACGGCGCTGCCGTGGGCTTTCGGTGCGAAGGCTGCCTCTTCTTGGTGGAGACCGCGAACGAGAATAAGACCGGGAGCGCACAGGCGATCGAGATCGAGAGATTGAAGGCGGCCGGTAGACATCATGTCGCTCGGTAGGCCGCGCCCGACCGCGCCTTCGTGGGGGTGACTTTGCATATGAGCCCTTGCCAAATCTGGGGCGACCGCCATTGCCTCGATTAGACGCAGGAGGGGGTGATTGTGAAAACGTCCGACGTGGAAGAACAATTGAAACGTTCAAACTGGCCCCGTCTAGTTGGGCCTCGTGCATATGAGCGATGGCAGCCTCAGCATCCGCCGGGTCGTAATACAAAATGTAAGCCGTCCCTCGGTTGGTCATGACTAGAATACACAGTCAGAGACATATCAGTTTAAATCGATGGTCAGAAACGAGGCTTTCAAGTCCTCGGGAAGAGATTCTCACAGGATCGATTGATGGGAAGATCCAGGTACTCGATGTCGCCAAAGCTTCCGAATATCTCGCGGATGTGATTCTCCGTGACGTTCTTGGTCAACTTCTCCACAACGATCTACCAGAATTACTATTAGCAGGATAATTTGCGCGAGCAATGGAAAGCTCTCACTTTTGCGCTCCTCGGAGGACTTTTGGGGCTGGGTGTTCTACTGTAACTCCGGCTGCGGTAGCGTCGCCCACCTCGGCTTCGGCTGCGAGTTCGTGATCGGCCACGGGAAGAAGATCGCGATCGGCTCTTGGGACGGTCGCGAGCTGGAGACGGGCTGCGCGTGTCTTCACGGGGGGGGACGGATCGACGCAAGGAAGAACGCGCCGGGCCATGAGAAGAGCGCACGGGCGAGCGCTCTCGTGAAGGCATGGACATTGGTTGTGAGAGTTGAGAATATCTTGGGGAGAAGCAACAAGATGGAGGCTCAGCTGGGCGAGGGCAATATTAAGTGTGCAGGTGAGTGAAGTTGCAGGCGCAAGTCGCGAATCCAGGGCACTTTAATCCTTACGCTAGCCGCATGAGGTAATCACCTTGGGTAGGTTTGACCGGGATATTCGAATGCTATCTAGAAACATAATGTGTTACTTTATGGTGACTCAACACTTGAGGATCCTAATTCCTTCATCTTCTATCTTCTTATGACTGTCCATCTCTCCATTGCTCGTACTCTGCAATGACGCTGTCCGTGATTTGACGCCGTACCTGACCTAAGGCGTATGCAAAATGCTTCGATTTCACATTTTGTTCTTGCTGAGTCTCTTCCTCTTCATCCAAGGCCGCATCTCCTGCAGTCTCACATATGCTCACCATCTCTGCTCCTGAATAGCCTTCGGTAAGGGTCGCCAGTTCGTCCAGGTCCACTTCCGGATCGACAACAGATTTACTTGACCAGATCCGCAAGATTTCCTTCCGCGCCTCGAAATCAGGTGGTCCAATGTATAGAATGTTGTCCAAACGACCGGGCCGCATGAGTGCTGGGTCAAGAACGTCTGGCTTGTTCGTGGCCGCGATGACCAGCACGTTCCGCATTTCTTCAATGCCATCCATCTCGTTGAGCAAAGTCGTCAAAACATTCACACCCCCGTTGGAGCTGCTGCTACGCCGAGCGGCAATGGCGTCGATCTCGTCAAAGAATATGATACTGGGTCGTGCCGCGCGAGCTTTGCGAAAAATCTCTCTCAGCGACCGCTCAGACTCTCCGACGTACATGCTCAAAATTTCTGCCCCTTTAACGGCCAAAAAGTTCAACCCAGCTTCCGTGGCCAGGGCTTTGACAGTCAAGGTCTTGGAACAGCCGGGGGGTCCGTAAAGAAGAACTCCCTTTTTGCTTTTCACATTGAGCCGTTGCATCCGTTGGGGATACTACAATAGGTTATCAGCCTTGATATCGATCAGTTTGATGATCTGAAATGTTTCCTACCTTGAGGGGCCTTTCGACAGCCTGCTGTAGGCGTTTTTTTACTTCGTGCTGTCCACCAATATCCGTCCATCTTACCTTGGGAGTCTCCAAGAACACCTCGCGCATAGCCGTCGGCCGAATTTCTTGCAACGATGATATAATATCCGTCTCTTGTATCACGAGATCGACACTAATTTGCCCATCATTTTCTATGTTGGTGGACAAAACGGAATTTTGAGGGATGGTGTCCTGCTCCAGCAGCTGCCGTTGACGGGCTTTCCGACAAATCAACTGCAGCAAAGCAAAGAGGTCCGCGCCAACGTAACCATGTGTCTTCTCTGCAAGATATTCAACTAGCTCATCGGTCAATCCAGCGGAAACAGGCCCACGGATCGCACGAAGAATTTCTGCACGGTCCTGAGCCGTTGGAACCTGGAGCTCAATTTCTGCGCCAAATCGATGTGGAGTTCTGAGCCCCTCGTCAACGTTGTTTGGATGCCTGGTTGCGGCCACAACCAGAATTGACGCGCTCCGAATCGCGTCCAAGCTCTCGCAAAGAACGGAAGCCAGTGACTGAGACTCTAGAGAGGTTCGCTTCGGTGCGACAAAGTCCAATTGATCGATGATGATAACACTAGGCTTTGAGCGCGCAGCTTCCTGAAAGATATTGCGAATCTTCAGCTCACTTTCGCTGACACTTCGACCAAGCGATGAGGTTCCAATTTTGAAGACTTGTTTCCAGCCAGCTTTCTCGATCTGCTCCAGCAGGGCCGTCTTTCCCGTTCCCTTTGGTCCGTAGAGAAGAATACCCCGGCTGTGCTCATAGAATGACGGCATAGCCGGTTTGCGTGGATCGATATTGAAGTCGGATAGGCTCTCGTTAATGTCTTCAATCTGTCGCGAGAGACCTCCCAGGTCTGTGGACCGAACGATGATATCGGAAGCGGAAGGCTCCTCGGGTGCTTCCGTCTCCGTTCCGATGCAGACCTTGGTATCCTTCGTGAAACGGAAGATGGTGCGATTGGGGCTTGGATTTTGGGTGTATATATTTATCAACTGGAAGCACCGACGCTGGCCTTTGAGTTCCAACTCGAAAGTGAGGCCTTTAGCGAGGACTTCGCATCTCAGAAGTTGAAATTCCAAAGCCCATTCCCAGTGGCAACGTTCCTCAGCAGCTATGGGTCCATACCTTGCGATTTTCTCGGAATCAGAGCAATCGAGCAGGAAAACGGATTCAAGGTCATCCAGAGCGCCGTCTATCCTGCTAATACCGACCTTCTCTCCAATTTTAATTCCGTAGCAGTCCTGGAGAGCCCTCGAAGTCTGCACCACGGTGCTTTGGATGTTTTCCACCGCGGTCCAGGCAATCGCGGTCTTCGGGGCTCCTTCGGCAGAGGTCAGACAGCAGAGATCATCGGCGCGGAGCCTCAACGCAGCCAGGGACGAAGAGGATAGGTAGACCCGAAACGCATCCTTGTAATCACTGCGAGCCTGTTTTGACAACGGCCGAGCGGTGAAACTGCGAACCTCGGACATTTCGCGCAACCCCTAGCCAAAGGTAACTTTGAGCGTTGTGGCATACGAGTATCGGCGATTCAGGACTAGAAAAAACCTGTAAATTATATTGTAAGCTTGAATGGCTTGAACATGCAGGTCTTCAAGCTCCCCGAAAGGGAGCGCACCCTGTGATCCTGGGCAAGAGACAAGAGGGATATGATGGAGGAGATGAAGTAAGAAGAAGCTCACAAGATTATTGAAACGTGCAAAGAAGCGACATCTGCAGAGAGGAGGTTGCTCGCATTCAAATTCAGATGGTGGGGGGAAAGATCTTATCGATAGTTAAAAAAAAAAAAGTGGGCCGGGACAAGCCTAGTCCAATACTTCGCGATACTTTGCGAAATTGCTGCACGGCTACTTTGCTTTCTTAGCCTTGACATTTACCCATTTCTCTAGACCTCTGCCTGTTCACGAGAGAGGCTGTTCTGAAAGGAGGAATAAGTTGTCACAAATTGTGGAAAGGAATATGTACGATACGCGGGGTGCAAGGGGCGCCAACTCTCCTTGGAAACTGGATATTTAGATCTTAGCAAATGATATTGCGGGCAAACAAAAGGATATGTGGGGCATAGGAAACCAAGGACGATATGAATAGAGATCCAAGGCAAAATGAGATAAAGAGAAACTTGCGCAAAGATAAACAAGAACAGATAATAGTACAAGGTCTAGCAACACTTTCCTCCAGTGCCACCATTCAGACCGGAGCCCTGCTGGTCTATACTGACTCCCTGGGCAGATTGTTCGGTCTTGGATGTGTCCATGCCCTTCTTGATATCCGACGCAAGGTTATAAAACGCCTTTTCGATGTTGATGTTGTTCTTCGCCGACACCTCCAGAAATGGGATACCGAGCTCGTCGGCCAGCTGTTGGCCTTGTTCGGTCGAAACGGCCCTCTTCTCTTCCCAGTCGCACTTGTTCCCGATAAGGATCTTGTGTACCCCTTCGCTAGCATGTTGCTCCACATTCGAGAACCAGGTTCGGATGTCTTCAAGAAAAGGTTAGAAGGGTCTCCCTTTGCATGAGAGAAGAGAGAGGGGGTATTGGGGAGGCCTTACTGTGGAAAGACCGCTCGTCAGTCACGTCGTAGACGAGGAGGATACCCATCGCGCCGCGGTAGTATGCAGTTGTGATGGTCCGGAAGCGTTCCTGACCGGCCGTGTCCCAGATCTGCAGTTTCACTCTCTTGCCATCCAACTCGATGGTGCGGATTTTGAAATCGATTCCGATTGTAGTGATGAACGATGGGGTGAAGGAGTCTTCACTGAACCGCAAGAGACAGCAAGACTTGCCAACGCCGGAATCTCCGATCAACAATAACTTGATCTACGCAGGGCTCGATTAGAAAATGGGTCGTTCCGATCTCAATGACACTCACCAGGAAATCGTAGTTTCTTGTACCCGCCATGATGAAGGAGTTAGGTGGTTGTTGGGTGGAACCGGTGAGGAGAGGGGTGGTATTGCCGGAAAGGAGAAAATCAGATTAAGTGACCAGGAATGAAGTAATATCAGCGACGGTGATCGGAGGGCTTGACAAGAGTCACTGTTCTCGTAAATACGCTTCGGTTACCGCAAACCGGAGACAGGGGAGAGGTAGACAGACTTCGTTGTCTCCAGGGACTTTATCAGGAGGGTCGGGGTCAAGGTTGCAGGTCACCCACGGGAACACACGAGCATAGAGAGAGTCAAATGAAAAATATCTCAATACAAGAGTGGAGTTTATTCAGTATTCAACAGCACGAGCAAAGAAATAAGTCCCGGCCGCGAGGATGAATAGGGTGGTCAACAACGAGTGGAGGTGATGACGGGGGTGGACTGCGCTCGATGGCCCTGTTACGTAAGCCGGTTTGAGGTTGGCAATACTACGGACTTTGTTAGGTAAATATTCAAGATACTGGACTATTACTATGATGATAATAACAGCAGTCGAAGTTTAATTCTCTCTAGAAAGGCGGTCGTTGCAGAGATTCAGTGGAAATACGACCATCGCATTCTTTCCACCACCCGGAGCTGCCTATCGACTCCTCGCTCCACATCAAGTAGATCCTGGATATCTTCCCGGAACTCTCGATATTGCATGCCTCCAAGGACTCCTTTCACCTGCTGGAGAAGAGCCTCGGCCTCGTAGATGAGTTGCCCAGAGTCCTTGTGCGATATCACCCCATTGTCAACCGGCGCAGAAGTTAGAACCCGAGTGACATTGCTATATTCCTGTTAGCGCCGTGCAAGCTCTCCGCCTCTGCGGCGTAACAGGCTTACCGTAGTCCACGTCGCAGCTCATGCTGGCGCTTGCCTCTTCGAAGACCTCTTCGGTTGCCGAAGAGCCCAACCGCCCACTGCAGAGTGGCCCAGGAGACGAGTATCCCGGGCGTCAGGCCAACAAAGCTACACGGCAGGTTAGCATATTTCGCAAAAGCGAGACTTCGTCTCGAGGGAGATGAAAGACTTACCCAAAAACGAGCTCTTGGCTTTTCAGGAGCGCATTAATGCCACTGATGGCAATCTCGACGTCCACCTTAGTTTTCTGGATCTGGATCAGAAGGGCGCGAATGAGATCGCCTCGCACGGTCCCGACGAGAGGTGACCGTAGATCCCTCTCGTATGCTCTCAGCACTGGTGTCAGATCCCCCTCCTTCACAGCGTTGGTAATAGCGGTGGTATCCTCCCCCAGTATGTGACTTTGATTGGGGTCGGGACGGTCACGAACAAAGTCAATCACCATCCTCTCCAGGCTGGCTCGATCAGCCAACAGGCTGTTCTTACTCATGATAGCAATCTCGCTTTTCTCATCGTGTCGAATGGTTCCGATGAGTTTGTGGATGGGTTCCACTACCCAATTGCTGCCAAAGTCAACGATAGTTACTCCAATGTTAACAATCCATTGAACAATCTCATCCTGACGACGAAGTAACAGCCGCAGAGAGGCACTACTCGACATAACTGCTGTCATAACCGGTAGCCAGTACCTGGTAAGTCTCGATGGGCGCCCGTGATCACGGATGAAAACGGACATAGAGGCTTTGTGCTTCGGTAATTGATCATGAAGGACGTGAGTGAGGCGCTGGATCAGATGCATGGGCTGGCTGGAGGGAAGGCCGCTCTGCATTTGCAGGCTCGCCGTGTTCTTCTCAATGCTCGCATACACCCTCTGCTCGAAGCCAATGGTACTGGACGGAACGGCCACCTGATGCAGAATAGCCTCGGTCAGGACAACAGTGCTCTTCACTGCCTCCTGCCACTGTCCCCTTTCTCCAGCAGAATCGATGGAGAGGAAATCTTTCGCTTGGAACATATGCCATCCTTCCATGAGCAGGCCCAGACTGCTGGTGTGAATATCCTTCATGGAGAGTAAAAGATCTCGTTTCTGGCGGATTTCAGTCCGGCATGATCGTATGGGGGACGACAAGTTAAGATGAAGAGGATGTTCCGACATTCCCTGCATACTTTGCCGGGCGAGCTGGTAAAATCGGGCCCATTTGGCGGCGACAGATGTCGCGAGGGCCTCTTGGGCATGATTAGAATTCCCTATTGGCGAAATACCCTTGGTCCAGTGCCAAAGCCGCGCAGGCGAGGTTTGAACCGCATACAGGCCACTGTACCAAATAGACCCGAGCATCTCATTCCAATAATAGGTCTCCTCGTGCAGCTGCGCAGTGTGCTCGAGCAAAGTATTCATGAGCAGACCGGACGCCTGCACAGCCACCTTGGCAGCGACCAGCCACATATAATCGGCCGCATCGTCCGTCCCGGCCCCCGTTGTCGGTAGAGTGTCGGTAAACGCAGGATCCGACAGCAGTGCGACCAAACGATTGGGAGACAAGAGCGGCTGGGTCTTCGATGTCACCGACACCGCGTTGACTACATCCTGTAGACTGCGCACATGCCGCGTGGGAACATCGTCGGTGTACAAAAGCGTCTCTGGGCGGGCGAATTGCTGTTGGAGGCGATCAAGTTGGGCGTTCAAGGCGCATGCATTTCTAGATTGGGAACATTCAGACTTGGAGGGGGCAGGAACAAGTCACGGGACATACTCTTGAACAATCGACATGGCGCATCTCGGACACGGCCACGGAGCTACGCGAAGCTTGAGAGAAGAATTGGGGAGACGTCATGGATGCAAACGAGGGAAACAGGGTAAACAGTGCAAATGTGCAAACAGGACATACCTGGAGTGTGTACTCTTGAGTACACCGTAGCGCGTATACCATGGGGGGGGGGGAAAAAGGGGTCAACTGAGTAAAGCGGCCCCGGAGGTGGACTGATTCAAAACAATGCTCAACCGTAGACATCCTAGATCAGCAGACTTTCCATTCTCAGCTCCCTTCGAATTAAGATCATAAAAAACAGCAGGCAATGTGTGGTGTGACCTGGGAGCATCAGCCATACACATGCGCGGCAAAGCCCATTAGTGTAATTTCCCCCCCTAAGTGGGGCTCGGATGGAGATCGGCTCGGGGTGGTCTTATTCTTTCCCTTCTTTTTGCTGCGGCTCCCCTGACGGATCTCGCCACTCCCGGATTTCGGCCCTGCGTTCTTTCGCCAAATAATTGCTCCGGGCCTCCCTTTCTTTTTTTTCAACCTCTCTTCACTTTTCTCCCTAATCTCACACGGAGCACAACCATCATGTAAGGTTTGCCATCTTCTATGAAACTTGAACACGCGTTGACCTCCCCCGGCGCAGGAATTCCACCTTAACCTCCAGTACCTATTGGGGCCAATTCGAGGAAATCGGCCAATACAACCCCGAGTTGAATGTGGCCGAACGTCTCTGGGCGGCTTGGTATGCTTGGATGCAGAACGATGTCCTCGCCACGGGAATTATGTCTTTCGCCATGCACGAATTGGTATACTTCGGTCGCTCGCTGCCGTGGATTTTTATCGACAGTCTTGGTCTCTTCAAGAATTACAAAATTCAGAGCGTGAGTCCACTTTGGAAGAGCGATACGTGCAGTGCCAGTCTAATTTCTATGCAGGGCAAGATCCCTTCATTTCGGGAACAGTGGGAATGCGCTCGATTCGTGCTCCTGAGTCACTTCACCGTTGAGCTGCCTCAGATCTGGTAAGATTTCCATGCCGCCTTCTTTAGGCCACTATCGCGTGACTGGCGATTCTAATAATGCGGCTTTCTTAGGCTCTTTCACCCCATGGCTCAATTCTTCGGTCTCTCTACATCCGTTCCTTTCCCCACCATCTGGACCATGGCCTATCAGATCGCCATCTTTTTCGTGATGGAGGACACCTGGCACTACTTCTCTCACCGGGCTCTTCATTGGGGTCCTCTCTACAAATCTATCCACAAGATTCATCATCAATACTCTGCACCTTTTGGTTTGGCTGCGGAATACGCGTCTCCGATCGAGGTCATGATCCTAGGCTTTGGAACTGTTGGTTGCCCCATTGTATGGTGTGCACTCACTGGGGATCTGCATATCTTGACCATGTACGTCTGGATTGTCTTGCGCCTGTTCCAGGCCATTGATGCGCACAGCGGCTACGAATTTCCCTGGAGTCTGCACCACTTCCTTCCCTTCTGGGCTGGTGCTGATCACCACGATCTCCACCACGAGAAGTTTATCGGCAACTACTCGAGCAGCTTCCGCTGGTGGGACTTCCTCCTTGACACCGAGTACACTCCTGATGCCCTGAAGCGTCGCAGGGACATCAAAACATCTACTGAGAAGGCTCAATAAGTCCGCTTCGACGTCTTCACTCTGCAGCATGTTGCTCAAACTTGATGTCTTGCTGTTGATGTTTCCTTTTCCACACCTTTAACCGAGGTTTTCACACTCAATATATCTGTCGTGTCTTACTTTGCATGAGATTGGGTTTACACGATCGACGTTTTATAATGTATTTAATATTAAGGTGACCATGCATTGTTTGTATTGCAAATTTCCTCGGGAACTGGAACTCGTTCGTCGTTTTTCGTAAGACAAGACTTGAATCAAGTCACGGCAATCGAAATAGATATTCCTCTTGGCAATGATATCTAATACAATTTGAAACCAGATCATTGGAATATATTGTGGCTTTGTCATAAAATCCGATTGGCGCTGTCATATCGTATTACAGGGGTGGCTCACCATCCAGGTAGCCAGCCAGGCACAAAGGCCTTCGATTAATGAGATCATTCACAATTTATGTCTCAGAGGCAGTCGTGTATTGTTAAGTGGATACTTCATGGGGAAATTCCGTATCCAATTTTGGGCCTCTTCCCATTACACTTTGTATATTGTATAGCAGACAGAACCTGTCTGTCCCAAGTCATCTAATAGCTATAGGCTGAGGTACAATGTAATCTCACACGGGCAGTCCATCATTCCCGGATCCTCACAATTGGTCAGCAACTGTTGATTGCCCGGAGCTAGAATCTTGCTGCGGGTGACTACCCAGTTTCTTGGACAGTTGATATTGATGTGGTAGTAAGCTGATAGGTACTGCTATACAGTACTTCCGAATTCCACTCGGGCCATAGCCAACAAAATATTTCCAACGTAGAGCACACTCCTGATCGACATCACGAAAGCCCTTGGCCATGAATTTCCTATTAGACCTAGCACTTTGAAAATGATTAGTACAGAGTACTGTTACGTTTATAGGTGATGCTATTCGGATCGGTACTCGGTGAATCTGGCTTCTACCGAACTTGGGAGACGTAACCAATATTAGGGCGAACTAGCCGTGATATATATGAAAACTCTGTGTAATAGACGGTTCCCCCTTTTATCTTGACTTAATACCCTCTAAGGATTAGCTAGGTTATAGATCAGTACTATTTACATTTAAACTCTAGTACTTATCGGGTTATTTGTTACGACCCCTGCCACCGCAGACTACAGATGGGCCACCGAGAGCCAACGGTTCCCCGGAACCAAAGATAACATAAGGAAACACGTGAGGAATCACGTAAAGATTGGGATACCGCAAGAAAGTCACGTGATAAGCACGAGGAAATTACGAGATCCTCAGGCTATAGGACACGTGACCGCGAACCCCTAACGTAATCCCATCGAGAAATAGGACGACCCATCCGACAATAGGACCGGAACCCATCGAAGGATAGGTTCCGCCCATCCACCGATAGGCCCAGGAAGGGCATATAAGGGACGCTCCCTATATACTTAGTTTAGCTCTTCGCGATCAATCCTACATTATTACTTGGAACCTACTATGCGATAGTATCTTCACAGTTTGACTTATTAACAACCCATCCTATAATTAGGCTAGCTCATTCGTGATCTGACCTTATTAGCGCTCTACCTCGAATATCTTGTAAGACTACTTTACAGACCCGAGCCCGTGTAAAGCCTAAACCATCGGTGACGGAACGGTTGCGAGTACTACTTAAAGGCACGACCGTAGTAAGTATACCAGATATAAGGCTAGCTCACCAGTTCGTAGGAGCAGTGCGTAACACATTAATCGCCCTATCAACCAAACCGTGATACTATCGTTATAGCACCAAACAATAGCACTAATAGCAATATATCCACGAGTTCGAGGTCTATAGTGACCCCGAAGGAACTCATAGATATAGTTACCTAGCTCCAGGAGCACATCGCTAACCTAGAAGCTAAGTAATCCCGACACTCAGTAAAACTACCGAAACCAGAGTTCTACGACGGAACTCGATCTAAGCTCCGTAGCTTCCTTACTTAAATAGAAATACAGCTACGTATAAACCCACAAATTATAAATAAAGACGATAAGGTAGTCTTCGTATCTACCTACCTTCGCGGATAAGCCTTCGAATAGTTCGAACTATTTATCCGCGAATACTAGGAAAAGGAAGATAAAGATAATTAGAGCGACACCACTAAAGAAATCTTCCAATCCTACAATCTGTTCAAAAAAAAGCTTTAACAAACCTTTAGAGATATCGACGCGGTACGAACTACTAAAAGATATTTACGACGACTTAAACAAATCGGCTCGGCTAGCACATACGCTACCGAGTTCTAGCAGATCATCTCTCACCTCGATTAGGATAAGGATGCTTACATTACAATCTTCGAAGACGGACTCAAGGAAGACGTCAAAGACAAGTTAGTCCGCGTTGACCGACCAAAAACGTTATCTAGTATAATCGAAACCTCAGTTAAGTTCGACAACCGGATCTACGAACGACGCATCCAGCGCAGCAAAACGCGCTAGTAGAGGAGCCAAGGACAACGATCCTTCCAAAACCGACGACCAAGAGGCCGCTCGGGGCATCATCAGACACGCCCACGATAGAGGGAGTCGTACGATAGCGATCCCTACGGACTACGACCTATAGACCTTAATACAGCAAGACTTCCTATAGAAGAACAGAAACGCCGCAAAGACGGGAACCTCTGCTTTAACTATAGCAAGGCAGGCCACAGAGCTAAAGAATACAAAAGCAAAAAGAGCGAAGGAAAACCACAATAGCTACGAGCCACAAAGAACCGTGGAGGGTACGACACAACCGGTGTCGAAACCTAACAGCTACGTGCGACCCAAGAACGACAGCTAGAAGGAAGCGTAACTCTAATCAACAAGATACTAGAAATATAGTAATAGCTAAAAGAAAAACTCCAGAGAGCCAAAAGTCCAAAAGAAGGAAAAGACGAAATCACGAGAGCCTTCGAACAAATAATCCTAGCCTATAAATAAAAGAAAGAAAATATATAATACCTCTAAGCTACTAAGGAAACGACGAACGACAAAGAAAGGTACGACATACCTGAGTTCCCAGAAGTCAGTTAGGAATATATTAAGAGTTAAGGATAGACCTAGTATAGTTCCTAGAATACTATCGACTCCCCGGAACTCTCGGAGTACTCCTAAGACCAGAGTTATAATACCCGGAGCGTAGACAAAACCGCCTTAGGAGCCTAGGAGATCCTAGAAACTCTACCTCTATCCTCGGAAAACCTATAGGAGGGTTCGGGAACGCCTTAAGAATCTCCAGGATATATATAAGAAGAACAAATTACAAGAATCCGATATTAGTTATATAATATTACTTATAAACTAACGACCGCAAAAGACCCATATAGGATAACTCGAAAGCTACTTAAGGAGTGCGCTACCCTAACGGATAAATAAATCGGAGAATTCCTTACCTCTACACCATCAGACAATTAAGAAACCGAAGACGCCCTATAAAGAGTCCGTTACCAAATAAACGACCTCCTTAACGAACTTATCTAAACCGAAATAAGCCACGAGAGAATCTAGGGACTACTTAAAAGATAGATAACGTTAACAAATAAAGAAATTAGCGAATTACTAATAAAGAAATAACCCTAAGATAACGATAAAGCGGACGAACTAATAGAGAGTCTACTTAAGGAACTCCGAGGAGAGCTACCTATATACCCTTATAATAATATACGATATATATACTAAGGATACGCTAGACACCTACGGCACGATCGACGAGCTATTATAGGTTATTATAATAATAACTACATAATCTACTACTAAGGAAAGCTAGACTATAGAGTGGAACCCAGACTATAATAATAGGAACAGAGACCTAAGTAGAAACTAGGATATATAGGTATCTGGTTTAGGAAACGAAAGCTAAATAGTTAGTACCTCGTAGCCACGAAATAGGGACCCTACATAAAAGTCACTATTATATTAGAAGGACAGAAGATCCGCGCTATAATCGACTTAGGAGCGTATAGAAACTTTATAGACCCCTAATACCGAGAAAAGAATCGGATCGCATACCGCTAGAAAGATAGACCCATACTAATTATTAGGCTAAACGGAGAAAGCCTAGGACCTAGTCTCACCTATAAGATAGGTACGGTAACGATGATTATGGGAACCCATAGTAAACGAATCGAATTCGACATCACGCCGCTAGGAGGATACGATATCATCCTAGGCGTACCTTAGTTAAGAGAACATAACCCAAATATTAATTAGCAATAAGGAACAATAATCTTCAGCAGATATTTATATAAAAAGATCCGCAAGGAAAGAACTAACGAGCACCTACGATACTAAAAGGAGCCTAGCCCCAGAGAAGTAGGCATCCCACGAGACTCTCACGAGGTTAACCCTAAGAGAAGTACTTAGCCTAGAGGTAGGGCCCATTAGATAATTAATATCGACGTTATTATAACTAAGGAACAGTCACTAGATATATCCGATAATAAGTTAAGAGACTACATCACAATCGAACATAAATCCAAGAGATTATACGCGACAAGCGACAAACCGACGGTACCTAAGGAATACAAAGAATTCTAGGACGTCTTCGAGCTATCACCGGTCGGTAAGCTACCGGAATATAGTCCATACGACCATAAGATTAAGATTTAAGAAGGCACGGAGCCGAAACATATACTAATCTACTAACTCTCACAGAAAGAGTCTAAGACGTTAAGGGAATATATTCGAGAGAACCTCGAGAAAGGATATATCTAACCCTCGAAGTCACTAGCTAGGTACCTAATGATATTCGTAAAAAAGAAGGATAGAAGCCTTCGACCTTATATAGACTATCGGCAATTAAATACTATCACTATCAAAGATCGACACCTACTTCCATTAATTAGCGAGATCTAAGACCAACTCGCGGGATCTAAATACTTTACGAAGTACGATATTACTAATACGTTTAATCGTATTAGGATCAAACTAGGAGACGAATAGAAGACGGTATTTAAGACTAAGTTCGGACACTACGAATATAAGGTTATACCATTCAGGCTCACTAACGCACTAGTAATATTCTAACGCTTTATCTTTAGCGTACTAGAAGAAAAACTCAACGACTTCGTTCTCGCGTATCTAGACGATATCTTAGTATTCTCCAGAAACAAAGAAGAATACATCAAACACAACAAATAGGTACTACAGAAGCTCCGAGAAGCTAAAGTAACCCTCAAACCATCTAAGTACGAATTCTATGTCCAGAAAACCGACTTTCTAGGATACACGATCAGTCTAGGAGGACTAGGAATATAGAAAGAAAAGGTCAGAAGCATCAAAGAATAGCTAACGCCAAAAAACGTCAAAAACGTCCAAAGCTTCTTAGGCCTATACAACTACTATCGGAAAATCGTTAGCTCGTACACCAAATACGCCGCTAGGCTTTACCGATTCACTAAGAAAGGCGAAACCTTCATCTAGGACGACGCCGCAGAATAAGCGTTCCAGAAACTCAAGGACCTATTCAAACAAAGAACTATTATTACCTTATTTGACTATGAGAAACCAATCATAATCGAGACAGACGCATCCGATTACGCGCTAGGAGCACAGCTTACCTAACTAGGAGACGACGGGAAGCCCCGACTAATAGCATTTTGGTCCCAGAAAATGATCCCCGCCGAACTCAATTACGATATCTACGACAAAGAATTACTAGCCATAGTATTAGCATTTTAAGTCTGGAGAGCGTACCTTAAAGGAGCTAAGTATACGGTAACCGTCAAAACGGATCACTATAACCTTACCTTCTTCACTACCACGAAAGCACTCACGCGCCGACAAGCGCGATAGTCAGAAATCCTAGGACAGTATAATTTTAAGATCGTACACGTCAAAGGAACGGAAAACGCTATAGCCGATGCGCTAAGCCGCAGACCCGACTACGAGCTAGGAACAAAGGAAGCGAGTCCCGCTATTCTTACTACTAATGAGAATAGAGACATCGTCTATAACTAATAAACCCTCGCCGCTACTAGCGAGATCAAGGACCCCGACTAAATAAGTAAAGTCAAAGAAGCCACTAGCTAAGACTAAGGATTATAAAGAATCCTAAACGATACTTAAAGAAACGGATTAATACGCCGAGATAATAGACTAATAATTATCTATGGACTAATATATATCCCGTAATCACTAGCTCGAGAAGTTATCCGACGGCACCACAATATACCTACCTACGGATATATAGGTGTGAAAAAAACGATAGAATATATCTCACGGAACTACTACCTACTAAGAATGTACCGAAAAGTTAAGAATTATATTTAATAGTACGACATATACTAACAGGATAAACCCACGAGATATATACTATACGGAACGCTCCAAACATCGGAAGTACCAGAGAAACTATAGGAATAGATCACTATAGACTTTATCACGAAGTTACTAGAGTCAGATAAATGCGATATAATTATAGTCGTTATTAATCGGTTAACTAAGTTTATATATATAATACTAATAACGGAAACCATTAATATAGAATAAATAACGAATATACTTCTCCGATGGATCTTCTCTGTTTACGGAACGCCCCAGAAAATCATATCAGATCGAGATAAGTTATTTATATCTAAGCTATAGTAATCACTAGCGGACCAAATCGGCATAGAGCATAGACTCTCCACTACCTATTACCCATAGACTAACGGACAAATAGAAAGGACTAACCAGACATTAAAACAATACCTAAGACACTACGTAAACTACTAGCAAAATAACTAGGCAGGATTGTTACCAATCGCACAATTCGCGTACAACAACGCAATACACGCTACCACCAAAGTACCTCCGCACTACGCCTTATTCGGGTATAATCCTACACTTACCGGCGAACCACGAGGGAACTATATAACGGCAGAGTTAGCACGACTCTTAGCTACGGGAATCAGGTAACTATACCTCTAAATAGCTCGAGACATTAAATTTCTTAACCTACGGATAAAGATACACTACGATCAGCGCTACTAAGAAGGCCCAGATCTTTTAAAGGGGGAGAAGGTCTACCTCTTACGACGAAATATCAAAACAAAACGACTAAGCGCGAAACTCGACTACCTACGACTAGGACTATTCGAGATCGAAGAAAAGAAAGGACTAGTTAATTATCGCTTAAAACTACTAAATAGTATACGGAAAATTCACCTAGTGTTCCATATATTATTACTAGAACCTACACCAAAAAACGCCGAAATCGCTACTAATATCGAAATCGAAGACAAAACCGAAGACGAATACGAGGTCGAGGAGATCCTAAACTACGAAAGAATTAATAGTAAGCCTCACTATCTAGTAAAGTAAAAAGGATATAATATCTCAGAAAATATATAGGAACCTATCGAGAACCTAAGGGACTACTCTTAATACGTCTAATAATACCACTACCTAGCGAAGGAGACCCGCTTCCGAAATCTCCTAATAAAGAAACGTCTAGGCCGTCCTAAAAAGATAAGGATAACGGATTAATACTTAAAATCATCTACGTTAGAGTAGGATCCTCTAACGTGGCTGCCAAACATTAATCTGCTCCAATAGTACGATAAGACCGGTCAGAAGCAGCCCTAACATTCTCCGAATTACGCTTCTCCTACTCTTTAACATAAGTACGCTCTTCTTTATCGCGACGTTTAAGCTCCTCTAGCTCCGCGATCTCTTTATAGTTACGAGCGATGAAATCACCCATACGTTTTTATAACAATCGCTTTTGTTTACGAAGACAAAGGAGTTTAGCAAAAGCCTCCTCCTCCTCTTCCTCTAGTTTATTTTAAAACTTAATAAGACGACGCTATTCTACGTCAGAGAAAGTCGACTCCGGCATCGTGCATTTCACATAACCACCAGCACAAACACATCCGCTATAGCGACCAGACAGGCCCAACCAGTAACATATTCTATTAAGACGGACGTAACGGTCGCAGGGAATCACTAACTCAAAACCAGTTACTTCAATACGCTTATATAACTTACTTTTATTTACATCCGAGACTAAAGATATAGTCAGAGAAAGCTAAGGGGAGACAAGAAAAGAAACAAAAACATATCAAATAACACTCACTATAGGGGCGCGAGCGGTTATAAAGCTTTCGAGGACGAAAGCCAGAAGAGGGGGGGATAATATTACGACCCCTACTACCGCAGACTACAGATAGGCTACCGAGAGCCAACGGTTCCCCGGAACTAAAGATAACATAAGGAAATACATAAGGAATCACGTAAAGATTAGGATACCGCAAGAAAGTCACGTGATAAGCACGAGGAAATTACGAGATCCTCAGGCTATAGGATACGTGACCGCGAACCCCTAACGTAATCCCATCGAGAAATAGGACGACCTATCCGATAATAGGACCGGAACCCATCGAAGGATAGGTTCCGCCTATCTACCGATAGGCCTAGGAAGGGCATATAAGGGACGCTCCCTATATACTTAGTTTAGCTCTTCGCGATTAATCCTACATTGTTACTTGGAACCTACTATGCGATAGTATCTTTACAGTTTGACTTGTTGATAACCCATCCTACAATCAGGCTAGCTCATTCGTGATCTGACCTTATTGGCGCTCTACCTCGAACACCTTGCAAGACTACTTTACAGACCCGAGCCTGTGTAAAGCCTGAACTATCGGTGACGGAACGGTTACGAGTACTGCTTGAAGGCACGACCGTGGTAAGTATACCAGATACAAGGCCAGCTCACCAGTTCGCAGGAGCAGTGCGTAACATTATTACTCTATTCGTTACAATTTAGCCCTAATAGTTTTCATCCTTTATAGATTACCTGGTGAAAGATAGTGACTAGATATTGAAGATCTTTTATAAGGACTAAGTAAACTATTCTAATTTATACCCCTTATGAAATTATAAGATGGTAATAGAAATAGTATATCGATAATGACCTTTACTTTACAGAAAAATATACATCAGCTAAAGAATAAAAGATTTATTTATATATTGAAAGGCCAAGAAACACGTCAATCGATATGAACTACCTTATGGAACTCTAGATTATCTAAAAATATAAATCTATTGATTTAAATATGGGTTCAGGCTAAGAAGAAATATGATATTGAGATCATCAATATATATGTATATCTAATTTGAACCAGATATATTGATCTAAAAATACTCAATATAAATAGTCAATCTTAACTAGAATTTAAGGCATCACGGGCCGGTCGATGCTAGCTATAGGTTATAAGAACCAGAATCTTAATATATCAATATAACGAACGACAGCGAACGTAAATAGATGATATCTCTTTATAAGCTTTTTATGTATATAATGACACAGCAAAAGTATCGATACCCCCCCCGACCCACACTATATTGATTATATAATATTCTGCCGCTTTAAAACCTTATTAAATTTATTTAATATAGTGTGTACTAGCCCTAGCTTTCTATAATTTCCTCTACCCGGTACAGTATAGTCTCTGATAGATATTCTAGGTGACGTAGCTTAAGCTTACCCTATACGATCTAGGCTATCTCTACTAGAATAGTATATAACTCCTGATTATTCCTAATATAAATAAGGTCTAGCCGTAATTTATACATCTTCTTCTTTAGTAAAGCCTAGATGTTCCTAATAGGATTTAAATTAGGCGAATATAGAGGCTATTCTGTTACCTAAATACTTATATTAGCGAGGTATTCGCGGACGACTATCGCGGTATATATAAGCGTATTATTATACTGAAAAATACCACTTTTATAATCTATTAGAGTAGGTGTCGGGAACTATAAGGGCAGAACTACCACGAAACACTTCGTGGCCCCTTAAGTCCGTGGGATCAACCTTAGTCTGACGGGGTCAGTCAATGCTAGACAAAGGTTAGAAGGTCAAAGGTCATAGGATAGACTATAAGCAAATATAGCCTAAACGAAGACAGAACCATAGTTCTAAGGAATCAAAGGAAGAAGAATAGAAGAGTGGAAAAGGCTTAATTCTGTCTGCTAGGAATGAAGGACATATTTATAGGCTAGAATAGCCTAGAAATGATGTCTAGAATAATGTCTGAATGACACATAGACACTAGGCAACAGAATAATTAATGTGGCAAAAGAGGGGAAAAGTGAAAAGAATGATGTCAATGATCAATGGTCTAGGCCACCCCGAAAGGATCAGGCTATGCATGCCCGAATATACCCCCGAAGGAACGGACCATTAATGCCTAAAGACGGACCATTTACCCCTAAAGAGAAATGGTCTCGCCTATTATTTAGGGGTCGATAGGCCGTTGCCCAGTCGGTTGTGGGCCATAATCAAAAGTGATCAAAACCTCATTTTGGTGCAGAAAGGGTCAAGTCATGTGATCGATGTTTTTCGGTCTTATATGTTGAATATAAGAATAGATCTTTCTATGTAGCATTGGTCTATATTCCAACACACCCCCTTCAGCTTATCGGAGCTTATAAGCTGAATAAGGCATAGAATTAGGCCTATGCGTACATAGTCTTGCAGACCTAGATTTCGACAATTCTGTCGTGGATATCAACCATGTTTAGATGATCAATAAACCGCTGATGCTTCTGATAAGGCAAAGGCTTGGTTAGACCGTCCGCAGGCATAGAATTGGTCTCAATCCAGGCAATATCGATGTTTCCGGCCACTATTTCTTGTCGTAACCAATGATGGTGGATATCAATATGCCTAAGCTTTGTGCGGAATAAGGAATTAACCTTAGTAAGAAGGTCCACGGTCTGTTTGTTGTCACAAAGGACATTAAGCCTTTGTTCTAGGTCTAGTTTTATAGACCTAAAGAGACGTTTCCACCACATCACGTGCTTACTAGCTGATGAAATAGCAAGTAATTCGGCTTCTGTCGTTGATGTCGTCACCGTCTTCTGTTTCTTTGCAATCCAGTCTATTGGACCATTGAATAGGTAGGCTATATAGCCTTCTGATGACTTTCGTCCAATATTGTCTGCATAGGATGCATCACTTGCACACACGAAGGTAGGGCCGTCAGACTGTATAGGGGAATATTCTATAGCCTTATATCTAGTATGATAGAGATAGGCTATAGCTTTGTCTGCGGCATCCATATGTTGTTCGGTGGGGTTCGTAAGGTATTCGGAAAGCATTTGTGAAGCCTTTGCGGCATCAGGACGAGTTATAATTGTGGCATAAAGCAATGATCCTATCTTCTGCTGGTAGAGATGGATCATAGCTAGTGGAGCCTGGTAGTCCGAAGGTGGAGCGGGGAGCGACGAGGGTGAAAATGGTGTTTTAACTGGCTTCAAAGGCGTTATATGGAATCGATGCGCAATTTTCTCAATATAGGCATCCTGAGAGATCCATAGCCTTTTCGTGGCCCTATCGCGAGTGATTCGGATGCCTATAAACCTCGTTGCCTCGCCTAGGTCTTTCATTTCATAGGCTTGCATAAGCTTATCCCTAAGCTCATAGGCTTCATGTTTGTGCCTTTGGTGGAAGATGACTAAGATGTCGTCCACAAATATCATCAAAACGACGTTTTTATAGACAAATAGGCATGGGTCTTCAGGAATAGGCACGAAACCAAACTGGTCCAGTTTCTGAAGGACTTCTTGCTGCCAGAGGATAGGCGCTACCCTTAGGCCATATAAGGCTTTGTTTAACCGTAAAACGTAGTGTTTGCGGCCGTATCCTTGGGGGAAGGTAACGTAAACGGGGTCGTCTAGCTTGCTATTCAGGAAGGCATTCACTGCATCCAATTGCATAGTTTCGAGGTCAAATACAGCAATAATAGCAAGGAGAGTCCGAAGGGTCCGTGCAGCAAGGGTAGTAGCCCTAGTTTCATCATTACGGTTAACTTGGAGATCTCCGCGGACACAAATTCTAGCTTTGAATTTGGCTAAATAGCCATTTTCATCCACCTTATAGGTAAAGACCCATCTTAGTGGCAGAATTTGGTGCCTAGGGCATCGGTGGGGCTTCGTAGACCATTTGCATGTCTTATGGTCTTCTTCAATGGTCTTTCGCTTCACGGGCGTCCATGCATTCATTTTTTCAAGTTTCTGGAATTCAACGTCTGCAGCCTGCATGAATTCGGTCTTATAAGGATGATTAAGCATCTCTTCCCATGATTCTGGTGGAGGGGGAAGGTCATCTTGATGCACTTTCTTAGGCTGGTCTTTAATAGCCGCAGAAAATGCATTATAGAATGAAGCAAAGGCCTGTCGTTTATTTGATGAATCAGGCGAGGGAGATCTATCCCTTTTGGAATGGTCGTATTGATTTAACATTTCCTCGTCATAGGAAGAATTATCAATTAAGACCATAAAGTCAGGTGATTGATCGGGAACACGTGCATCTGGGGTAAGGTCCTCGGCCGGAATAGTGATTTGGGACAATAAAGAAGGTTCGGAGGATTCAGAGGGAAGTGAGGCATTTCCGACTTCTGGGTGAGGCTGAAGTGAAGGGTCGTTTACTCTAAAATCGCCCGAATAAGGTGTGTTTTCAGTCCCGTTTAGAGTAAAGTCATCCTCACTTTCGCATTAGTTTTTCCTTACTTCTTCTTCTCCTTCTGATTCCTTCGGGGAAGGCGGTAAGTCGCCAAGGATTTGGTCTTCGTGGTCATTTTCTTCGTTTTCTGGTTCTTCAATGTCGTCATCGGACGATAGCTCTGATTCGTCTAGTAAAGGCTGTATAGTCAAAGGATCATCGATAGGTTCTTCAATGCTAGTCTCGATGATGACTAGGTTGAATTCGGGTGTTGATAAAGGCTGAATAGCTTCTTCTGATTGGTCGTCTATTACATCGTATGACGTATTTGAACGGTAGAAGCTAGCCTCATCAAACACACAGTCTCTCGCATTAATGACTTTATGGGCCTTAGGCACCCAAATTCTCCATATATTAGATGCTTTGAAGCCAACAAGATAGCCTATCATTGCTCTAGGCTTCATCTTTGCGAGGCGTGGGATATTATTTATCCTCACGAAAGCTTTGCAGCCATAGACCCTAAGGTTCGATAAATCAGGCTTTGGCTTCATATAGCCTAGTTTAGGGTCTAGGCTATCAAATAAGGCCTGATAGGGTGTCTTCCACCCTAGTTGCTTATTCGGGGTCCGATTAAGCATATAGGCCGCGGCTTGGACTGCCTCAGGCCATAGATATTCAGGTAAGGATGCCTGAATGATCATAGCCCTAGCCCTTGAGATAATAACTGCTCCAGACCTTTCTGCAAAGGGATTTTGCTCTGGTTGATAGGGCGGTGAGGTAATTACCTCAATTCCTTGGTTTTGAAGTCTATCTTCATAGATATTGCGGTCCCCGTCTAGGTGGATGCGTTTGATGCGAATACCGAATTGGTTACGGACGAAATCAATCATTTGCTGCAATGATGATTGGATCAGGTGTTTCCGTGCAATAGTGACCAATAGGTGGTATTTCGTCACTGGACAATATGCATGGCTTGCATAGAGGATATTGTTGATTCCAGGGCCCAAATGAATAAGGTCCCAATGCAGGGTTTCGAACGGGTGGTCTCCAATGTGCATAGGACGTCTAGACACCTGTCTTTGGGCCTTAGAGACTTGGCATGTCTCGCAAGGTGGTTTTTCGGCCGAAAAGTGGTCTACCTTTACCCCCATGGTAGAGGTGTCCAAATGCTTGATTGCTTCGATGCTAGGATGTCCTAGACGCTGATGCCATAGGCTATCTGAGCCTTTAAGGGTCGGTGGATCATAGGATGATGCAAAGGCCTTAAGCTCGTCCTTAGGCTCATCTTTAGGCTTGTCGGTGTCATTTTTTGGATTAGGTTTCCCATTCATAGATAGTAAAGGCTCTTTTGTTGTATTAAAAGCTGTTTGTAGGTGGAGCGAAGGGGAGCCGGGGGAGCCGCGCCCCTTTTGCATAAGCTCATTTTTATGCCCTAAAATAAGGGTAATACCTGTGTCATCCGAAGTCTTGCAAATGGGTATACCATCTTTCTTTTCAAGCCTATCGAGCCTCTGATTGTGGTAAACACCCCCTTTCTTAGCCCTCTTTGCCGATAGGATATTTAAATGGAAGTGAGGGACATATAGGGTTTCGTAGAGGTCAAAAGTAGTGTTTTCGAAGCGTAAATAGACTAAGCCCTTACCCTTAATAGAGGCCTTCGTATCACCAACTAGAAGGTCTCCTTCATAGGACGAAAAGGTAGCGAATTGGGAACGATCATTACATACGTGGGTGTCTGCTGCCGAATCATATGCCCACACATTGGATCGTACATGCCTAGAAGCAAGGCACGTAAGCATACCCAGATGGGCATCGGACTGGCCCTGATGCTTCTTAATAGCATTATCATAGGCGTGTTTAAAGCCTGAATGGGTGCATGCTTGTTTGAAGCGTTCTAGGACTGTTTGGTCTGGTTTCCAACCTTCTGACCTTATAGAAGGGTTGATATAAGGACAATCACTGAATGTGTGGTATCCATCATAGGCGCCCCCTTGGCATGGGCATTGCTTCTTGGCCTTCTTGCCTAGACCCGTATCTGTTTGTCCGCGGAAGGTTGCATGGACATTAGAGGGTCTTTTAGGCGGTATAAGCCTAATAGAATCCCTATACTTCTTTGTGAGGGTAAAGAAGTCTATGGAGTCTATTTGGCCTATAGATTCAAGCCTATTGATCTCATTATGCCAGTATTCCGCGAAGAAGGGAGACGATAAGGCTAGACCATCTAGGAAGTCTAGAAGTGGTCTGGTCTTTGATTGGACTTCACCAATGTCTAATTGGACGGCTTCAACATAGGTGTTTTCGCATTGCGATATCCATGCGTCTGTGGTCATTGAATGCGGAATTCGGCGCATTTGATGGTATTTCTTAATAACAGAACGCTTTCGAGCCTCGGTGGTGGGAGCATAGCGCTTTTGAAGGGTTTGCAATGCTTCATAGACTGATGGTAGGTGCTGAATGATTAGTTTACTTGAATAAGAGATCGATGATTGGATAATAAGGAAGATCTGAGAGATAGCACCCGAAATACGGTCGTATTCGCGAAGGTCAAGCTCATAGTCTCTTCGTCTGTCTCTCCATCTTTCTCGTTCAGGAGCAGTAAGGTTTTCATCGGTAAGGGTATTAGGGTTAATATCAGTAACCCTAGGACGAGTAGGATAAGAAGGAATTTCCCTTTTCGTAGGATTATTAGGGTCAATATAGTCCCATACACCTTTCGCAATAGCATAGGACTTAATTTGACCAATCCAGAGATACCAGTCTGATGACTCAGACAAGGTAACACCTATCTTACTTATATCAGACATTATAAGTAAGGGAACAAAGGCAAAGTGAGGGAAAAGTGAGAGCGAAGTGAAGACGAAGTAAGAGCGAAGTAAGGTTAAAGTGAGAGAGGAAGAAGGTCGTCTATAGGCCATCGACTTAGCCTATAAGAGTCGAAAACGTCGTCGTCGATAGCTTTTGCAGATGATTAAGCCTTATAACTATTGGGTATAAGGCCGTAAGTCGATGTTAGATAGTCCTCGAAGGTCGTCGAGGGGGAACGAGGGGGGATCTCTAGTCTTATAGCAGAAGACCGTAGAGGAAACTAGTCGGTATCGGATAGTCGTCGATAGCTTTGAATCACAAGTCTTATAACTATCGGATATAAGACCGCAGCAGGAGAATAAACTAGTCTTAGAAGTAAGACCGCAAAGGTAGTCAAAGTGGAACGAGATCCGGGCTCATAACTATCGGGAACTATAAGGGCAGAACTACCACGAAACACTTCGTGGCCCCTTAAGTCCGTGGGATCAACCTTAGTCTGACGGGGTCAGTCAATGCTAGACAAAGGTTAGAAGGTCAAAGGTCATAGGATAGACTATAAGCAAATATAGCCTAAACGAAGACAGAACCATAGTTCTAAGGAATCAAAGGAAGAAGAATAGAAGAGTGGAAAAGGCTTAATTCTGTCTGCTAGGAATGAAGGACATATTTATAGGCTAGAATAGCCTAGAAATGATGTCTAGAATAATGTCTGAATGACACATAGACACTAGGCAACAGAATAATTAATGTGGCAAAAGAGGGGAAAAGTGAAAAGAATGATGTCAATGATCAATGGTCTAGGCCACCCCGAAAGGATCAGGCTATGCATGCCCGAATATACCCCCGAAGGAACGGACCATTAATGCCTAAAGACGGACCATTTACCCCTAAAGAGAAATGGTCTCGCCTATTATTTAGGGGTCGATAGGCCGTTGCCCAGTCGGTTGTGGGCCATAATCAAAAGTGATCAAAACCTCATTTTGGTGCAGAAAGGGTCAAGTCATGTGATCGATGTTTTTCGGTCTTATATGTTGAATATAAGAATAGATCTTTCTATGTAGCATTGGTCTATATTCCAACAGTAGGTAAGATTTATATATAAAGATTTCGAATAATAAAGCGATTAATACCTTCGCGAGGTGTATTTATATTACCGAATAATAAAATAAGGCTAATCCGATATATAGAACTAGAAAAGACGCCCTAAAATATCTATTTAACTTACTTTTCCTTTAATAGAAGCCTCTAGTATTAACCTTCTTTAGGCTAGTCTTTTAGGCGATAGAAGATCTATTTATAAGTAATTCTAATATCTCGTTTAATAGTATATTTATTAGACTAATAGACGTAAGCCTAATCTATAGGTATAAAGTATTAATATTATATTATCTACCGAAGACGTTTTCGTAGTATATTTATCCTTTAAATAAGGGCGCTAGGAGTATCGCTACTTTTATATATTCTTAGTATTTAGTAGATATTAAATTAAGTTATATTTTACCCATAATTAGTATTAGAATATAGTATAAAATTTTATAAAGAGATAGATAAGCCTTATTTAAAATCTTAGCTAATAGACCGACTCGCTTAATCTTAGGATTATACTTAATTATAGTAAGAAAACGTAATTAGTTATTATTATAAAGCTTTTATAGGCGGCTAGGGGAAGGCTTAGAGATACTATTTAGGCGTTCGCAGTCCTTTTTAATAGTATAGCGAATACCTAAAAGGGAAACCTAAGGATAGCGCTTATATACACGCTTATATCCCTAACTAATAGCCTACGAAAGCTCGTTCATACGCTTACGTAGGGTAGGGGTAAATTCCGATCGTCGTGCTATAATATAATCCGAAAAAAAGGGGGAATTAGGGCGGATATAAGGTAAGAACGCAGTTAACGCGCTCTTAGTTTAGACACTAGATCTAGCGTATTCTATAGGCGGTGAATATATTAAGAGGCGGTGTGGTGGGTAGGGCCATAGGGAGTGTCGATACTTTTGCTGTGTCACTGTAGTTCGTCGCCTATTAAGATTAAATATAAGACTTACTTTAGCTTTTTATATGCGAACGGCTTCTAATTAGATGCCGTTAAACTAATAAAATAATACTAACGAAAAATAACTATCTCATCTTTTAAAAGCTACCTTTTGTAGCTATATGGGACTAAGTATTGATGTGCTTACTGTCATAGTGTTACGCGTTGCTAACTGGTCACAGTGAGTTGAGTGCTCGAAGGTGATACGTACTTGAGGAATACCCGAATTCTTATGGGGTAGAATTGGTATTTGTGCTGAGCAGGCTGAATACGGCCTTCCGGGCATCAACTGCGAATCCCAAGAGGGTGACTTGCAACCGTACCGTCTCCTAGGAGCTAGGCTTTACACGGGCTCGGGTCTATAGAGTCGTTCTTGCAGGATATGTTAGGTAGGGCGCCAATAAGGTCAGATCACAAATGAGCTGGCCTGATTGTAGGAGGGTTTGTCAACAAGTTAAACGGTGAAGATACTATTGCATAGTAGGTTCCAAGTAACAATGTAGGATTGATCGCTAAGAACTTTAACTAAGTACAAGAAAGAGTGTCCTTATATCCTTCGCCTAGATGGTACATGGTACCACCTGTGGTATACCGCTAGTGACCTGGTGATGGTCCTTCTGGTATACCCTTTGTTGTCACGTGACTAGTGCTAACCGTCTAGTCACCAAATGGAGTATAGTTCGGGATGGTGAGTAAGCCTCGGGAAACAGCTCCCCTTCTAGATCACGTGTGTTGGGTTCGTTGGCTCTTGGTGGCCCATCTGTAAGTTGCGGCCCCTCAAATAGTTGGTGGCTGCAGGGGTCGTAACACATAGGCGTAGCAATACCATAGTAAGTAATGTAGACCTAGGCTATCTAGAATGAAGAAAGAGAGCGCAATAATTATCAAATTCTCGCCTAGAAATAATAGATCTAACTCTTAAGATAACACTAGACTAATAAGTCTATTAAATATAATAGAAATCATGAAAGAATGAATAACACTATTATAAACTGTTCATAAAGCGATATTAAAATACCTCTTGAATAAAATATTTTACTAAAGGTATAATGCTGAATCTTAGGTTATTGCATAAAAAAGTAACTGATTAGTGTACAATAGTTGAGAAATGTATTATTTATTGAAAAATAAGCGATTAACTTACTCTGGAAATAATTTAGATATACATATACATTTCAGGGTAGAAAAAACCTGCTTCACAAAGTATTAGGATAATTTTAAAATTATATCAAAAATCCAAGAAATATAAGCATTACTAAATTACCGCAAGAATATCTGAAGATATTTGAATATCAGAATATATATAGTAAGATACTTTAACCAGATTGTATAATATAATAGAACAACCTTTCAAAATTTCTATTAAAGCTAATGAAGATTTAACAGATTTAGATACCCTTCAAAAATATAGAAAAATCTCCTTACCAATTTGTAGGACTAACTTCTAAACTTTATAAGATTATTATAGATACAATTTCCATTAATATTAACAAGACATAATATATCATAAATATATACCTTGAGTCTTTAGCCTATGTTGAATAAATAATATAGAATGATATTAATAGTGTAAGTCTTCGTACCTAAAGCCTCGATAACTTAAAAAAACATTGTTAGGTTTTTTTAGAACAAATTACCTAAAGAGATATTAATCATATATTTAGATATATATTATTATTAGAGAATATATAATAAAGAAGAGATAGATATTTAGTGAATCCTTTTATTTATTATTTATCCCTCAAAATAAATAAGAGTACCTAATACTATTAAATTTCATTATAGTAATATCTTCATTATTAATCTCAAAATTAATAATCTAATATTCAGAGTTAGCGCTAGAATAAATATTATTAGAGGCCTGAAGAGATATAAGTATTAATAAAAGCCTTAGCCTTTAAGGTAAAGCCTAACTATGATATAATTCAGATGTAAGAAATAATACCTATTATGAAATAGATAAAGTCTATCTAATAGTCTCAGGGCTTATCTGTTATTAAGGTATTAGATCTATAGCAAAGCCTATTTATCTAGCTAAACTCATACATTGATATCAATAATATATAGGGAAAGGGTATTATATATTTTAACTTTATAAAGGAAATAGTCCTTAATACTATCAAATAGCCTAAATTTAAATTGGAAATAGATTTAGGTTAATTAAATTAGGACTATTTCTAAATATAATCTATTTAGTAAACGAGAAAAATATTATATGGTATTATACTATAGCTATACACTAATAATATTTATATTATATTTCTTAATCTATTATATTTCTATATCTAACCTCAATTAATTAATTGACTAATAATTTATTTATTCTCGGATCTATGGGTTATAAGGCTAATTTACTAATAGAAATTGTAGGGTATTTAGGATAACTATATTATATAATTATACTAAGATATACTAATTTTCAATATCGTCATCCCTCATCTAGTTACTTCCATAATATATATCTTTATTAATATACCTATATTACTTTCTATATTTATAATATATCTAAACTTACTATATTGCTAACGCTATTAAATATAATCTAGTAATACTAAAGCTATAAAAAAAACTAACGCTCTGTCTAAAAAATTAAGATACATTAATACCTATTGGAATATAAACCAATGCTACATAGAAAGATCTATCCTTATATTCAACATATAAGACTAGTCCGCATCGATCACATGACCTGACCTTTGTGCACCAAAATGAAGTTCTGACCACTTTTGATTTTGGTTCACGGCCGACTGGGCAATGGCCCATCGACCTCCCTGAAGGATAGGCGGGACCATTTTCCTTTAGGGGTAAATGGTCCGTTCCTTCGGGGGTGCCTTCGGGGTGGCTTAGACCGTCGATCCTTGACCTCATTCTTCTCGCTTCTCTTCTGTTCCCTTCTTTGCCACCTTGATTATATTGTTGCCTAGCGTCTGTACGTCATTCAGACATCATTCTAGACGTCGTTTCTAGGCTATCCTAGCCTATAAAGACGTCCTTTGTTCCTAGCAGATAGAATCAAGTCAATTCCACTTTTCTATAGCCTCTTCTATCCTTCTTCCTTAGAACTGTGGTTCTGCCTTCGTTTAGGCTGTATCTGCTTATAGCCTATCCTAAGACCTTTGACCTTTCTAACCTTTGTCTGGCACTGACTGACCTCGTCAGACTAAGGTTGATCCCACGGACTTAAGGGGCCACGAAGTATTTCGTGGTAGTTCTGCCCTTATAGCCCGACAATACCTTTATTTATAGGCCTTTTATTAAAAGGGCTTGAAAGCTTTTCAATAATATTTAGAATTAGCTAAGTAAGTTAATATTTAATATAAAGATTATCATTTTATTTATTAAGATTGGCTTAGTAAGCTAATCATTTTATATTAAATCTTTATATTTTAATAGTAGGCTAAATATATGAATATAAAAAACAATAAAATAAAGATCAATTAATAATATATAATATATATTTTAGTTACTAAGATTATGATTATATTATATAAGGTTTTATAGAAAATTTCATTTAAGTTTATTATTATTAGATTATGTCGGGAACTATAAGGGCAGAACTACCACGAAACACTTCGTGGCCCCTTAAGTCCGTGGGATCAACCTTAGTCTGACGGGGTCAGTCAATGCTAGACAAAGGTTAGAAGGTCAAAGGTCATAGGATAGACTATAAGCAAATATAGCCTAAACGAAGACAGAACCATAGTTCTAAGGAATCAAAGGAAGAAGAATAGAAGAGTGGAAAAGGCTTAATTCTGTCTGCTAGGAATGAAGGACATATTTATAGGCTAGAATAGCCTAGAAATGATGTCTAGAATAATGTCTGAATGACACATAGACACTAGGCAACAGAATAATTAATGTGGCAAAAGAGGGGAAAAGTGAAAAGAATGATGTCAATGATCAATGGTCTAGGCCACCCCGAAAGGATCAGGCTATGCATGCCCGAATATACCCCCGAAGGAACGGACCATTAATGCCTAAAGACGGACCATTTACCCCTAAAGAGAAATGGTCTCGCCTATTATTTAGGGGTCGATAGGCCGTTGCCCAGTCGGTTGTGGGCCATAATCAAAAGTGATCAAAACCTCATTTTGGTGCAGAAAGGGTCAAGTCATGTGATCGATGTTTTTCGGTCTTATATGTTGAATATAAGAATAGATCTTTCTATGTAGCATTGGTCTATATTCCAACAGATTATATTTAGATAATTGAAAAGACCAATTTTATTAATTTATATCTAAATTAAGATAGAACTTATTAGTTATCATAAATTATTATATAATTTAGAAATATTTTTTATAATACTATATTATATTGATTCGCTATTTATTATTATACTCAGCTTTTAAAAGTAATTTTATAGAGCTTCAATTTATTTCTTAATAAAGTAATTAGTAAAATAGCTATAAATAACATATTTATAATACTATTAGTTATTGAATTTATATATTTATTTTGAAAGATATCCATATATATAAGAATCTAATAAATATATATATAGTATTTAATATTTTATAAATCTTTTAAATAAAGCTATAAGTTAGTTATATATATATTTAGATTATAGCCTAGTTATTAGTAAAAATTGTTATTACATGAAAGACTTGAATAATTTTTTATTACTTATATTAAAAAATTACCTTAGTATAAATTAGATATCTTTTAGCTTTATAATAATATTATTTATATACTTAACTATAATATTTGGACTAAAACTATATATTATATAGAAAACTTAATTTTATTTTTTAGTTATTTATTCTTCAGTTACTTTAATATAAGTCGTAGGAGGCTCTTACTGTAAGACAATAATAAATAGTTTAATATATTTGATTTTAGTATAATTAATATCTTTTATTTAAATATATAAATAAATATTTCTATATCTTATATTATTAGCGTTCGTTATATTATTTTAATAAATAATGAATATAGTTATATATTCCTTTAAATAGTTATTTTATTATAATTAAGATTAATTATATAAATAAATAAATCTTAAAAGTAATCTATAAGATTACATAAAATATATTAGTAATTTTATATAATACCTAAAATTATAATAATTCAATACTTCTTTTGATTATATTCTATATATTTTATATATTTCATATGAAATAAATAAATATTAAAGATATTTACTCCTTAGGTTATAATGAAATATAATATTACAATTAAGGTTACTACCCTTTTTTTAAAATAATTTGAATATGTATATTTTATTGGGTTCTTATTAAGCTTGATTTTAAGATATTATAGTAAAAGTATGACTTATATTTAAATCTTATTATCTAGGATAAATAAGATATTAATAAGTGCTATTAACTTATACACTTCAATATCTTTTCTCTAAATATATATTAGACTATATTTTATCTAGTTTTTTATCTTCTAATATAGTTTTTATAGTAAATAATAATTCTCTATAGTGAAGAGGCTTTAGACTAAAATATAAATATTATTAATACAACTAATAATTAATATGTAGCTTAGCGTTATAATATAAATATTATTAAAAAAATTAGTATTATATGGTAATTATTAAAGAAATTATTAATCTACTAAATAGTATCTAATAAAATATTTTATATCTAAAGATAATATATAAATTATAATATATTATTAAATATATTAAAGATATTTAGAGCGAATAATAAAGTAATATAATTATCTTTTTATCAAAATTTGTTTATTTATTTTAATCATAAATATAATATATAATTATAAGATTATTCTATATTTATCAGCGTATATCTTTAATAGTAGCTAATACTGTTTAATAAAAAAGCTAAGCTATATCATAATAACTAATTCAAAGACTTTACTAAAGGAAAGAAATAGTATGATTAGTTAATATATTTGAAATATTATATAACGTATTCCACGGCAAACCCGCCACCACGGCAAACCCGCCACCCCATCAACATTCGCGTCCCCATGCACCACCCACCACTTTGAATCCCCCATTATGCCACCAATACGGTCTGAAAAGAAGCAGGATTCTATCCAACGAGAAGGTAGGATTGAGCTTGCAATTCAGGCTATTCAGAATAAAGATCTTCCCTCTATTGCTGCCGCTGCGCGCGTCTACAATGTGCCGCGGTCGACCGTACGCGACCGGATCAATGGCTGCAGTTCAAAGGCTACCACACGCGCCCATACCTATAAGATGACCCATTTAGACGAGGATACGCTTACCCAGTGGATTCTGTCTATGGACGACCGCGGTGCAGCCCCGAGGCATGCTATAGTACGCAGAATGGCTAATATTCTCCTCGCGGCAACCGGATCTGATACGGTCGGCGTGAATTGGGTTGGAAGCTATATTAAGCGCACACCGGATATTCAAACACGTTTCTCGCGTCGATATAACTATTCACGCGCAGAGCAGGAGGATCTAAGGGTATTAAATAAGTGGTTCAAGCTTATTGGGGACACTATTACGCGCTATGGTATTCCGCCTGATGATATCTACAATTTCGATGAAACAGGCTTCGCAATAGGCCTCGTTTCTACCGCAAAGGTAGTTACTAGGGCTGAATACTATGGCCGTAGATCTGTCTTACAGCCAGGCAATCGTGAATGGGTGACCGCAGTGGAAGCAGTCAATACTTTAGGCTAGGCTTTACCGCCATTGATTATATTTAAAGGCAAGCGCTATATTGAATCATAGTTCCACGATACCCCAAGGGACTAGCGCTTTGAGGTTTCTCCGAATGGATGGATATCTGATGATATTGGGCTTCGATGGCTTCAAAAGCTTTTTATTCCCTTAACCGCAAGCCGGATACGTGGTCGGTATAGGCTATTAATTCTTGATGGTCATGGAAGCCACCTTACGCCTGAATTCGACCGCGTATGCACTAAGCATGACGTTATCCCGATATGTATGCCACCGCATAGCTCGCATCTATTACAACCGCTAGATGTGGGCTGTTTCGCAGTTCTCAAGCGGTCATACGGTCGCCTAGTAGACCAACAGACGCGTATAGGTATAAACCATATCGATAAGCTTGATTTCCTTGCAGCCTACCCACGCGCACGCGAAGACGCATTTCAGGCTAGAAGCATTCAAAATACATTCAAAGCGACCGGTTTAATTCCTCTAAATGCGGCAGAAGTTATTGATAGGCTCAATATTCAGCTTCGTCCGCCTACACCACCAGACCGACCATCAAGCCGATCAAGCATCTATTGCCCTAAAACACCAAGCAATATCAAACAGCTTTCGAAGCATAAAGCATCAGCAAAGCGCCTTATTAAGTACCGGTCTGATAGCCCACCTACACCTACGAAAGAGGTATTTGACTAGGCTTATAAGGCTTGCGAAAAGGTCATGAAGCGTATCCTTCTACTAGAGCAAGAAGTGGTTGATCTACGCGCTAAAAACTATAAAAAGAAGAGACGAAAGGCCTTATCTAAAAGGCAAATACAGCGCGATGAGGGCTTATTTGTTCATGAAGCCCATGAGCAAGGCATTGGTCTACCAGGTGGTTTAGAAGGTAGTGGGCAGTCCACCGCACCACCCACACAGACGGCTTCGGTGCCCGGTGCCAGCACCAACAGACGGCAATATAAATGCAGTGTATGCGGAAAGCCTGGCCATAGGGCTAATAGATGTCCAGATAGGGTTTAAATTGAATATAAGGGCGTTGGGGTTATCTAAATGCTTCATGGATATAGAATTAAGTGGGTGGGGTGGCGGGTTTGCCGTGGTGGCGGGTTTGCCGTGGAATACGTTAGTCTAATTTATTTGGTTTATAAATAATAATTATTATTAATTTCTAAAAGAGCTATAAAAAAATCCTAAGTAAAGATAGTTATTAAAGAGAGTAATTATAAAAATAAAAGCTAAAAAAATTAACATAATATATTCTAATATAATATTTAGGATAACGTGGTCGGTAAGCGAGTGGCCTATGTAAGCGAGTGGCCACCTAATCCACTTTTTCGTGTCTCCGCGTACCTACCTATCTTCTATTAAGCACTATACCTCTAATTCGCGTCGGATCAAGCTAGGATCCTATCTAGTAAGAAGGTCGCCTCTTACTTACTATATAAGCGATTTAAAAGAAAGAAATTCGCTTAGTTACCGAAGCTATATATCGCTTTAATATTCCCCGTATAACCCTTCGTTACCGTATCGCTAGTACTATAAATCGCGTAAATACTTATATAAATAACTATAAAATAACCTAAATCGAAGAGGATATACTCTAGTAACGGATATTATCGCTAGATCTATATAGTATAGCCCCTACGTAAGCTTACATACGAGGAATAGCGAATATTTTACTTATAAAGCGCGGTTCTACCCCTATCTAGATTATCGGTAAAAAATAGGTATATAATTTTACCTAGCGCTATCTAGAGCTTAAAGCTCGCTTTTCCTAATAATATAATTATTAGCGAATAAAATAAGAGGATCTAAAGATTATTTAAGCGTAGTTTAACCTTATATAAGCTATAATCTAATAATATAGTATCCTACTAAATAATATCTATAACTTTAATAAGACTAACTTCGTAATAGGCTTATATATAGTCTAAAAAGTGATTACCTAATTAGAATACTATAGTTAGAGATTAGTTTTATAGCCCAAAAACCGCGAGTAGGTAACTATAATTAAATTAATTAACGCTTTAGGGTAGGCGCTTCTACTAATATTTATTTTTAAAGGTAAGCTATATAATTAAGTATAATTTAAAGACCTTTTACCTAACTAGCGCTTTAAAGTTAGTATAAATAGATAAATAACTAATAAGATAGGCCTTCGCTAGCTTTAAAAATAGTTTATTTTATTAATAAATAGTTATACGTATAAATAATATTAACTTCTAGTCCTTAACGGATATAGAAGTAATCTAATACTAAAGTTCGATTAAATCTATATAAATTATAGGATTATTCTAATCTATATACCGCTATATTCCTTATATCTACTTTAGCCTCTTAATATTAGATATTTCGCTATTTTAAAGCGTTCGTACGGTAGTTTAATCGACTAGAAAATATAGCTTAGGATTAACTATATTAATAAACTTAATTTCCTTTTTATATATCTATAAGCTCGCGTCGACGTATATAAATTAAATATAATATAAAATAGCTTCTGAGTAGTAGGATTAGTACCTATTAATCCTTAATAAGTGCTATTAAAGCTAAATATTTAACTTCGAACGCTAATACCTCCTATAAGCCGCGGTAGTTAATTAAGTATATTTTACCTATATACGCTAGCGAATATAGACGAGCTTTTAAAGTAAGTATCTTAAATTAAAGCCTTTTTAAAGCGACGCTCTAAAAGTCTGCCCTCGCCTTTATAAATTACGTTAAATTAGCTTATTAAAGGCTATTAGATCGTAATATAAAACGGTATCCTTCTTAAGTAAGAAAATAAATAGCTACGTATCGTAAACGCTACGTAAAAGTAAAAGCGTACTTATAAAAATAGATAGATAGCCTACGATAACAGTCTATCTATATAAGAAGTATTAGAGCTTAAGGAAGCTTATAAGGAGCCCTTATATATAATACTAGCTCTACTAAGCCTACTACCGCAGGATATATAAGTACCGAAGACGTAGCGTCTACCTTAATATACTAATTACGGACAGATCGGATATAGAAGAAATATATATAAAGCTAGAGTTTAATTAATATAAAGGCGTTTTAGTTAATATAAATATATAAAAGTGTAGAAAGTTAGGTTGGGTGGCCACTCGCTTACATAGGCCACTCGCTTACCGACTACGTTATTATTAGGATCTAGCGCTTATATAATATAAATTTGTTAATAGCGGTTTAAACTTCTTTTATAATAATAAATAGGGTTTAGTAAGACTCTAATTATTTATTATTATATATATTAATATTTTTGGTACTCGCTTAGGGCATTGAAGAAGATAAGATCTCTTTAAGATAATAACTTTACTATTAGTGATTTTATATTTAATACTATTAGCGGAAAGACTAATATATATATTAATTATAATGTTCTTTATATTTTTATTTATTTTAAAAGCTATTAAACGCTATTAAAAGCTATTGATATATTATATTATATTTGTTTTATCTTAATATATAATATATACTACCTTTTTATTTTCTTATATTTTAATCTATATTATAGCTAATAAAAATATTCTATATTTATAAAATTACCAAAGTATACTATTTAGTATACTTAGCTTATTTATTATTATAATAACATAAGATTTATAGAGTATCTTAGCCTTAATTTTTAGTATGATCTTAATAATAGTAATATAGTCCCTAAGATCTTATTAATAGTGTTTACAAAATATTATATTATATTATCAATATTATATTATATTATCAATATTATATTATATTATCAATATTATATTATATTATCAATATTATATTATATTATCAATATTATATTATATTATCAATATTATATTATATATTAATTATTATTAACTATAAAGTCTCTCGGAGAGATTTACTCTATAACTCTTAGTTCGCTTCCTTTTGTTTCTTAATTTTTATATAAAAGCTATATCTTAGCGAAGATCTAACTTTATTAATATTAGGATTTAGTCTGCTATGTATAACTTTATTATTACTTTTTATTAAAATATAGACTAATACTATATAGAAAGATCTATCCTTAAATTTAATATATAAGACTAATTTAGTGAAACCCTTAAAACCGTGAACCCTAATAAATATCTGTTATATATCCTAATACCTAAGGACTAAAAAATATTAATTAAATCACCTAACCTTTTCTATGCTAAAATAAGGTTCTAACTACTTTTAATTTTAGCTTATAGCTGACTAAGTAATGGCCTATTAACCCCCCTAAAAGATAAATAAAACTATTTTTCTCTGGGGGTAAATATTCCATTTCTAAGTAGAAATAGTCTATTTTTTTAGAGATACCTTTAGATATATCTTACCTAAAGACTAACTATAGTCTTTAGATCTTATTAAATAGACTTTAGCCTATTAGTCTCTTAAGGATAGATATATTATTTTTCTTTTAGAGGTAAAATAGTCTATCTTTAGATACATATAACCTAAGCCTTTAGAGGTATCTTTAGTGTAGCTTAGACTATTAATCCTTACCTTTATTTTTTTTGCTTTTTTTATTCTCTTCTTTACTACCTTACTTAGCGTTTATATATTATTTAGATATTATTCTTAGGCTATCTTAGCCTATAAAGATATCCTTTATTCCTAATCAATAGAATTAAGTTAATTTTATTTTTTTTATAGCCTCTTCTATCCTTTTTTTTAATCTCTTAGAACTATAGTTCTATCTTCATTTAAGCTATATCTACTTATAGCTTATCCTAAGACCTTTAATCTTCTAACCTTTATCTAGTACAAAAGTAACCTAGTTAGACTAAGGTTAATCCTACGGACCTAAGGGGCCACGAAGTGTTTCGTGGTAGTTCTGCCCTTATAGCCTGACACTTTTATATATTACTATATCTTCCTTAGTAAGTAACATCAATCTAAAATTATCGCTAATCCCTATTAGTTTATCTATATTTAAATGATATATATTAGCCTAGTAATATATCCACTATAAAAGATAATAGAGATTAGAGTATTTAACTATTTTTTATTAATCTGTATAACTATAATAGAGTGCTCTATGAAATATTATAAAAGTCTTTTAGATAAATTTATTTATCTATAATCTTTTCATAGATTTAATAGTGATACTTACTTTATTTAGTATATAAATATTATAAATATTTATTATACTAAAAATAATATGAATAGTAAGTAAACTTAGATTTTATGAATGATATTATACTAAAACTTTAGATTAATTTTACTATTATTATAGAAATAAATATATAGCTTCTCTTTCTCGCTATCTTTAGTAGATATTAATTATAATAAGATATAGATATTACCCTTTAGTATCTATAAATATATTATTATTATATTATTATTAAAGATATATATCTTTAGTTCTAAGATCGGTAAAATCTTTATACTATATATCTCTTTTTTATTAAAAAATATATTATTATTATTTTATTTTTTAATTTCTAATGATTAGCCTATAACATGTAGAGTATCAATATAGCGAAGGACTATCTAAGTAATTCATTTTTTCAATAAACAATCTATCTCTTATAGGGTATTTATTAAATATAAAGTAGCGTAACTTTATTTCTTTTATTTCTATTTATAGTCTATATTTAGCCTTTTGATAGATAAAAAGATATTTTTTTATTTTATATATTTTTTTATTTTATATAATAGCTATACAAAGTAATACCCATAAAAGTAGATAATGTAAAGGAATACCAAGGACTAGCGGTGAAGGTTTACCCCGCAGTGTAATAAGCAAGTCTCGGACCCGATTGGTACAGCTATATAGATAGAAGCGGTATAGCGAATAGAGTCAGTATAGCTCTAGCGACTTTAAGAATTTACTATCATAGCGCTTAGTATACTAAATACTACGTAAATATCTATTAGGTAGTAAAATACTAGGATATATTAAGGAATAAACAGATAAACAAGATAGCTTGTAATATTATAAATATATTATTTATAGTATCTTTATTTATTAGTCTATTAATAGAATATTCAATATAATATATATGTATATAAATTATTATTTTGATCTATAAAAAATATCTTTATACTATATGAAAGAATAAAATAACTAATAAACTCTACCTTATTAAGATACAAATTAGTGAAATTAGTCTCCTAAGTTACTTTAATGCTATTTAATAATAATATAAAAACTACTTAAAAGTTAATCTTATATAGAACTTTATGTAGTATATATTCTTTATCTATTTGTATTTTATAGATCTTTAATTATATAAACTTAGTCTACTAAATTGAAAAATAATAATATAAAGAGATTAGTCCACTAAGTTAGCCCTAATAATTAAAGTAGCTATATTTATGTTAAAGGTTTAATTATTTAGTTATTTCTAAATAAGTAAAGATACCATTTAGGTCCCCTAAAAGGTAAATTATCGGGCTATAAGGGCAAAGCTACCACAAATTAGTTCTTGGCGCCTTAAGTCTGTGAGATTAGCCTTAGTATAAGTTGGTAAGTTTTAAACAAAGGTTAGAAGATTAAAGGCCCTAGGATAGACTATAAATATATAAAGCTTAAATAAAGGTAGAACTAAAATCCTAAAATTAAAAGAAAAAGATAAGTAAAAAAATAGAAAAGACTAAATCTTACTAGCTGGAAAGGAAAAATATCTTTATATGCTAAGATAACCTAAAAATATCATCTAAATAATATAGAAATACTGAATAAGAAAATAATTAAGTTAAGAAAATAAAAATTCAATTAAATAATCTATAAATATAAAATCAGTCTTTATTTAAATAAGAGTAATCTGTTTAGCTTTCAATTTTTTAGTATAATCAATAATAGTATACACTAATATACTTAAGCTTTATATAGAATTAAAAACTAATCTTAGTAGAAAAATCTATGAATTAACTACTATAATAGAGAATACTAAGCTTTGTTAGTCTAAGTCCAAGATTATAGATTTAAAGAGATTTCTTTATTATATAATAAAATATCAACTAATAATGTGACTAATATTTTAGCTTCTATTATTGGTATTATTATTATTATCTTTCATTTTTATATAATTTAGTCTATTAGACTGTTAAATAAAGAACTATATAGCCTTCTAATAACCTTTATCTGGTATTATTTATATAAAATACATTATTTATATATATCAGGATAGATCTATTAAATAATATAAAAATATTCTATAACTTTATTTATAGTATCTATATAATATTTAGTAAGATTTGTAAGATATTTAGAATATATTTATAAAGCCTTTAGTATACTAAGCTATATTCTAATTATAGTATAAAGAATTAATTTCATTGTTTACTACTAATGATAATAATAATAATAATAATAAAAGTCTAAAAGATTTGTATAATAAAAATAGTAATTTTTTTTATTATTTCAGTTAAAGATCTCTAAAAATATGAGTTCTAGCTTTAAATTTAGATAAATAATTGTTTTTTTCTAATCTATAAATGAATATTTTTTTAGGAATAAAATTTAATGTATTATTTATTTGTTCTATAATTTTCTTCAATAGTCTTTTATTTTATAGAAATTTACATATTCAATTTTCAAAATTTTAAGATTTAGTTATATAAAGATAATTATCTTTTTATAATTTTAGTAAAAAAAATACATAGTCATTTTAATACACCTTTTTAGGCTAATTCTTTATAGTATTAAAAAAATATATTATAGAGAAATACAGACTCACTATTTATTTAATAAATCAGATAAAAAGGATTTACTGTATTTAAAGTAATTATATTAACTTAATATTTCTTTATTAAAGAGAGAGTCTTTTTTAAAATTATAAAGTTAAATAGATTTAGAAATATATATATCCATAGTAAAGTTTTTAGTAAAGATTACTAATTTAAAATTATAAACTAGATTTAGAGAGAAATAAGATATTTTTAATTTTTTAGTAAAAATAAAATAAAAACTTATTTACTCTAAAATCACCTAAATATAATATATTTTTAGTACTATTTAAAGTAAGTTTATCCTTACTTTCTTATTATTATATTTTATTTCTTTTTTTTTTAATTATTTTTAATTACTTTGAATAAAGTAATAGATTACTAAGGATTTAGCTTTCATAATTATTTTTTTTATTTTTAGATACTCAAGTATTATTATTAAATAAATTTTTTTTTTATTTAGTAAAAGCTATATTATTAATAGAGTATTAAAAAGCTCCTGAATATTAGTTTTGGTAATAATTAGATTAGATTCTAATATTAATAAAAGCTTAATAGCTTTTTTTAAATAGTTATATATTATATAATATATTATATTTCGTAAGTAAAAGCTAGCTTCATTTGATATATAATTCTTTATTATAATAATTTAATAAGCTTTAGATTATTAAATTCTTTATATATTAGATATTTCAAAGCTATTAAAATAGTTTATTATTATTTTAGGCTTTGTTTTTATAAAATAGACAATATCACTAATTTTTATAAAGAATTCATAGCTATAGATCTATAAATTAAATAATCTAGGCTTTAGTTTTATATAGGTCAATTTAAAGTCTAAGCTATTAGATAAATATAATAAACTATCTTTTCTTATAATTATTTACTCAGAGTTTATTTGATTATTTAGACTATACCTCAGACTATCTTAGGCTATAGATATTTAGATAAAAATGTCTATATAGTTATAGCTTTAGACCTAAAGATAATAATTGTACTAAATCCTCTTATAAGGAGATTCAATTTAGTAAAATAATAAAATAATAATCTTGATTCTTAAATTTCAGAGCCTATTTTAGTTAATATTATAGTCTCTATCTAGATACATACTGAGTATAAGTACCAAATTTGTTAATGATAAAATAATTTATTTATTATAGTAATAATTACTAGATAATTTTATTGATAGATAATACATAAAATTTAACAAAGAATACTACTAACTTTAAGGCCTAAATAAATAAGATCTTAATATAAGATTTTAAACAAATAGTCTCTAATCATTTAGATATCTATCATGAAGTTTTAGAGACTAAAGATACCTTAAAGATCATTTATCCAAAACGTAGTCTACTATTATTTCTATAATAAAGTCTTTAAAACGTTTGATTATATTAAAGTTAAGATAACCTCGACGCTAATACTATAGGCTATCTAAGCCTTTAAAGGTAAGCTAATCATAAAATAATATTGGGGCTATAGGCTTTTCTTTGGGGTCATAGATATTATTTTTAAGGTTAGAAACCTTATTAATAAACTATATAGACTTTATAGTTATATTAGAAGCTATCTAAAATAAAAGTAAAGAGAAGCTAAGGAAAGCCTTATCTTTATATATAAGCTTTAGTTCTGTATATTAAAATAAAAGTAATATCTATTTTATCTGAAGTCTTATAAATAAATATCTTATTTTCTATTTTAAGTCTATTAGACCTTTTATTATAGTAAATACCTTTTATATTAGCCCTTTTTATTAATATATTTAAATAGAAATAAGAAACAGATACGTTTTTGTAGAAGTTAAAAGTAATACTCTTAAAGTAAATATAGACTAAACCATTCCCTTTTATATAAGCTTTTATATTACTAAAAGTCATTTTTAAAAAATAAAAAAAAGGAAAAACTGGGAATAATTATTACATATATAAATTTCTCTAACTAATTTATATATTTATATTCAAGTTTTTACTTAGAAGCTAAATAGACAGTTATATATATATATAGATTTTGGCATAGCCTTATGGATATTTCTTAATAGTATTATTATAAATATATTTGAAACCTAAATTAATATATGTTTATTCAAAGCGATCCAAGATTATCTAATCTCATCTTCACCCCTTTAGTCTCATACAAAGATTTATATAAAAGTAATTACTAAATATATAGTATCTATCATAAGTAATTTTTTAGGATAAATAAAGCTTCTTAGTCTTCTTATCTCAGCCTTTATCTAATTTTTTATAGAAGGTTTATTTAGATAATAAAAGCTTAATAAATTCTCTATATTTCTTTATAAAAATGAAAAAATCTATGTCTATTAGTTTGATAATATTAGTATTTAGCGAAAAAAATAAAAAAGCTAGACTATCTAACAAATCTAAAAATAGCTTAATCACTAGTTAGACTTTACTAATATACAAAAATATTTATAAGATTTTACAGACTAATAGTAGATACTAAATACCAAGCTTATCTACACAGGGGATCGACGATTAGATATTAAGGTAGATCTACATATAATATCTAAAAAATAATTATATTCGTAAAATTTGAGTTCATAGTCTCTTTATTTATCTCTATCTTCCTTATTTAGAGATAATTAGGTCTTTATAAGTAAAGGCTTTAGAGCTAATATTAGTAACTCTAAAATAAATAGGATAAAAAAGAATACTCTTTTCTATTAAGTTGTTACAGTCAATATAATTTCGTATGTCGCTTATAATAATGAAGAACTTAATTTAATTAATCTAAAGATACTAACCTAATAATTCAGATAACATAATATTTATTTTGCTTACATTAGATAATATAAATGAGACAATATAGATAAAATAGGAGGAATTAAAAGCGACATGAAGATATAGTTAAAATGAGAAAAAAAAGATTATGTATAGACTATTAACTAAGCCTATAAAAGTTAAAATATTATTGATAGAATATCTAGTCTTATAACTATTAGATATAAGACTATAGATTGATATTAGAGGAATATTCAAGGAGAAATAACTCAATCCTACATTATAACGCTATTAAAAAAAGAGACTAATCTTATAGAATAACATTATAAAAAAGATTAGAGAGAAATAATAGCTAGGCTTATAACGATTAAACTATGAAAATAAAGCTACTATAAATTAATTTATAATCCTCCACACGAATAACCTAAATTTGATTAGGTTAATTAATACTAAGAAAAGATTCAAAAGTTAAAGCTTTTGAAATAAGCTAGAAATAAATACAATGTAAATAAAAGTAAAACTATAATACTAAAAATTACGAGAAAACAAAAGATAAAGAAAATAAGGATAACCATAGAAAATAATAAATATTTATATTATTAGCCAGAAAACAGATATCTAGAATAATCTTTAAGTAATATATAAGTACTCAATCATAAAATAATTAAAGGAGTAAAAAAAGAAATTAAGGAGAATTAAAAAAACATATAATTGATAGTTAATGATCTAAGCTAGTCTAAAGGTAGTTTTAAAAAATCAGACTATATGTATCTAAGGATAGACTATTCTATCCCAAAGAGAAAATAGCTTTATCTATTTTTTAGGGAGCTTAAGGCTGAAATTTATTTACTAAAGTCTAAGAGTAAAATATACCTAAAGGGATTTCTAAAAAAAATAGACTATTTATATTAAAAAGTAAATTATTTACCTCTAAAAATAATAGTCTTATACTTTTTAGGGCAGCTTATAGACTATTATTAGTTAGCTATAGGATCAAATTAAAAGTAATTAGAACGTTATTTTAGTATAGAAAAGGTCAAATTATATGATAAATATTAAGTTAAGGTTAAGGAATTTTTAGGGTTTTACTAAATAAGTCTTATATATTAAATATAAGGATAGATTTTTCTATATAGTATTAGTCTTTATTCTAATATAAATTTATATAGATAAAGGTACTAAAGATCTTTTGAAATTTACACTAAACTTATGGTAGGACTACTACCTAAATTAGTATGATAAAATAAAACATATTATTATATTTATCTAAGCTACTATATTAAATAGCTATAGCTAAGGTACTCTACTTTGTATGTAAGCTAAATTAATATAGTAAGGTTTCTAATAAAAGAATAAAATATTAATATATTTTAGTTTCTATAGAGGAAGTATTATTTTTTTAAAGCTTAAATATTACTTAATAATACTTATTACTATTGGAGATATAGTAAATTTAGATATTTCAGAAATATAGATAAATCGCGATATAGATATATTAACAGGGATAGATATTATAGGAATAGTTCGAAGTAAGAGAGGAGAATATTAAGAATTAAAATAATTAGTATAAATATAAAATATAGTTATTCTAATTACCCTAACGGTTTTATTACTTAATTAGCCTTATAGCTAATAGATCTAAGAATACATAATTGATTGATTAATTAATTAGTAAAGCGATTAAGGAATAAAGTAAATCCTAGGATTTTAAAACGCATAACTTTGACCTTAAGCTAATAGCTATAGGTAAATTTTGAATTTCAAATATAAAAGGTTTCTTAGTATATAGGTTGGGAATAATATATCTATAATAGTATTTAGGAGATAGTAGGCTCGCTAGAATAATACACTTCTTAAAAATTAATTCTTTTTATTTATTGTTTTAGTCTATAACTCTATAGATTCTTCTATTAGAGACTTAGTAATATGAAACTACAAACTTTTTATCTAGATACTAAGTATATAAATAGATCCTGTATTATTAGCCCTATTTTTCTAAATATAAATAAAATTAAAGACTATAAGGTACTAAGACTATCTAGCTTATTACCTAATAAATATTCATATAATTATAAAATAATAAAAGTTAGTATAGTTATTAGGAACTTATAATCTAATAGGTAAGATATTATCGGGATAATTCAATATGTATTCGTAACTATAAGCTTTTTCTTTTCAAGTCCTTAGCCTAATTATCTCTCTAAATTAATATACATTAGATCCTATTTATTTTAACTCTAATTAAATAAATAGCCTAGTATATATATCGGAAAGAACTCTGATATATTGTATTAAATTATAGAGGGTAGCTTAATTTTAATATATTATAATAAGGGCCCTTTAATAGAAGCTTTCTTTAATCTTTCGAAAAAACTTACTAAGTTATATATTAGTTTTTGGCTATACTAATAATATCTATATTTTATTTTAGAGCCCCTTCGCTATAGAGAATTACTGGCTACTATAGAAATTGTATTAAAAATAAAAGTTTAAGTCAAATAATATATCTTAATCTCTAAACTAACAAAATGTGCTTTAATAAATATTTAAAGAAAAGATATTATCTACCAATTATTTATATAAATAATAGGATTTAGATATAATTAATATCCTTACTATAATATTATAGCGGAAAACTTAATAAGAATCTAATAGGGTATATATATATATACCGCTACTAAGGAAAGGTAGTAGCCTTCCTTAATTATAATATAATCTGAAAAATAAATACCCTTAACATTTACTATATATAGAGATAATACTCTTACTGTAAATAGCATTTAGCTATTCTATATAATATCTATATAGTATATAAAATAGAACGAGTAATAAGAATATAATTAAAAGGACTATTAAATTACTATAATTCTAGGCACTATATAAAATTATAAATATATTTAATCTACACTCAAGGCCCACCTATTTGTATAATTAATCTTAGTTATAATATAATAATTATCTGAAAAAAATATGTCTACTTATAACTATATTTAATATTTATCAGATTAATATAATAAATATTAGCGATATAAGATATTGAGATATCTATCTATATATTTATATCCTTATTATAGTATCCCAAAGCGTATCTTTAAAGGATATTAAATATATTAAATTATTTATTATTATGTTATAATGAGACCTTCCTAGTATCTATATTATAGTAATTAAGGAATAAATAATCAAGAAATATAACTAAGTTCTTTATAGCTTTAGCCTAAAAATAATAATACAAAGCTAGCAAATATAGTATAATGTTATATACAGTATTTGTAATCTCTTTAAAAAAATATTTAAATTATATAATAAACCATAGTAATTAATAAATTATATTAAAATTTAAAGATGGATCATAAGATTAGTTTTCTAAACCTAAATATAATCTAATAATAATAAAAGAAATAATTTAGAGTAAATCCTCTATAGAGCATAATATAGTTATAACCTTAGCAACTAAGATATATAATTAATATTATTATTCAATCTCTATTTTCCTGATTTTCATTTTTATATACTTAGCTTACTATATAAATATAAAAGTTTAAAATAGAAAGATTACTTTCCTAAATTAGCGTTAATAATTAAAGTAATAATCTTTGTATTAAAGACTAATTTAATGAGCTAATTTTAAATAATATCAAAGAACCTCTAGGCTCCTCTAAGAAAATACCTATAATAAAAGGCATTATTTATTTACCCTACTTATATATAAGAGTTATAATTATTATAGAAATATATCATTCATATTATTCTAGTATATACATACACTAAATAAGAATTATAATATATTATATTTTTTCTTACTAAACTAATATTATTAATAACATAATTGAAAAGGGTACTAAATAGTATACTAAATAGGGTATTAAAAAATAGGATAACGAATAGAGATATAAATACAGTTTCATTTTCCTAAAATAAAGACTATATCTATAGCTTTAGTACTACTATACTTTGTTTATTGGCGTTAATAAATAAAATAAATTTAGATTAGTAGCTATAGAGCAAAATAAAAAAACAGATATAGCGGAGGAGGGAGCGATATAGATATAAAAGGGATAGATAGAGATATAGAACTAGGCTTTCGTATAACCTAAACTAACCTAGACTAAGTCAGGTTTTAGGTCAGATTCCTTAATCTAATATTAGATCTAAGTTAGGATAAGTAACCTAGTATTAAATTTAGGGCCTTAAGTTAGATTATAAATATAATAAATATACTAAGATTTATAACTATATAAATTATATATTTCTGAGTTTCATATTAAATATTTCTGTTATAAACTATATCTTTTAAAAGTATATTAAATAAATATCTTTAATGTCAATTTCTAATAATTATTAGAATATTAGTTAATTAAGGTTTCGTGTAAGATTTAATAAATAATATGAGCTTTTATAACTTTGATTATCTTAATTATATTCTAATGATATTTAAAGAGATTATTCTTTTTAGTCTTTCGCTTTAATTTTAATATATGAATTTAAATATATTTCTTTAGAAATAAGAACTTAAATTAATCAATAATTTATTTTTTAGGCTTAATCAATTGAACTTTTTTCCCTCTATCTTATTATTAAATATAATTTTTTATTTCATAGTATTATTAATTAACTCTATTTTAATACTATTAAGCTTTTTATTCTTTTTTCTCTTTTTATTTCTATCTATTTATAAGAGAAGAACTTTTTTAGAAGCTTTATTTTTTATTTATTTCTTTATATTAAATCTTAATATATAAAAAAGTATCAATAAGTTTTTAATTATAAACGATTTTGTTCTCTTTTAATAGTAATATGAAATATTTATTTAATCCTAATATCTGTTAAACAAAAAAAAAATTATGTATAAAAATAATAACAGCTAAAAGATAAAATTAATTCTCTCTTTAAAATATAAGAGGCTGAAAATAAATAAAGTTTATTAGTTAATTAATAAAATAGAATTAAAACACAATTTAAATATATTATTATTAAAGTATCGGGTTACTTTATTAGTAATTATAGTTAATTGTATTTTATTTTTATCTAGTGTCTTATTCAGTTTTAAGCCTAGCGAAAATACTCTCTAAGAGCTTTTAGTAAATTAATTAAAAGTTGTAAATTTTAATATAGAAACAAAAGTTACTAAAAGAGGTTATAATAGATATTATATTCCTCTTAATCTTAGTTCTATAAGAGAAAAAAATTTAAATTTATTTACTAATATAAATATTATATTGATTACGTAAATGTACAGTTAAATATCATTAGATTAAGAGTAATGCCTATTGAGCTTGAATTGACTACCTTAAAGTATATGAAATATTTATTGTTTTAATATAATATATTTTCATTATAGTTAATTTATTTATTATTTAAGATATTTAAATAATTTATCATATTTTTCATTATACATTTTAAGATTTATAAAATATGAATGAATAAAAAGTATATATTTTATATTTTATATTTATATTCATATATTTCATTCTATGGCTATACTATATAAAGTTTTATAAAACATTTATTAATATTATTTTCTAGATTAATATTTTTAGGCTGAGAAATCTAAGATAAGAGATTTATTTTATGTATTTTAGTCTATCTTTTTTGTTTCTTTTTTGAATTAAGATCTTACTTTATTTATATCAAAATTTGGTTTATTATAAAGTCTTATTAGTATTTATAAAAGGAAATATATATCTATATAAAAATATATGAAGTAAATAGAAATTAAAAACTTTCAAAAGCTATATTCTTTAAGCTTATCTTTTAACTATAATTTATTATATCTCTTACTAATACTAATAATATAAAATCCAATTTTGGTTTTTTTGTATTTTTTAATGCTCTCACTAAATATACTCTAAAGATTTAGAAATCTGATAATATATTCTAAATAATATAATGAATAAAAACATCTAATTATTTAATAAATACAAAATTATTTAATTAGCTCAAATATAAACTTAGTAAAGTTATAACTATAATATCTTATAATATTCATTAATATTACATTAAAGAGAGACAAATAAAAATATTAATGAATTTTAGTCAGTTATAATAGGAACAAACAATAAAAGTATATTTTAACTCGAAATAAAATAGCTATATTTAAAGATACTTTTTTTGAATCCCAAGAATAAAAAATTTTAATAACTAATAATATTGATAGTTAGCTATAATTATTATTTACAAAATAGCTAATATAAACTACAGTATTATTTTTCAGATCTATAACTAAATAGTATACTAAACATTATACTTAAATATATTATTAAAATTCTATAAATAATTTATTGAATAAAAGCTTGTATTTTAAATATTATTTGTAATATTTTTATGGATCTATTGCTATAATAATTTATAAGCTAAGTAATCCTAATTATATAATACTAAAAATATATCATTTTATAATATCATTTCATAATTTAGTAAAATAAATAATTAATTATTATAATATATTTTAGCCATTTTATTAAAGAACATATTATTTTTAGTAATGTATATGAAAGGCTGTCTAACAAATTGGATAATATATTATATTTATTATCTAAATAAATGTATAAGATATAAAGATAAAATTAAAGAGGTGCTTACTATATAATCTATCTTGAATATATGTAGATTATTTAATATTTTTAATAAGTAAAATACTATCTAACTAATAAATATTTTTAGTAAATATATAGCTTCTTTAAATGATAGATTTCCTATTTTATTACTGTAGTACGGATTAATAGTCCTTAATTTAATTTTCATTAAAATCTCCTAAGGCCTATTATCATCTTTAATTTTTTTATTTATTTAATAGATAATTAATCGCTAAAGTTAGATCTTTATTATTAGATATATTAATAATATCTACATTTCTGTCTAAAGCTATTTAATAATTAATTATTATTATAAATCATATTAGCTGTATTAACTTACGAAAAAATAAATCATAAAATTTATTTTTAAAATTTTGTTAGCTGAAAATTCCTATTTATTTATAAAGTAAAGTAAGAAATATCTATTAACTAAAGAGCCTCAAATATATTAATACTAAAGTCAATTAAGATACAGCTAATACTATCATTATAGTAACTTAATATTAAATTTAATAAAAATTCCATTAAATATATATATAGATAGGTAATAATATAAAAAAAAATAGTAAAGCTTATTAGTATCCTATAACTTATTATAATATAATATAGAAAGTAAATATGTTTAACTTCCAGTAGATACAGATAGTAATCTTATTATTATGAATAAAATATACATATTTAGCTTATTATATTAAGAATATAATATATGTATATATATTAAAAAAGATCCATAAAGTAATTAAATTAAGATAGCTCTATATCTAATGAAAAATAATAAAAACTTTCTAAATCATAATTAGTCCACTTAAGATTTATTTATATTATTGATTTTTATCTTAATACAATATCTTCATCAGAAAGTATATCTATAAATTTACATATTAATATAATTAATATCATTAAAAAGATATCTTAAAACTATTCAAAATAATATACTTTTTTAAAGTATCTTTTTTTATCTCTGGTTATTTAAAAAAATAACTTACAAATTGAAAAATGAATATCAATAAACTTAAATATATTTAAGCTTTAATAATAATAATATAACAAATACTCAGCAAGATGTATTTTATTTAATAAGAAAAACTACTATTATTTTAGAATATAATAAAGGTATTAGAGTACTATGTAAACTAAATAAAGCTATTACTTATGCAAATAGAAATATTATCAATCCTAATAAAATTATAAGGTAACTTAGGAACTACCTTTAATAGTCTAAAAGTATATATTATTTATATAATAACGCTTGAATACAATAGATCAGTATTATAAATACTTATTATATAGCTCTAATCTTTAGCTAAAATATAACCAAGGATAGTATATAAATTACGTTATTATTAATTTATTTAACAACTTAAAGATATTAGCTATTATATTTATATTTAGTAAATTTCAGTATATAAAATATATTAGAAAACAAAAAAGCTAATAAGCTTATTTATACCAAAATATAATGTATTGATTATATAATTATAAATATTAATAATAGAATTCTTTATATTTATTTACTATACTTTTTTTTTAAATATATTTTTAAATAATAAAACTAATAATAGATTTTAAATTTATATAATTTATATATTCATACTCTTCTTTCTAAATCTATTAAGGCTTTATTTTAATATAAATATAGACTAATAAAATCAAGTCATATACTCATTTGAATATTATGAAATGATATTATAAAAAACAACTTAAGGCTAATCTTTTATAATACTTTATAGAATATAATATTTATAATGTTCGGAGTTAAAATATATAATATGTATTATTAATTTACTTCTATTTTATATAACTACAGCTTTAAGTCTTTAGTTAATTAAAAAACATAAATTGTAATATTAATTTATATAACTAAATGTAATATCTTAAGTAACTAAATTTATATTAAAAATAGGTCTGTTTAGTTAATTCTAAATATTACTACATATTTTTTAAGTTATTTTTAAGGACTTATAATTATAAATTATATTACATTTTATTTATATTTCTAGATTATAGATTATAATTGTCGGGAACTATAAGGGCAGAACTACCACGAAACACTTCGTGGCCCCTTAAGTCCGTGGGATTAACCTTAGTCTGATAGGATTAGTTAATGCCAGACAAAGGTTAGAAGGTTATAGGATAGACTATAAGCAAATATAGCCTAAACGAAGACAGAACCACAGTTCTAAGGAATCAAAGGAAGAAGAATAGAAGAGTGGAAAAGGCTTAATTCTGTTTACTAGGAATAAAGGACATATTTATAGGCTAGAATAGCCTAGAAATAACGTCTAGAATAATATCTGAATAATATATAGACACTAGGTAACAGAATAATTAATGTGGTAAAAGAGGGGAAAAGTGAAAAGAATAATGTCAATAATTAATAGTCTAGGCCACCCTAAAAGGATTAGGCTATGTATACCCGAATATACCCCTAAAGGAACGGACTATTAATACCTAAAGACGGACTATTTACCCCTAAAGAGAAATAGTCCCACCTATTATTTAGGGTCGATAGGCCGTTACCCAGTCGGTTATAGGCCATAATCAAAAGTGGTCAAAACCTTATTTTGGTGCAGAAAGGGTCAAGTCATATGATCGATGTTTTTCGGTCTTATATGTTAAATATAAGAATAGATCTTTCTATGTAGTATTGGTCTATATTCCAACAGGTTAGAAGGTCAAAGGTCATAAGATAGACTATAAGCAAATATAGCCTAAACGAAGACAGAACCACAGTTCTAAGGGATTAAAGAATAGAAGAGTGGAAAGGCTTAATTCTGTCTGCTAGGAATAAAGGACTATATTTATAGGCTAGAATAGCCTAGAAATGACGTCTAGAATAATATCTGAATAACATATAGACACTAGGCAACAGAATAATTAAGGTGGCAAAAGAGGGGAAAAGTGAAAAGAATGATGTCAATAATCAATAGTCTAGGCCACCCCGAAAGGATCAGGCTATATATACCCGAATATAGCCCTGAAGAAACGGACCATTGATGCCTAAAGACGGACCATTTTACCCCTAAAGAGAAATAGTCCCGCCTATTATTTAGGGGTCGATGGGCCATTGCCCAGTCGGTTGTGGGCTATAATCAAAAGTGGTCAAAACCTCATTTTGGTGCAGAAAGGGTCAAGTCATGTGATCGATGTTTTTCGGTCTTATATATTAAATATAAGAATAGCTCTTTCTATGTAGCATTGGTCTATATTCCAACAACTAGTCTTATATATTAAATACAAGGATGGATCTTTCTATGTAGTATTAGTCTATATTCTAATAGTTAGTAGTTCCAGTTAGGTATCCTGAGAATTCGCTTTCTTCTTCTTTCTACCTATTACAGCCGTAATAGGGGCAAAAATTAGCTAAAAGCTAGATTAAATAAATTTTATAATAAGATAAGTATAATGATAAGCACTAGAGAGTACCTAGGCTATTAGATAGCTTTTTCGCGTTTTCGTAAGAGTTTTTAAATATAAGGTACTATGTAAAATCATAGATATATTCTATATAATATTATACTCTACTTTTAAACTCTATTTATTTATCTAATTAATACTATTTACAATATAATAACTATTTAAACAGATGTATCTATAGCTATATGTAACTTTAGTTACATATATATTTTAAATAACTAAAATATATAATACTAAAATAGTCTACTATATCTTTATCTTTTTACAATATTTCAAATAATATTTCCCTTTATTGTAAAAGAATGCATATAAAAAAAGAAAAAGAATCTAACTATTTATTATTATATTATAGTAGAACTATCTAAAACCTATATTGTAGCTATACGAAATTAAGCTATTATAAGTTCAACTAGATAATTTATATTTCTTATAGATGTAGCCTGAATATAACTATTAGATATATAGATAGTAATAATAATAATATTAATAATAAAGTGAACATAATAATTGCGATATTAAAGATAATACTATTTTAATCTTTAGCTTATTTAATATCTGTACTATATATGTTATAGAACTGAAAGATATTCACTTAATATTAATTAGATCTTTATAAATTATTACCATTTTTAAAGACAACTAATTTATAAATAAAATCTCTATATATGCATATTTTAGCCCTGTCTAATCAATAGCATAAAATCGTATACTATTTAGGAATATATATAATATTCAAGATGTTATATATATATTTACTAAATACGAAAATGTTTGAGTATATTAGGTAGTAAATAAATGAATAAGATAGCTAATAACCATATGAATATATTATTTACAGTATCTCTATCTACTATTCTATTAGCTACGTATAGAATAAAGCTATAAAATATTATATTTAAATAATAAATATAATAGCAGTCTATTAGAGAGTATAATATATTATAAGCTACTCCTAATATCTATAAAAATTATCTTCTTACTACATAATATATTATAATTTCTAATCAGCTCTATCTTCATTAAAATATAAATAGCTAGAAATAAATTCTCTGTAGAATGTTATATAATATAATTATAATATAAGTAATAAAATAATATAGAATATATTATTAATTTAATTTTTAATTGTTAATCTCCAAGTATATTTAGATCTCTATATAAAAGGGATAGAAGAATATGGAAAGACTAACTTATCAGTATAACAAGATAGCCTTCCTAGAGAGGCAATAGTTATATTACCTAACTTTTTCTAACGTAAGTATTCACTTTAGTCTACATAGATAGTATATATTTATTCCTTTATATATTTACTAAATAAAATATACTTTCTTATCTTTAAAATCTTATTTAAAAATATAACTATACTTAGCGAATCTATTATAGTTAGTTAAGAATAGAAATGTAATTTTTGAATATATCTTTATTCTTACAAATAATCCTTTTATATATAACTGATAAGATTATTTATATATAGGACTAAAAGATATCTAAGCTCTTTTTAATTTTTTTAGTCGCTATTTATAAAACACAAAAGTATATATTCATAAAATAGTAAAAGAAATTAATATTTTTAATAAAAATGTCTTTAAATATTAATTTTCTTCATTATTTATAATTAATTTTAACTAATGTTCTTTAATTATAGTTTTTAAAATATATATCTGTAAATTTAATAACTCTAAATATTAAATATATAAAATTTTTATTATACTTAGATATTATTTTAAAAAAATTTATTTATTCAAATAATATAAATTAAATTAATTAGAAGTAGCTTAGCTAACGGTATTTGTTTATATAAAACTAAATTATAATATATATACATATATATATATTTAGAAAAACTCATTTTAATAATTAATTCATCCTTTTGAATTAATATAAACCAAACTAATTAATATCTTAGATACTTTTAAAGCTAACTATTTAATATTATTCTAAGTTAATAATTTTTAAAAAGCTATTTAAAAAATAATTTGAAAATATATATACTTGACTAAGATTCATTAAAATATAAGTCTTATTACTATATGAAATTATGAATATTATTTTTATAAATATAAAATAAAATAAAAGTTTTAAGATTATTTGTATTAAGGAATAACTATTTAATTATATTATTAAAATTTAGTAAATATGTATAAAATTAAAATCAAAAAAATTTAATAATAAAATTATTATTAAGTCTATAAAAATTGAATTAATTATGTTTTCAAAATGTTTTAAAATTTAGAGAAATAAAATAAGTTTATAAACTTAAAGTAAAAATAAACTGTATTTTATAAATACATAATTAATTTATAACAAACTATATATAACTATAATATAAATATCTCTAAATAAATTCTGATTTGAGTTTTATAAAAAAGTATCTAATTTATTGAAAAAGAAATTTATTATTATTAATCTTGATAAATTTTGTTAAAGTTAAACTTTTAAATAGAAAAAAGCTTTTTATATAAATAGAATTGAAGATTTTAGTTGTAATTAAATCTTTGTAAAAAGTCCTAGTAATTTAAATTTTAGACTTTTTAGATTTGATTCTTAATTCTTAAAAAGGACTTTTTATATAATATTAATCTTGTTATTAAGTTAATAAACTTAAAATTATATAAAATTATTAATGAATATATTTAATTTAACATACAAATATCTTTAGTCTTAATAAAATTATTAATAATATTTATAAAAAAAAATATAATAATTTATAATATATACATATATATATATATTACTAAGCCCTCAATAGACTTTTAATAATAAATCTATAAATAAATAATTATAAAAAGAACTAAATCATAAAAAAGAGATAAACGCTTATATAACTATATCCTTATATACAATAAATATATATACTTATATATTTTCCCTAATTAGACTTTTATAATCTTACTAATTTAGTTTATCCTTATAATTTTATTTATTTCTATAATCTTATTAATCTTATTATAGTAATTAAGATTATTATCAAAGATATAGTTTACTTATTAATAAAATATATATAGCTTTAATTAAAATTAATATATTTATCTAAACCCGTTTTTATAGTAATATATCTATTCATTTATATGCTGTATATTTATTTGTCGGGATCATAAGGGCAGAACTACCACGAAACACTTCGTGGCCCCTTAAGTCCGTGGGATCAACCTTAGTCTGATGGGATCAGTCAATGCCAGACAAAGGTTAGAAGGTCAAAGGTCATAGGATAGACTATAAGCAAATATAGCCTAAACAAAGACAGAACCACAGTTCTAAGGGATCAAAGGAAGAAGAATAGAAGAGTGGAAAGGCTTGATTCTGTCTGCTAGGAATGAAGGACATATTTATAGCCTAGAAACGACGTCTAGAATAATGTCTGAATGACGTATAGACACTAGGCAACAGAATAATTAAGGTGGTAAAAGAGGGGAAGAGAAGAAAAGTGAAAAGAATGATGTCAATGATCAATGGTCTAGGCCACCCCGAAAGGATCAGGCTATGCATACCCGAAGGTAGACCATTTTCCCCTTAAGAAAAATGGTCCCGCCTATTATTTAGGGGTCGATGGGCCGTTGCCCAGTCGGTTGTGGGCCATAATCAAAAGTGGTCAAAACCTCATTTTGGCGCAGAAAGGGTCAAGTCATGTGATCGATGTTTTTCGTTCTTATATGTTGAATATAAGAATAGATTTTTTCTATGTAGCATTTGGTCTATATTCCAATAAGAACTATATTAATTTCTTATATTTTTCCTTTTCACTATAGTAATTAAAAAGTACATTAAAAATTTCCTTAAAGAGAGTATTAAGTTCTCTATAACTTTAGTAATATCAACCTAAATTCATTAGCGTTAGCGAGATAATAAATTTAGGTCTAGTATAATATAGGAAGAAATAAATATAAATATATTAATAGTGATAAGTATTATAGTAGTTTTTAAAAGTAAAAGAGAAACACGAGAATATAATATATATCCTAGTATAATTATACGATATGGTTATTCTAACTACCATATAGAGACCTTTTAGTAAATTAGCCTTATAGCTAATAGATCTAAGATTGAATAATTAATTGATTGATCAATCAGTAACGTTGATTATATTGATGCACTGAGGTTATGTGCTTGACGTGACCTATGGTGGGCATCGGCCCGTAGCACTGCTGATGAGGATTATAGGATGAATAACTTGGAGGGGTTTTAATCAAGCTCATCAAACATGGTAATAACTAAGAAGGTGTTCTCTATTTAAGTAAGGGATAAATAAAATAAAGTATATATTTTCAATTTTATAGAAGAGAAATCAAGGCTAATCTCATATAAAAGAGATATATTTATGAAAGCAAGTAAAAGTAAGTAAAAGTAAGTCAGAACGAAATACTTTAATTTACAAGATACAATAAAATTAAGTGTTTGTAAAACAAAGTTAAAATAGGCTATCTTATTAAGTGAGATAAAACTTCAATGAAAAGAGGCTATGGAAATAAAGGACTTACTAATAGTATAAAATAGTATTTGTTAGAGAGAAAGAAAAAAGAGAATTAAACTTAGAAAGTAAGCTCCCTTTATACCTAACAAAGAGAACGTTTCCTTGGAAAAAAGGTCACTTCCTTAAGAGAAGAATTTTTTTTTTCAGTACTCAATAAAGGTTATCTCTACCTAAGCTTAGCTTCGTCTTCATAGTCTCGAAGGCTTACTCTAAGGTAACCTCTGTATAGTGTTACTATTATATAAGAAGAATCTAGCTAGAATAAGGTCGCTTTCCCTTTGTAATAGATTTCCTTGGAAAAAAAGGTAAAGATTTTCACATTATTGCGCTGCTCTTTCTCCTCCAGAGTCATTAGCCGAAAAATAATTCATTTGCTCCAGCAGAATAACAATATTTCGGCCGAACATGTTTCCTTTATTTTGAACTAGCAAATGGAGAAAATGAAAGAGTTGAAAACACAATAAGTAGGCTCGCGAGTTCCATTCCTTGTTTCTGGCCTTTACTCTCCCACGCAGCTCGTGCGTCTACAGATCGAAATGGGATGGCGGTACGGAGTAAAGCTCCCAAGGCACTCCCCAAGACAAATAGTAGAGACGACTTAGGTTTGGATGATCACACTCTTACGGCCCATTGCCTCCTCCATATGGAAGCCGAAGACGAGCCGGTAAAGATCCCGCAGCCACGAGTACTGTCCGCTTTGCACCATTGCTTGACAGGCGTGTGCAACCTCGATGGCGCTGACGCGAGCCTGGTAGCCCGCGTTTCTGAAGGCGGGATCAAACGACACTAGCTTCCGATAGTTCTTCAACAACGATGTTTGCCACGGGATCAAGCCGAAGGCATCCGAGGGGAGCGATTTTACAAACGAGGACAAATTCTGCGGACCGCCGCGCTGATACCCACTATCAATAGCAGCCTTTGTGATGAGCACTTTCAGCCGGGTGAAGTTGGGATCTTCCGATATGGTTGTCACAGTGTTGGCAGACGAAGCGGTCTGTCCAGATGACCGAGACTTCTCCGATATACTCGATGCATTTGAGGGCCATTTAGAATGCGAGGAGTGAGAGGCATGACCGTTTCCATGCCCAAGGACTAGGATGTTTGGGACTGGTGCTTCATCAGGAGAGACAGTAGCCGTGTCTTCGAAGATCGTCGTTGGCGTCTCAGGGTTTCCAACTTGGCCCAGCGCGTCATCCGCGAACTCAAGTTCGGCCTGCTGGGTCGCCTGCTGGAATGCTTGGGCAAATGTCGTTTGGCTGGGTCGTGGTGTTCCTCGGTCCGAATTACGCATGTTATGCAGAGTCCAGCCCTCACGGAAGATGTCGCAGAGCTCCCAGCAGGCCTGCACCGCGGACCCCAGAATTTCCTCATCCAAGACTTTCCCTTCTCGCTTGCTTTGGCGCATACTAAAGAGCATCTCGGCCAGAGTCCAGCAGGCGCTGAGTAGAGAATCGGTCTCGGTCAAACGCATTCGTTGTTTCATGAGGCGATGACACAGAGTTATATAGAAATCCAACGTCCGTTCTCGAAAAGCATCCGGGAGATTGCGGTCGTGCGTATTGAAGAGGTGATTATTGAGTTCGAAGCTTACCCGTAGAACCGAGTCTGCGAGATCGTTGTCACACACACGGACTTCGAACAGAGCCTGACAGAAGTCTCGACAGAGATCGAGAGTCGGGTTGACTTGGGGTGTGTAATCATCATCGCGCGTGTCATACAACTTTTGACAAAGCCTCCAGCAGGACCTCCAAGCATCCTCCTGGACGTCGTCCTCATGCGACCGGAAGACCCGTTCTCGATTTATATAACTTAGACTAGCCAGAGTGTTACACAATGTCCAGCATTCTGTCAGGGCTGCTCGCAATGCATTGATTTCAATAGCTTTATGGCCGAAAGTGCCTATGGACGAGTTAGCTCATTTGCCTCAGTGAAAATAAGTATCTCTGTACGGAGTCCAAGATCGGATCACCTTCTGGAATATCTTCAGAGATTCGTTAGCGGTCTTTAAGAGACAATCAATTCCGAGATGTATACCTTCTAAACTGCTTGAACGCGTACGTCGTTCCGAATCCTCAAAATCATGTCGCGTCTGTGCACGGGGTGTTGCCCTTTCAGACCAATCCTTTGCAGGCGTGACGTTGGTCGATAAAGGTGGTGGTGATATGGGACTGTTCCCGACCTTTGCAACGTCCACCGGTTTAGTACCGACACCCTTCATGCTCCAGGTTTGGTGAGTGGGGGGTTGGAAGTACCTTCCTGGACCTTTCTGGCAGCTCTATTGATTGTATATGTCCCGAGCCCGTAGCAAGCGATTCCTCCCCGTCGCACACCTCATCAGCTTGCATGTCTGTCTGATTATAGACGATTAGCTCCATGCGCCCAAGTATAAAGTATAAATTAGAATAGAAGGATCGTACAAAGTCCCCAAATCCCGGCGGCGCGTGGATGACCGACTGTGGAGGTTCATCCTCGTCGGATCTGTGGGTGATCTCAACTTGCTGCATGTATTCAGTTTGGATCTGATCGGGTCAGCCACCGGATCGGGCAAGGAGACATATTCGCAGATTCTACGATGAATTTCATCGTACGTACCGTTAATCCAGATTGCGACACAGCAGTTGGGCGAACCGATACCGCCGAAGTATCCACGGTCTCCGCATCTTGTTTGTTGGGGTAAGTTTGCGCTTCTGTTGCGCCCAGCGGATCAGAAGCTGAGGTCGAGTAGTTCGAATTCCTCGTACTCGGAAAAGGGGAACCTTCGAGAGACCTGTATAGGAATGAGCAAGAGTGACTCCCGAGGCGCGATCTCATCTTACATGTGGTCGGATCCAGCATACGGACTGGAAGTATCTTGATACGATAGTATAGACAACGGCGACCTGACGGCCATCATGGCCGTGCTCGTATGTAGGTGTTACGGAATAGTTGAAAAGAGAGATGAGAATGTCCCCGCGCAGATGGAACGAGCTCAGACCTACCGAGTTAACCCAACAGCTTGGGGCACCGGTCAGTTGGTTCCAACGGAGCTTTGCGATACGCGGGCTATTCTCGACATCCCCGAGGCACACGGAGCTAGGCGCCTGGGGCGTGATGAGCACACATCCTGCCCCTCCTTGGCCACTCTTATGTTGCCTAGCGGACCCCGACTATTCCCTTTGAGGCCGCTGGGCGCTTGCGCTCCCAACGCCAATCGGCGACACTTATGGATGCAAGATTGATCGGACTTATCAAACCGAGGATGGGAGATTTGGATTTACGAAAAGCGGTCTGTTAGTAAATTGCCCTGAATTTGGCGATTGTTCTCTACCGAAAAAACCATAAACGCCAGTTCCTGTGTCGTGTGTAACGCCACCCTAAATGCTTGTCGGCGAGAATGACGACCACAATCTCGCTCCAAGAAAATCAAATCTTTGTACTTTGAAATAGACGGCCCTCCAAAGAAAACGAAGCAACCTCCAGCACACTTTTTTCACTCAGTCGCGTATCCCGAGTCGCAGCGACGCATGGTCCCCGATGGCTCCCGCACTTTTCTCTTCCTCCCTCCGACACTGTTCGTAGGAATTAGGCGAAAGGGAGATTGAGTATGTGCGCTAGAGTTGGAGGTGTAAATGAAGCAGAGCGTAGTTGAATCTCCCATCCATATGATGTGATCGTATGTAAAGATTCACGAAAGAAGCAAATGCGCCAATTAAACCTGAGCTTTGGCCCGATCCTTCTCAGCAGAGTTGTACCTGAAAAGCTTGTCAGCCTGATCCTCAAGCGGCTTGCAAACGCTAAGAGCTGCGATTGCATGGCTGCTTACCGGAGGAGCTTTTCGATGAGATCCACGTGGGTCATAATCATTCTACGGCAACAGTATCGCCGGCAGCCAAGTTGGTCCATGGCATCACTGAAAGAAACTGTCAGAACATGGCGCGCAGAGACCAGGACTCTTTACATACCCATCAGGAACACCTTCATCCAGCAGTTGCAGGTAACGCTCCCACAGGTCACCAACGACCTAGTTCCTTATTCAGCGAGAATTCGAGTTGTACTTGAGTTGACCACATACCTTTCCACAGGAGAAGCAGCGCACGGGGATAATCATTGTGCCCGAAAGTGGGGTGGAAAAATATGGAATTGGAAAGCTGTCGAGATGAGGCCTCTCAAACTTTTTCCGCGACAGCGGTCAATGGAGCCGTTCGTTTTCTGCCACTCATCTCCGCCTCGATTTTCCTCCCGCGAAAAAAAAAAGATATGCTGCTCTTGCGTTGGCCAATCTAATTCGGTCGTCTGCACGAGACTTCGCGTAGGACAGACGCGCTCTGACCCATCTTCAGTTTACAGTCCGAGGGTCTGCCTGGTATACTAAAAGACCACTACAATGGCTGGTTCCCAGTCGACAAAGCACCAAAAACGCTCTCGGGGCAGTGATGCCGCCGAGAAAGTATCGCGACCCAGTGATGACCGAAACAAACGGCGCCGAACCTCTGATGCTAATGACGCCCCTATGAAACAGCTTGCGATTTCGTCCAGTGGAAGTATCATGTCGCAAGAAACGGAAAAGCGGAAGGGTTCTGCACCATGGTCATTCTCGCGCCCAGTCGGTGGCCGCTACAGCAATCTGGATCCCATTTTGACCGCTGATGAAGCGTGAGTGGTGCCATTGTTTTACATCTTGAGGCTCAGAAGCGTCCATGCTAACCTGCGCATCATAGGTATCTATTTGTGGGACTCGATACGTCCGTCCAAGTTTTCTCTACCTCAACGTCTCGTCTGTTGCGTACTCTCCAGATGGAAGCCGGCCAAAAAGTGATCGGGTTCAAATTGAGCCCTGTTGACGGAAGCATTCTTTACATTTTCACCTCCGGTTTCGTAACCAAGTGGAACTGGGAAGAAGGCAAACGACACGGCCGCTGGGGGACACTTTCCTCGAATGTCTCGGTTGATTTACCCACAGTTAAGAGCCCGGAGCATTCTACGACTTATGTCTCCATTGGAATCCAAAAGGATGGAAAGCGAGAAATCTCGATCAATGCCCTGAATGAGAAACAGCCTATGGGCACCACTATTCTTCGGACCAATGAAAACCTGAATACCATCAAGACCGCACACGAGGGACGAGTCATCTTTTCTTGTGATGGAACCCATATTTTCCTGGGCACCACAACCAAGTCTGAACTCGAAAACCCGGAGTCTGCCCAGTATGTTTGGAGAGAGGCCACTCTTCCGACCACCGCCATCAGTCTTGACCTGCGGGAAAGCTTTTCTACAAAAGGCCCAGAGGCGGTTGATCTGGTCGTTGGAGAAAGCGGAGGGTCTATTGTGATCTACCAAGACATCTTGAATTCCCTTTTTGGGCCAACAGACAAGAAAGTTTCTCCCAGAAAGCTGCACTGGCATCGAGGCCCTGTTAGTACGGTGCGATGGTCTATGGATGGTACGTTTTGACTCTATTAGCTTGGAAATTTTTGATTTTAACCAGAATTTCGCAGGTAATTACATTATCTCGGGTGGCCAGGAATCGGTTCTGGTTCTATGGCAGTTAGATACTGGTAGAAAGCAGTTCCTCCCCCATCTTTCCTCTCCTATTTGCAATGTTATTGTTTCTCCCAGCGGCAATTCCTACGTTGTGAAGCTGGCCGACAACTCGATCATGATTATGTCCGCGAGAGAAATGCAGCCTTCCGCCATGGTGACCGGACTGCAGCTAGCTTTGGAGGTTGGAGGCCACAAAGACCCTTCCTCGAGAAAGCCATTTGGTGCTGTTGCGGCATTGCACCCGCAGCACCCTGAGCGCCTTCTTGTCGCCGTGCCTGCTTCTCACTCCAACAATCAAGGCTCTCAACGATCAAATGCTGCCGTGCTACAGACGTTTGACATTCGTGCGAACAGTCACATTTCTCGCCAAGCCTTAGCACGAACTAACACCACGACATTGAATGTCAGCCCTGAAGGGTCTCCGATAGTTGCACCTGATGTTCGGCTCATGGATATCATGCATGATGGAAAGTGGTTAGCTACTGTTGACACTTGGACCCCGCATCCTCGGGATATCGAAGCCATTGCCTCTAATGGCTCGGCATCTTTGCGGTCGGAATCTTTCCTCAAATTTTGGAAGTGGAACGCTTCTTCTGATATGTGGGAGTTGGTGACAAGAATTGACTCGCCTCATTTCTCTGAAAACCGCTCATCAACCGTTCTCGGCTTGGCGGCTCGTCCATACTCTCATGAATTTGTGACGCTTGGAAATGATTCTATACTCCGCTTTTGGCACCAAACTACTAGACACCGCGGTGGCCTGAAAACAGACCCCGCGGAGCCACATCTGGATACCTGGAAGTGCCGGAGCTCCCTTGACTTGACGGGATGCCTTGATAATGCAGATGTGCAATTACGGTCGGCTTCTGTCAGCTTCTCCGAAGATGGCTCTGTTCTGGCTGTCTGCTTGCCATCGATTTCGGACTCCACTGACGGTCTTGTTCTACTCATTAACGCCCAAAATTGCACAATTCATTATCGACGAACGGGGGTTTTCTTTAAGAAGCCCTGCTCGGTTCGATTCCTTGGAAGATATTTGATCGTTGCCGCCACAGGATCCATTTCAGTTTGGGATACCGTCGATGACGTCGTCAAGCCCATACAGCTCTCTGATTCCTTCACGGCTGATACATGGAGCCCTCTCCTTGCGGTAAACCCTAGGACCCAGTCCTTTGCCGTTGCTACCCGAGGCACAGACAGTAGCTCAAACAAGTCGCATAAGAAACGCCGCAAACTCCGCTTCCACATCAAGATCTACGATCTCCCTTCTCTGGATATGGTGTTCCAAGAGAACCTTGGAAGCTGCCCTCTTGGTCTCCTCTCCGATACATACTCCGGCGACTACATCGTCGTGGATGCTACGGCCAGCGTTCAGCGACTTGGCTGCTTGGACAAGGCATCCCAGAAGAGCCTGCAGCCTCACGAAGTGACCAGTCATCTTAACTCTGGGCTGGCAAGTATCTTCAGCCGCGGCCAAGAGACTGTCACTGCTCAGGCTATCGACGAGGACACCTCGGCTGGTCAAAGCAAGGGACTAGCCGGTGTGTTCGGTGAAACCCCTTCCTTCTCTTTGCCCTCTATTAGTGTTCTTTTCAGGAACGTGGTTCAGACCCTCGGCTCCAGCTAGAATGGAGCGTTGGAAAAGGTGAAGGGACGTTGATGCCAATGTACATGTGAATTAAAGCGTTTTTGGGACAGTGTATCGATATGAATCAAAAGATCTCCTAAAGTCGACATTTGAATCAGATATAGCCGAATGTGATGAGCAGTAGTGTCATTAGTATTGGGATTTATCTTGACTCGGATTTTTAAATGGCCTTTGGCCAAAGTACTCAAATGCAGACTTTCTGGACACTTTTACATTTGCTGTAACGTCAAGACGAGCAATGCTTTTCTTCCATGAACGTGCGACAAATAGTCATCCAGTTCGTGATCTTCATCAATTGGAAAAGAAGAGTCGTTCCCGTGCTCATCCTTATCCATACCCTCAATCTTGCTGATGACCGCGTAGGGATATTTCGCGGCGGTCAATTGTCTTAGTTCTTCCACAGACCGCGTTGCTAGTTTTTCGGCCCAATTTTTTGTTGAGATCTCCGGTATCTGGCTTTGTGGACTGATCTGGAGATAAACGAGGCTATGAAGTAATGTGGTATGTAGCATTGGATCCATATACTCAAAAGCGTTGCCCGCCCCGTGCTGTGTATTAGCAGAAAAGGATGATGGATCGTTAGCTGCTTGTAGCAAAGAGGGATCAATCTGCATATCACCAAGTTCGCTGGCGCTGATCGGGGCGCTTGCAAGTGCTTGGGATGCGAGGGTGCTAATACCATTATTGATCCCGTTGCCAAGAATGTTGCCCACTTGGGGGCTATTTGATGGAGCATTTCGCGAATCGGCACGTGGCCTAGATCTCTTGCGAGCAGGATCTCGTTTTGTCTGATCATCACGGAGACGCTTCATCACATCACGACAGAGAACTTCTAGGGCTTTTAAGCGGTTTGTGTGCTCTGGATCGGCTACTCCTGATTCAAGGATTCGTTGAAGCAATGATGAGTTGCGAATCCACTGTGCTTTAAGATCCTGCCAGTGTTCGTCGCCTGCTTCAAGCTTGCTGGTGAAATGGTCTGCTTTGAGAGTATCATAGAAGGCATTTCGAATTTGGCGACTTTCCTCCGGATTGACACCCAATACATTCTTCGCCTCGGCGATGGTCATTCGCCGCTCTAGCGTTCTCATCCGTTTTGTGACATCCATACAGACAACGTCCAAGGCCAGAGCTTTCGCGTCGCGCTGGTTGGGTTCGGAATTGAAGACCTGCTGGAGATGAGGAGACTCATGGATTAATTTGTCCTTCGCCGCTTGCCATCTTTCTGGGCCAGCTATGGTCTTCTTGATGAAACCCGCTTCCTCGCATATCTTTTGGAAATGATCTCTGAGTTGACGATACAAATTGTTGTCCAGATTCAAATACTGTTTACTCTCGTCGATCGTGGTTTCTGAAGGGAAGCGAGGAGGTCCAGGCGGATCGGCTGGCAGTCCAGCCCACCCGCGAGTACGTCGTCGACGCTTTCGGGAAGCCCAACGCTCAGCACTCTCTGATTTCAAGTGATCCAGGCGCTCTTTGCGCTTTGCCATGATCTCTGGGGACAAGGCGGGCGACGTCGGGCCTTCGGGGGCAGCAGACAGATCAGATTCGCGGGGAAGAGTATCGACGGCATCAAAGCCTTCATCCTGCTTGTAAACCTCCTGCTGCAATGCAAGAAGACCTTCGTCCTCGGGCTGTTGGGCTCCGGCTCCGGCATGGGGTTGTGTCTTCATGCCATTGGGGACGCGAAGCAGCCAGCGGTTCTTCGCGCGCACACGCATTAACTCACGTTCCTTGATCTCGAAGCCTTCATCGTTGAGGAGGCGAAGCATATCACGTTGATTCGTGTTCCGTTCCCAGAGCTCTTTGACCCGGGCAACCAACTCGACATTTTTGTGGGCCGGGTTCTGTTTGGATGGAAATCCCCATCGCTTGAATTGAGTTTGATATGCGCGCTTGCTGGAAACGACTTAAGATTAGCACTTTGAGGTGCGATGGCGCGATATTTCAATGTCAAATGAAAGCCCAGGGAGCTTACCTTGGTGCAAACTGATAAGCGTTTCTCATATACTCCATAATCTCCTCCAAGGGTTTTTTGTCTTGGATGTAGAGCTGGTAGCAAATGTCTCTTTTGCCAGCCCAGTCATAGACCATAGCGGTGGACGCGCTCCTCCGAATGGAGGCGCGTCTGGGCTGAAAAAGATCCCGAGAACACGTAGAAACAGAGCTGTCTTATCAGACGTTTGTTGTCGCTGCTGTGCGCCGTAGCGTTGACAAAAGCGAATACGACGGCTGTGCAGAGCGACAAGTATGGCATTTCAAGATCACGTGCCCTCACAGCCTCCCAGAGTTTGGATACAAGCGCCCTAACGATGAAATATGAAGCTTTTCTTTTTTCTTTTTACAATGATGATATTTCACTGAAAACACTAAATTTACCCAAGGATATTCCAAGCGCCAGAGTCTTACGCCTAAACGTGCGATCAAAGAAAGCCCTCCCAAGATTTGCAAAAACAGAAACTAGATGGTTCAATGATTGGACGATGAAAAAGGATGGTCCGCTGAGGAAAGGAACCAGCTCAGCTAGTCTTCCGGAGCTTGCGACGAATCTTGAAAACGCGTGTCCGAAGCCACGTCACGAAGAGCATCCAGGTGCTTTTCGATTGTGATTTCCACGACGTCGGCTGTTGCTGATCACGTACTCCCGGCCGCTTCGTTTCATTTGATGGTGAAGATTTCTCCGAGAGAATCTCGTTGGGTTGGATGGGCGGGGACTCCGGACCATCTGACTGCTTGCGCTTCACGCGACGCCAGATTTGCTTGTCTTCGGCTTTGTTCTGTTGTTTTTCAAGTCGACGAGCCTTGGCTGCTTCCTTCTCTTCAAATGCCTGCCGGGCAGCTTGAATGGTAGCTGCTCGGGATACTGGGTCTGTGCTGGTCCGGGTGCGAGAGCGAAAAACGAAGTCAAGAGAAGACCGAGAGATCGGAGAAGCGGTATCCAGAGTACTTCCATTATCACGGGCATAGCCAAAGGAGGGCCGGCCAGCCACATTGGTTTGTGATAAGTTGGGAATTCCCTGGATCAAAACGTCACTTTCAATCTGCAAGGAAAGCCGCGGAACTGGCCCCGATGCAGCGCGAGTGGGTCGATGTGTTTCGAGGCTCGCCAGGGTTCGTGATTCAACTTCCGGGCTTTCATTCTCTTGTTCGCTCTCACTCTCAGGAGTTTGATATGATTGACTCAATGGCGGTGTGTAGGCGCGGGGCGTGGGACGCATAGGATGCACATATTGTGAACCCCGTCTGCTACCACTCGAGGTAGTCCCTGATGAAAATTGAGACGTCCCACTAGTGGACCGATTGTGAAGGCCGGAAGGCGTTCTGCGGAAGGCCACCCCGGTCAGCGAGTCGCTGGGGCGCCGATCCCGATCGAGGTTCATGTAGATTCCCAGTCCCTCCTGCTCGGTTGATGAGCGAGACAGATCAATGGATGTTGACGGCGCCTCATCACGCGACATCTTCCGGAGCATCGGTTTGATATATACTTTGGGCTTGATATGTTTGCTCTTCTGCGACCCATGGTCGTGGCCATCAGGAGATTCATCTAGCTCCGTAGGAGACATCAAATGAGTGGACTCGACAGTCCAAGATGGTTCACTCGAGGCCATATTTGGTGTGGTCTTCGAGCGGACCGGCCCGCGTCTATTCTCTGGGGCTTGGATAGGCTCGGAGGATTCTGAGAATAGAGACGGCTCGTGTGAGGCATCTGCTTCCAAAGGTGAAAGGGCCGGTCCGGAGTTCTCGGAAGTCCATCGGCCTTCCGTGCCCGCTTGAGTAGCGGAGCGCATCTCTTTTATGTAGCGTAAAGAAGACGTGGAGTCACGAGACATGCGACCCTTCGAAACTTGGAAGACCGGCTCCCGGGCATGGTGACTGTCGGTGCGCGCCATGGTAATGGCCACCAAACTCGAAACAAACACTCAGAACCGAGTCGCAGCGCGCATGGTTGTCCTTGGAGGCGGTACCGTGTGGGAAAGGTATGGGTCACAGGGAGAGTACTGAGCAGGCGAGAAGGTTCGAAAGGCTGTTGATAGCGCCGAGGTGAAAGCGGGCGGAGTGGGGAGATAGTAAGCGGGGGGAGAAAGAATCATGCAGCTCACGACGGGTTACGGCGCATGATACGTCTAAGCATAAGCACTACGGCGATGATCAGACATCAAGGATTGGGAAGAAATATTGAGAGGGAAACCGAATGTAGCATGGAAAAGCTAGAAGGGAGCGGTGAAGCCGAAGCCGAAGACGGGGAACGGGGGAAACGGGGGAACGCGGCCGCATGCGGATGCGAAGGCGGATGCGCAGTCAGCCTTTTTCCCCTTTTCCTTGAGTGTTTCCCTTTTTCTCTCTTTCATTTCTTCAGACCCCGGAATATTGCTGAATTTTGATCAGCTTGGATTGATTAAAACTTCTTACGATGTCTCTAGTTTCCGTGCCTGTTGCCATTTGACTTCTTGTCTGCTACGCTTGCTTAATCTGGATGCTCAGTCATCATTGCCTCCCCCCAGCTCACCCCGGTCATGATGAAATAGCAACTCTGGAACTCGTGACGGGGGCAGCGTCAAACGACCAGTTCTCAACCTAGACATCTCCATGCCCTGTCCTCACTGCATCGGGCTGGCAATGCCAACGCAGGTGCCAAGAGCCAAGCCACGCAGCGGAGCCGATCAGACGGCCAAGCGTAATGGCTGTCACCCCCACCATAGTGAATGAAACTCTTCCCTTCTTCGTCTTCTTCTTCTTCTCCTCCTGATCCTCGTAATCATGGGTCTTTCCATTCAGTTGTGTCTATCTCTTCTCGTTCTCCTCGCTATCTCCGGCCAGGCCTATGGCTTTGGCGCAGGGAACATCGCGTCCTTGTCTCGTATTGAAGGCCAGAACTGGCGCCATGGGGATATCGAGGATACCCTGCTGTCGCTTTTCCTGGCACGCATAGCCGGCGGGCGCAAGTTCGGGAAGCTCGACGTCAAACGTGTATACTTTGGAAACTGGCTTCGGGACTACAGTCAAGCTGTTGACGTGGGCACTGTGAAATATGTCAGTGCGGAGGCTATTCGCATTCTAATATGGGTCTTAGGGTTTATGAGCTTTGGGTGAGTTTGACTCCTTTTTTTTTTTTTTTCTTCATTTCTCATTCATACTATGATTCTCCGGTCACTGTGTCCTCCTGCACGCTCCCTTCAGATCAAGTATAGTATAAAACTAAGCCGATATTGATCTAGATATGGGACTCGTGAGTTTGAGGTTACCACTGAGCGTCTTGGTTGCTACCAGCCTACCGAGCATATCGATAATCCCAAGGGCTATGCCGAGGGTGAAGACGCACGCTTATATGACCGCCGTCTCCGTGGACCTGTTGATGATGAGCGGGAGCTGTCGATTGATCCGCGGACCGGTTTGAAAGCCTACATCGCTTCCGAAGACATGGATATTGATACTTCTGCTGCTTTGATCCGTCAAGTCCTTGGCCAGTCCATTCAACACGGCCGTCGCTATGCACGATCTGGAGATAACGATGACCTGTACGAGGCTCTTCGCTTACTGGGCACCGGTCTGCACTGCCTCGAGGATTACGCTGCTCATTCAAACTATACTGAGCTCGCTCTCATTGAAATGGGCGAGACTGATGTATTCCCTCACGTCGGACGTAACACCGTGCTCGAATTGCCGGGAGCTCCGGATTACGTTTATCCTGTTGTCACTGGCACGTTTGGTGGTGTTGACTTTTTTCACTCAGTGCTCGGTGAGCTTTCCGACAAGACCAAGCAGTCTGAGCTACAGTCTTTGGAAGGTGTCATCATGGAGTCGGAGAATGACAGTCCTTCCGAGAGCCTTCTTCAGGATCTTCTTAATAAGATTCCTAGTGGCCTCCTCGGGGACGGCGACCAGGCCGGGCAGATGGATGACTTCAAGGCCAAGGCCGAAGATGCACGCCACAACCAGCAGAAAATATCTCCTCGCGAGCCGGAAGAGTGGACTCGTTATTTGGACGATGTGCAGAAGCAGATCTATCCTGTCCTAGAGTGGCATGACCATCTCTTGAAGGCGATTAATGAAGCCATCGAGAAGATTCCAGTGCTGCCCGAGCTGATCGAGCAGATTCAAGACCAGATCACTGTCTTTGTCTTCTCCATCATCGCTCCATATGTACTCCCCATCATCAGACAGGTCAAATCTGAACTAGAAACCGGCTCTTCCGAAGTGATCCAGAGCAGTCGGGAACAGCAGCATCTCGTCTTCAATGACGATTCTTCGTCGGACCCCACCCACTCTATGCTTTCCAAGGATCACTTCTCTAATGTTCTCAACGAGCCTGCTGGACGAATTGCCTCTCAGTGCGTCAAGTGGGCTGTGCCACAATTGATGGAGTTGTGGGATGACGAAGGGATCGACATTGACCGCACTTTGAACCGTATTATCATTGGGATCTTCCATCACCCCGCTCAGAGAGCACATGGAGAAGACGGTGCGAGTGACATTCGTCAAACCATGTTCTCAACCGTGGAGCAGTGGTGGAGTGAGAAGAGTGATGAGGAACGTGAGTCTCTTCGCGATCAATTGAGCCGTGACGGTGTTCTTGAGGGTAGGAACCACAAAGAGGGTGTAGAGGATTGTGGACACGGTTGTGGCAAGCCAATCGCTTTGCCCAAAGGCCACAATGTCAGTGAAGCAGATTACCAGTCTGGCGACTCCGGTCTTCAAAAGATCGCCTCCGAGGCCCTGGGAGGAGGCGCATTGGGCAGTCTTGTCGGTGGTCTCATCGGAGGCGTAGGCTCTATGGTTCTCAGTGATGGTGGCTCCATTGACCAAAAGACTTTCAAGACAGAGAGACACGACAGTGATGATGGGGACGTGAACCGCGAGCACCGAAGTCGTCACACTCCAAGACACAACGAGTACCACGAGACTGAATCTTACGGTGGCGCTCTCCCTCTTCAACAGGGAGGAGGTTACCAGTATCAAAGTGAAAGCGCATTCTACAGTGAGCGGCCCGTGCCTCAAAATGACTATCCTAGCGGTGGTGTCCTCCGTACCGAGTACGCCCTCAACCCTTCCATGCAGGGTGACCCGTACCAGCAATTCCGACAGGAGGAATCTGGAGGTTATTATCAACAAGAGCGACGAGAAACTTATGAAAATGGCCAGGCCGAGTCCCAGCGATTTGAGACTCATTACGAGTGTGGGCCTCCCCAGCCGGCCTTAGAGACTGTGCCGCAGGGTTCTCACGGCCGCGGAGAATTTGAACGGTAAGCCACAAGATATCCATCGATTGCTTATCGAGACTAACTACGATTTTTTCAAAGAGAATATCAGGCAGGCTACCGCGGCCCACCCCCCGGGGCCTTTGGCGATTTTGAGCAGCCTGGTTACCGGCCTCAGGGAGAAGTCTTTCAGGAGCAGATTTATGGTCAGCGATTCGAGAGTGGAGATGGTGAGGATTATGGAGAGCGCTCTCAGCATCATCAGTATCATCATCACCAGCGACCCTCCAGCAGTGGTTCTGGCTCCAGAAGTGGAACCGATGAGGAGCGTGAGCGACACCGTCACCGTCATCATCGGCACCACCATCAGTCAGGATCAGATGATTCAGACTAACTACTTACTCTTTGTTCTTCTTTTTCGCCCTAGAAAAGCACGACTTTTTGTCTTATTGGTAGAAGATCAATACTACATAGATTGCAAATCCTGAAGAAGAGATTTATCGGAGCCTTGATCCATGATTGGATGCGGCGCTAAAGTATAGAAAATGCGGCGCGAGATACATTCAGCAGCAGCAACAAACATCGCTACATTGATATCCCTCTGCAATCGAGGTATTTCAGATGTCTTCCAAAAGAGAGCTTGGGGCTATGAAAGTCTTCGGCATGACGAGTAGTCATCACCTATGAATGTAGATATTTGCTCATGTTTACCGTCAGAATAATATTACAACACTATTGCATGATAAGTTTCGATACCAAGGACTACCATGCCTTGATCTCACCCGGCGCTGGCTGCTGAGTTCGAACAACCTTATCTGGATTGAGCAAACAGAGCGGATCAAATGCCAGTTTCAACTGGGTCCACGTTAGTTTTATTGAGAAAAATCAAGAGGGCCTTTTCGACTTACCCGACGCATCGCATCCACTGTGGATTCGCCCAGCTCATGTGCGAGATAATCTCGTTTGACGAGTCCAACACCGTGTTCGCCGGTCACAGTGCCTTCCATTTCCACGGCTCGCTTCACCATGCGGTGGACAACACCCTCAGCCACCTTCCTCTCGCCGTCATTAAACAGGATAATAGCTATTAGTGGTTAAAGAAAGACCTAATGTTCCGAACTGGAGGAGAACTTACCATGGAAGTTACCATCGCCAACGTGACCGCAGATTCCGGCGAGCAGGCCGCTCTTGGTCATATCCTCCTTGGTGGCTTCGATAATGTCAGGCAGTTTGCTCATTGGCACCGCCACGTCGGTGGTCCAGACATGATCAGAGGGGCTTCTACGCATAGCCATCACACTCCACAGGGCCTGCTTCCGCGCGCTCCACAATTCCTCTATTTCCCCCTCGCCCCGAGCAAACTCAAAGGACTTGCCTGAGGCGTTCTTGGCGAGCTTTTGCACCATGCCAATCTGCTCTTTCACGGCTGCGGGCGTCCCTGTAAATTTGAAGAAGATGGTGGGGGCCTCCTTCCATTGACGACTCGTGCTCTCGCTGGCATTGATGCACTTCATCTGGACGTCATCCAGGATCTCGACGCCGGCGACAGGGATGCCAGCCTTCACCACTTGTGTGACACAGTGAGCGGCATCATGAATAGTAGGGAAGCTGGCCACGGCCACGCTTTGGCTCTGAGGCCGCACGGTAAGCTTCAGCGTTGCTTCAGTTACAAGACCGAGCGTACCCTCACTGCCAATGAAGATTTTGTTGAGATCATATCCTGCACTGGACTTACGCGGACGCTGGCGGGTTCGAATGACGGTTCCATCGGCAAGGACTACGGTCAAGGACAAAACCCACTCACGCATTGTGCCGTAGCGGTAAGCATTGGTTCCCGAGCAGCCAGTGCCCACCATGCCGCCAATCATAGCTCCAGGGCCCGGGTCTGGGGGAAAGAAAAGGCCATCCTTGGCCAGCTCCTGGTTCAAGTCTTCCCAGCCCACGGCCGGCTGAACGACCACGTCCAAATCATCCTTGTGAAGGCTCAAGACCCGGTCCATGCGACGGAAGTCAATGCATACGCCGCCACGCGTGGATGCAAAGTGACCTTCCAAGCTTGTGCCGCCAGAGTACGGGGTGACTGGGATCACTCGCTGGTGACAGACCTTCATGATGCGGGAAACCTCCTCGGTGGTCGACGGGTAGAGAACCAGGAATGGCTTCTCGTCATCTTTGCGGGTATAAGACGACCAGTCGGAACCGGAGTGCGTTTCCACATCTCCCGGCGAGGTGGAAACGTTCTCTTTGCCTAGAATCTCGACAAAGTCGGTCCACGCGGCCTGCAAGTTAGACGGGGATACATTGTGTCTGGGGGAATCGAGATCTGCGAGGGTGGTGGTCGAACTTTTGGGAAGAGAGGCAGGCTTGAGGGAGCCTAGGTAGTATGCACCGGTTGAGAAAAAGACCAAAGCTAGCGACGGATTAGCGATCTGGATAGAGGAATAGGATATGCAACCCACCAAACACTAAAGCGGCATAGCGACCACCTGCTGACTGAGGCTGGTACTGGGCGAACCGCTCCTGTTCGGCCCGCTCGCGCTTGAGCCGCTGCTGGGTGCTCTCGTAGAGCTGGCTCTTGAATGACGCCTGTTTCTCATTTGCTAGGTACCGGACAGAAGCGCCAAACAACCTCTGCTGCGACAGAGCCGAAAGTGGTCGAGGTCTAACATTGCGTAGAGCTCGAAGAGGCGGCGTGAATGGGCGAACCATGGTGAGGTGTGCAGAAGCGCAAAGTACAGAAGAAGTTCCGCTGAGCAAGTCAATCTCTCCGCACGAGTCTTGGCGCTCTAGCCCGACGGCGGACCAAGTCGTCACGCTCAGATTCCACGCCCCTAAGCAGCCCCGGGATAGGTATTAGGCTCATACCGATACACAGACTTATCCCTGTGTTAACCTATTTTGGGGTGAACCAAGGTCGTTCTCTACAGCAATTGAAAGTACTGGATATGGTTCATAATGACTTCGAGGAGATTTGGTATCCTGTCCAGTGCAGTAGACAAGGCGCTAGACTTAAAAAGATGTTGGTGCACAATGAGCATCTGAGCATAAGCAAAACCAACACATCCGAAAGCTCACGTGAATCCTGGGTGGGATATTTTTTTTTATTATATTTTTTTTTATCCACAATCACCGGCCAGCAGGACTCCAAGTGGCGTCGTGGTGACATCTCACATAGGCAAAAGTCGGGTAAAAGACCGCCGCGGTTAAAATCCCAATTGGATCCACCTGAGGAAAGTCGCGCGAACGTGGGCGGACTGCGGGGAGCTCTGCTCTCGGTTGGTCTCTATTTTCCCGGCCATTTATCAAAGCTCTCATCCTTTCTTTTTAATTTTTTATTTCAAGTTCTGGATACTCCTTCCTCATCCTCGAGTTCTTCTACATATCCAACATGGCTTCCGCAACGGCTCAGGTAGGGAGAGCTCCACGGTGTTGACTCCAGGAAACTGTCCGCTAACGTGGCGGTGTATAGAACCTTTCCTTCGTCCTGGAGGGCATCCACCAGGTCAAATTTGAAGATCGCCCCATTCCCGAGCTGAAAAGCCCTCACGATGTGATCATTAATGTTAAGTATACCGGAATCTGCGGCAGTGATGTAAGTCGACCCCAGCTCAATCCGGGGGAACGAAGAGAAACTGACTGGATCTATTGTTACAGGTACACTACTGGGAACACGGCGCAATTGGTTCCTTCGTCGTAAAGGCCCCAATGGTGCTGGGGCATGAGTCGGCGGGTGTGATCAGCAAGGTCGGATCGGCCGTCACCTCGTTGAAGGTGGGCGACCGGGTCGCCATGGAGCCCGGCATTGCCTGCCGTCGATGCGAGCCTTGCAAGGGTGGCAAGTACAACTTGTGTGAGAACATGGTCTTTGCTGCGACCCCGCCTTATGACGGTACCCTGGCCAAATATTATGTTCTCCCGGAGGACTTCTGCTACAAGCTTCCCGAACATCTCTCGCTGCAGGAGGGTGCCCTGATGGAGCCTCTCAGTGTCGCCGTGCATATTGTGCGACAGGCACAGGTCAGCCCCGGTCAGTCGGTTGTTGTCTTTGGTGCCGGGCCTGTGGGTCTCTTGTGCTGTGCGGTAGCAACTGCGTTTGGTGCCTCCAAGGTGATTGTGGTAGATATCCAGCAGCCTCGCCTGGACTTTGCCAAGGACTATGGAGTGTCCGGCACCTTCATGCCCGGCAAGGTGCCGGCGACTGAGAACGCCAACCGCCTAAGGGTGGAGAATGACCTGGGTCCCGGTGCCGATGTCGCGATTGACGCTTCTGGTGCCGAGCCCTCCGTCCACACAGGTATTCACGTCCTGCGTAACGGGGGCACATATGTGCAGGGTGGGATGGGCCGGAATGAAATGAATTTCCCAATAATGGCTGCCTGTTCCAAGGAGTTGAACTTCAAGGGCAGCTTCCGCTACAGCAGCGGAGACTATAAATTGGCGGTCCAGCTGGTCTCGACCGGAAAGGTGGATGTAAAGCCACTTATCACTGGCACCGTGAAGTTCGAGGAGGCGGAGCAAGCATTCAAGGAAGTCAAAGCTGGAAAGGGCATCAAGACGCTCATTGCTGGTATCGACGCATAAAGCCCCGGTTAATGTCTAATGAAAATGAAGGATGTTCAAGAGTTTGAAGGAGAAATGGAGTTCAAAAAGAAATATTGAAGAAGGTTGTTTGATTGATTATGCCTTTTGATCCGTAAAGAGACGCAAATGACATCCTCGGGAGACTCTCGCCCGAGCGCAATGCAAATATTAAAGGAGTATCTGTAGGTAGAACAATCATGGATAATAGAGCGAACGTCAGAAGGGGTATCGTGCAAGGCATTTAACGAGAGAAAATCAAAAACCGAACGCAGGTTGAACGTCACCAAGCCATTTAGCAACAACCCTTGTTCCTCCGAGACTGAGGGCCACTTAGGCGAAATACATCTTCCCATTCCCTCATGCCCCCCTTCCAGCCTTGTCCAGCCTTCCCGTGTCGTCGCGAGCTTCGGTGAAGGGGAAGAGCATTTTCGTCCAGCGTGGCGCGGCTTCTGATACTTGAGGCTTCACTGGTTCCGTGATAGAGACCGCCGTCGCCGTACTGAATGCCACTCTGCGGGTCATCCGGGTCAATCTCCCCCAGCTCAATTTTGGTCAGGATGATGCGGGCCAAGCGCTGGAAGACTTCCTCCACGCCTTCACCGGTGAGAGCCGAGATTTCGACGGCTACCGGGATATTTGACTGGGCCGCCCAGCGAGACGTATCCTCTCGGCTAACCTCTCGACCCTCTGCAAATGTGGCTGTCATCCTGGTTCCGGAGCCTAGGTAGCTGGCTGAGCGTATCGAGCCGGCGGCATCGAACGGGTAGGACGACTGTTTGCTTGACGTGCTCGACGGTGTCGGTGGAGGCCGGCCCGCATCGTCGGAGTCCTCTGTCGCATCAGCCAAATCGGCTTTATTTCCGGCCAAAAGAACAGTCAAGTTAGGTGAGGCTAGCGCTCGAGCGTCCATGAGGAAGGTAGGAAGCGCAGCGAACGAGGGGTAGGAGGAGACATCATAAATGAGAATGGCCCCTGCAGCTCCCCGATAATAGGAACGGGAAACGGCTCGGAATCGCTCGGTGCCTGCAGTGTCCCAGAGTTGCAACTTGATGCGTCTTCGCCTTGCACCGGTACCCAGTTTAACGATGCGCGAGGCGAACTCGACTCCGATGGTCTGCGAGGAGAGGACTCGCCCTAAAAAAGGTTAACGACAGTCACTAATCAATGAGGGGGGTGTGGTCGTACACTCATTCTTCACAAATCGGTGTAGCACGCAGGACCTATTGGACCAACCGTCAGCCAGGACGCTTCCGAAGCCCCAAAGACTTGATTGAGAACTTACTTGCCGGCGCCACTGGGGCCTAGAAGAATGATCTTGGCCAGATAATCGTACATGCTCCCCAACTCCTAAGGACGGGTCAACGAGGCGCGGGGGATGAGCGGGGGATAGCAATATGGCCTACCTGATCTTGATCAGGAACTGAAGAGACATCGGACGTGTTGGACAGACCTCGCGGGCGCACCATGGCGCGCAGAGGTGAACGGCGGGAAATGTGGGAGATGAAGAGGTCGAGTAGCGCCAAAGGTCCTCGACCAACTCGTCTCCGACCGCCAAGGATCATCCAAAAATTCTTTGTCCATATCCCCCCACGCTTATTCTTCTGATTCTAGACACTGACCGAGGCGACATCGTCGGGGGTTCATCCACATGGGACTCGGCCTACATCGGTCTGACCGTAACCCTGACCGCACACCTACATCTACTAGGACTACATTAGACTACAATTCGAGAATACCGTAGTTGACGCCGGTCTAAGCCATCGAACGGACCCATGGGTTCATGCGGCTATGTTTCAGTGGTCCAAGGCAATCTAGTTTGATAATCTCTGTTTCCATCGATTCTGGGCAATAAATGAGGATCGGTGAACGAGCCGATCGTACATGGCGGACTTGGCATCGGATGTTCGATGAAGTCATCTTGCCCCGGACCCTGGGTCTTGCATCCTGCATCCTGCATCCTGTATCGATCAACGTCTCTGATTCGAGACATTGTGCAGGAATTGCCCCACGCTTGGACCATATGAAATAACTCTTCCAGAAAAGGTGAAAGAACGTGTCGTGTTCGGACCCTGAAAGGAGGCTGTGCGCACTCCGCTCTCATCCTGACGCGGAACTAAGCCTCTCCAAGAGCCGCGAAGGGAACCTCTCGCTCGTTTTCTTACTTGTTTCCTCTCCCTCACCTCTTCTTTGCTTTTGCTTCCCCGTTCTTCCTGCATCATTCCGTTTCCTTACACATCATGAAGTTCGCCTGGGCAACAGCGCTACTCTTACTCAGCTCCACAGGAGTCTCTTCACTCACTATACCTCAGCTCGAGTCCGAATCATCCGCATTGGTCCAGAACGATGATACGCCTGTCTACGATGAATTCTTAGATCTCGAGAAGCGACGAGGAGGTGGTGGAGGAGGTGGGCGCAGTGGAGGATCCTCGTCTTCATCTTCATCTTCTTCTGGGGGATCTTCGGGAGGTCGTTCAGGTTCGTCTAGCAGCAGCTCGAGTGGATTCAATCGTGGCGGAAGCTCATCCAACTTAGGCAGTTCAGGCAGTTCAGGCAGTTCAGGCAGCTCTGGCAGCTCTGGTAGCTCTGGTAGCTCTCGCAGTGGCTCTACCAGTTCTTCCAGCAATCGCGGAGGATCAAGCAGCAGCGGATCCGGCACTCGAGCCTCTTACGGCAGTGGAAGGTATGGCTCAAATTCAATACAACTTCACCTTCCACCCCCTATTCCCACGCTATTCATCGTACAGACGATTCTTCTTCCTGAGTTGGTTACTTCCATGCTTCTCGTTGCTCCTGAATCGTGACAGAGTTGATCTGCTTATTCGGGACTGAGGAGAATCGTCCAGTCGTGGCAATTTCCAAAGAACAAAAAAAAAAAAACTAAGATACATGACAGATATTATGCTGGCGGTGCGCGCACACCCTATAGTGCTGGCGCAAGGTCTCCTCTAGGGATCACTCCATACCTCTTGCCAGTTGCGGCACTGGCCTTCTTCCCGGGCCTTTGGCTGTACAGTGCTTATGCTTACCCTTACGGCCACCCATATTACTATGAGAACGAACAGAACCACCGTAATGAATCCATGCCGGTGGTCTGTGTGTGCGAAGAGTATCAAGAGTGTGGTTGTGATGACAACAACAACAGCACCTATTATCAATCCCTGTTCAATGGGACCCAGCCCAAGAACACCACCGTCACGCGCGTGGTCGATGTGAACGGCACTGAAACGATTTATATCAACGGGACATTACCTAACGGCACCACTGCTGCCGACAGTTCCTCATCAGGGGCTTCAGCCTCAGTGCAGACCTTGCTGCATGCTAGTGGGTATTGGGTCACGGCGGCCGTGGTTGCTACCGCTGTGTGGGTATTTTAATTCTGCCTCCTTTTCCGATTCTGGTTCCCGTTGAGGCGACCCGGACGTGTTATGAGCTGGACAATTTACGCTTGCATTATGAACAAGCTTAGAGATGGCTGTGTATAACTTTCAGATACCCTTCCACGCCGGCAATGAATTTGCTTATTACCGTTTTGACATTACTATGGTCGATGTTCACGGAGGGAAAGTCCTCGCGCCTCGCATTCCGCCCGTCGCGCTGTTATGTCGCCCCACTAGACCTGTTGTGGATAAGCGCCCTCCCTTGAGATTGCATCTTCATTTCCTCCACGTTTTGCCTTCTTCACTGATACCAGTGCCATTCGTTTTGGATCCCTGACACGGGCTGTCGCCTTCTTTTGTACCAGCTCCATTCACTCTTTTATACCCGAGCTCCAGACTTTGTGTCAATCCCGAATCTCATCTACCCCACAGACACAAACACAAACATAACATTGGCAACATGCACCTCACCAAGGCTTTCATTCTCCTCGTTTCGGCTTTGTCCCCCGTCGCGTTGGCTGCTGAGGTTGCGGCTGTGACCAAAACTGTCACTCTGGTGCCCTCTGGCTATACTCCTTCGAGTTCGACTCCGACCCCGACCCCAACTCCCTCGTCTTCATCTTCGTCGACTGTGACCCCTATGCGCACTAGCAGTCCTTGCTTGAGCTCGACCTTCAGCGTCACCCCCAGCTCTTCCACTCCGCCAGTCAAGGCTTCCAGTACTCCCCTCGTGGTTAACTCCGTCACTCAGACCGCTGCCGCTGCTACTGGCACTGCGCCAGCTTCATTTACTCCCGCAACTGGTGCAGCCTCTTCGCTACAGCTCCCTGGTGCCGTCGCGGCTGGTGCCATGGCCCTCGCTGGTTTCATCCTGGCGTGAACAGCTCAGATTGCATCTATTGTCTGGCTGGTACACACGCGCGCAAGAATCTGTAGGATCCTTCGACAGCGCCAGAGCTGTCGAACCAGGTCACCGTCTTGACTGATGGTCACCCACTACATTTCTTTCATGCCTTTTCGAGTCCTGGATGTCTTTTTTTGTTCTCCAGGGCCGGTTTACTCTATTCTTATACATCCTTTCGACCTACCTTTTTGTGTTTCTTCCCCCTTCGACGATCATGGTTGTTGTGATGTGTTCTCCGACCTTCTTGATGCCTATACCCTTTTTCTTTCTTTCTCTCCAACCCGTTACATATGACATCTGAGATTTCTACCTTCTGATCTTGTTTATATATCTTTGATTGATTCTTCGATCGACTCAATTAATGCTGACATGGATGCTTGTACTCCATGATCGGGCTTGGATGTCACTCGCATTTTCCTGATGGAGATTTGTAGGATTAGCATCATTAAATTTTGGCCGCATTCGATCTAAATGGTTTTTCGCTCCGATTTGATTCAAGGCGATTCAATAGAAAAGCCTGTGGAAGCTACATTTACATTGTAAATCACCTTCTCCAATTTAAGATGAACAATTGTCAATCGCAAGATTGTGAGCAGAGAATCTTCGAGGGAAAGGACTAAATATGGCCTGTCTTCTACATGAATCCTAAGAGTCGGTGCCCAACAAAGAACTATATCATACAAAAAGTGGTGATCGCATCTACTCCGCCTTGAAAGTGGCCTCATACCTGTGAAGAAGGTCAGCGATCCAGTCGAACTTTCATTTGAGCATGGTAAAGACAAGACATACCTCTTACCACGGAACGCCCACAGACCCCAATTTCCACATGAAACATCATGCGGGTCGAGGTCATTCAAATCCCAGCGCAGACTGCGGAAGATGTTCTCACCAGGTTCGAGCAGGAGATCGAATTCACCCGCACACTTCTCGTGAACCCAGTTGATATCACGTTCCATATCCCACTGGGTGTATCCGGTACAGAGAATGGGGACCTTGGTCTCCAACAGCTGAGGAAGAGTCTCAGTCCACTCGTGCGAGCTGGCGGGGTGCCCCAGACCAGGGTGGAAGAGCATGAAGACGTCCAGGTACGGGTCAAAGGGCTGGAAGTACTGCGCTTTATACATGGTGTGAAAGTAGTCAACGTAGGTGGTAATCTTCATCTGCCCACCTAGACGGTCTTCGACGATACCGCCGAAGGGATTCTCGGGGGTGCGCTCTGGAAGGGGGAACTCGGAATCGCGGTTGGCCATACTTTCGGGGCCGATGAAGATGATGTGCAGAAGAGCTTGGGGGAACATGTAAGAGAGCTGCATCCAGACATCACGGGGCAGGGAGGACTCTGCCCGTGCGCCCAAAATGAAGATGCGGACTGGAGGGGCCTTCAGACGCAGACCCTTGATATCCACATCTTCACCCGTCTTGGGAGGATGCAGGGAATACCGCAGCGCTATAACATAGTGGAATAATATCAGTAAATTGATCATGCCATACGTGGCCACGAGATCGATTGTCCTAGATCCAAGCTGAACATACCGCTCAAACTCTTCAATCCCTCTCCTGTCAAACGGTTCTTGCCACGGACACTGTAAGGGCTAAGCTCATGCAGGACACTCGCAATGGTCTGCGGGTAGGTGAGCATGCGGGTGACCTGGCGCATGGAACGATCGGAGTTGATAGCATCATACTCGCGAGTGTACATGTAGGTATCCCAGTTGGTCATGTTAATAACGAAGTTGTCGTCTTGGACGCCTGGGTACGAGAATTCAGGGAAGTGGCGGCCGGAGTGCAAGTCATGGTCATCCTCATTGATCTGTCGGATGGTTTCGCAAACCTCGAGGTGAGCCTCAAAGTCATCCATCCAGTGGCCCTCGGAACAGTAGATTGGGACACCACAGTCGGGACACTCGAAGTGTGAATGGGCTGGCGGCTGACTGGTCTCGTCGGATGTCTTTCGCGCTTCCGGGTCGTGAGGCGATACAGGAGCGCGGGTCTGCTGATGGCTCGGGTGAGGGCAGAATGCATTCTTTTTAATGAAAGCAGCACGTTCGCGGATCGCAGGCGAGGGCGAGTTCGAGAAGGAGTGGAACAGGTTGCCGGGCTTTAAAAGAGCTCGCGTATCGACGGAGGGACCGGCTGACGTGGAAGCGGCTCTCTGCGCCGACGGTGCAGACGGTGACGTTTTCGCGGGCGTCTTTCCAGCAGCATTCTTCCCCTGCTCGGGGGTATATCCTCCTAGGGAGCGGTTGTTGCGCTCTGAGCCAAAGCTGCGGATCCACGATGGAGAAACAGCAGATCTCCGTCGCAGATTCGCCAGGCTCTGGAGACGACCTGGAGTACCGGACCCCCGGACCCCCTGTCGAAGCACACTCAGGCACTGGACACAGGTGTATCCTCCTGCCATTATGTAAGTTTGTGGTGATGTGAGACGGAGTGGTCGGGTTTGGCCGATTTTCCCTTCAAGGCTCTGTACACGTGACTGTGGAGCTACATGGTCCGATCAATTCAGGAATTGGAAAAATTACAATGCCCTCTGATTATGATACATTTGGAATGATACATTTGGAATATCAACAAGAGCTCATGCTTGAACGTGTATTACAGAGCACTAAAATGCTTTGTACACGCGAAATTACAACCCAAAAAGCCCCATGCTTGGGCCCAAAAGTCTCAATATTGTGCCACGCCCTTCACATGACTAGAAGATATCTTCCGAAAGACTCCAATCCTGAGCATCTCTGCTCGCCCAGTATTTTCCGTTGTGGGACCAGTACTCCTCGCCGGTGATAGGGCAGGTGGCACGAACGAACCATTGGGGGTGGTAAATTTCCCCGTTGGTTTCGCGTTCTCGGCGCTTGGAACGTTGCTTCTCTTCAACGCGGTGCTTCTCATCAGCAGCAAGATCGTACTCGCCATCTTCCATGGCCCGCTGATCGGGACGCAGTCTCGTGTCTGTCGGGGGTAGCCAATCCTTCAGGCTTTCGGGAAGGGCGTTCAAGGTAATGACGAAGGGAGTGAGGTTGAAAGGCACGCCAGTGGGACGAGCATGAGCCTGCCACACCAGGAGTGTCTTGGCTGACTCGGGGTCCTGGCCAGAGACGGGTGCTTCAAAGCCGGGGGTGTGGCGTGCATAGATCTTGTCGTTCCAGCGACCGCCGATACTCCATCTGGGAGAACCGTCTTTGTCAACCACCTTACCGCTGACCTGGTAGGCCGACGATGCTTTCCACCCGCGGGGCTTGAAGTCAAGGTAGCAAACCTCTCCTGTGGTCCAGTTTTTGATCTCCATGAGACCATAATTGTCCACGGTGGGGTTGCCGGTAATAATGCCAATTACCGAGGATGTGACCTTCTTCCAGGTGTACAGCTCCTCCCCACCGGTGATCGGTCGCAGCTTGAGGAACCATGTGCCGAGCAAATTGATATCAAAAGATTTGCCGTAGAACTTGGATTTCAGGGAGGATTCGCCCCAGTAATCCCACTTAGGCGACTCGGCCCACGCAGCACCAATTGGAGGGTGGTGGCTGACCTGTTCCACGAAGAATCGGTAGCCCTTGTCAGGCCGCACGTACTCGAAAGTCTCACCAAGCAGAGGATTGAATGGCTTCGCCACTCGGCCAATTGTCGAGGCATATTCACTTGCAGCATACGAAGCCACATACACCAGACGTTCCATTGAATCAGTTCGATCAGCTGCGATATCAAGAAGGTCAGTATACTCCAAGTCTTCCGCAACTCGCTGAAGTAATGAGGTCGGCTCGTTGAAAGAGACTGGGAGCGTCATCTTGGTCATGTCCTTGCCAATCATGGATTTCAAAATCCCCTATAAAGGGTTAGCAAATTTTGGACCACGCCTGATGGAAAGATTGCAAATGCTTACCCAAAGAGAGATTTTGGGCCTATTGTCATTGTCCATCTTCAGCTTTGTTCGTACAGGCTCTTCGTAACCTTTGAAGGAGGGCTTAATCACTGCCACCTTATCATTACGAGCTTGAGAGCTTGCATCTTCGGGCTCCTCATGTTCTTGAGGTTCAAACTTAGTAACATCCTCCACCTCGATTTCTCCCGCATCAATGGCATCAAAAAATTCGTCGCCATCAGACTCAGAGTCATAGAGACTGCTAATCTGAGAATACGTGGACTTCGCGACAGACTTTTTGTGTGTGAAAACAGGCCAGCCTGATTCACCTCGCTGGCCACCTTCATTTTCGGCCTCCTGACCTTCTTTGTCCCGGTCTTCGGCCAGGATACGAGACGGCGGGCCACTGATCTCACGGCTGCTACCAGTAGCATTCTCCAGAGCTTCCTTCAGAGCCCGCTTGGTGCGCTTCCGCTTTTCCTCGGACTCGCCCATCTTGGACTGCAACTCCTCGTGCTCTTGAGCGACACGCGCCATGCTCTCTTCCCACATTTGACGAAGGTGTTCTTCTCTGTTCAAGCGGTATTGCCAATAAGAGTCACGGTCTCGTGAAATCTGAAGGAGATTTTGTACCAAGCCCTTAAGACTACTAACGGCTCCCTCGTAGGCACCAAGAGCTTGCTCAATTGCCGGATCCGAAATGGTCATATCTGGGTTCTTAGACCTCTCTGCCTGCAGAGAAGCAGACACATTGGCCAAAAGATCTAGTTGAAGCTTTGCAGACTGTGCAGTAATGTTCAAAGCATCCTTGTCCTCCAAAGGCAAATCATGACTGGAAGCATAGTCGCCGTATTCGTCATCATCGCCATCCATATCAGGCGCAGTAGTGACATGGCTGATCGTTCTGTTCACCTCATTAGGAGCATCGAGTGAGCCATAAGCCGATCCCGCCTCATCCTCGGGTGTGACTTCAATAGTCGTACGGGAGGTGTGTGTGCTAAGCTTAACACTGCTGCTGCTACCGGGTACTCCGAGAGAAGGAGGCGCAAGACCCTTGGTGCTGGGTTTGTGACTCAGGCCAGACTCAGAAGGAGTTCCGCTGAAACTTGACTGGTCCATCTTGGCTTGACGAAGGACTTCTGCGTTTTGCGAACGTTGACGCGCTTCCTCCTTGGCCTCGTCCTTGGCCCACTGAATCGCGTTGTTCAGAGACCAGAACCACCGCTTGGCCTCCACAACGTGGTTCGCTTTCAGATGATACTTGACCGACGATTTTCCGTGGATTTCAAATCGAGTCTTATCTTGAGCGTCCATATCTAGCCTGGCGATCTTCATATTGATTGCTCCACGGCAAGCAGAACCAGCGTCATCTGCACGTACAAAATTAGATGAAGGCGACCAAACATGCCACTGTCCATACAGGGCCGATTGTGAAGGGGGGGGGGGGGGGGGGGGGGAAGAAACCTACCTTGGTGCTTATAGTAGCTAAGAACACCGTCCTCGAGAACGAACCAGCGCAACTTGTAGCCGGTTGTATAGTTGGTCCATTTCTTGAGATAGCCACGCATCTCACGGGCATCTTTACCGGCCAAAGGTGCCTCTCCAATGGATGCTCGGCCCACCAGGCCTTGAGCATTACTGTTTCCGAGAATAGCCTTCTCCTGGATACCTCGCTGAGCAAGCGCGGCAGCCGGTGACTTTTTCAACATCGCCTTGGTCTTGTCATCCTTGGTGACATCCTGGGGCAGCTTTCCTTTCTTGTCACGTCGGAAAGGGTCCGCTCCATGAGTGAGAAGAAGCTCAATAAGTTGCACATCTTTGTTCCGAGCACCTTCGTGTAGCAAAGTACCGCCAGTCTGCGCTGTAGTGCGGTCGGTGACTAGATCCAGGCTGTTGACGTCCAAGATGCCTTCTGCGCGAGGTTCCTCCAACAGTTTCTCCAGCTCGTCATATTGCTTTTTCGTAAGCAGAGCTTGGATTTCGCGGGTCTTTTCGTCAATGAAGAGAGACCGGGCCAACTGGAGTTGCTGGAAAATCTCTGGTGTACGGGCGAGATCGAGAGCAGTTTGACCCCGATAGTTGACGACGGCGTCGTTGACGGAGGATCGACTAAGTAAATCCCGGACCAAAGAGGTGCGTCCAAGCTGGGCAGCAAGATGAAGCGGGGTATTGCCCTCACGATCCCGAGCGTTGATGTCCAAGCCCTCACTTGAAGACAGCACAAATTCCACCACCTGGGGCTCTGCACACTGCAGAGCCAGGTGGAGAATGGTAGTTCCATACAGATTGTTCGCCACTTGTGCGTCCCCGGATTCCTTGATAGCCTTGGAAATGGCATTCGTATCACCACTGCGCAGGATCTCGAATAAGCGGAAGGTCCGCACTGACTGGTCGAGAGACATGCTGCCCGACTCCGGCTGAGGTGATGAAGCCTCCTTATCATCCATTGTGTCTCTGCCCTGGGAGCCCTGGTTGGCAGCGACTTGCTCGAGGGAGTGCTCGGGAACTGGAGGATGATTTGGGTCCTGAGTTTGCTTGCGACGACTACGGCTGAAGCTGCGAGTGTGCGTCATCGAGGGGTTATTCGTCGAGGCGGAAACGACCGCGGAGTTGTCGTCCTCCTTGTCTTCGCCTTTGGATTTATCACGATGGAGCAAGGAAAGCGCTAGCGCACTCCGAGAGCGCTTGTGTCTAAAAGAGAGAGGCATATTAGTCACATGTAAATGGACTCGAAGCCATTCCCAAGTCGGATGGTCTTGTCCATCAGGACGGAGCCACCAGTCAACTCGTCCTAACGGAGGGCGTGCTGTCATCGCCGACCGCCAGGGCTCGCGAACCATGGGTCCATGCGGTGCGGGAACAACGTACCCTTCAGGTCTGTCGGACATCATTCTCGGGATGCTATTGCAAATGCATGAATGTGCGAGTTTCTAAGGGAAAGCGCAATGGCCGCTTGGCTTGGGAGGAGGGGAGGGGGCAAAGAGACGCCGATTACTCCGCCTTGGCAGTGGCTGACTGTTTACTCCGCCCAATTCGTGTAAACGGGACTCTAATCTAGATGATATACAGTTGCTATAATACATGGGTTATCTCCAGGTCTAGCGAGTCTCCCCACTAACCAGAATGACAACACTTCCCAGTTGTCGCTTCAGGTCCTCCTTGTCAACGTCGTGGGTATCCTCCACTTCACCCCACATGTCCGTCTGCCACTTCACCTCCAGACTCGAAGCTTCGGCCGCGTCTTCAAGACCAAACTTCTTAGTCTGGTGGCTTTGGAGGTGACGGAAGTTTTCGCTCCATTCAGTCACCAAGCGCACTGCAACAAGGAGACTTTTGGAGGCCAGAATGCCTCGCTCCAGACCGGCCAGATCATAAGGAGCCAGCTCCGACACCCAGGTCCGGATGCTATCCTTGGTGGCCTGCGGCTGCGAGACGGGCAGGATGCTCTCGGTGTCGAGAATGGGCACGATCTCAAGACCGGGCCAAACCTTCATAGACAGGAAGCTCATGATGTCCTGAGCAACCTTCATCTGGATTTCTCTTAGGCTCTCGGTCTTACCTTCGCCATCCACGCGCTCCAGCGGACGACTTGTCCGTGCGGGTTCCCAACAAAGCAGAGTGTCGGTGTCCAAATAGCGCATGGCAGTCGTGACGATCTGGTCACGGGTAGTGGTAACGCCCTCTGCATCCTCCCGAACAATATCGGCGGCACGCGCCGCGAGGGAAGTCAAGGGAATCAAATGACTCTTCAACGCCTGTTGAGCAGAGGTCATCACTTCCCATTCCAGGGCGACCGCATGCGCCAGGTGAGGCTTTGTGTGAGGGATGGTGAGGATTTCCTTAGTGGGTGTTCTGACGGGTCGCTTATCAAGAAGGACCTGGTACTCGCCTACAGTAGACCAATTATTAATATTCAGTAAAAGGCTTTGTGAACGGCCAGCTTGCAAACCTACCCTGCTTTCCTTGGACGTGGACATCCTTCCAAAACCGCTTCTTTAGTGACACAGTGGCCCTTGAAGGTTCAGACTGCGTTGAGCTGGTCGATATCGAACTCGCATCTTTCATCTGCTCGGTACTCTGCTGGAAATCCGGCGACGGCGCGGGAGCTTTGGGCGGGGGACCATGGGCAGTAACGGGATGAGCGACTGCGGCCCTCCAGGGGGACGAGTGAATGCGGCGGCACAAGGGTGCATTGTGTCGTACGAGAGAAAGAAGCTGCGAGGGCAACGCAGCTCGAGAAAAGCCCGCCATATCTCCAGCTCAGGGTCGCGATTGAAGTTGATAGTCGCGGAGGATGCGGAACTTTTCGAAGTCTCGGCCCGATCGCCACTCACGCGCCACAGGATCGCTGGCCCGCGCGTTCGCTTACCCGGTAACACCTTCAGCTGCAATGCTGATTGCCAATCGCTTTACGAATGGTTTTGAATTTGACCGGTAATAAGCCATATTCTTTAGAATTCAGAGTGTAGGGATCCGACTACTGCACTACTGCATCAGGGTTGACGCTGTGCCCAGTACATGTACGATGACACCAACTCCATCTGGAGCTGAGTTTCTAAGTGTTTCCCAAACGGTGATTCATGAGAGGATCATCCAAACGCGCATTTGAGTTGATTGGATATTATCAACAGCCTTCGAGAGAAAGAAAAAAAGAAAGAAAGACAAAGATAGCCGATAATTACCCTCCATCTTGCATCTAGAGCCCAGAGAACCGAACAAAGCATCAAAAAGCTAGCACCAGAAGAGGAAACCGAGCCAGATGAATAGCACATCGATATGCAAAGCGCGAAAAGATCAGGAGTAAACCGACGAAAACCGCCCATGCTTTTTGTAATTTACACAAGAGAAAAGAAGATGAAAGAACTTTCACAGCTCGAGGTTGGCCACCCAGTTTTGAAAAAAACAAATCATGTGCAGAGAAGAGCAAGAAAAGAAAAAAGAAGATATGAGGTGCTGGTACTGCCGTTGTGACGACACGCATCAGTTCTGTCGAGATTCTCAGGGTCTGTCACGGGAAACGAGGTCTTCCTGGTGGTTGAGATACTGCCAAGTTGATTCTGTCGGACTTTCCCCGAGGCAGGCCATGGCATGGCGGCATGAATTGCAAAGTCAAGCCATGGGCCAAAAAAAAAAAAAAAAAAAAAAAACCAAATAAGGATTCGAATCAAGCGCTGGACGCATCTAGAAGTGTGATCGAAACACAAGGTAACACTTCAGGTCGGAGATGGGTTGATAAATAGGGTTCGTCACGGCATTTCATCGTAAAAGGGAGCAAGAAGGCTGGGTTATCATCAGCACTACTTCTTGAGTCCAAACTCCTCAATTTTCCGGCCGAGTCTGTTGGCCAGTGGTCTGTGATCCCCGCCTTTTGCAGAGCACATGCCAATATCTGCAAAAGTCGAGGAGCGGTCTCCGGAAATTCGTCTCACAAGTAGCTTTTCTACTTGGTCAGGTAGCTGGGGTAGTAAGGCTGTTTTATGCGATCGGCATCGGTGCGTTTCTTCATACGCTCCGCATCATAATCATCTGCGCCATCGCGGCTGCCCCAAGTTGTCTGGAAGCAAAAAGGGTCAGCTGGGGAAAGGTCCAAGAGGAGCAAATGCATATCAATGTGAAATGGGTATCGGAAACCACATCAGGCAAATCACAGCGACGCGTCAGAAAAATGGCTCGGGCGGGAAGTACAGTGGATAGGATGCAGGAAGGAGGAGTCGTGATCAAAGCGTCGTGATACTAGCGTGTCATAGGGGGGAGGAGGGGCGAGGCCGACGCTTGGGCAGCCCACATCCGGCCAGACCAGTGAAAATTGTGCGAAAGGTGGAAAATGGTGAAATGATAAAAAAAAAAAAAAAAAAAAAAAATACGATACAACTTACCACATTCAGTGTCATCACGGCGTACATCTTGATTGCCCCGTGGAAATAGCCGAAAAGAATCGACACAGGCATTAAGAAAACGTCAACCGGATAGCGAATGTAGTGACCTAGTAACTTGATCCACTTGCTGCTGAAAATCCACAGATACAGCGAGGTCATAGCTCGATCGTGCAGGACATCACCCCACGGAACGGTCGCTTTGTGGCACAGCCAAACCAGCAGCAGGTCGCCCAACAGGGCGGGAGGCGACAAAGTAGTCAAGTGTACGGCATAAGCGCTCCAGGGCTGACGACTAGAAGCCAGACGGAAAAAATATGGGTTAGCTGCGGCTGAAAAACGAGGCAACTTCTGTGCATATTGCAGCGCTCTTCACTTCCCGACCCGGAAATCACCCACAAAGTCTCAGGTCACACTAGGACGTCCCTTTCGGGCCCTGCTTGCTCCAGGCGAGCCAGCCGGACGAGACCGGATATTTGGACTCTCGTCATGCGCGGGGAGGACGGCTAGTCGGCCTGGTAGACTCGGAGGGGCCAAGTGGACCGATCGGGGGGGAAACGAGGGTGGCTCAATATGAGAAAAGGGGAGGGTTTCACTTACTACCAGATGTGCTTCTCGTGGAACATACTAGTGAGATTACTCCGCCAGTTACTTCGAGACCAGCGTGCGCATTGCTTCAGGAATCGGGGATTATCCTCCAGAGTGGTGAGCACCTCCGCCTCGGGGTGGTACTGCATGTAAGTTTCCCAGCCATGCGAGACCATCCAGCGAGTGATGAAATTGTCGTCGTCTGCGTTGAGCTGGTACTTTCCCCACCACCATTCCTCGTTGGTGAAGGCGTAAGTGAAGCCCTCGTCCTGGAGAATCTTGGTCCGATAGGCCACTGTGCGTCCAGACATGCATGGCAGGCCGCCGTCCAGATTGGTCGTAGCCCCGCAGTCAAAGTTGCGTCGCTCGAGATAGAGAGCGCCCAGATAGCCCCAGATGCGCTGTGAGAGGGTTGGCGCGACAGCGCGGCGCAATCGTTGGCAGGTCACCACGCCTCCATACCGATCGTCCTTTTCAAACGGGGCCAAGATCCATGGCAGGACAGTAGAAGGCCAGCTGACATCATCGTCGGCGAGAAGCGTAATGGCAGTTCGAACTTCGGGAATTGCTCTGGTCATCTGGCGGCGCTTGTTGGGATGCGTGACCGTGAACAGACGAATTCTCGATTTGGACGCCGGCATCAGATTCAACATCCTTTCGGCCCTCTTCCGATTGGCCTCAATAGTCACCAAAAGAATCTCGTAAGGTTGGTTCTCTAGAATAGAACGAATCGTCTCCACCAATTCCTCGCCACATCCCTCAAGCGTGGGAATGATTACCGTGACATCTTGACTGGTCAGCTTCGGATTTTCCGGGGGTGTTATCGGCCGGAACGACCAGAAGGAGATCAAGTTCACGACGAGGCGGAAGTAGCGATAGCAGCTGCTCGGGAGTTAGCGGGGTGAGGGGGGTCAATCGCATCACCGAGCGGGTGAACTGACAATAGCGCGACGAAGGCTCGCAGGAAAGGAAATGCCATTTTCTGGGGTTCTGAATGCCCGGCCTCGGGAGAATTCCAATTCAATCTATACTTGAACACACAAGACGTGAGCAAGGGTCTCCCGTGTTTGATTCAAGACACAAACCTCCTTGAGCTAGAAGGGTGTTGACACTGGAATCAGCGATGCTGGCGCTGATAATGGGCTGGTAGTAAAGAGCGAGGAAGCAAAACGAATGTCGGGGAAGACACAGCTTCCTCAACCAGCCCAGGATAAAAAAGGGAAGAAGGGGAAGGAAATAAAAGGGAGGAGAGAATAGGTACTTGGAGGGAGTGGAAGGTAGATTAATTTGTAGGGAGAGCACATGCCTACGATGGCAATCCTGATACTAATTCGCGCGAACAATTGCTCGTAAAGAAAAAAAAAATAATAATAATAATAATAATATGGAAAAAATCCAAAATAAAAGTACCAAGCTAAGAAACAATAAAAAAAGAAAATACTCAAAGTGCCCCAGTCTCCGTGATCGTTTTGAGGGTGCTGCAGGTGTAGTTTTGCCTCGTGCGTCAGAGACCCTGGATCTAGATGGAGGCATTTGGGAGTGGAGAAGGATTGGCGGCGGCCCATGCAGGCGCCGTGACATGGAGTGGACTTGGGTAAGGTACACGCTGTTCCGTAAGATACGTAAAATTACGGAGAGGTTCATGCTCTTGACTGCTCTTGGTGCTTTGGGTCTTTGCTCCGAAACGAGGTTTTCGATCATGCGCCATTCCACGGCCAAAACTTACCCTACCGTGGGCGCGAACACAACATGCCGTCTCTCCGTCCCGATGTATAGACAATGCGGCCCTCCATTGCGATCCATGGATGCCAAAGAAGAACAAAAATAAACTGGAAAATGAAAAATCAAAATCAAAGATCAGGCGATCCGCTGGGTCCCGTAGCGCGTGTCCATTCTTCGCCGTTTGGAACCGTAGAGCCGTCCATCTAACATTCTCCAACCCTGATAGGTTGATACCACGCGTGACTTGACGAAATTCCCATTCTCTCAGGCAACCATCTTCAGATCATTGGCCTTGATGGGTCGTTGTATTTGTCGCAGGTACACTACTTCGATCGACTCGAGTCACTTTAGCCTCGCCGTGGCATGCAGAGCGGCAGAAAGGTGGAATCGAATGACAATAGACAATTTGGGGCTAGCGAGAACATATCCGATCCTGCACGCGAGATTCCTCCATTGTCGTCTAACTCCCGACCCCCCTTCCCTTGTCCGTACGGTTGCTCTCGGATGGAGCCACTGCTCCTTCATTGGTGCCCAGCCTATGGCCGGGATACCTTTTTATGTAGCTGCACGATTGGCTGGTGATCGGCATGGATTGTTGATTTGATTTACCCGGTCACTCAAGCGTTGGGTTCAAGCCGAAAATTCAACCTCACCACTTTCTATCGATTATTCTAATACCCGGTATAAACGTGCGTACGCAGGGTTAGTGGAAAGGGGGGTTAAAAAACAAAAACAAAAAAGAGACGAGAAGGGAATCTACTATCTCGCTAGAAGTGATTTGTGGAAGAAATCAAATCATCGGCAAACCCAGACCATCGTGGACACATGCCTAGCGCCGTAGTGGGCTCGCTGTTGGCTAGCGCCATGGTCAATTCCCCTCGCCGGACCTTTTTCAGCCCCAGGTCGCCAATCAGTGAATATCGATCGCCCGTGATTCGCACGCCTTGTGGTACAGGATGGGTTCCTTAAATTTAACGTGCAGCGAGGGAAATCAAACCGCGCCGCGGCCAAGTCCCACTCAGTCGGAGAGGGTTAGAGCAACCGGGGCACGACGCTTAAAAGGACCGTGCTGGATAGGGAATCCTAGCGGCGATCGCCACACGGGCGACCACCAATGTGAACCAAAGGTTGTTTTCGGGGCCCCTTGGTGCGTTTCGTAGCTTGGGTGGGGCCCGCAAAGCGAACACGACAGGGAATAGGAAATCCGGCAGGACTCCGCCTGAAGTGGAAAGGAATGAAGATTGACGAACTTACCTAAGTAGGCGATGAAAGGGAAAAGTATACATTGGCCCATACAGTTCGAGCTCAAACTTTGGAAATGGTCAGAGAAGGCAAATCGAATCAGCATGCGGCTATCTTCGCATATTTGCCCACAACCGGTTTGAAGGCGGCCCAGTTGGGTGGCGCGACAGCCTTTCGGCGCGGACTATTGAATTGTGTCGGCCCGTAAGAGAGCTGCTTCTGAGATGCTAGCTTGCCCATGCTGACGAGAAAACCTTGGTTCAGCGAAAGTATGAAGTGGCAGGTACAATACGGCTGATGCAATCTGCTCCCTCTAAACATCGAAGACATTCTCGACAACACCAAACATGTCGAACCGCAGGAAACTAGCGGGCATAGCGTCCCTGTAATGATTTATGGAGGGGCTACCAGCAGACTACTAGACTCCTTCCTTTCTGGCTCACAACCGCCTCGCGCCGTCTTTGGCGTCTAATTGTAGGGGGAGCTCGTGCTGACATCGGAATCCGCCAGGCCCAGCGGGGCCCGTTCAATCTGCAGCCGGCCTAAAGTGGAAGATCAATTATCTCCAAGGTCGATCGGCTGAAAGTATGTCACAGAGATCAGACATCTGCACAGCCCGAACACGACAAGGTGCCAAGTCGCCTGAAACTTCCACCGCAGTCTACGCAATCTGGTATCTTTGTCGTCCTTTGCAGGTCGCTAAGACGCCTGCACAGGCCAGTTACATTAAGTGGTGACCCCTCCTGGTAATTCTTATGTACAGTACGAAGCATCTCGAAAGGTACATATGCAACGTGCATATCCCGGGGTGGAGAGGTTGCCCGTTCCCTAGTTGGCCACTTTGCGGCTTCTGCAGTTCGATCCTCGGCCGGATCGAACGACCAAGGCTGACAGGGAATGGGTCAAAGGCCGATTCGCCCATAGACCATCACATCCTGGAGTGAAACAGACGCGTATCTCGGCTGCACGGACTCCCCGACCCAGTCTCTGCCCAGAAAAACTCCACACTGATAGCTCCGAGCCCACCCCAAATCCCGGGAGCGACCGGCTCCATGCTGGGCCTTAGCAAGGACACTCGACCGGGGCAGAAAAAGGGGAGGCTGGATGAGACCGTGGAAAAGGTGGGAAGGCGGAAAGTTGCAACGCTAAGGGGCAACAGACAGCCATTGCACACAATATTCCACCTTCATCGCCCGTCGACAGGACACGGGGAGGGCCCGGATGCGAGCGATGACATGCATAGGTCGATCAGTCTCCCCCTCTTGTCCCATTGTTTGACCCTACTATATGGACATTTTGGCGCCGACGAACCGATTAGCCACCGTCAGCCGTCAGCATACCTTTTCCAACGAATCGCATGACCAAAGCCTCGCAGCACGTCCATTTGCAAACGCCCCTCTCTCGAAACTCATTTCTCTCCTGTTTCCCGTTCTGGATAAGAGGGCGGCTGGAGTTACAAGAACAGGAACGCCATTTAGATCGTCTGGTGGAGCTAGTACTGTAGTAGTATATTACAAGCGCGAGCGTAACGGTGGATCAAGCGAGAAGACTTGAACCGTGCTCGTTCTGATGCCCCATTAGTTTCCAAAGTGGCATGTCTGTTTGACTTCGCAACTCCACCCCTCCCGGGTCCACCAGTCCACAATCCCATGGTCGACGTGGTCAGTGTCCATGTCAGCATAACTTCCATTTCCACGATGGTCAAGATCTTGTGGCAACGGCCAGCCTCCACCTGCAACAGCTGCAGGGGCCCCCCATCCGCGCGCACTGTCCCGGGTGAGATCCCATCCGTTCTCCGGCGGCTCAGGAGTCATTCCGTGTGCAGACCGGCCTTGATGCGACCTTGGCCCCCCGTCTTTTGGCTAGTAACCCCCGCGGGTCCCAGTATTCTCTTTCCCTAGCTGCAGCACGGCTGCAATTTACTGCAACCATCTCAGGATAGTCTCGGGTTAATCACCGACTTCGGTCCCCACCAGCGTCCTCACTAAGGCTAACTCCTCCCGGTAATGAAGATACAGGATGATCCACTCTCTTCGGTTTAGCTAAATTCCACTCGAAGGCGTCCTTCTCCACATGTCAGCGACCTCGTTGTGGACACGATTCTTTATACTAACGAGAAGAGAGCACCCGGTGATCGTATTGCGCAACCTGTATCTCCTCGGAGTAAAAGCGACAGATATAAATGGCTGGATATGTGTCGTAATTCTGAATCACGCTTGTCGTTTCGTGTATTGCCATGTGAACTTGTGGGCAGACTAGATTTGAGAATACTTCAATTGCCTTCGTTGACCAACCTCGACCTTTCCAATTGAATCTCATGCATCTACAAACAGAGTCATCGAAAGAACAAAGAATACGCCCTTGTACTCGACGCGACCAGATACCGTTTCTGTCAGTGCGCGTTTCATGCATCCGATATGCGGTCATGGCGCGTCCCGGATTGACCCAGCTCCATGCTCAGGCCGCTTATCCGATACAATGGAACGCAAAGCATGAGGCTGCTTTGAGGAATGCGGATCTACTAGCACAGGTGTAGTCGACCGTAGAAACCGTTGCACTTGCCTTCGCTACCAAATTTTTGACGACGCAAAACTAGTCAATGATCCCTCGTATTGACAAGGCTACACAAGCCAAATCTCGCGATGACCATCGCGGACGTCCACGAGAGGCTCTTGCACGAGGCAAGACGATCCTACCTGCGTCCGTGACGTCAATATTCCTTTCAGCTGTTCATGCAGCTTAATGAATGGGGCGTCCAGTCTGGGGAGGGCGAATAGAATGCCCCTGCTCATCGCTCAAAGCAACAACTGTATTGCATGACGGAGCTGCAACCGCTTCTTCCCCCCGAGCCGCTAATGCGCGCCTCTACCAGGTCAAGTCTTGGAAGGTGTGCGGCCGATGACTTTCTAGAACCATGCACGATGAAGATGCCCGCATGTGCGCATGTTGGCCCTCGGCAGGTCGTCCGAATAGGCCCCTTCGCAAATGTACCCTTGTAAGCTATATCCCGACTCCGATATAGTACCATCTCGTAGTCGGGTCTAGGTCGGGCCATTGACACTATCTTGGTGCACCCAACCCTTAATGAAGAGGCCCGTCCGGCGTAGAGTATGGATATCACATTGAACATATCATCTCGACATTAAAAGGCAGTTTAAGCAATGCCTGTCACATAAAGCCAATCTCAGCCCTACAGCCTTTTCGCGGTCCCTTACTGGACTTGGCAGGGATGCATCGATTAGGATCTATCAGTCGGACTTCCATAGCCAAGCTGCAGGGTCGAAGTATGCCTCGAAATCGACGCCACCAAACAGCCCGATGGCCCCATACAAGTCAAAGTCCCCCTCCAATCCCTCTATACTTCCGGCTTCCTCATCCGTCTCCTCGTGCAGGTCCCACCCTCCTGCTCGCCGACCGTTGCGGGTGAAAAATACCTCTACTTTACACTTCTTCCGGTCCTCAAACAGCGCATCCGCCATAGCAAGCGGGTCCTCTGGAAGCGTGAACACCATTCCTATCCCAACAGTCTCTCCCACGTTGATTGGGCTCGTAAAATCACGACCACCCCATGAGTCATTCACAAAGCGGCATCCGTCGTCAGAGAAAACGCCGAAGCTACCTCTCTCCCAGCCAGGTGACCGCCAGGAAGGATATGGCCCCGCCACGAAACCGATAGAAAAGCCGCTGGAGTCGGAGCCCGACCCGGGGCCTGCACGAAGGCCGAGGAGCTTCATCTCAAAGTAAATCATCTTGCGCTTTTCTCTGATAAAAGGGGAATCCTCAGCAGCGAAGTAAAGAGGCAAATGGCTCACGACCAAGCAGTCTCCATTCCGATCGACCGTGCGTCCTTGCCACAGACCACGGCCCGACAAAGAAAGCGTGCCAATGAACTCTCTTTGCAGCACGGGTCGGATGTCATGCTCACAAACAGAGGCATACACAGTTGGCGAGGGCCTCTCCGGACGCCAGAGCGGCGTGTTGTCGCAGAAGTCGTGAGCACGTTGTGCGTCGTCTTCCGATGCATTCCCTGTGCCAGAGCAATAATAGCCCGAGATGGGGGGCGGAGGGAAGGTCGATGTATCTGGAACCGTCTCCTGCCAGTTGTGATACGGAGGGGGGCCTTCCTGCTGTCTGTCCGGAAAGCGCGCAGATGACTGCGAGGCCTCATAGCTCGGGGGCGGAGGTTCAACCATAGTGACTAGGTAGGTGTTGGTTCTGAGTGCAAGTTAGAATGAGAATCGTATAAGGTTGTCGTGTCCGCGTTCAAATCCACGGTGCCAAGCGGGGCTGTGCCGAGTGAGTTCCGTGGATTTGCATTGTCTTCGTCCTTCTGGGGTTTGTCCATAGTTTTGATGCCTTGAATGTTTAGAACCTGACATTTGACCTTCGGCAATTGATCTTACACTTGAAATAGACATTTTAGCTCGTCCTCAGCCTTTCTTTTCTCGCATGCCAGCAGATTGTTGTGAATGGAGTGGATTTTGAATCTGGCCAAAAGCCTGCTAAAGGTTCCGGCGGTGGGCTCGATCATGCATTTCGAAAAGGAGCGAAGAAAGTGATATCGGACGCGATTTCTACATATTTGGATGCGAGCTAAAGAATCGGAGGAGTCACAGAGGGAAAAGCGGGCTAAGAATAGTTGGGCTGCAGGTCTCAGTTGTGCAGAGTCCAAACGTAAAATGCAAAATGCACCGTGGCGATTTTTGAACTTGTTCAATCCCTCTCATTCATCCTGTCTCTGTTTTCTCTTTTGTGTTCTCTTCATGTTTCCCACCTATGGCTGATCCGACCCACCAACGTCGATCCTCCATCTCAGAGCAAATCCAGCGAATCTTTACGGTCGATCGCTCAGATGTATGTTTCACTCCATGCTGTCAGCGCCCATACTGACGGCCCAGAAACGTCGAAGAACCCACGACTATGAATTCTCTGATGCGCTCGCTCAACTGAAAAATGAGCATAAGAAGTCACAGGCGTTCAGTCAGACACTCGGGCAACTGAGCCTGGATGACACTAGACCTAGCTCAGTTACTTATTCTCAAAACTCTGGACTGCCGTCTACGGGCACTTCTCAATCAACCCCTCCGTTTCAACCTGTGATGACCGTGGAAACCATATCATCGCAGACTTGCGGCGTTCAAAACCCAACTTCGCAAGAGATTCTCACTTCTCCAGCAAGGGAAACTGTTCGTCAAGAAAGACGCGCTACCAAGAGACTCGAAGCGGAAAGGATAGAGCTTCAAAAACGCTATCAGAGACTAGAAGAAGCTCAGGCCCGACGAGACCAGGGTATTTGCGAACGATCCTCCAACCGCTTGACCAAGAAGCAGCCGCTGGATAGCACAGCAATTCGGTCACCTAGTACCGATAGAGAAGGAAAACGAGGAAGGTCTTCAAGCGTCTTTTCTGGAATCTTCTCGAGACCAAGACGATCTTCTCGATCGCGTTCTAAAGATTCCGAGTCGCGTCGTCAATCAAGTGAAAACCCACCTACATTACCATTGGCACTTCCAGAACGTTTTGGTACCGCTGTATCGAGAGAGTTGGCTACTCGCCATGGAACTACTCTGGTTCCATCTCATCAACTTGAAGGCACGGCTCGTATCCCCCACTCTCTTCATCAGGCTCCCAAATCCGACGACCTAAGGGAAAATTGGAGAATGGCCGAAGCCTGGCAGAGAAATAATGGAGCTCATGACTTTGACAATACTAGAGGTTCCGTCCACAAGCCAGAGCTGAATGGTCTGCCCGCAACTGACAGCCTCGTCCGTGAAGCAAACCCTTCGACCGATCTTGACCGCGAATTATTTACTGCGACTCTGCGACATGATGGCAAGTCCATTGGGACCCGGTCTTTTTCTGCTTCTAACCCGCATGCCCGTACATCAGCGCGTCCTACTGGTGTCTCGGCAAAAGACCGGGAGCATCGTAAGATCTACTCCAAGGCTCCTGATGCCATGTTCACCAGGATCACTACGGCACGCCAGCTCCATGATCTCGCGCCATCGGGACACATCCAACGCTCGTATAAGACATTTGGGGCCTCCGTTTCAATGCCGGCAATCACGAAAAACAAACATCACAAGAAGGACGGAGCACCTGCTGGCTTGCAAGCAAACTCAAGCTCTTTCAAGTCCTCGCCCCTCTCGTCGAACCCATTCACATCTAATGACCCTGAGTCAAAGGAGAACAGTGGGATCGTAAGAGGCTCGATTGCTCAGAGTCCAGACCCATCTATCATTCCATTGCCATTGCGGATCCACGCATCACAACAGCATGATGCGCCAAGAGGTCGAAAGCCAGCTTCTGAGCCTACATCAGCAAATGCACTGAGCCATTCTAGAGATAGCCGTCGACAGTCACTTCAAGAGCCGGCATCGTCAACTTTGCACAGCTGCCAACAGGATAATTGGCGCCCGAGCCAGTCAACAGCATTTTCTGGTACGATCCCAGCAGAAGTCCCTAGTGAAGCCAAGCGAACTCGCAATGATGGGCCCCCTCTTCCGATCAAGCATGCAGGCAGGACTGCTTCTCTCGGTCACAGCCCTCCACCGTGGTCAAACTCCGAGAGCCAGAAAGGACCGGACGTCGCAGCAGATGCACCGACCACCATATCCGAGCTCAGTGTACCGGACCAATTCGACTCTGAAGATGCTCCTGCAACCAAATACGGCCTGAGATGCAAAAATCCATCACTCAACCGGACACCATCGCAAAGCTCGTCACAAGCAAGCTATGATACAGCCGATGAAGAAGTACTTGAAGTTACTAAAGATCTTGTCAAGGAGGATAGAGCCAAGGCCCAACAGAATGAAACACCTAATGAAGATGTACCAATGGTGCAGAGGCCGCTTTCCAGTGAAACGATCTTACAGAACGAAATCCCTCGGGCAATTTCATCCATCGTGGTTCAGGAGGTATCTGAGCAAAGGATGAAGGCAGCAGCAGAACAATCTATTACCAAAGTGTTTGTCATTTGCTGCCATTGCAAGTACTGGCACGACATGCCATCGGTGGTATACGCCAGACTCGTTGGCTCTGAAGGACAATCCTCTGGGTCAGCCCCGTCACGGACGTTATCTCACCGGAACTCAGGCGGTCGTAAAGTCTCTCTGAGACATTCGCTTCTGTCTTCAAGTCAATCTAACTCCCGACAAGTGTTAGCTGTCGACGGAAAGCATCAGAACAAAAATAAGCAGTCAAGTCGCGAGACCCAGACAGCAACTGGGAGTGCCTTGCCACCTCCCTCATGCTGTTGGTGTGGACATAATATGAAGAAGATCTGCTGCCAGGGATGGACCACACTCATTCAGATGGGCGAGAGACATCACTAAGCAAAGTGTACGAGTTGAAGGAAGTAATCATAAGGATACTCAGAGCAAAGGCTCCCCTTTCTCATTCTCTCTCTGTTTATCCTGCTGTATTCTATTCCAGGCTTCTGACATTGGTCAGGGAGGTCATTCTTGACGACGTGTTCGTGGTTTTCCTTCTACTTTGTAATTGCGAGCTAGAACACTCACGGGTGAGATTATAATATAGACGCGATAAAGCTTGGGAAGCTGGGACGAATCTCATCAGTCCCTTCTCCTGATTCATCGTTACTGTCCCACTTTTCAAGCAGCGCGAAACGGGTTTCATCCACGTCGGGATCGATATTGTCATGATTTACAATGCCCTCTGAGCTTACTTTCAGTCAAGCACAGCTTCATCTTTGTCTGTCCCAGCCGTGATATTCATCGAACTTCTCTTCAGTGTCTTTCTCTTCAGTGCCGCTGTCCTCTGGTACAAAGTCGGTTAGCTCCACTCACTTTGCTTCTTCGGCCTTAGAGTGGCACCTCCGGGACCGTTGAGAGAGCACATCGCAGGGTCCTTAGCAACAGACCTTCATGGAAGACGTCGAGTTAAGAAATTTGAGCCTATCTGAGCTTAGTCGACCATGGCACTTCTCGGCTCTACCTGCCTATTTAAATCCAGTGCCCATTAAAGAGACGCCGAGATCAGTCTCTTGTATCCTTGCACCGCCTCTTCCAGTTCGCCAACCGTGATGGCCTCGTTATCTGCATGAGCAACATGAATACTTCCAGGTCCATACAAATAGCGCTGAATCTTCTGAGAGTTCTGGTCGTGAATGTGTAGCGAGGCAGCATCGGTTCCGTAGTTGACAGTAATCACATCAAATCCATCCACATCGGCATCGAAATACTGAGGTCCAGTGCCAGTCGGTGGATCCCCAAAGTCCAGATCGATCTTTTGGTCGCCTCCGCACACCCTACTCACTGCTTTGCGTACGATTTCCCTGATATCCCTCGGGCTGCCTTCCGCAATCCGAACCGAAATAGTCGCTTCAGCATATGCGGGAATCACATTGGCTGCAACGCCACCAGAGACTTGACCAATATTGAGAGTGGACTGACCCAGCCGCTCACTTCGAGGAAGACCACCATCTTGGGGTAATATATCGGGCAGCGAGTCAAGGTGAGACAGAACAGGAAGCATGGCGGAAATTGCACTTTCTCCTAGCCTGGGGTAACCCGAATGTGCCGCTTTTCCTCGTGAGACAAGCGTAAACTTCATAGACCCTTTGTGTCCCGCAACAAGACTCAATTCTGTCGGTTCACCGAATATGATCGAGCGATATGTCGGGGGTTCCAGATTTAGGTCGGAGTTTGAGAAGTGTTTCATGCCGACGCCGTCCCTTTCTTCGCCAACATCAAACAGTAGTCCAATGGAGGCATCTGAGTTGTCTCTGAGTGTATCCAGAACCGCAAAAACAATGGCAGCTACGCTCGCTTTGGCATCGACCGTCCCACGGCCAGCAATGACCAAATTTTGTCGGTCAAACGACGAACCATCGCTCCGAGGCGAATGCAGAGAGTACGGGATGAACGGGGGAACAGTATCGATGTGGCTAGTCAACAGCACCTCGGGATACCTATTCTCCCCAGCATAGGCATACACGTTGAATCTTTCCTTTTGTTCTTTGGTCTCGGAAGACACGATTTGTTTCTCGACCGTCAAGTTCTGTGCGTCAAGAAACTCTAAGACGAAGTCTCCCACATCTTTCTCATCCTCCGTGACCGATGCTATCTCCACTATGTCTCTGTGGAACGAGAGGAGAGGCGAGGAAGTAATGATCTCATCCAGTCCCGGCTCCGACCCAGCCTCGAGAAGTAGGGCGGCTTGCAGTGGTTGTTGGTCCGAGGCGAGCACCGATCTTGCCACGGTCGCGAAGCCAAGAAGGTAATCCGATTTCATAGCTTTACACACGGAGTGTACCGAGTAGTCCAGTACTAATGGCGGTTGCACAGTCTTCAATGTTTGCGTCGAGGTCAAATGCGAGGAGATGAGGGGAAACCTCGATAACAGATTCCCCGCAATGGCAGCTTCACGCACGGGGGAGTCTCAATTGCTATTTCCCCAACAATCGAGCGGCGCTTATGCATCTCTATCGCCTATGATCTTAATAGCTTAGTTCTTGGGCCTAAAGTTGACGACCTGCATCTGACGTTGGGCTTTGTTACCTACAATCCCACACCCCTCTGCTGCCCAAGCACAAGTAAGAAAGGTCTCTCGATATGTCTCACATTATTGTTGCTGCTCCCGCTCAATACATTGGCCTAAGTGAGCAATTACACGTCCCCACGGCAGTTGGTTTTAGTGCAATGGCGAGAGAGCACGCACTTTTTGAGCGATATATAAGGGTACCCTTTGACATGAGCAACTCTGAAATTCGCTACTGAGGACCGACAAGGGTCACCTTCTTTTATCGCCATTGATTTTGAGTCTCCCGAGATTAAGTGTTGTATATAGTTCCCTTTTGTTAGGATGGGGACCACATGTGATGACTAATCACTAAGCGAATGGCTTCCCGCCTCAACTGGATTTTCCATCTTCTCCATCTTCCTCCCATCTCATCCAAGCTTTCAACTCATGATGGCAAGAATCTAATGATGCATTCTGGGCCATACGCTGCATGCCATGCACGTATACTCTGCTTACACTGACTACACGCAGGACCGATTATACGACTTCGTAGTCATCCCATCCCCATCCCCAAAAACATCCACGCCGCAACTCCTCAATCCAGCTGTCCCAGTCCTCATGGACGATTCACGGACCCTTCATTGGACAGTCACCACAGCGCCACGTCTTGTGGCCGTGACCGACTGGAGCTGGATTGCGAGTCGAGAGAACCTCGTCAGAGGGGATAATCGGCTCATCTTGCTTCGAGTTGCTAGAGCAAGAAAAAGGGCCTTCATAGTTCATGTTACACTTGCTCGTTTCTTCTTCGGAAGAATTCGTATCTTACTACGAGAGCATGACTCCTTGCGCACCTACATTCCCACATTTCAAGCATACAACCCCTATATTCCGCAGCAAATGTGCCATTATAAAACATTCAATCGTCCTCCCGTGTATTTCCCATCTATGGTAGATCAGAGCCTGCTCTTCGCCTTTTCATTCCCCACCACGTTCACAACGACCTTACCCCAAGTCTCACGACCACCTAGCGCTTGCAAGGCCTTGGGAACACTGTCTAGGCCCACGAAGCTCTCATCCTTGAACGCAGTACCGCGGAACTTGCCCTGCGCCACGAGGTCGAAGATGCCCTGCCAGACAGTGCCAACTGTGGGAGTCTCGAACTTGGCATATTGACCCCAATGCAAGCCCACGATACTCACATTCTTCAACAACACACGGTTCAACGCGACCTTCTCAATCTTACCAGCCGCGAACCCAATCACCAGCAAACGGGCATTCCACGCAACACACTTCAAGCTAGCATCAATCATGCCCACGGGGTCGTAGACAATATCGACTCCGGCCTTACCATTTCCCGTCCGGTTCGCCGCACACAGCTTCTTCACCTCCTCCGGCCAACTCTTATTCGTGTAATCAATCACATAGTCGGCGCCAAATTCCTTCGCGATCTCACGTTTGCGCTCCGTTCCAGCCGTAGCAATCACCACCGCGCCCTTGGCCTTGGCGATCTGCACCGCAGCCAACCCAACACCACCGGCGGCCGCATGAACGAGCACCCAGTCACCCGCCTGAACCCCGGCGCGGGTAACCAGCCCACCATAGGAAGTAGGCGCGGTCACGAATAACCCTGCTGCATCCTCAAAGCTCCACCCCTGAGGAACCGGGAGGAGCGTGTGCTCTGGCGCAAGCACGTGAGTCGCATAGGCACCCTGAGTCGCGCCGAACACCCGATCGCCCACCTTGAAACGAGGGTTTTTCAAGGCAGTTGGCACGGCCGCAACGGTTCCAGCGAACTCCGCACCGCCGATCCACGGGAGAGGGGGTTGGTGTTGGTACTTGCCTTGGATCTGCAAGATGTCGAAGAAGTTGGTCCCGGCCGAGTGAATCTCGATTAGGTATTTGTCCCCGGCGGGAGTTGGTGTCGGGACTTCGACCACCTTGAGATCCAGGGGTCCCTTTACTTCTGGTGTGAGCCCATTTTCATTTGGAGATACGCAGATGCAGATCGGAGACTCGGATTTAACGGGTCAGAAAGGACGTACCTTGACATATTCGCTAATTTGGACAGCGCGCATGATGGAAAAATGGTGTACGATCGGGAGAATCCTGTTCGAATAATGAAAGGACAGGCTTCAATGGATTCAATGGTACAGGGCAGAGAGTGGCAAGATGGAGTTGGAGACCGATGGTAGTTTTGGGGGAGCTGGAGCTTTTTCCCCGCGTCGGGAGCCGAGGTTCAATGTCGGTAAAGCACAGACTTGGCAACGGCGCAGATCATCTAATGTCAATGGATTGGATTATTCGACATAGTAAAAAAAAAAAAAAAAAAAAAAAAAAATGGAACAGAGCGTTTGTTCAGTAAGTACGTAATTTCCACAACGTATAAGATATGAGACATAAGATATGAGACATGAAGTATTGAGGTATGAGGTATCAAAAGGCCGAAAGCCGCAAACGCCGTATCACCAGAATAAAACCAGAAGAATTAACCAAGAACCAAGAAAGAATGAATCACAAATCAAACCGAGTGTGATTCGCCGCGCAACACCGAGTATGTAATACACTCAAAGCTCACAAATCTATCAAGTACAGACCGCCGCCCATGTTCCACGGGGCCAACAACAAGAACAGGGTATAATGGTATCAAGTATAGGTATCAGGTATAGGTATAGGTATAGTATCGGTATCAGGTACCAGGTATCAATGAGCCACGCATCAATTAGTAGCCAACTCCAGGGGGCTTCTGGGCCATCGGATCCTGGCCCATGTATGGCATCAGAGGTGCACACATCGCTGCGTGCGGCCCAGCCGGCTGGGACGAAGGCAGGGGTACCATAGTGGGAGGGTGACCATGGGATGGCACGCTCTTCCTCTCGTGCTCGGGTCTTCCGTGGTAGTCGTATTGGAGAGAGACATTCCGCTTCCAGGGCTTGGAGTCGTAGCCCGGGTAAGCATGCGTCTCATGATAATGAGCAAACTCGTGAGGGTAACCCCCGTGAGAAGCGACCATGGGCATATGGTCCCGGTAGACAGGTGCAGCCGAGTGAAGAACACCGGATGGCGGAGTGATGGGCTCAAAGGGCATGTGATACCAATGGCCCGGGTGGAGGGCAGGGTTGAGATTCATGTCGACGGAGACGGAGCGAGGCGGCCACTGGGCCAAGGCCGGTGTAGTCGACGAACCAGGGCTAGGAAAACAGGAATCAGGAGAAAGAGGGTATGCCGCGTAGGTCGGTGTCACAGCAGCAGAAGTCCTGGCCAAGAGACCCTCAGGCCCAGGCGACGTGTGACCGGCCTGCTCAAAGGAAGCTGTGTTTGGGCTGTGGTCGGAGAATGAGTGAAGGTGTCGGTCAGAAACGAGAACGTGCTCGCCTGGTAGAGTGGGCGTCAACTGCTGAGTCAAAGGAAGATTCCATTTCTGGTCCACAGAGTGCACATCGGATGATGCATACGCGGAGTGCGTAGACCAGTCTGAACGGGAGACAGATCTCGGCTTGGAAGCGGGAGACTTTTGGCTGCGAGAAGAGACAGATGAAACACTCTTGACCTCCCGCTCAGACTCATCGCCCGAGGTTGATCCTTGGGGTTTCTTGCGAGTCTGGCGAGAAGGCTTGGTGACACGCCATTTCTTTAAGCGGCTTCGCAGTTGAGTCTCACTGAATTGGGTTAGAGAAGGAGAATGCTGCCAGATGGCGAGTGATCCATCTCACCTGGGATTAAAGTCCTCCGAACGAATCTGTTTGATGACTTGCTTGAGGGGCCATTCCTCTTCCATGTACAATTTGGCAATTAGGGCTTTCTTCTTCTCCCAGACATCCGAGGAGATGGAAGTCTTCATTCTGAGTGCGTGAGGGCGGGGGTGAAAGGCAAGTCGACAAAGAGTCCACGATACTAAAACAGAACCAACAGGGGGGGAAGGGGAGATGGAGGCGGTTAAGTAGACATCCACCAGGAAAAGTGGACACCGAGGGTCCGGGGAGGCGCGAGATAGACTCAACGAGTCTGGAACTAACCCAGAAATCAAACAACTAATCTCCTACCTGGGTCTGTCACTAAACGCTCTGTGCTTTTGCCTCCCCGTGGCCTGGTCGATCATTTTCGGGATGGGCCATGACGATGCTTGACGTGGTCCGTGGATCGTCGAGGATCCTGTGGATCATTGACATCTCTCTCGGGCCAGCACTGGCTCCCTATCCCCCGTTGGTCCCTTGGCGCATGGGCGTTCGTGGGAACCAAGCTCTAAAAATCCCAAAGGCCTAGAGAAAGACAGAAAATGGACGGATCATTCAATATGACACCTGCTCCCGGGCATGCTGTTGCTGCCCAAAGCTGACCGACGTGGGAAATGGATCTATCCAACTTCTCCAGGTGCCCCTGTCCAGGATGCCTTTCGTACTTCGTGCCCTTCACCGGAAAACCCCCCTCTTTCTCTAGGAGACAATGGCACCAATACAGGTCGGACCAACCCTACGAACGTGGATAGTGCCTTCCGGTCATGCGATGGACCAGATTCTGTCGACCTGGCTAGCCCTGTGGATTCCTAGCTCCGCTTCAGATAAGCCACTAAGCCACCAGTGTCTCTCCTCACGCCTTTGCTTTCCCCCAGGCCGAACGGTCTCCACCGTAAGTTTGAATCCAAGAGCCGATCCTCGGGTTTCCTCACCGGACAACTACCCAAAAGAGAACTATCAGAGCCGTTGGGCGTTTCAAACCTTCATCCAGCGAGGAATCTCCAACATGTGCAGAACACCGCATTTTCGGTAATGGAGATATGTCCGCTTATGGCCTCCTAAACTTCCTACACCCGTGAAACAGGGATTCTCTTGAGTTCCCCTCCCTCGCCGCTGGACCGTGGATGCATCAGGCCCCTGGAAATCCCTCTCCTGACCTCGATCTGGCTTGGTCTCCCACATCGCGGAGACCCGGTCCATTTTTCCCCTTCTGGGTCCGCGGAAAGTCGCCCTGGACCGAATGGCCCTAGGATGTTCTTGGTAAGGTCTATCGGGCTAGTCGGAAGCCTACCCCCTCCAGTTGACGCCAATAGTGACGAGATGTGTGGAGAAGCAGTTCGTGGTTGCGCCAATCGATCAGGTCGTGGATCACCCAAAGATCTTCCCGGGTCCTCAATAGTGGATGTTGAAGATCTCCACTGACCCCAAATGCCCAGTGAGCTTAGAGCCTCTCGAGTCTGTACACCTCCAAAAAAGCAAATACCCCCAAAGCTCGGACCCGTCGCCACTCTAGGGGCCTTTTTCCACCGCCAATCACCGGAGTTGTGGTGAGCAAGACTGCAGATGTCACACTATGCAGGATTGTCCAGTTCCGGGCCTTTTTTGCTCTTTCCATCTCTGCAATGCAGACGGCAGAATTAGGGTTGCCTGGTCTCCAAGGCGCTGGGATGGCTTTATTCTTGGGTCCCGAGCAAAAGGGTGGAATGCTACGTCCACTTTCCACTGTCCCACTCCGATTCCCCGCCGAAAGCGCCCGAAACCCTAGGTTCCTTTCTTTGTCCAAAGTTAATCCAGGCCCGACACCGCAGCGCCTCTTTTCCGCCGCCTGGAGCCACGAGGGGGCGAGATCGGCGAACCGAGGATGGGCCGGATTCCAGGGCAAGGGTCATCTCGGCGCCGAAGCGTGAGATCCACGATCAGCGATCTCAGACACATGGCGGCTTCGGCCGCGGAGATGGGCGTTGAGACAACTCCCCATCAAGACCCAACTTAGACTTTCTCTTAGACTGAGTTCGACTCTTAATCCTTGCCCTTCCCCTCCTCCTAGATGGAGTGTCGTCAGTCCATCCTTAATTTTACCTCTTGATCGCGCCATCTCGCTTCCGTAGACCCTACTTGGATTCAGTGAAACCAGAGCAATTAGGCCGGCCGGTGATAAATGAGGGATCTGCGGATCTCCGTGGATCATCTTATAGCGCAGTTTCCACTCCGACTGGCCCCGGACGACTCTCCCGATGGGGAATATCCTTTGCTGCACGGTCAATCCCCCAGTCACATCACGCGCGGACTGCAGTGGGGAAATTCAAATCCATGCAGGTTTGTAGCACACGCCGTCGCCCGTCTACTGTAGCGATAGTGTTCCTCTGAACGCGGGGAATCGGTCCTCTGCGCTAAATTGACTGCAGAATGTGAACCATGGATGCAAGCTTCTAGCAACCGGGTTTGAAGACTCTTACTCCAAATGTCTCCGACTCGAACCCCTCCTCCCCTAGACCTCTCGAGCCTTTGGGATCCCCATCGTTTTCGCTCTCACTGGGCCCACTTCTGCTGACTTGTGGGCTTCAGCATGGCCCAATCAGCCTCTCAGCACTGCGCCTTTCCTTCTCGGTTTTTCCGAGCATGGATGGACAAAGGAAGATCGACCGAGTCCCGAGAAGATCTACCGGTATCCTTATCCGATCATGTGGTTAGCTTACATCCGTACTTCGTATTCAGGGCTTAAAATCATCTTTCAGGTTTGGTCTATAGAGTTTCACGACTCAAATATTATGTCCATCGAACCTAGACAATCCCCATGGGAGCTGTTCACCCCCATCCAACTCCAAACCATCCTAGAAAAATTTACAACTCCCGGTCTGCGCGCAAAACAATTGGTAAAAGAAAAATGATCAAGAAACAAAAGCAAGGAAATTTAGCGCACCTCGACTCGAGGCTCTAGCGCGGAACCTTCTTGGCCTCGCGAGCGCTTCTCGCTCCAACTGGGTCGACAATGCCAGCAGAAAGTCTAATGATGATGATGATCAGGGTCCCAACAAAGTCCAGACTACTTGACTCATGTTGGTGGAGGGAGAAGAAAACGTGATCCACAAGATCACCAAAGCAGTATATTCTCCGTGGTTTAAATTAAGCGACCATTTGTCAACTCTCGTCCCTCCCGAAAATAAGTTGGAACTCATTCGATCGCAAGTCGTTTCGGAATAGTACGATCCACTAACCCCTTAGTGTACCAGAGGAAGCATGCGTGACCAATCCCAGGGGAAAGGATAGGGATCTCTGCGCTAACTCCTAGCTCGAGTGGCGTGGATCGGTGGAGACTCAGGAAAAGATGATTGTAGTTTGACGCATTATACACTAACGCAAAAAGGAAGTAATAAAAAAACAACACAGCACAAGACGCTAATATTTCCCACCCACGTAGTATACAAGATGAGCCCTCAGACCTCTTCGATGTCTCTCGCACGCTCCTCTTTCCTTCTACCCCTTCCACCCCACTTTGTTCGAGACTATTGCAAGAAGAACCAGAGAATGGCTGTCCCCACATACCACATGGTCAGGGGGCCAAAGAGACCACGAGGGTCACAGCAAAGGGCAAGAGGTAATCTCGATTGTTCGAAAGGGCGTGAAAAGTCTACCTGATTTGGTAGTTGAGGCCGGACATGCAGCTGGGAAGAAGAAACGAAAATAGCATTATGAAACGAGGCCAGTGGAGCTCAGATGGAAGAGGGAAGATCCCTTCCAAAACAGCGCCCCCCCCCCCCCCCCCCAAATCCTCAGAGATGCAACGGTTAAATGTCGGAGAGACGGATGGGCTGTAAATGGGATTAACGGCGCCGTTTGAGACGATGCTCCTTGCCCTTCTTGGACTTCTTCTTGCTTTTGTCGGCAGGTAGCACTAGGGGCTCATCTCGCATGTTCCACTCCATGAAACGCAACAGGTAGTCATCGATATGAGAAGGCACGGGCTCATTGAGCAGCGTAGCATCTTCAGCAGTAGGGAGTGGGGTCCCAACAAGCGCAGGCGTTCCATGGGAAGCAGAGCGATCCTCGAAATCACCGTCATCGGCGTGCTCCAGCTCTTTCTGAGCATTTTTCGCCGCGTCGATATCTTCCTTGTCCTCAACTTGCTCAAAGGCGCGAGTCCCACCCGCCACACGGTTGCCTAGAACGCGATCCATAGCTGCACTGGCCTCGTCGTGGCCGTCTCGTTCGTCTTCGATGACCGCCTGATTGTCCAACTTGGTAAAATAGTCCGTGGTGAACTCACCCTCCTGGATGATCACGTCATCCAACATGCGTTTCTGATTGGCTTTCCGGAGAATGTTGGACTCGATGGTATACTCAGAGACGAAGCGGTAGATGTGGACGTCGCGGGTTTGCCCGATACGATGGCAGCGATCTTGGCACTGTTTGTCCATGGCTGGGTTCCAGTCCAAGTCGTAAAAGATGACGGTGTCGGCGCCCGTGAGGTTGATACCCAGTCCGCCGGATCTGCTCGACAGGATGAAAGCAAGGATGCGAGGGTCGCTGTTGAACCGCTCGGTGAGCATTTGTCGCGACTCAACTTTTGTAGTTCCGTCAAGTCGTAGGTAGCGGTGGCCGTGGATATTGAGGAACTGTTCCAAGATGTCGAGCATCTTGGTCATCTGCGTGAAGATCAGGGCGCGATGACCACCCGCTTTGAGGTCCCGTAACAGCTTGTCCAAACGCTGGAGTTTTCCACAGTCGTATTGAAGTAGCCTCTTATCTGGGAACGCGATTGACAAGCGCATGCGCGCTTCATGGAAGGGATCATAGGGTTGCTCCTTCGAAGTGTTGGTCAGGAGTCGGGTCTCCACAGGTGTCAAGGCAGCCTCCGTCACGCCTGAAGCAACGGCAGCGGGAGTGACACAAGCAAAATGCTGCACGTAGCCATCCATGTCACGGGATCGCTCCTCGACCGTCAAGATCATCGACGCGAGAACCGACGATCGACTCGATAGCCAGTCTGCCATGTTACGTTTCCTCAGAGGAGCGTTGGCAAGAGCGTGTTCCTTGGTACCGGCTCTCAAAAATTCGATCAAGCTGCTACCGTATATAGGACGGCGACCGTGGCGCTTGGACTCGAAGTAAAGACATCGTTCCAGCTCGGCCATTCTTCTTTTCCGGGCAGAATTCTCCAGAGACTCGAGGATGTTTTCCATGCTAGATCCATCAAATTCCATCTTCCAGTTTGTTCGCTGGTATTGGCGCTCACGGAGAGCCTTGAAAGGTCCAAAGGCCATGAGGCGGATACCGTCGTCGGCAAGTCGTCGGGAAATGTCCTCCCTGGACACAGGCGCTAGATTGAGGAAATCCAGGTCAACCTTGGTGAGAGGGTGATCGAACAGCAGCCGACGTCGGACAAGGCTCTCCTTGACTTTATAATCGAGAGCCACAGACCGGGGCATTGCGAAGGAGGTGGAGATCGGCCTCGTTTCGAAGAGATCGGGGTGGTTGCAGACCTTCCGGAGCTGCATGAGACAGTGGATGATAGAGAGGAAGTTGCCAGAGGCCAGAGTCTCCTTGGTCTGGGCCATCGACATGAAGCCATCGTATAGGAAGCGCTGACGCTTGGAAAGCCGACAGTAAACGACATGCTCATACTTGCCGGGCATCTGTTTCTCGACATCGGCCTTCAACCGACGGAGAAGGTAGGGACGGAGAACAGTGTGAAGCTTGGTGACCACCTGCTTGGCCTCTTCATCCATTGTCTCTCTTCCATGCTCCAGGATCTGCTCCACTGGTCGCCGGAACCACTCGGAAAAGTCCTTCAAATCAGCAAATCCTTCGACTCCAGTGCCAGGACCATCTGAGGGCATCAAGAAGAACAGCAGAGACCACAATTCGGTCAAGTTGTTCTGAAGCGGTGTACCCGTCAGAAGCAACCTGGCCCGGGTCTTGAAAGTGAGAAGAGCTTGCCATCTCTGCGAGCGGAAGTTCTTGATATTATGCGCCTCGTCGAGAATCATGTAATGCCAGTCTTTCCTCTTGAGGGACTGCTGATCCTGAAGAACAAGCTGGTAAGAAGTGATGAGCACGTTCCAGGCATTGTCATCGGTCCAGCCCTTTCTTTTCAGCTTTCGCTCCTCTTGATTACCGTAATAAGTCATGATCTTGAATCCCGGGCACCATTTCTTAAATTCCATTTCCCAATTGAGCATGACACTGGTGGGAACAACCACCAGATGGGGCCCCCACACACCATGCTCAACAGCAAGATGTGCGAGCAAAGCAATGGTTTGAATGGTTTTACCAAGTCCCATCTCGTCTGCCAGGATGCCGTTGATGTGGTTATTATAGAGGCCCGCCAACCAATCCAATCCATAATGCTGATACTCACGTAGGGTACCACGAAGGAGATGTGGGATTGGAGTATTCAAACCAGGGGCAGGGGAATGACTGGTCTGCAGTGCCTTTTCGATTGGGGCTTCATATGAGGAGACGGATTCGGGTTCGGACGGTTTGGTGGCGAACGTCCCGGGAGATGCTTCGCTGGATACTTCTCCTGGCCGGAGATCATGTTCAGGCTCGGCATCAAGAGCCTCGGACTGCTCAACTTCCTCAATCGGCTCAGTGGCTTCAGGCGCAGCAGGCTCGACAGACGCTTCCTCCATGGGGGTCTCGGCCATTGAGGTATCGACAACAGATGCATCTTCCGTGGCGGCAGGGGTGCCTTCAGAGGCTTCGACAACTTCGACCGGAGTACCGTCGGTTGAGATTCCATCGTTGGGTGCAAGCCCATTAGGAACAAGAGAGACCTCATCGGGATCCTCGGCGCCATTCGCCTCGGCATCTGGGGCGGAACTAACTTCTGTATCCTTTTCGATCTCGAAGGCTTCCTGTTCATCTTCTTCTTCATCATCTTCTTCTTCAGGAATTGCAGTGTCTTTGGACGAGAAGAAGCCGAGCAAGCCAGGCCCGCCAACCTCTTCTCCTTCTTCTTCCTCCTCCGATTCCTCATCCTCGCTCGACCCTTCATCACTGTCACCCATATCATCATCCATGTCGGTAGATTCATCGCTATCATCCATCAACACGGAATCAACATCGTCTAATTGAGCATCCCCAGATACCACATGTGAGTCGTTTTCATCTGGCGCAGCTTCACTTGCATTGGGATCGGTGGTTGCTGAAGTCACAGACACCTGGTCTAAATCTTCCACCGGAAGATTGGCGTACTTCAATCGAAGCTCCTCTGCGGTCAAAGAAGCATCAGCGTCGACATTGGCCTCGTCGTCAGATTCGGCTTCAGAGTCAGACATGTTACTCTCGTCATCTTCTGATGAATCCAAATCAGAGTCCATGTCTCCTTCGTCATCACTTGTAGCAAGAGCATCGCTGGGAACCTCGCCTAGGATCTCAGATCGGCGTTTCTCGAAAAGCGCCGTGGACTTTTTGATCGCCCGATCAAGAGCCTGCTGGTCCTGCACCTTACGCTCTTCTTCCCAGCGAGCCAAGCGGACACGGTCAATCTCGGCCCGCGCCAAATCAAACATCTTCTGAAGGTCCTTGGCCAACTGCTTGCGCTTTCCACGGACCTCCTCTTGCTGCTCGCGAAGAATGTCCTCTGGGTTCTTATGGCGTTTCCGATAGGCATCAGCACACCATTGCGCGAACAGCTTAGCCGTCTGCCGATGACGCTTGTGCTCCTTCTCCAGCAGTTTTTGGAAGTATAATGCGTGGTTCACCAGGTGATCCTGGTGCGAGAACTGAGGTGGCGGTTCTTCCTGCTGGTCTGTAATATACGCCGAGCAGACTTCCTCGCTCAACGGACCACCAGGCTCAACCGCATTCAAGACTTGACGTCGCCGCTGAGCTTCCTCCAGTGCCTCCTCCGATGACAGCAGGTTCGGTGCATCCTCGCGATCCACCCATTCTCTGAAAGACTCGTATTTCTTGCCGCTTAAATGTCCTGGGTGCCGAATTGGAAGAATTGGTTTCTTCACTTTGATCCGAATCCGCGGGACAACCTGCGACTCCACATCCTCAACAGTTGTATCAATATCATCCAAGCCGCCAGCAGCCTTCGGAGAAGTATTCGGGAGGGATGTGCGATCGCGAAGCTGGCGTGGACTGGTACCGTTCAGACTGGGGCGAGGGCGATGTGAGGTGCCGATGCTCCGAGATGCCGCTCGCGGGTGTGTTGATTTGGGCGCGGGTGACTGCGAGACCTTTGGTTGTCTACTGGCGACACTCTTGGCGGAATTGGTTCGGGGTGACCCATTAACAGCTGCTTTGCCACCAAACTTACCATTGACCTCGGCACGCGACTGCGTCACAGTCAGTGGTGAAGATGTGGCGGGCTTCGCGCCACGGGCGCTTTTGGTCGCGTATGATTGTTGCGCAGCGCGTGTGTGTCGCTTGTCCGATTGGGGCTGCATTTCCAGAGGAAGCGTATTCTGTCGCCCAGATCGGCGCCGGCCCTCGACCATGAATGAGGTTGGTCCCTCTACTCCAGGTTTCTTCCATGGCGGAGAAGGCGCTCGGGGAGTGGCACGGCGCGACGGAGTAGTGTCAGCAATCCTTCGCTTCTTCGACGGCGGACCGTCTAATTCGTGAGTAGCTTCCTCGTCATCCCGCACGTCTGTCTGTTCATCGGTTCGCTCGTCTTTCGGCACGGAAGGGATCGACTCGTTGGGGCCAGAATCGGCGGGTTTTTGCAATATCGAAACTTCAGAACCTGGAGAAGCAGGAGCCGGCGTTATGCGTTCATCTTCGGGTGATGGGCCGTTGGGGCTGCCGTTTTGCATGACTTAAGCCGCAGACGACAGGGGCCTTCTGAGCAGCTGACCCCAGTTATCGCAACGATGGCGCGGTCGAAGTAGGTGATTTGGGCATCAACGGGTAGATATAATTGATTCAGGTTGCCACCAAAGATTTGGCATGCTTATCGGCAAGGTGGCGGGGATGGGGACGAAAAAACGAGCTAGATGGGGTAATGCGTGATGATGGTTTTTTCTCGTCGGGGCGACCTTAGACATTGTAAGCGCGCCGCGCCTTGATGCCTGTTGATGCCTCAGGCTTCCGTGCCGCAAACCTCCGTTTCCATCATCGAAACCCTGGCACATCATCTCGGTCCCTACCATCCACTCTCCCTTGATACCTCCGGTCTTTTGGCAGAGCTGTCAGTACTGCATTGGATCTCGGTCGATCCATTCTTGATATTTTCATTGTTACTGACCCCGAATTGCAGATGCTGTCTCAACGGATCTTGGCCCGGCGCCTGCCCCAGGTTGCTGCCCGCCACGCTATTGCCCCCGCGCGCTACCTTCTCCCGCGTCGCGGCCCTCCGTGCTTCTGAAGTCGAAGACCCTCTCCAGGTACGGTGTCTATCTGGCCTACGTGCAGTCCCCTTGATGCTGCAATGACGGCATGCTAACTCTGTGTGGGACAGAATGGCAACTACCAGAACCCTCCCCGCGTGAAGCGTGCTTTCAGAGATCCCTACGGCGGCTGGTGGGATGCGCAAGAGAAGCGTAACTTTGGCGAGCCGGTTCATGAGGACAATGAAATTCTCGGTGTTTTCAGTCCCGAGGAATATACTCATGTCTCTGCCCGCAAGGGCCTCTTCCAATTGGGAGCCTTTGTCGTTACCTTCCTGGGCCTTTGCGGCGTCGTCAGCATGTTCTACCCGGACAAGCCCAGCGTTCCTAAGACCTACGTTGATGGTCTGGAGAAGGAGCTCGGAGGAGCCAACGCCCTGCCGGTGCGTTCATGATATATCCCCGCTGGTAACCAGATGTTAGACCAGGAGCTAACTCTTCTTGACTAGGCTCGCAAGTCCGGTGAGGACAAGTGGTGATTCACATCTGCGTTTCTTTTTGTTGTGTGTAAATACCAGTACGAATTATTTCTTATTTGCGGCGTCCCTTGAAGATCTGATGGTCGATTGGTCAAGAAAGTGTTTCTGGCTTCTCGACACATGCTAAATTAGTCCAAGAAAGAAATCCGACCACTATCCAAATCAGTTCCATTCCATCTGACACCATATCACTCGTTGGAGACGGCTGGCAGAAGACACATTTGGCTACCGCGGCAGCACGAGGCACCAATGCAAGATTCGTAGAGGGAGGGCTAAGGAGGCTCCAATTCAAGGATCCCACGCCTCAGCTCGTCCACCTTCCCAGCCGTTCAGCCCGTTTTTAATATCTTTCGTAAGGACTCGACTCATAGTATGATGCACCCTTGCATGGTGAACACGGCGTCAGTACAAGGGAGAGGACAGGGTTACCCTAGGGGTGTGAATAGTCTCAATCTCAGTCAAATTGAGTCAAATGCCGATTCGTATTGGTTCAGTGGGCATTGTTTATGGTGCGGGCGCCTACGTCAGTCAGTTGGTTCGGGAGCTTTTTTGGTGTTTCAACTCTTCCCCCTCCTTTCTTCACCAGTAAACATTCGAAACATTTGGCTCCCCTCCTGCTCCTTAAGCTCTGCCAAAGCTGTTTCCCAGTTTTCTGGAACAACCCCGGTCGGTCTCCCACTACGGTGGTCTGCCTCGAGCTTCATCCATGGTCCCGCATTCTTGCTGTACCCTCCGATACCACGCAGCCATCCCATCACCCCATGTCGACAGCATCCACTCAGTCCCGGGGGGTCAACCGACGGATCAACAGTATTCAAAATGAAGAGCGCCATTCGCGCAACTCATCTGTCTCCCGGCGCCGCCCCCTCAACGCGAACGTCGCCTGTAGCCACGCCCTCCGCGTTGCCTACCTCTCCTACCTTCTACACCCCCGTTCGCGTCGCATTCAAAATGCGCCAGCCGCGCCGGCACGGCCGAAACGGGCGTCTACATCGATTCATGACTTGATGAGTGACTTTTCGCTAGTCAGGGACTCCAAGAGCACGAGGATTCCGCATGGGTTTCTGTCCGAGCTGGAGAAGCGCTTGACAGGTGTCTTGATGGGCAAAGAGAAGAGAAAGGAATACCAAGACCATTTAGTGGTGCGCACATTCGCTGTCTTCCTAAATGTCTTGAAAGAAGACTCATTTCGCAAGCGCATGGAGAAAGACCGGCGCGCTGAAGATCTGGTTCTTATCTTCTACTCGAACGCAATCAAGGAGCTTAGCAAGGGTAAGGAACATGAAGACGACAGTTGGAAGCTCATGGTAGACCGGCACGTCGCTCTTTTTGTGCGACTCCTTGCGCTAATATTGAAGAGTAATGACTGGGCAAAAGACCGTCCCGAGCTGGCGAACCGAATGTCCGTACTGGAAAACAAACTTCTGTCGCAAGACCAAGATTTGATGGAGGGGAATGGCACGACTTCAACAACCGAGGTGGTGGCACCGCTGAGCTATGATGTCAAAGATATGCCTCTTGTGCAGCACGTGGTCAAGGTCTTTGGGATGACACTAGCTCAGGCTCAATCCGAAATTGATAAAAACAAATCAGTCTGGACTGAGAAAGCAGCGCTGCAGGATCTCAAAACCTACCAAGCTCATCTCAACCTTCAGACCCGCAAGACTCTGTCAAGGGACGACTTTGAGACAGACGATGCGTACGAAGCCTGGAAGAAAAGCGAAGGGCCTGATCTCTCCCAGATGATGCTTGCGATTGTACAATCTAATCCAGAGCTTGCAAAGAGCACGCCAGGAGCGCTCCCTCAATTCAACCCAACTTCTCACGAAGATGACTTGTCAAGAACATCTTCTGGTCGCGCAGACAGAACGTCCTATGTGATTGACACGCCTGTCGATCTCAGCTCTCTTTCGTTAGGCGGAGCCGAGAGTGACTCGGATGAATCGGACACGTACACCTTCATTCCGTCAGATCCTCGATCTATTTACAGATATATATTGTCCCAAACCTTGGCCCATGACTTGCGCGATCGGGAAATTGAAGCCACTCAGGCGACATCCGACGCACCATCGATGAAGCTGCTTTCCAAGCAATCTTCAGAAATGCTGAATGAGATATGTCTCCGCTGGCGGATTCCCAACTTCTCCCGCATAGTGCTTTTCCTCGACGTCATTCAGTCCAAATTTGTCGATAACGAGATTGACCTTAATACGCTGGATTCGGCATTTACCTTTGTGAAGGAGTCTCCATCCAGTGAGAGCAGATCTAAGCGAGCCAGTTTTGTAGCCTCGTCCGTCTTTGATAGACGGAAATGGACCGTGCATGATCTTCAAATGATGCAACAGCTTCTTTCTAAGATCCATGAAGCGCTTTTGCGGGAACTTTACGATGTGATGATGGACTGCTTTGAGGCAAAGCCCCGACCTATCGGGCCTGTTATGTATGTTCTTGAGAATCATGTCCAGATGGACCCAAGCTATACAGAAGATCCGGAGGATATCAATCGGTTCTGCTCATACGTGCAGGATGGCCTCGCTCAGAAGGCGACTGAAAAGTACCAGAGTCTTCTTAGTCAATTCGTGCCCGTGGAAACGGAATCTTGGAAGGTGGACAATGTTATCCAGCTGGGTGATGCTATCTCAAAACTTGCGTTGAAGATTCAAAAGCGGTACAGAAACAATCCCGAGATCATGGGGTAAGTTGTTGCAATTCTTCTGATATATGACCAGAACTGACATTGCAGTAGCGTTAATCCCTATACAACGCTTTGTTCAAATGTCCTACCTATGTTTGCCGAAGATGCAAATGAAATGGTCATCAGGATCATTGAACAGGCCAAATCTGTGGGTGAAGAAATCGACATCGAGGATGGCTTCGATCTTTACCGAAAGCTTGCTGCGATTAGGACTCTTTTTGTGAAAACGATCCCCGAGTATGAATTATAGAGTCCACCTGTCATTCTCAACGATGAACTAATTGGACTTAGGACTCCTTTCCCATTCCACGTCGAGAGCCTGCTGGAGGAATTCGTCTGGCGATGGCTCCGTCTGACGGATCAAAGTGTCATGGAATGGGTCAACCAAGCTATCAGACAGGATTCCTTCAATGTCCGAGCAGATGAATCAACCGACATTGTTCCAGAAGACAATCGGCACAGTGTGTCCGTGATCGATATCTTCCGATCATTCAACCAGGTTGTTGAAAATCTCGTGAATCTCGAGTGGGACGATGATCTTCAGTATGCGAAATTCATGACGGCTCTTTCAAACTCGATCGGGAAAGGCGTGGGGAAGTACTGTGAAACCTTGGAGCAGATGTTTGCCCGGGAAATGGACCGTCTTACACCGGAGCAAGAGGCAGCACTGAACCAAACCACGCAAGAGAAGCTTATGCAATTCGCCAAAGACACATGGACGAACAAGGAAAAAATCGAACCCTTCCAGTTCTCCTCGGAGGTATGTATTGACTCTGAAACTGGGCGTGTGCATTACTGATTAAGAGACAGTCTTTGGTCAAGCTGAACAACATCGAGTATGCTCTTTCGCAATTAGATAGACTCGAAAGTGAGATCAATGTGGATGGATGTGCGGATGTCATTGCGAAGAACACTCCTCCACAACTGAAGAAAGTTCGAAAGTCAACCACCTATGTCTTCACAATCAAGGTTGTGGAGGCAGAAGACCTGAAAGCATGCGACATGAATGGTGGCAGTGATCCGTATGTCGTTTTGACCGACGAATATCAAAAGCGGATTGCAAAGACTCGTATCATTTACAACAATCTCAACCCACGGTGGGAAGACGCAGTGGACATCACAACACAAGGCCCACTCAATATCATCGCTACGATCTGGGACTGGGATGCAGTTGGCGATCATGACTACGTCGGTCGAACTTCCATCAAACTTGATCCAGTCCACTTCAGTGACTTCTTACCTAGAGAGTACTGGCTTGATCTGGACACACAAGGACGACTTCTTCTGCGTGTCAGTATGGAAGGCGAGCGTGATGATATCCAGTTCTATTTCGGCAAGGCTTTCCGTACACTGAAGCGAACCGAGAGAGATATGACTCGGAGGATCACTGAGAAGGTGAGTCCCTGTTCCTCTCGCTCTCACGTCATTCTTGACTAATTCTTCGTTCTAGCTTTCTGCATATATCAGCCATTGTCTGTCACGTCGAACTCTCAAATCCTTGCTCTCTCGTGGACTCAGCATGTCGAGCGTCTCAAACTTTCTAAACAGGAACCGAGGGCAACCACAGGCACCTACAGGCCCCAAACAGGAAGACATTGAGAACGCGCTGGATCCACTGTTCAACTATTTCAATGACAACTTTGCCATCATGAACAAGACCCTTACCGGCGAAGCTATGAGGATGGTGATGGCGCGTTTATGGAAAGAAGTGCTCGCTACGATTGAGGGCCTGCTAGTTCCCCCTCTTTCAGACAAGCCGTCGCACCAAAAGCCCCTGACGATGCAAGAAGTGGATATTGTTTCACGCTGGCTCGTGTTACTTCTGAACTTCTTCCACGCCATTGATGACGAAACGGGTGAAGCCGGAGGTGTTCCCATTGACATTCTGAAATCCACCAAGTACCACGAGATTCAGACCTTGAATTTCTTCTATTTTGAGCCCACGGATAACCTTATCCGTACCTCTGAGCGAATGGCTTCGGCGACTGTCAGTCACCAAGCAGCCAATCGCAATCGCATCTCCGCACCCGCCCATCTAGGCGCCACGGGGACCAGTCACGGCGGCCTCGGGGTCCCTGCGACCCGACGCGCCAAGAGCATTATGGTCTCGCGCAACCTAGGAACCATGAAGAAGGCAAAGGAGGAGAAGCGCAGAGAACAGCAAGCCCAGCCCAACGACGACATGATCCTGCGCATTCTGCGCATGCGACCCGAAGCAGCGGGGTATCTGCGAGATCGCAGTCGTCAAAAGGAGAGACTGGCAGCAGCTGCTGCAGCAGATGCCATTGTCAAGCAGAGTCTGATGGCCGGTGCAGGAAGCCGGATGAGTGGAATGATTCCCCGGCGATGATTCGATCTCTTTTGTTGCATACTGCCTTTTTTTTTTCCAGCGATTGAAGGTTCTGATGCCGTGCATTTGTCTCGTAATATCCCTGCACTTTTATACGACTGGATCAGCATTTCATCGTTATAGTATTGATTAGGATGTATGATATCGGGGGCTGTATCTTGACATGTTGTATACTCCACAATCTCCATTCTCCAATTATCATGAAAGACATGGTCCTTTGCCTTGGGCAAGCTGCAGAGCTGAGTCACCGGGAAACCGATAAGGTATAGATGTCGACATCGGATGCTCGTACCTTTCAACTTCCTACTTGCTGTACTCGTGGGTTTTTATCTTTGATTTACAGTGTCCGCGTAATCCTGACTTGGGGTGTCGGAGGCACTTTTTCCAATCTTATCCCAACAAACTTCACTCTTTCTCCCCTTCTATCTCTCTCTCTCTTTCCGATTCAACTCACTTCCAAAAATGCATATCAACATCAATCTCGTCAATCAATCATCAGAAACACTTCTCCCACCTTCGGGAGCAGTCTGCCACGATCCAGTCACAGGGAAAGCTCTCGCGCCCGAACCAGAGCCCCAAACTAAACGACACCTGTACTTCGCCTACGGATCCAACCTGTCACCTTCACAAATGAAACAGCGGTGTATTATTAACCCAGCTGTCTCCGGCAAACCTGTGGCGATTGCCATCCTGCCCAAATGGCGCTGGCTGATCTGTGAAGCGGGGTACGCCAATGTCCTCCCACCGCCTGAGATGCGCGTGGGGCCTCAAGACAGCGACATTGCGAACAAGATCCCTGCCTCGGGGGAAATTGACGCAGTGTACGGGGTTCTTTACGAAATGGACGCAGGAGATGAGTTCATTCTAGACGGTTATGAAGGTGTAGACCACCAAGCGGACGACGCCGAAGGGACTAAAGTACCGATTGACGTCCGGCCGAAGGAGCAAGGAGAGGGTGACTACAACAAGTGGTATCTCCCAGCGGAGATAGTGGAGTGGATTGGAGGCGACGATCATCCGTTGAAGATGGAGAATGGAGCACTAGTTCCCACGCTTGTGTATGTGGATGAGGAGCGGGTGATCCTCGCACCACCCAAGGCCGAGTATATTCCTCGAATGAATCGGGCTATTCGGGAATGTGAGGCGCTTGGGGTTCCAAGGGATTGGCTTGAGGAAGTTTTGAGGAAATTCATCCCAAAGGAATAGAAAAGGGGAGTTGCATGTTAAAGATCTCAGACTAGAAGACAATTAAGCTAGAGTCAAGCTTGAAGGCCGCAAGTTGTACCGAGGTAGGGTATTCGGATGAGTCCCGTAGGTATAAAAAAAAGGGCCATCACAAGAACAATCAGATGAATAAACAAGCAATCAACAATACAACAAACTGTCGAGGTTTTGTTTATGAGTGGAAAAAAATGTGGTTCATTAAATGGCGAGAGCCGGCTCTACGGCTCTACTCCAGCGCACAGCGGGGGAAGGCAATCTGCAAACACAAGACAAACTGCTCATTTTCGTCATAGTCGAATCGACTCGGTCTGCATGTTCGGGAGTTGGCGGCTATATGCGGGTGCAGGGTGGGCTATGGACCCCACTGCGGTAAAACTTTTGAGATGTCATGGAAAGTGCAGCGATCTCAGTGATCGCTAAGATGTGCACGATTCGTGTCCGAGGCAATTAGGCCTGGCCCGAGAGGAGGGTGTAAACAGGAGCAGGGAGCTTGTCGCGGCCGTGAAGGAACTCGAGCTCGAGGATGAAGATGAACTCGAGCAGGTCACCGCCCATCTTTTGAATCATCTGACCGCCAGCAAGAGCGGAGCCACCTGTCTGAGTTTAGAACATGATCTTATCTGGACACATGGACGCTTAAGATGGTACATACCAGTGGCAATGATATCGTCAACAACAATAACCTTCTGACCCGGCTTGATGGAGTCGGACTGCATCTGGAAGAAATCCTGGCCATACTCCTTCTCGTAACCCTGAGTGATACAGGGGCCAGGAAGCTTGCCCTGCTTGCGCACGGGGACAAAGCTGGCGCCAAGGCGCAGAGCCAGGCTTGGGCCGATCAAGAAGCCACGGGCCTCAAGACCAACGATAACATCAGGCTTCTGACCACCATAGGCCTCGAGGATGTGCAGCTCGAGGGAACGAACAAGAGCCTCGTGCAGGGACGGGTCGGCGAAAATAGGTAGGATATCTTCGAAGAGAATGCCCTTGGAGGGGAAGTCTGGGAACTGGCGAAGGGCACCGCGCAGCTTTACCTTAAGACCGGCGAGTTCGGCGGCGCTGGCGGGATGGGAGGAGGCGTGTCCGGCGACTTGGGCGGAGGCATCGGGGGCGGTTTGGGACATGGTGAAAAGAAGAGGGGGGGAGAGCGAAGAGGAGGGGGATCAAGAGATAGGTTATAAGAGTCAAAAAAACAGAAAAAAAAAAAAAATCTAGGTAGGTAAAATTACGGGGCGGGACAGCGGTTGATAAGCCGATAAGCCCCTCCATCGGTAGCTCTATCGTCTGTTCCCGCGGGTTTCCCCCGATTCTAGATCGGATGGCATGCCTCGTCTGTTCTCGTGGTGGGATCTGTTCATCTTGGTTCCTCTCAAGTTCCTCCTGGTACGAGATCTAGTCTGCAGCCAGGCCAGACACGATACGGGGTTATTGAAGGTAGGAGCGGTCAGTGGTCAGTGCAGATCCAACTATACGAGGTACTACCTAGAGCTCAAATGGTATGGCTGTAAAATTTCCACTGTCACGCAATTCGAGCCGGTTTCTAGAATCCGCACATGCAGCTAAGGTCAACAGGTGGCCGTGTGTCTGGCTGGGGCACTATCCCGCTGCGGGCCTCGGCGCGGTCTGGTGCAGCGCGATGTTCCTATATGTCACTGATCTGCGAAATCGCCCATCGCCTGCTCCGGCGAACGATGGATTCCCTTCCCTGTTGCCTTGAGAGTTTCTAGTGACTCACGACCCAGGCCCCAGGCGAGCTTCCAGACCGGTCCGAGAAAGGCCCGGGGTCTAAGACCATCAGGCATTTTAGATGGGCCATGCAGGGTTTGACATCTCGTACAGACAAACACTCTTCTGACGAATCATGCATTGCGGAGGGCAGTGTATCTTGGTCCTGAACTTTGTCGCCCGCGGCCATTCGAGTAATCTGATGCAGGCATGCAGTACTAGCGAGTTATTCTACTGGAGGGGCCGTTGATGGCGTCGGCCGGGATGTCGGTTCTGCAGGAGATGGAGGGGTAATCTCGCTATGGTGTGACAGAGGGGTACTTGCGTACTTATGTACCCTATCGCTATCCGAGTCTATTTTTGGCATGAGGCAAAAATAATAAATACCATTTATAAGATCAAGATCAAGGTCGACCCGATCCGGGGCAAGTGCAAAAAAAAAAAAAAAAAAGATATCTCAGGTTTTCTTTGTAGGAATAGCCGAACGCGGGGGTCGAACCCGCAACCTTGAGATTAAGAGTCTCACGCTCTACCGATTGAGCTAGCCCGGCAGGGCTTGGTGAGAGATTCGATCCTGGATGGCTATAATAGCCAGCATGACTGAACATCGTGAAAGTCGAATGCATGGGGATACATTGACAAATGTAGAAACGGAGCAAGGCACCCTGGTCGGTCCCAACATCTCCCCAGCTTGCTGCATTGTTACAACCAATTTTATCACTTGAAATTATAAAGTTGAGCTGGGAAACGCGTAGACCCATGTCGTATTAGACATCTATAATCACAGCTTCAAGATATATTTCGCGACCATCGTTGAGCGCTCGGAGACAAAAAGTCCATCAATGCTGGGCAACCATTATCTATAATTACTGCCCCTTCCACAATAGAACCCCAATTTTTGATACGAAAGCGACCACAGGGTACCCTGTCTGCTCATTGTAGCATACAGTAAATCTTCAGAATCGACCCCATTTTTGTAGACATGGGTCTTGGCACTTTCATGCTCTTCATTATAGGTTTTGCCCACGAGCTATGCAATCATGAAATGGAATACAGTTTCGACGCCTAGAGCCACCAATAATTATCTAAAGTGCGTTACCTCCAGTCATAAGACAAATTGAGTTATTCAATCATCAGTTGAATGTCAGGCTCCGCTCTGGATTGTGACAATATTGCGGGCATCCTTTGAGCTTGTATTCAATGCCGCACTCAGGGGAACTTTCATATCTAGAGACACCGGCCACACCACTGGACTTCTATAATCTTGATTTACAGATCATGCGTGGCAGCGATAGGATGTCATACATCGACGGACCCGAGCCCATCCCGACCCGGACACCACGTGACGCGGCACGGGCCACCTCGCTTATTGTTTTTCCGAAACCGCGCCAGCTTTAAAAGGTCTGCCTCCTCATTCTTCCCTCTCACAAATCACTCGTCCTTTCACATGGAGCCGAACTTCTCTTGATGCCAAATGAAGCTCTCCTCCTCTTTGTAATATTCTGTGCTATTCTGCGACATGTCGCCAGCTCCTCTCGTCGAGGAGGCGCACGCTGATCCGCATCTGGATCAGCTGCAGGCCGTGGGCAAAGCGTTCGATGCCCTTCTACTAACCCTCTACCGGCTTACTCACAGACACAATGAACTCAAGCAACATACAGAGGAGGTTTTCAAACAGGTACATTCCAACCCCGACTTGTTTCTTGTTTCTTGCCCCCTTCCCCCCCCATCTCAAATGATGAGAAAATTTGATTAGCTCTAGATCAGTAGTCACATTATTGTGGCGGTGACGGATTAACATGTATTATCTGATTGAGATTTACCTTTGCCTTTCTTTTTGCTTGAGACAACTTGATCATACGTGGATGCTAACTCGCATTCCTTTTAGCTCACCAATGTTACCAGGCAGGTGCATCCTCAAGATAGACCGCATGCGATGGAGGTGCAGCAGAGGTTACTTGATCAACAAAAAGAATTGTGTCTAGGCCTTGTGCACAAACCGCGCGTCGAAGAACAGTCGCTGAATTCAATGGAAGTAATCAAGACCCTCGTTTCACACCAAAATGTAGACGAAAATGCCACCCGGGCCATCGTGGAGGGAGTCAAGGGCTACAAGGCATTGCTTCGCTCCCAAGATGACTTGTCCCAAATATCCTCCGTCAACTCGTGCATGCTTGCCCGTGGACCGGAACCTTCCCTCGAACAAGACTTTACTACAAATGGTACCCAGGGTAACCTGCACTGTCCTTTTTCCAAACCCAAATCATCGCGCTCAGACAACTCGCTGAACGGAAAGATGGATGGTCCTAAGATCCAAGTTGATACCTGTGGACACGGTGATCTGGACCCCATCAAGGCTGAACAGGAGGAGCGACGCTCAAGTACCACGCCGTCTGCCCAACCGTCCGCCAATTCATCAGGCCAGTGCCCCGTTTCTCGCTGCCCGATCCGGTTTTTGGACAAACACTCGCCGGAGGAGATTGCAGAATACGTGGAAAGACACAAACATGAGATTCCCCGGAGCCATGCCATCTGTGTCAAACGATACCAGAGAGATCCTCAGAATATGCGACAGCTGGACGCCAAGTATGGTGGTCTGATCAACATGATCAGTGGACTCTCTGCCAAGCACCAGGCGTTTTTACCGCCACGCCAACCAAACGGAGATGCTAATGGAGACGAAGAAGGCGAGGTCGAGGGCCCGGTCGAAGGCCGATCTCCACCGTCCGCCTCAACTGAACGGGTTGAGAAGTGGGCAGAGAACGTGGACCCGGTGACCCCTGGTCCGAATCCCGAACCGAATGAGGACGACAATCGAGAGAGTCGCTTCGATCGTCCGCTTCGTGAAGTTCGAGTGGGTGAATCCCCAAGCAGGCCTTGGGGTATTCCGGTGCCTCTTACCCAGCAAACCCCCGCCTCAGTACCCTTCTCTGGATCCGCCTCCATCCCCATACCTGAGGTTGCGAATCCCACAGATTCATCAATGAAGTCACCGGAAGAGATCCCAGCCAAACCAGCCGGTCGCTGTCCGTTCGGACATGGTGCCCCCAAGCTTGAACCTGCTCTTGAAGCTGACGCTGAAGCGGAAGCGGAAGCGAGAGCGGGAGCTGGCCCCGAATCTACCCCCCAACTCGACTCGCCCTGGTCCAACTGGGGGAATGGAAATCAGTCCAGCTCGCCCTATGACTGGACCAAGGACAAGGATGAGAAGGTTGCTCCCGGAGTAACGATCGGAGCTGCGAAGGCTGGGACAACCAAACCCGACTTCAGCTCTCTCCCAAGCCACGTCACCTTCAATGGCCCAGTCTTCTTTGGATACTCGGTTGAGCAGACAGCCGCGTTGATGCAGCAACTGGGCCAGTTTGGCAAATCCTAATTCTGTATACACCTATACTCTGTTCCATCATGGCGATGATTTTCCCAGCGACAAGCGAACTCACGACGACACGACTATTCCTTCTGTATTATAGCGTACTCATAAGCAATGCTCCAATTTCTCTATTTCTATGACTATTTCTACCCCAAATCCTAGTAATTCCTATTGCTCAGATCTACTACTACCAATACTACTTTCCCGACGCGACTGTCCGCGGGAAACCTTTAGACCAACAACCCCACCGAAGAGCGGGGCTCGGCGGCAGTTCATTACAACACTCATCCCACCATGTTGCGCACCTCTTCTCGTCTTCACGCCCTCACTCGTACCTTCAATTCCCGTGTCGCTTTACCTCGTCACCAATTCCCCCCTTTCAATATGTCTGCCAACATGTCCATCATCTCTGCCTCGGCTGCCTGCCCTCGTAAGTGACCTCTTATTGGAACTACTCCGCAAACGTTGACTAACAAAGATGCTTCATAGCTGCTGGTCCCTACGTACGTTTCTCTTTCTTCGGACAATCCAGTCGACACTATTCAAATGCCCATATTTCCCTCTCCTAACAAATGATGCCACACGAAGCCTCTCACCATCCCCAATGCATCATCATACCTCACCCATGACTCCAGCCAATCCAATACCACCTATAAGAGCCCCAACTAACCCACTATAGTCCCAAGCAATCCGCGCCAACGGCCAGATCTTCGTCTCCGGCCAAATTCCCGCTGATTCTTCTGCCAACCTGGTCCAGGGCAACATCGGCGAGCTGACCCAGGCCTGCTGCGACAACATCAAGGCCATCCTTGACGCCGCCGGTTCCTCCGTGTCCAAGATCGTCAAGGTCAACGTACGTGCCCGCAACAAGACACCAAGAACAAAGACAATTCCACAGTCAAGATGCTTGTACTGCTGATGCTGACATGATACAATACAGGTCTTCCTGACTGATATGGCCAACTTTGCTGAGATGAACGCCACTTACGAGAAGTTCTTCGTTCACAAGCCTGCTCGCAGCTGTGTTGCTGTTCACCAGCTGCCCAAGGGCGTGCCCGTTGAGATTGAGTGCATTGCTCTTGAGTAAATGTCATGGTATAGAAAGTCAATAAAATGGATTGAAGTATGCTCTTGTCGTTTGTAATTGTAAACATGCTCATCTGCTGCACTTCCAGACTATTACCCTGGTTTCTGTTTAGAGGCGAAGTATGCTGAACAAGGGAAGTAATATATTATCACGTGCGAGATTCAATTGCTACGTAGTCATGGATAACACAGTTCCGCAGCGTAGCGAGTCAGCTCCCTTCCCGGTGTGAACGTTGAATGGTCTGGAAAGAGAAATCAGGTCTGTTGGGGGTCGATGATTCATGAGATCAAGGAACGATAATCTGGTCTGTGAAGTCCAAGATACTGAACAATAATGATTCTGTAGAAGGGCTGCTCGCGATATATGACGCTGTAAATGACCGCTTGGTGGGTGCTGGGTCTCATGGAGTTCATTTCGCAGAAAGGGCAGTGTTATAGGATGCAAGTTGATGTGGCAGACCCAGGTGGGTAGAGAGGCTCGAAGGGCCTTGGGAGAATGGAAAAGAACAAAGGCGATGCTTAACGATGGGTACTTCAAAAAGACCGGTAGATGAGAGGGATCTCATTGAGGAGGTGCGGAGTGTTGGGTTGAAGAAGTGAAAGCTATAATCGAATGTGGACTTGATGTGAAGATCAGTGATGATGTTACCTTGTTCTGATAGATAAAGAGCTCTCCCATCATGCAAGGTGGCTATGACGCTGCTAAGCTTACCCCAAGTATCAGTGCTGTGAGTTGCGAACTATAAAGACTTGTAGCAGGCGGCCGCTGGATCAGGCTTATCGTTGATAAATAGAATGTATTCTCTTACTATCACTGGGTATATAGTGCATTTAGATGATGTACAGGTTTGTGATGGGGACACCCTGAGAACGCATGGAATACCGCCTCTTGATGCCAATGCCAGTTGCGACTTGCAGAAGGGCATATGTTTCATCGCCACCACCAACCATCAGCAGACTGACAGGGTTACTGCGCGGGATCCCACTGGCAGTCATCTGGGCCTCGTCGAGGTGCGGCCGAATCAGAAAGGGTTCGGCACGAAGGGCAGCAAGTGAAGAAGTCGGCGGTGGACTGTCACTCGATTGAGCCGCGGGGTCTTCATCTGGAGTCTCTGCTGTTTTGGGGGTGGGGATCTCATCATCATATGATACGACGACTACCAATTTGAGTGACGAGCGCGAGGACCGGTAGGCGGCGATATTGCGTAGTTTCTGAGAAAATGTACAGCCACCACGTTTGATGACGAGGACTTCGTGGTTCTGGGCGACATCACGGAGAATGCGCTCGTGACAAAGATCGCCAGCAAAGTAGATCGATGACCATGTGAGACGGCTTGTTGTTGGATTGGTGAACATTGACAGGGTGAGCGAGTCGTCCACGTTGGGGAGTGGGGCCGCTCCAACGCCCGTGGGAAGAACAGCAGGGAGACTCAGCCGAACGGGAGCATTCTCGTCAGGGTCGTCGCGGAGCAAAGATGAAAACGAGTTGACCAAGTTCGACAACATACTTCTCATAGTGGAGTCGGGTGGGTCGACGATGGAGCTCCCGTAGACGGATGGAGCAGGTCTGCGGCGGCCGAGGTGAAGCTCTGAATCTTCCGGATGGTCTGAACTCTCTGCTGCAGGCTGTGCAGCTCCAGGAGCAGCTGAGCCATTGTGTCGGCGAGCGGGCTCTGCGAGAACGTCAACGACGAGATCAAGCATGGCTGTGTCGCGAACTCTTGTAAAGTTGGGATCATAGGGATCGACAACATCAAAGGTGATCTGACGCGAGAGGTATACCTTCTCATCTTTTCCCAAAGGCACGTTGTTGACGACTTGTACCCGATATCCGTCCTCCTCTGCTCCCATAGAGCCTGCAAGTGGAACGTCTTGAATCATACTCAACCGCAGACCTCCTATTGTCTTGATAAAGATACCATCGCGAACTCGTTCTAACGCTCCGGGGCCCAGATTGACTCCACCGGGGAGAGATGGGAATGAGATGTCGAGGGTTGGGCGAACAGTCATCGGCGCGCTGGTGGCATTGAATGGAATGAGCTGAGGCGGCAAAGTCCATGGGTAGAATGTGTAGTTGGTCGGCGATGACAGATCAGCCACCGACACACTGGGGTGATCGGGTGAGTCCTCCATGATAGGACCGCCATATCCACGACCGGGCCGGAGATGTAATCGGGCCAAGCTGGCGGCGTGGAAGATATCTGAGCGTGATGCAGTTGATGATACGCCAAATTCTGTACCTTGGATCGCTTGACAAACGCCTTCAAAGTTACTGTGAGGCGGCGATGGTTGCTTCCGGCGTGGCTGAGTGGCGGTCTTCTTCGGTATAATCAAAGGGTGACCCTCTGTGGAGAAGACCCACGGAGCATCAATTCTGTTCAGGGGATGCCCCGGAGTGAACAAGAGGAACATGTATTTGGCGGTTTCTCCAAGGAAAAAGCTCTCCATACGGTCAATCATCTCGCCGGTTTGGACGTCTCGCAAACCTGCCCAACCACATTTAGTCCAGCAGCGTCGCTTTAGGTCGCGAAGCACCATCTCGCCAACATGCAGATACCAAGGATCCTCGGTGGCACGGTAGATATAATAGGTCGATTCAATGAACTCGGGCCGACCACCATACCAAGACAGGCCACCATCAATATCACCGGTAGCGACATTCCATCGCTCAGGAAGAGCAGAGAAGCGTGCCCAAATTGCAGTAGTCAGAAGATGAATCTGGATAGCTTCATCCAACTTACCATCCAGAGCGAGCAGACCAGGATAGTACGCACTCAGACTGTCAATCCAGAATGCGCGCGTGGCACCAGTAATCACGTCACCAACGACGAGATGGGGATGTTGATATCCCTCGCCTCGATACAGATGGCGGTTGATGGACGTATGTGAGTCTTCCCAGACTCGAAGGAAAGAGTCCGGGGAGTGCTGGTCATCTGTCAAGGGCAGATAGTATTCATCTAGCATGCTCCAGGGGCTCTCAGAATCGAAAGGAGGTCTCTCTCCCTCGGAAAGGAGGACATGAGATTTGAAGGCATATTCATAGAAGCTATCAATTCCAGCGCCAATCTATCTTGTTGTTAGCCCGCTCAATTTGTCACTTTCAACCTCTTAACTTACCCCAGAGTACGATCCCACCCATTTCCCAGTCTCCGCATCAATGCCGAATCCTATTAGGCCGATTTCACTTCGGTGGCTCCAGACGGCCCAAAACGCTCTCTTGGCTAATTCCTCGTACCGACCATTTCCGGTGAGTCTACTCAGAACGGTAAACTCCAAGACTAAGCTACCAGCGCCGGCACTGCAAGTCTCGGTGACTTCTTCGTCAGTGGCCAAGTAAGAGTAATTCGATTTTTGCTTGGTGTCCTTCGATTTTCTGGTCTTTGTATTCAAAGGAGAGTTCTCGTAGAAAGGTATACCGTGTCGCAAGTTGACTCGGGGGTAGGGTAAACCAGTCTCCGTATAGAATGTTGGCATTAGACGGTCTCCCAGATCAACAGCCAAGCGAAGGAGTTGACCATTGTAGACAAATCCATTCCCCCACTCAATACCGCGGTCTTTTGATGTATATGTGCTTTTGTCCCATGCGCCTGCAAAGGCGGCGTCTCGTTCTGAGGGTTTGTATCCGGTAATGGGCAGTTCGCCAATGGCGAACAGGTGTGCGCTCAGCAGTCCGCCTGGTCCAGAATCAGCCGTTGAGTCTCCACAATGAAAACAATCCGCTACTCACCGAGTCCTCTTATAACGGTCTCAAACACTTGCACCTTGCTATCAATATCGAACCCTCTGGCCCTTTCACCCTGACCACCAGGGCCGGGCGAGCCATCTCCATACAATCTCACAAAATCCTTGACACCGTCTTGAAACTGTGCAAAAGAACTCTCACCACTCTCAGGACTCGAAGACAAAATGGCCAGAGTAGACAAGCTGTCAATCAAGGTCAAGGAATAATTCCCCAAGACATCATTATGTTCATTGTGCTTGTTGTCGCGTGTCAAAGGGGCGCAAGTAAGCGGGCGCAATTCGTCTTCGGGAAAGGCGTGGTCAAGGTAATTCTGGAAACCATGGTAGAACATGCGCTCAGTTTCTTGCCTGTCACGAACGAAGGGAGTCAGCGTTACCCGCCAGGAAGTAGGTTGCACACGAAACCATACCGGAGTTCCTTAATTTGATGATCCCGCATCCCGTGCGCCAGGGTAAGCCATAGCGACAGCAGGATGGCCCAAACCACCATCGTGCACGCGTGTCGAGGGTTGAACATGTGTAAACTCCAACATCGCGTGCGCATCACCAGAGCCAGCCACGGGGCATGAACGGAGCGCAGACGGGGGTGTCTGACAGGGCAGAGCAAGTAAGTAGCAGTTCCCCCGAAGATAGATTGAAACGGCCCAGAGCTGGTGGAAGGAAGTGTTCGGGGAAGCGGATACGGCCAGATAAGCGGGAATGTTTTTTTGCATTGCATCATCTGGTCCCTGACCCGCCTGGAAGATACCCTACACTTACTATATGCATACCACAACAATATTAGAGGTCAATTCATCTTTTCCCAACAAAGCTTCTAGATGGTCAATAATCAAGAAATCACGCGATATGTTATGCCTTCAGGTCATAGATTCTTCAGTTTTATCCCCTCGACAGGCTAATACATTCTGGAGCATAGAGGAAAAGGGACAATGCTGTGAATTGAGTTTCTGAACATTCACTACAAAGAGGCCGCTACAAGCCATAGTTATATGAAATTGAGAGTGTGACATGGTTTATAGCAATATGCAATCCTTGATAGACATTCTGGACCAGGGGGATGGGCCGCGATGGTCAAATCTTCCCGATGATGTCTTCAATGGTCTACCCCGAGCTCTTTTCCCAGCATACTTCTTCGAGGACTTTGGGGACTTGATTGTCGGCCAAAGACAGAGTAGCAGAGTTGAATTTATCCTTCATAGCCATTGTCGGTACCTGATCCACATAAGGATTTGAATAACCCAAAGAGCGCTGCAGAGGTAAATAGACGCACGCAGCACGTTAATAAAGACGTGATTATATGGTGTAAGAGGTCCGTAGAATTCAATAGGGATATAAACGAAGAGGACTGCATCATACTATCAGCGCTATCATGGCTTGTTATGTGGGATCTGAAGCCTCACGAGTTAACAGCAGAGTTACTCTGCAGAGAAACTCAAGCCTTTTGACTCGTTCTCGGATGGCGAGGTTTTGGTTTAGCTGAAGTTGATTCATTTCGTTAAAAATATGAATGATGATGGACAGGTCTGGCGGCCATAGTGGAGATAGCTTGGGAGGTCAAGCAGCGGGACTGCGCAGAGATCTGACGGGAAAGACATTGAAGAGATGCGAGAGGAGCGGCGGAGGAAAGAGCGTTCATATACTGGAGAAAGAGCGATAAAGATGAGCCTGAGCATGCAGCTTCCCAAGAAAGCCAATGTGAAGAATCATGAAGACCGTGCCGTCAATTTCAAGTCGTCTCAATCTTAGTCAGTTCATGGGCAACGATCTATGTTTGGAGAACTGATAGAAGCCTCAACTTCTTGGACCATCGGCAAGACAGGGACTTATCAATACAGGCGAATATTGGTAGTCACTAATGTGAGCAACAAAGACGGATATGTTGGGCAGGCATGAAATACGCAGAGCAGAGCAAGAAAATAGACGGGATGCGAGAATACACATTGTATCGATCCGTGAACGCATCGGGCCCAGTGACTTGTCAGGTGAATGTTGTCCCAGCAAATTTTTCCACTAGAGCTCTATCGCTGATTTGTGACGGTATTGCTTGGAAATTCCTCGAGCGGCATGTTCGGATATATATGTGATTTCAATCCATTTGATTATCCCGGATGGTGAAATACATTCCGGAGACAATTGGTGTTTGTGAAAAGATGAGAGTTCACTCCGAGTGAAGAACAGCGTCGAGCAATGGGGGAAGGTGCAATGGAAAGTTCTCGGAAGTGTAGTATACATAGACTTTAAGAGATTTCAGTGTTCATTGTGATCAAATCAACGCCCGCTTATCCAATATTACATGTTTTTGGTATCTCTGATGCTCATTTGCCAAGTTCCCCAAGCATCAAGTTCCGATCAGACGAGCACGACACAACTGCAGCTGGTTAGCCAAAGATCCCCTTAACTCTGCAGATGAAGAACTTACTGATTGGCTCATCATTGGGCGAGAATCGGACGTCGTTGACCGTACCCTTGTGACCAGGAAGCTTGTACAGAAGCTTGCCAGTCTTGCTATCCCACACCACTACACTCTGGTCACCGCTACCGGCGGCAATCTTCTCACCCTTGGGATCCCAGCTGGCGCGGATGAGATTCTTCTCCAGGCCGACGGGGGCACCGTCGAAAGTTCTGACTTGTCGATTAGCCGGGGCGAATGGTCGAATATCCCAGGTCCGGACGGTCGAATCGTGAGAGTTAGACAAAAGAGTTTGTGAGTCAGGAGAAATCTGCAGCGAGGTGATGGTGTCGGTATGTCCGGCCATGGAGTAGACCACAGCCTTCTTGCGCAAATCCCAGACGTGGATTGTGTTGTCGATGCCACCGCTGTAAATTTCATTACCTTGCTCGGACAGAGCAACAGCAGTAATGGGGAGGTCGGTCTCAAGGTAATCCAGAGCATCCTTCTGCCTGGGATCCCAGATACCAATGCATCCATCATCACTGCCACTAACTAGCAATTCTTGCCCCCGCTTGCTAATGTCGAGGCAATTGATGATCTCTTCATGACCGACATGGCGACGTACACGCTCGCCAGTTTCTACATCCCAGCTTCCGAGTGTTGTGTCCGCCGATGCCGAGAACAATGCTCGTGAGTCGCGTGCCCATTGTAAGTCAAGAACCGCTCCCTTGTGCCCCGTCAATTGACCATAATTTTCACATTGTCCGTATGTGTTCCAGAGCACTGTTTGAAGATATGTGATCAGCGGAAAGGTCGGGGTCTCGCGAATATGGGTGCAACGTACAGATGGATCGATCCATCGAGCCAGATGCGATGTGCTGCGCAGTTGGGTCGAACCGCACCGTAAAAATTTCCCCCGAGTGACCTGAATTACCCATTAGACGGAATTATTCGACTTGGTTGGAGGCGTATCCTACCTGTGAGCTCCATGATAGGCGCATCGAGGCCACTTGTGCGAGGGATCTGTTCATGAGGTTAGCTGGTGGCCCACTTGCTAGTCGCCTTCAATTAAACAGCGGGGAATACATACAGATTGGATGAGAGCTCCATTTTGTGCCGAAGAGCCCTTGACTAAGGCAGTGCCAGGGTTGAGTTCGGCGTCGGCTTTATTTCTCTTGACCACGAGCTGGCTCGTAGACCCGAAGGCAGCCTGAGCGGGACGTTTTTCTCCCGACATGTTTGCTGTGTAGACTCGTCGAAGCCCCTGATAATACAAGGGACTGGGACCGAGACCGAGACCGAGCAAATGGGATTTTGAACGTGCTCGTGGCAGGAGTGCAGAGTAGCCCAGACGAGGCCTTGCGCGGGAAGAACGATGATCCCACCTGCGGTGAAGGCGGTGAGCACGACTTGTGTACGGCGACGAGCTTCAGCAGTTCGCACTCCCCGCATTTAAGCTACGTTCACGATCCACTGTCGCATTCGCTTGTCATTGCACGGAAACTTTAGTTTGGCCTCTTCATAATATCTCAGTGGGTCCAGTGCCACTTGAGCAGCCATGTCAACCACGAAAGCCTCCAGAATAGGAGAAGAGTAAGTTTACCTCACTGTTGCATGAATGCTGCATGCTGACCTGATGCCCTACAGAATATGGAAGTCAGTAGCCGAGCCCCTCATGATGTCGTTTGAATAAGAAGCGGCCCCAAGTTAGCTGCAACAAACCTCCGACGACGGACTAACCAGCTTTCTTCAGAACGAGAATCGATAAGGTCAATGCGGAGCTGGTCACATTAACCTACGGCACCATTGTGGCACAATTATGCCAAGACTACGACAGTGACTACAAACAAGTGAACCAGCAGTTGGATAAGATGGGTTACAATATCGGAATGCGACTGATCGAGGATTTCCTGGCTAAGTCGGGAGTGGGACGCTGTGCCAATTTCCGAGACACAGCAGATATGGTTGCCAAGGTACGTACGCGGGGGAGAACTCGAGACAAACATCTCACTTACATTCCAATTAGGTGGGATTTAAGATCTTCCTGAACGTCGCACCGACAGTCACCAATTGGGCGAGCGACAATAACCAGTTCTCGCTTATCTTTGACGAGAACCCCTTGGCGGACTTTGTGGAGCTTCCCGATGACGGACGGGCTCAAGACGAGCTGTGGTTTTCGAATATCCTATGCGGTGTGCTTCGTGGCGCACTAGAGATGGTAAGATGCCCTAAATCTTCTTACCTGGCGGACAGGTTCCTTCACGCTGGGTCCGATCACTGACCCGGACACCAGGTACAAATGCAGATCGAAGCGCACTTTGTGAGTGATGTGCTCCGAGGCGATGATACCACGGAGATGCGGGTCTCACTTGTACGATACATCGAGGATGAGATGCCACCAGAGGAGGAGTAATATCGAGTGCATCAGGACTGGCGTTGGGCTTTCTAAATTTATTTCTTTCTAAACACTTTTTCTCCACTACCTCGGGAAGTGAAGGGCGAAGTTGAAATTAATTCATGTTTAATTCATGATCTAGAGACTGCAGGTTCCGTACCTGTAGCAATTCCGCGAGGTTAGGGTTTATGATCTATCGTGATGTAGGAACGTCCCCGCCACGCGAATTAACAGCATCGCGACCAAAGTTTAGACTTTGAGACCGAGATGGCGGGCCAGCCTGGGACATCCCTAGATTGTATGATAGTTGTCGTTCGGGTCGTTCTGCTAGGCAATATCGTCCGAGGACTCTGTATGTCCAGAGCCAAGGACAGTGAAGTAAAAGTCCAGAGGTGTCGGCGTGGTGTAACATTACCGTATCTTTGATACTGATCTCCGCCCCTCCGTTTCTCATTTTCCTACAGATCGAATTTCTCTCTTTCGCAACTTCCCACCCCATTTCATCCAAGCCAGTGTCTGTGGCTTCTTAAGATTTCCGATTGGTTCGATCGTCGATCTATCAAGTTGTGTGGAAGCACTCTACTCTTTTTAGACTCCCGCTGGGATCCATCGCAGGGCTCCATCGCGGCACATCATCATAATCAGTCGTCTCGTCGTTTTTTTTCCCCCTTCGTCACCCAGATTGTCCCTATTCACCTATCGAGATCCTGGGCTAGAAAGTCCTCATATTCATCATCGACGACCCCCATTATCCAAACTGATTGCCAGCACATTGAATGCGCCCACTGGTGCATGCCCAGAAATACGCCTGACAGCGCCGTCCCCAGCCCCGGAAAACGAGGTTAATCCGCTCCGAGCAAGCGACTCTCCCGCAGCGCGCAGAGAGTCCAGTGTCCGCCAATCCGCCCGTACCCCCCGGCTCCCTCCCCTTCCACTGTAAGATCCACCTTCACTTTGGACCCCCTGTGTCTTTTTCCTCTGTTGGGTCCCTTTTCTTTTCTCTTCGTCTATTGCATGTCCGCTTCTTTTGTTGCTTGCGAAAACTGTCCGACCAGGCTTGTCTGGTAGCGCCCTCTCCCAACCTCCCTCGCCTGTCCACTTTTTCCGCCTCCTTAGTACTTCCGTCATCGAAACCCTATCGACCGCGCATCCATCTTTTTCGGTGCTCGATGAGCGTTGCCTTCATCTGACCTTTATGAGTCTCTAGTCGTCGGAATATTACAACCCGACACCTTCTGCTTACGTCTGCGATTATCGGGATCGTTCGATTTTGCCTATCTCGTCGCGTGGCTCGTTCGCCCCCTCCCCGGCACAGACCTTCCCGGTCTCCGCACATTTGGATCGCAAAACAGCGAAATTGTCGATAACGAAGTTTCCAACGCTTGCGCGGTTATACTTCCACGCGTGATAACACATCTGAGCCTCATTCGGCTTCGATCCCAGCCCCGAAACGCTCACCGCTTCGGGCCCCCTCTCCGTTCCCACGCGTTGCTCCTTCCACCCCGCGTTAGGCTTGATCGCCTGAGTAGGTGGATGCGCGCTTGGAATCTATCGATCCTCTCGACTTGAATCGCCCCGTAGAATCCGGGCAAAGGTGGCTGCAGTTCCACCATTCGCCACCATGAACCCGATGAACGTTGCTGGAATGAACCCGGGGGTTGGAGGCCCTGTCGGCGGTGTCCCAATGATGAACAACGGCTCCACGGCTCCTCGTAACGACGGCAATGTGAACATGAACACTCCCGAGCTCATGATCACCAACCTCAACACATATATCTATGACTACTTCTTGAAACGTGGTTACCACGAATGCGCCCGCGCTCTCGTCCAAGACGAATCGATCAAAATCAACACCGACAATGGCCCAAAGACCAGCCCTGGTAGCGGAGTGAATGGCATTGATGGCGATTCCATGATGACTGATGGCAAAGACGGCGAGAAGATGAAAATCCCTGATGATCTTCCTCGTCCTAATCTACCTAACGAAAGCAACTCGTCATTCCTCCTGGACTGGTTCAGCCTTTTCTGGGAGTTCTTCTGGGCTCAGCGCCGGAAGGGTTCGCAGCACGACGTCCGAAATTACCTACAACACACTCAGGTACGGAACAGATATGCTCTTGGCGTCAACACACCCACCGGTATCTAACTGCAGGACAGAACATGATGCGCCTTCGGGAACAGCAGCACAACCAACTGATGCGGCAGCAGCCTATGATGCCCGGCCAAGTGCCACTGAACATGCGACGCAACGGCGGCATGGTCCCCCCTAACCTCCAGAAGACTGTCTTGCAGAACAACACCGCCGGCCTGTATGCTCTGCCTGGAAACTTCGGAATAGGTGTGATACTGACCAGACTTTTTTCTTTTCAATTAGCTCCCAACAACAACTTCAGGCCCAAATGCAGAAGACCCAGCAGATGCAAATGATGCAGCAGATGCAACGCGAACAGTCCGACATGGACATGAACGGGAATCGGCCGCAATCACCCGCATCTGCTGACAACGCCCCATCGCCATCGAAACGCCCACGCCTCGAGAACGGACAGCAGTTGGCCCCCAACGGCCGTGGACAAGGACAGGGAATGCAAGGACAGCCCACACCGCAGGCCCTGATGATGCAGAACGGAATGCGCGCTGGTATGAACCAAGCGCAATTTCAGCAGTTCCAGGGACAGGCTGCGCAACAGAAATCCATGCAGGTATATGCTCAAAACTTGGCCCTTCATCACTCGCGCTCAACCTCAAATTCCCAGGGTATTCCGAATGGCGGTATGATGAACCCCGGCATGATGCAGAATCAGACGGACATGGTGGCGATGCCCGATGGCCAAGGAGGAATGTATTCCATGGGTCCCGAGTACTACGCTTCGAACGGTCAGCTGCCCGGCGGGGTCCGGCCTGGTATGCCGACACCTGGCGGTCACAACGGCAACCACGCGCTTCAGGACTACCAAATGCAGCTGATGCTGCTTGAACAGCAGAACAAGCGGCGCCTGATGATGGCTCGCCAGGAACAAGACACCATGGCCGGCCGTGATGGCCAGGGCCCGATGCCCGGTCAAGGAGCTTTGCAGCCAGGCACTTCCCCTCAAGGTAGCAGGACTGGCGCATCTCCCAATCCGAGCGAGCAAATGAAGCGAGGCACACCCAAGATGCCTCAGAGCGGCCTTCCCGGATCGCCTAGTGCTGGTGACATGCAGCCTCGTGGCTCGCCAGGATCTATGAATCTCAATGGCGGACAAATGCCGCCTGACATGGCTGCTAACTTCTTCCCCGGTGGACCAGGAATGCGTCCTCCCCCGAGCTCGAACCCGGCCTTCAGCGGGCCCCAGATGGGCCAACCGATTCCCGCCAATGGCAACCGTGTTCCTAGCGGGCAATGGCAGCCTGGCCAGCCGATGCCGCAGCATTCACCTGCGACACAGCCTCAAGCCGGCACACCTCAGGAACGAGGCAATATGCCTCCGCCTCAGGCGCCTCCCGGTGCGGGTCCGGCTGGCCGTACCCAGCCACCATCCCCTCAGACGGCTGGCAATGCGCCACCTACCCCTCAGCAGGCTTCTAAAGCAGCACCCAAGGGTAACAAGAAGAAGCCCAAGGCGCCCGCCAAGGGCAGCAAGGCCAATGCCAACGCCGCCGGTGCCACGCCATCTAATGACTCCACCGAGCACGCGCAAACGCCTACTCCGTCCACTCCTGCCACGCCTCATCCTCCCAACTCCTTCAACAAGGGCGGAGCTAATGCCAATGCCAATGCGCCACCTCAGCCTACCTCGGCTCCTGCTCAGCCGTCAATGGTCCAACCGGCTGCGGATCAAGCCCAACCCTTCCAAGATCTTAACCCCCTTGATGTACGTGATGCCACCCTCATCAAACATGCTCCAAGTACTAACTTCTTCTAGACCAATGCTTTCAGCCTTGACTTCAGTGCCCTAGACAATCCCGACATCCTGGAGAGCTTCGATTTTGACACTTTCCTTAACACCGATGCAGACGGGACGGGCTTCGGATTCGACCCCAACATGCCATACTCCACAGATGGTGTTGAGACTGGGGCCGGTGACGGCCTTTGAATGATGAAAAAGTCTTGACGGTTCTCTTCAGGTGTTTAAATCTCCCGATATACCCTTGTTTTGTGTACATTTTTTTTTGTTCTCTCGATTTCACGTGCGTTCTGATGTTCCCGCGGATACTCGATACTCGATGCTCGATTCTCGCCTCTGTTTATTCATGTCCCACTCTTTCGCGCGCATGTGTGTATGCATGCAAAATGTGAGATTGGCGTTGGTGTACTTTGTGGTGTTCGCATTAACCCATTTTATCTCTTTCCAAAGTTTTCAAAGCCAGCCTCCAGTGCTGGGAACCCCATCCCTGTATTCGAGAATAGTTGCACTGTGACCTACGAGTTTCTGCTTCTCTTCTCTCTTTTTATTACTACTTTACCTTATTCCTCGTGTGGTTACTTAATTCTTGCTCATGGCCCCCTCCATGTTCAGTATCCCAGCTCTACGCAGCGCCTTTTCCCTTTAACTGAACCCTGATCTTTGCTTCCAATCTCTTCTGTGATCTTGACCTTTATTTCATCTTTTACTTTCTATCCTTCTTCTTTATAACCTTCAGCACCACGCTGCTCTCCTTTAAATCATTTTCTCCTTTTTTTTTTTTCCCCATCTCTTCCAATTTTGCTCACTTCGAAAACCTTCTATCAGCAAAATGAAATTGAACCGACTCAATTGAGTGAATCATAGGGGGATCTTCAATCAGAACATTTGACTTGACTTGGATGGAGACGAGGGCTTATGAGGAATGATATGTGAACGAGTGAATATCACTCGAGTGTTGTGCAGTTGGATACCTAGCGGAACTGGATTCTCGCAATGCCATGTCTTTTCATGTTTGGGATCCGATTGAACTTGAATGTTTGGGATTCTAGATGGATTGTAAGGAGTAAAATTCTTTTACATTGAATGATTGATATTATGGAATGGTGTCTCCTGAATAGGAAAGTCGGATCATGCTAGAAAGGGATCCAATGCGTCGATCCGTGATCAAGTGATCCAACCTAACAGAAACACTTCGGATTGTTTTTCGTCGATCCAACTTACTGGATGTTATACGTACTGTAGGACCTACAGGTGACCTTACTTTCTTGAAACATAATGGTGAATTTCTAGACCAAACAATTTCATAATCATGGGCAAGTTAAAAGTCGATCAATCCCAGCAAAAGCATCAAAGTACATAATGTCCATAAGACATTACCCCCGAAACCGATCCTGAATTTCCAGTTCCAAGCCACGCAGAAGAGGAAGTCCATTACGATACTCATCGCTGTCGAGCGAAATTTCCGCATCTTCCCTAAGAAATTGCAGCAGATATACGATCACCTTCTGAACACCCACGGCATGGGCTTCTTTGTGTGACATTTGTTGCACTTCAGCCAGCCAGACGGGGCTTGCACGGCACAAGTATGGATTGTTCGAGTCGAAAGAAGCACGGACGACGTGGGGAAATCGTGGACTGGCTTGGGGGTTTGGAAATTGTTTGATTTCTGGAATGCCGAGCTTGAGAGCATGGCAAAATCCTGAATCATGAAATGGTTACTCGAGGTCCACGTGGTGGGAATCCCAGCGTCTATACTTACGTTCCAGTAATCTCCAGTAAGAGGCAGTGGCATGAAGTTCTCGTAGTGCAGTCTCAACTGTCTTGAGCAAGGACAGCTTATCTTCGGCCTTGTCTTCTTCTTCGGGGAGCCGAGGAAGTCGATTTTTCAGCAGCGGTATGAGGTTTGAATTGGGTCTTGGAGGGACTGGAGATGGCTTGGGGATCCGGCCAGTTGTCGTGGCCTGCTGAACCGGAGAACTTGAAGTCTGATTTGCCTTTTTTTGAGATCGTTTCTGAGGCTGCTCAATAAGGGAGCTCTTATTCTTCTTCCATCCTCTTCTTCTTGGTCCTCGCTTCGTGACTTTTCGTAGCTGCGCTGGAGATAAAGCACCTGGAGCCTCAGCTTGGGCCGTTGGAAGCCGATTCTGGTGTGGACAATTCATCACTAAGCACTGCAGGTCATCTTCGAGAGAATTAGTAAAGTCATGCACGAGAGACAGTGGCAAATCCTCATTTGCAATAGGCTCCGTGACTGGTTTGACATCGGACAAATGCATCGGTGGATCAGGCGATTCTGGACCCAATGTCACCTCAGCGATGAGAAGCTGGTGCACTGCAATATGGGCCACTGTATTCCGAGCTTCTCCCAAAGTGATGCACTGTCGGGCAGAGCGGAAAACCTGGCCTCTTACAATAACATCGCAAAAGTACTGAGTCCCCAAAAGGCACTCCACGTACTCGGGCTCCTGGAGCCCTTGGGCCTGGCAGTAGTCTGATTGGAAGTTAGCATTGTAGATCCTCCGACTCGCTGATCACCGTCCCCGCGGAGATTGTTCACTGTAAAATTAGGGAACACTCACCTTGTAGTATCTGTATCCAGCTCCATTCAGGCCCAGAAGATCCATCCATAGGCTGGGGTGGGAGAATCCAACCCGAATGGAACTTGCGCAGCTTTTCAAGGCCACGACGGCAAGCAATGACCCGCACGGCGTTGACATCCTCTGAGACAGGCTCGACGACCACCGTATGACCATAGAACTGGAGTCGAACTCCGATCTTCCCATCAAGTCCATACTTGTATGTGAAGCAAGGTCGGAGGTTAGCCATAACTCCGAGAATGCCAAATACGAACAGAACCGTGGCTGATGTCACCTTCTTGACATCGATAGATCCGAGTCGGGCCTTGAGAACATGTCAGTGACATTATATGACTAGGAGTAACACGTACCGGTCCTGAAGTGACATTGGATTCCGTGATCTGTCCCTTCTCAAGCCGACCCAACGGATCTTCAAGTGAAGAATGTCGGACAGAAATCCCCGGAAGCTGAGGGATCAACATCGAGGCAGATGATGGTGACTCTGGCTTAAGAGCGAGAGAGAGTTGAGGAAAAATATGGCTCGGGTCAGTATCTTCGTCTTCCTGCACATTCTGAGGAACATGGACAATCTGAACTGCAAGAGGATACTGAAAATATCCAGAGTTGTAGAAAGAAGGAGGATATCCAGTAGATCCAAGCTCCTGAACAGACGAAGAGTCATGAACAGAGACATCTTGTAAAGAAAGTCTCTGAACAGACCCAGGCTCATTGTCAACGATATTCAAATTTTGATTCTTTTTCGAAGCGCCCTGGTCCTGAATAGACTCGAAAGTCTGCACAGAAATAGAATAATGAGTAGACTCATCGTGCACATCTTCAATGTGTATAGAGTGTGGAACCTCCACTGACAGAGATCCACTCCGCAATGGATTGTACATTTTTGGGACGGAAATAAATCAGCACAAGAATAAACAAGGGAAGGGGAGATGGGAAGTGAAGAAGAGAAAGAGAAATCGATGAAATACGATCAAGATGTTGAACACATCTACATTGAGAAGGAGCGATACACCCGATTTCACATCAGGAAATAACAAAGACTTAAGTGAAACAGGAAAGACAAGACACAACAGGACACAACAGTCCATTTGTTACATAGGTTCTGTGGTGCATGCTTGTTCACTCTGGTAATAATATTATTCAAATAAGCCGGTAAAAGTAAAGCCGACTGGAAAGTCACCCAAAGAATGTCAAGTACGCAAAAGACCGCCCGGACCGCAGTCCTACAGCGTGGAGGAGATAGAAACAGTATCCTCATTCTGTCCTGAAACCTCACGACTGTTCTCCTTGACAGTTTCGGCAACCAGTTGGGCGGGCTTCTTGGGGGTCTCCTGAGTATCATCCAGAATAACAATCTCCTTTCTGCTCTTCATGTTCCCACTGGGGCTCAAGCCGAGCTTTGCTACGTTGACGGTCGCCGAGGGAGTGTTGGATGGAGCGCGGACACCGCCAACTTTGGTTGGAGTGAGCGCCTGTATCAACATGTTGTATTGATCGTCGTCCATGTGGACTTGCTCGTAGCTGTTTCCGGCATCGCTTGAAATGGCGCGGCTGCTAGCTGAGCTGCTCGAGTAATCGGGCATGGGGATATCTTCGCGAGAGGATCGGGCGCCACGCTGGCTCCAGCCACGCTCATACTCACGCTCGTTGAAGAGTGATGTTGGAACGGCGAAGGGTTCAGAGAAACGGTGGTTGACGTTGGCGTATCGAGGATCTTGATCACTCCACGCTTGAGGAAGGGGGAAAGGTCTGTTCTGTGCCCAGGGATTATAACTTGGTGGGACATTGGGCTGATTCATAATTAAAGGACGTGTTTCCGACTTGGAGGGAGAGTGACCATGATCGTCGGCTGCCTTGGGCTCACTGGTATCGGTATACTTGAAGATGGGTCGAAAAGGCGCCCACATAGATGGGTTGGGCCAGGCGATGTTGGAGTATTCGAGTATATCTAAACACTCATGTGAGCAAAATCCAGAAGAGCAGAACAGACGACTGACGGAGTGGAGCATGTTGAAAAGAGAACATGATGACATCTTTGATCCTTTCAAAAGGAGGCGAGCGATGAGGACGAGAGAATCCTTCGGCAATAATGAGACGGATGCGACCGTTTGAATCGCCTGCATCCCAGTGGCGCTGATCCAAGATCTCGCGGTGGAAAGGAGGAAAACGGAGGGTATCCTGATTGCCGTCGCGGTCGATGTGAGAGCTGAGGTCTTGGAAGGTCAACAAAGGACTATCAACAATCAAGGACAAAACACTCACCGATCACATAAGGCCACTGGGTTCGCTGAGAGAAAAACCCACCCCTGTAGAGTCAGTCAAGTTCAGACGAGAAGCTTCAGCACTCACGCAACACATTGCTGATCCACAAACACCCGTGCCTCAAACATGAGCAAGTCATCTGGCTGCATCATACCCTCGATGAGACGAGACGGTCGAGGTCTCTCCCAAGAGTGTATAGAGAAGCGAAAAGGGCTGTCCTTGGCCATGCTGGGAATGAAAGTGGTGAGAACAGGAAGCTGGCCATAATTACCTTGGATAGGATAGTAAGAATGGCCGGATGATACACTTTGCAGGTAAGGGGACTCCATATCTTTTATAACGAAGCACTGGGTCTTGAACTCTTGCACGGGGACTTTGGTGCCTTCGGGAAAGATGAGAACATCCCAATTTTCGTAACGCATGATGGTCTGGACGAAGATGAAGGAGAGATGCGCAACGGTTCAGAAAGATATGAACGTTCATGGGAAGGAGACAACCTCTAAAGGTAGGAACGACTCCCATAATGACACCTTCTACATGTCATCCTAGACGTGTCTAGAGGGCAAGACCCCTTGAAATGAAGATCAAAAGTTTTCAATGCTTTCAATTGTTTGGAGATAAGTCAAGCGAGGCGTAGGGGCTCACCATCACCTTCGTGAGGGACTTACAAGACCCATGGAAACTATTGATCAAGAGCTTTGAGAACGTTGGTCATATCTCAACTGATCTTGGCATCGGACTGCAGCAGTCATGTTCGGATGGAGTCCATAGACATCAAAGCAGATACGCGAAATGCTACATCATAAAATCAAGGCAACATTGGAATAAATTTCTCTTCCCTCAAAAGACAAACTCAGCGAAAGGGGGGAATCATCCGGCAAAACGCCTCCAGAGCGCACCTCGGCCAAGAATTACAGTACGGGCCTCTCTTCCATTTCTCTTGGAACCAGAAACAAACATCAGCTACACACATAAGCATCGTCGGCTCAACGTCTCCATCAAATCCAAACATGACAAAGAGGTGTTGTACATTCTAGCAACCAAAAGAAAGAACAACACAACTCAGCGAACATAAATTCAATTTGGCTTGCTCGATGTGACGGAACAAAGGAAAGGGGAAAGTGGAACTTTTCGCAGAATGCCTGCCCAAGGAGTATAGAGTAAAGAAGAAACGCATGAACAGTACGGACTTTCGTTACACGCGAACAGGACCCCCTAGGGCCGGGAGGAATCGTGAAAAAGAGAATAACAGCATAGCATAAGTGTTTGGAGAGGGACATTGAGATAAAGAAAAAGAGGAAGCAGATACGATGGGGTAGGTGGAATACAGAAAGTTAAAAAAAAAAAAAGTGTTCGGGGAAAAGAAAAAAAGGAGGAAAGATCCGGGTGAACATAGGTAGGGGGAAAGAAAAAAGTGGGAGCTCAGATCTTGCTAAGATAAAAGCGCTCAGGGAAATGCGTAGCACAGGGACGTAGGAGAAAGATGCTCATCAAGAGCTATAGAGGAGCGCTCAGACTCGGCAAAAGGGAACTCAGGAATAGCAAATTTGTCATGACACAAAGGACCCATCATTGGAATGACGCAAACAACTCCTGCTGGTGCTTTCAATCAAAGGAACGCTTACTGGAGAGAGAAGAAATGAGTCAGCCGACCGAGCCTGTAACTCAAGAGTGTTCGGGGGCCGGGCTGCCGGGGTGGCTGCTAACCTTCATCGGGGCAAACCCGCCATACTGGTGGGCCGGGGGCATGCCCATGGAGGGATACATGGGAGGAGGCGGGGGAGCCGGGCGATAAGGGCTGCCAGCAGGACCAGAGTTGTTCTGGGAACGGCCCCAGCTCAAACGCACGCGAGAGTTGCCGATGGGGTATCCCTGCATCTGGTTGATGGCCATCTCGGCAGCGTGGCGCTGGACGAACTGGACGAAACCGCAGCCCTTTCCAGGGGGGATCTTGACGTAGGTGATCTCGCCGAAGCCCTGGAAGAAAGAGCGGAGCTCATCCTCAGTCACGTAGCCCGACAGACCACCGACGAAGACGGTGGTGTTGTTGGGGTCGGTGAACTGGTTCATGGGCTGAGGAGCACCGTAGAAGCCCATGGGGGGACCGCCCATCGGGGGGTACATGCCGGCAGGGCCAGGCATGCCCATGTTGGCAGCACCAACACCGGGACCCTTGTTCTTGGGGGTGGCAGTGGAGATGCGCATGGGGCGGTTGCCGCAGTAGACACCCTGCATCTCGGTGAGAGCACGCTGCTGGTCGTTCTCATCAGAGAAGCGAACGAAACCGTAGCCACGGGACATGCCGCTGATGGGATCGGTCATGATCTTGGCGGACTTGCACGAGGGGAAGCGGCTCTGGAAGAGCGAGACAAGGACATATTCGTTGACCTCGGGGCCGAGGTCACCAACGAAGATGGAGTACTCAGGACCACGGTCGTCGCGGCTAAGAAGAGTTAATATCAAGTTGAGTCGAAGTTTCGTGGCTAATTAATTCTCACCTGCGGTCAGCGAGGCCGCCACCGGTAGCCCAGTTCAGCTTGAAGACACGGTTGGTGTTGGGCATGGGGGTGCCGTTCAGGGAGAGAGCCTTAGCAGCAGCGGCCGGGGAGGAGAAATCGACGAAGCAGTATCCAGCATTGCTCCTACTACCAACATTAGGACCTAGGTGTCTCATATTGGGGGTGAGAGAAATGGTCTAGTCTTACCCAGAGAACTTGTCGCGGATCATCTTGACGTTGACCTGCTCGCCCATCTGGAACCACAGGTTGCGAATGAAGTTCTCGTCAATCCAGGGCTCAAGCTCACCCATCCTGGAACTCAGAGGTTAGCAGTCGCACACGGAGACTACCGGATCGGGTCAAGAGAAGACGTACCAGAGGGTGGTCTTGCCATCAGCACCCTGCTGGGGAACGGGGGCACCAGCGTTGGGCTCACCAGGAGCGGGACCCTGGAAACCAGCGCCCTCAGCGGTGCCAGCCATAGCAGTGTCGGCGGGAGCCGGAGCACCGGCAGCGGCGGCAGCGTCCTGGTTGGGGAAAGAATCAAAGTTCTGGAAAGACATCTTGAAAGCGAAATCCGAAAAAGTCGACGTAAGAATATAAAACGGTCTGCGACTGAAACTTCGTGGAGTCGTTAAGAAATGACCGTAAGATCAAGCACACGTCGTGATGAACCCAGGAACAAAGGACGTGAAAGTTATCTGTGCCGAACCAAAAAGAGCGTTAGAATTTCTTTGTTCTTGGAGATTATAGCGCAAGCTAGATGGGAAAAAAAAAAAAAAAAATAAAGGAACGAAAGTCCAATGAATGACGCCTCGAAATGCAGAGTGGAGTGGGGAAAGAGATCGTGGACACGAGAGCCGAAGAGATTTGGGGGCCGAACAAAGGCGGAATGAAGCGATTCCGGGCAGAGATCGCTAGATGAACATCGGGCGCGTGGAAGTGCTGAAAATCGCCAAGACCAATTTCATGGGAGGAAAACAGCGCAGTCGATCAAGGACGGAGAGAGTCGTCGCCGGGACAGGCAGGGGAGGAGACAGGGCGATCGAAAACAAGTTGCGCGTGAAGCGATGGGTCCGATGCGCCGGCCGTTTCCGTCTTCCCAGCGTCCCAGCGTCTCAGCGCCCCATCGATTGCGACTGTCCACCACGCAACACTCCACTCGCAGCCCACTCAACCGATGCGACCGCGACAGGTTTTCCGAGCAGGGCGAAGGGCGTTGATGGACGTGGTGGAAGCCGAGGGGAGCAACAGCGAGGATGGGGCGGCGCAATCATCCGATGTGAGCCCGAAAAAAAGCTGGTCTCATCCTAGGGATCTCGATCTCGATCTCCTTCTCATTCTCTGAAGCGCATGGTATCGCTCATCGTTGGGTGAAGGCATCGATGACGATGCGCAATGAAGGGCAGGGCGGGGGGCAGGAGGAGGAGGGTGGGCGACTCACCAGGAAACAGAAGCTCGATAAACTAAAACAGAGCGTCTGAAAAAGCACAACTCCCGATGCGCAAGAACGAAATCCGCAAACCGTGGGAACAATAGGAAAGGGGAAGAGTGTAGGAGGGGGAAAGCGATGAAGAATGAAATCTCAGATTCTGATGAGGGGGGAAGACTGAGTGGGCTCGTCTGGTACGCAGTGATACGGCGTATGGTATTGCCGTTATTTTACATGATCTCACATATGCGGGGACTCGTCTTACTCTGTTCCAGGATCTCGGGATTACCATCAGAGTATGTATTATTGCGTTGAATTCAAGCTAGTGCTTTGCTATACTGCTGTTTTATCTAGTAGAAGCTGGGGATGCCGATCTAGGTTACAATTCGAGCCGCTTACCTCCGGACCTTAGGTATATGTCGTCGACCTGAGACCGAGAGAAAGATCAGGCAAGGTGCCTAAAAGGGAGGAGCAAGGACCTGCCGCCTTCCTTGCAATGTGACTCGTCCAACGGGCGCCCGTAGGCCTTATCGGTGCGATCGAGATGATCTTAGCAAAGCGTTCCTAGCTCCCAGACAGGGGACTCCCCTCGGGTCTCGGGCAATCAGTGATTCAGTGATGCATACCTATCCTCGGTGCCGAGATTCGAATTCATTACTTACACGGACCTAATGACGACGCGGACCGGAAAACTTGCAGACAAACGGCTCAAGCTCCACATGCCGTTCTGTATGGAGTACAGAGCACAGAGTACAGCGTACTCAGTCTTCATCCCCAAGCTATAGTCGTACATGACCTGCATCTTCTGGAAGCAAGGCGCTTCTCAGATCCATGTCCTTTCGCCCAAGGCAAGGGATCGATACGTCACCCGCGTCACGTAAACCAGAACCATGGGACCGTGGTATAGCAGTATTAGGTTGGGCTGGTTGGGCTCGTATCGCAATTACGCACAGATTTCCGAGCTGTTTAACTCCGGATTTCTCGCTTGGGACGCGTTTTCTGGTTTTCAGGTTTGCAAGGGATCTACTGCCTAGCCTAGTCCATCCGGTACTTTTTGCCCCTGCCCTTTCCACCCCAGTGATATCGTATTTGGGAGGCGGACCTGGCCTGTATTCGAGCTCTTATACTCCATACTCTGTACTTGGTATTCCGGACCTCTGTACTCTGCACGCCTGAATTAACCTATGTGGATAGCCGACCCTGCAGCATTCAGCATCCAGCACTGCAGCACTGCAGCTGGTGCAATCAACGCGCTCGCCCAACTTGGGCATATTAATAATGACGCGAACCATGGAACACAGCTTCGCAGCCCACCATGCCCTACTCACACGCAGTGCACCTCTAGCCGTCCGCTGAATCTCACCATAACACTGGCAAAGAAACTGGGAAACTAGGAACCCAAGCAAAACATAAGCAAAGCTAGCAGAAACAGGAATTCAAAGATTCATTCAGCTTGTAGGTGGCTCAGGCGCGAGGCTGAGTCCCCAAGCCAGGCTCCACATTCAGGGCTCGCATCCACACTAGTTTGCGACCTTCTATCCAAAGAGCGCGCTGGAACTCGCTTCTCTCAATACACAGTATTTTGCATACACCGGTCCCGGTGCATACTGCTTCTTACATGTAACTTTACTCTTTGTACCTGATTCCACCCCACTGCGTTCTTTTTTGGGGCAGTGCCTTACCTTTTCCTTTTCTAGAAGGTTCGTGGTGGGACCCCAAGTGTATCCGGATCGGATAATACTAGATTCACATGGATTCATAATCAATGCATTGCTCTGGGTCCGTGTGCTAGATTTCTCAGAGCTGAACAGGGCACAACCAAGTTTGCGGGCTTACTCGCACCTATACTAAAACTAAAAATTAAAACTAAAACTAAAAGTATCCTAGGAGGTCTCGTAAGCTGGCTCCGAGCTGCATTCCTGCAGTAATTAGCTACCGTACCCTCGGAACTAGGGCTAGGTCATATACATCCGTTAAATCCATCCCCACCGGAAGCTATACTTCGAACCTCACATATCCCGAATCCCTGGATAATTCCAGGAAAAGGAATCCGTATCCCCACGCATGCTAGCTTATGAGATAAAAATGAAAATACCTCACATTCTCATTCTCATACCTCGTGACTCAGCCTAGTCAAACTACAACCAACCCCCATACCAACTTCATCGCCCCTTCCCTAAAACATTCAGTGAACCCAAATCGCAACTAACCCAGAATCAACCCAGCCCCTCCCCTTCCCCTTCTAACAACATAAGCACCCCATCATAAACCCTTGCAACATCCTCCAACCAAGGCTGCTCCTCCTCTTCATCCTCCTCATCCGGCAACATCCCAAATACCGTGTTCCTAGTCGTCTCCGCTAAACTTCGAATCCTCACCTTCTGCGTCTGCGTCACGAACTGCCTGTGGTCCCGAGCACCAGGAATCTCCTCATTCGTCAGCGGATGGCGCCCTGTGCACAAGGCGACGAAGACGGAGTCGAATTTGTGCAGGATATCCAGAGTCGGGTAGGGATCGAAGGGGTATGTTTTGAGGGATTTTTCAAGAAGACCTGCTAGGGTGAGAAGAGCTTCTGTTTGGATCGAGGCTATATTCCATATTCGGATTGGGTTAGATGATGTGTTTCAATGTTACTGGTGCTAATGGGTGGAGGAATTGTGCTGGGCTTGACATACGCGTTGCCGAGACCCATAACATGTCAATCAGAGTATTGATATCATGGGCTAATTCTTCAAAACTCTTGTAGCGGCGTTCGGAGGGAGCCAAGTCTGTGTCTGTGTCGATGCCCATTTCGGCTTTCATTTGGCGGTAGGTGATCCGGTCTAGGCCGGCGGTTAGGCGGCCGCGGAGTTGAGTTTCTTCTTCTGAGCCAGGCGTTGCTGGGTGGTCTCTTTGCCTTGGAAGAGAGAGAGTTGGTGTCCATGGGAGATGAGATGTGTTGTTTTGAGGCTGGGTTTGGTTTTGGCGTTCACTAGGCTGGGAGAGGACGTCTTCAAATTCGACGTCTGAGTCGGAGTCGGGGTCGGCAATGGGCATTTTGATGTATATGTGTGGGTAATTGTAGGTGTGAAGATTTTGAGGTCGGTAAGATGAAGTATTTTGATGCTTTTGTAGAGCTTGGAGAGTCGACAGAGAAGAATCCTCGAGCTATTTAAAGCTGGAAGGTGTGAGAGATATTGCCGGATGTTATCAGCTTGAAGCTCCGGAGTGGGGTATCTCTAAATCGGCTTTGAAGTGGGGCAGTCACGGTTTGTATGCAGCAAAATGCAGACTTTAAAATTGTTGAACATCCACATTCATTGAAGCTCAGAGTGTACAGAGAGATGATTTAGTGGGATGTCATGCCAAGCCTTGGTCTGTGCGGGGTCCGACAGTTCACGGACTTGTGTTATTTCACGACTATATCAAGGTCTATACGTGTGTGAAAAATGAGTTTTTAATTGTACAATTCATTTTGATATCTCCCACCGTATCTATGTTGTAAATCAATAGATAGGTAATACAATAACTCATCACTGAATGAAGGTCAAGAATCGTCAGCATCCGCCTTCGAATCAATGCAAGACTCCAACAAAAGCCGACTCCATTCAGAAGGTGAGAAGATTATTTTAATGCTGGTGTTTGATGGCATGGCAGACAGCGAACAAAGCGCGTCTCGCTACACTGGCCCCAGCTCGTTCATCCCGGAGAATAGGATCCAAAAGAAAAGACAGAACCAGACTTACTGCAAAAAGGACTTTTCAGAACAGTCCAGCAGAACTCCCAAAACGCCATGCTGATGCGGTGCCTCACTCTGGCTGTAAATGTAAAAAGGAACCTGTTAGCACAATCCCAAACTCTGCTCACCTCAAGAGGAAAAGAGAATACTCACGCGAATCTTTCCCCTCCGATCCCTCATATCCCTCAACTTCCTCTTATCCTCATCGAACCTCCTCAGCAACTGGTTCTGCCTCTCCTTCCTCTTCTCCCTAGACTGGAAGCGATAGAAGTCCTCCAAGCCCGCCGCCTTCTTCTTCTGCTTCTCAACCAACTCCTTCATCTCATCCTCCCTAGCAATAGAGTTAAGCTTAGGCCCATGCACAACAGTGACGAAGCCGTCCTCGTCCGGCTCCGCAAGACGCTTTGTCTCCTCCCTCTTGCGCGCCTCGGACACCGCCTCGAAGACGGTCATGAACTCATTAACTGTACGCAGGAGTGTCGCGCGGTCTGGGTACCGCAAACGCTCGTGTGCGATGTATCGCTGGAGTCCGAGGGGTGGGACACGGTCTGAGGGGAGACCTTCGCCCCAGACGATGGAAGTTCCTTTTCTAGCGGCCTTTGAGGCTGCCTTCAAGCTTGATTCCATGGAAGGGACATCAGGGAAGAAAACGATAGCGTGAGCACCGGATTTTTGAAGTTCTCGGTTCCATGTTGATGGGAGCCAGATATTTTCTAGCTGGGACTGGAGGTCATCGGCCGTAATGCGCTTCCGTTTCTTGTTGCGGTGGGCGAGGTTGGAGTCTGTGGCCACGGTATTCTTTTTCACGGGGACATCTTCGAAGGAAACTCGCTCGACACGGCCGGCGGAGAGCTGAGTGCCGAAGAGATGGCGAATGTGGGCTTCCGTTGCGTCGATAGGCACGTTGACGAGGAAGAGGCAGCGAGACGAGTCTGGGGTGGGGACTCTGGGCTCGTGGGGGCGGAGGTAAAGGTAGTGAGTCGCTGGTAATTTGTCGGAGGGGAGCTGAAGAGGGAGGGTGGTGTACCCGGGGACTTCCACTGTGACTTTCTTCATTCTTGAGGTGGTTGTTGGATTGCGGTGTCCGTCGAACTTTTTTGAAGTTTTGCGCTTAGCGTGAAATTCTGCCGCATGTCGTGGGCGGCTCTGCGGGCGGTGGAGTGCTCTGAATGTATTAGGGCTTGGAATGGGTTTAAATGTCGTATGAATGCGATGTAACTCTGATTAATCTAATTCTACACCTGTATTAATACATGCTGGGCGATGCCTATAAATTGGTAGTACTATCGTTCCGAACATTTCATTCATTGTCGGTCATACCGCTCAGACTTTATCAGGATCACTGATGCCCCCGTTGGTAATGATATAAGTGGCCTCGCGTTCAGGACAGTCTGCGACATTATCAGTACAAGCAATACGGTAGACAAGGGAGCTTACCAGGCGAATCCTGAATTTTAGCCACGCGCTCCTCCCCCCGGCCCTTGCGAAGCAACACCCGGGTCGTTGACGCATGAGCAAGAACATGTCCACCAACAGGCTTGCGCCCATCAGCGCCAGCAAAAAGCGCACTAGCACCAGGATCACTTTGAACCTGATTTGTCTGTGACAAATTAGTAACCCAACCAGCATAGTCATCGGGTAAACATACCATCAGAACACAGACATTGAACTCTACATGCAAGTCAGCTCGTATCCAAAATCAGAAATTCCTCTTCAAAGCAGCAAGAAATGTTTCACCTTCAGCCATATGCGCCAGCTTCATCAAAAACTGATTCAGCTTCTGCTGTCTCTCGGCAAGTTCGCCACGTCCACAGTAATCAACCCGAAAACAGTTCATAATACTGTCGATCACCAGTAGTCGATAATCACCAGCGGCAAACTCGCGACTGAGTAAATTAAGCAATTCAAGTTGGTGCTCGCTGTTCAGAGCTCGAGCATATGCAATATTCTCCTGCGCGGTGTCAGGATCCACGCCGTAGCGTTCAGCGATCTGGGCGATTCGTTCAGGGCGAAAGGTTCCTTCTGTGTCGATGTAGGCTACTTTTCCGTCCGCGCCTCCCAGAGATTTGGGAAGTTGAGCGACAACAGCCATTGTGTGGGAGAGTTGGGTCTTGCCACAGCGGAACTCGCCGAAGACTTCACTGATGCTCATGCTTTGAAAGCCGCTGGGTTTGTCAGTAAGCTGGATGAAAGGAAAGAAAAAGAAAAGACGCACCCATTGAGGATAGAGTCGAATTGCTTGCTGCCGGTTGAAATACGAACCACTTTCTTGCGCTGATGGTGAAGTTCCATGGCAGTCATGAAACCTGACGCTGAAGGCTGTATGGACTGGTTAGATCGGTCGACAAGAGTTGGGGGTTCAATGAGTATACCAGGCACTTCTGGATTGCTTCTTTGACTTTCTCAACCTTAACCTCGCTGAAACCCTTGATCTTCAGCAGCGTCCTTCGGGTCGCACCGTGGACAGACTGTTTTGGTTAGGTGGGTGATACCAAGAAAGTGACTGATGCTCACAGCGACGGTGTAGAAGCCATTGGATTTGAGCTTGGTGATATCGGCTGCACCGATGCCGTGAGATTGGATGGTATCGATGTCGACGATGAAGTCCTGTGCATTGCAGTCAGTTGACGTCATGAAGGCTCAAATTGAACGATGTACATCAACAGTAAAGTCGTCGCCAGGGTCTGAGCCAGGCATGGTAATGGTGATGATTTGAGATGGGAAGGCGAAACAGGAAGATGGGACAATCACTGGCGGGACCAAAACACAGCAATGTAGCAACACAGCAACATCTACATCACAAGGTACAGGCTACAAATACATCTACAAAACACACAGTATTTGAAAGTAAGATTTGCGTTTTCATGTTCTCAGCACCGAGGAATCTTCCCATCGGAAGGCCCCATCCAACACACTTCAATCCAATTTCTCTCTGCAACCACTCAACCTCTCCACCATCATCTCTCGTCTCCTCTCTCCTCGGCCTGGAAAACCACAATCAAGAGTAGAAATTCATCAATTCGAGAAAGATCATCCATGGGAGAACCAATAGACAAGACGCCAATCATGAGACTTGCTCATCAAGTCAAAGGGGGGGGGCTAGGGCTTCGTGAAATCGAAACGGAAACTTTTCTGTTTCGTCGTATACAAACATGTGAAAATAATGAAATAAAACAAGGTCATGACACGGGAACTTGGTCAAATATATGCAAAGGAAAGGAATAGGAAGGGTGCAGAGACTCCGGAGAGAAGAAGGAACTAATCCCACCCTCACCCCCGAGGGCGAGAGAAGAAGAAGGGGGGGGGGTGTGGATTCCGAAAGTGACCGTAATACAGAATGGAAGAAATGGACTCCGGACATTCCATGAAAATGACACGGTGGTGAGACAGTAGGATATATTCTCAAACAAGTCGCTTAAGCGACAGCAGTGGTAGGAGCCGCAGCCGGGACGGGAGCAGTCTCGGCAGGAGCCTCGACGGCAGCAGCAGCAGCAGCCGCCTCAACAGGAACGGCACCGGGGACGGCCGCATCAGCGGCGACATCAACGGTGGGAGTAGCGACAGCCTCTGCGGAGTTGGTAGGGCAGTCACGGGAGATGTGACCGGCCTCGGCGCACTTGTAGCAGACCTTGCCAGCGGAGCTCAGGGGGCCACCGTTGGGCGCGGTGCAGTCACGGGAGATGTGACCGAGCTTGCCGCAGGCGTAGCACTTCATAGCCTGAGCCTGGCAGTCACGGGCGAAGTGGTTGGGGCCACCGCACTTGTAGCAAGTAGCGGCACGGGGGTAGCCTTGGAAGCCGCCACGGAAACCACCCTGGAAGCCTCCGCGGGGGCCAGTGGGACGGCCAGCGCCGGGGGCAGCGGGATTGGTGCAGTTGCGCTGGATAAATCAGTACCAGGGAAACAAATTATGGAAGTAGATCGTCCACGTACAGCAAGGTGGCCAGGCTGGCTACAGTTGTAGCAGCGGCCGTTAGCACCACCGTTCAGGCGCAGGGTGGGGCAGTCAGCCTGAACGTGGCCGACGCCCTGGCAGTTGTAGCACTGCTTAGCTGTGTGGTGTTAGGAAGAAGCGTTGAAGACGGGCGAGGATGCCTTACTTTCGGTGGTACGGGGAAGAGGGCAAGCGCTAGACTCATGTCCTGTTTTGAATGTATGAGACTCGGTGATCGGCGACGCAGACGTGTAAATAGACGTTGGAATTGGAAGGGAACATACCAGGCTGCTTGCCTATGAAATCACCGTTAGTATTTGTCTTCACAATGGGTCAAAAGAGTCACTCACAGTTGTAGCAGAGACGCTCAGAAGACGAGCAGACCTCTACGTCAGTTAGCGGGACCAATTCCAATATCCAAGAAAACAAAACCAGATGCAGAACTAACCGGCATAGTGGCCAATGTTGCCACACTTGTAGCACGCACGACGGGACAACATCATCACGAATCTACCGCATTGTTAGTCCTCGGTTCAATCCCAAGCCCGATACCTGCCCAAGCTCGAACAACCCCGCCCCGAAGTAAATCCCTGATGCCGCGTTTCGCCACAATTCATTTTCGTTGACTCGAGAATCGGAAACTTTCCCATAATCAAGTGGTGTGGTCGCAGACTCGGCAGAGCGGGATGGAGGGGAACTGTCGACGATCCGCGGGGTTTCGAGGTTGGAGGTTGAAGGCTGGAATTTGGAGCTGGTCGCAGGCACAGTCGTCAAGGCTCTCACACGTACACTTCAGTCGAATCAAATCTTTAAATCTTTTCAGCGAGGCTTAAAATGAGAACCTTGGAGAAATGATGCACGATGTTCACAGCCCACCAAAGAAAAAAAGGCCGCCGAAAAAAGTGGGACGCGGATGAAAATCAACGCACACAACGCAAGAACTTGACTTACCCTCAACAGACACAAACACACTCACACACCTGAAGACGAAGATGGAGAAGAGCAAAAGAATCAAGAAAACAGCTAAAGAGAAAGTGGGTGCAAACTCGTCAAAAGTTTAGCTCCCGGGCTTTTCCGTATTGCGTAAGGTTGCTGATTCACCGGCCATGTGAAGCTTTTGAATGTCAAGCTGTCATGTCTTGAATTAAGCTATATCTATAACGTACATTGCGTTTGGCTACCTTCTTCTCTAGGATGAACCCATTGCTGCCCCTTCATTCCACGTCAAAAGCTACTCGGCTATGTCGATGCAACCTCGCAGATCAAAATGCTTTCATTTCGTCCTTCCGATACTTCCTTAGTACAAGCGCATAAAAATGAACAACAAAATAATCTAGGTTCGCTTTTACTCCTCCCTCTCTAAGATGGCGGGAGCCTTGATCTCCCGTCCCTTGAGGAATTCGAGGTTCTCTCCGCCCTGGTTTTATTAGTCTTCAATGAGGGGAGACAGGGTTAGAATTCACTTACGTAGCTGATCAGAGGAGACACCTCAACCCCGAACGCCTCAGCCTCAGTAATGACAATGCCGCCAGCAGCCTCGACCCATCGCTGTCCGAGCTTCATAATGTCGTCACGGCTGGTATCGGGGTCATCCTCGCCCGTGCCGCGGGCATTCTTCAACGGGGAGAACTCCTCCTCGCGACGGACTTCAATGCTAGCAAACTTGTCAAGAGGGGTCATGGGGAAGACATCGAAGACGAATTGTTCGAGCTTAACTCCATTAGGCTTCTCAGGCTTGACAGCCTCGCCGTTGTCAGGGTTGACACAGCCGATCTTCTTGCGAGCGACGTGGTGGGGGAGCTTGTGAGCGAAGTTCTCAATAGACTCGAGGAAGCGGAAAGAGTAGTAGTGATTCACGATGTTGGCGGCGCGGAACTTGAGAACATCAGGCTGCTTAGGGTCCTTGGCTTCGGCGGTTTCCTGGTCGATCTCGGAGTACTCTACGACATCAGGCTTGCCGTTCTTCTGGACGATCAGGCCGACCGACTCGGTAGCGTTGCGCTTGCGCACGACCTTGGTAGCGATGTCGACGTCCTTCTCGGCTGAGAAACCCATGAAGACAGGGTCGGCAACCTTCACGAGGCAGTTGTCCACGCCGTACAGGTGGATGTGCTGGATTCCGCGGCGGCGCATGTCCTCACGGGCACCGGATGTGATGAGGGCCTGGTAGATACCACCGTTTCCGTCGGGAGCGACGGCGACCTGTGATTGTTAGCTTGCGTTTCCGGCTCGGGAATTGAAAATATCGCACGTACCTTACTCTTGCTCTCGAGCATGATCTTGCCTTCGTTGGAGATACAGGGGAGCACACCCTGCTCGAAAATGAAGACATTGCTCTTATCCAGACCGAAGTAATTCTTCTGGGCGAAGTATTCCTCAGTGGGCTTGCGGGTAGGACCGCTAGTCATGACATACCAGGGGATAGTGGCAGACTGACCGCCATGGGCCTTAGCAGCGAGCTCCTGGAGCTTCAAGATACGCTCAGCCTGGAGTTGGAAGAGAGACTTCTCGCTCAGCAGACCAATATCGTAGCAACCCTTGGGGGCGGAGCTACCCAGACGGGTACCCTGACCACCAGCCATCAGCACGACGGCGACCTTGTTCTCTGCGACTTGCTTAAGGCCAGCATCGTACCAGCGCTTAATATCGGCGGGGTCAGAGTCGAGGATGGAGGCAGTTGCGGATTCGGGCAGGGGCTCGACGGTGGCAGCGGCGGCTACCTCGGTCTTAGGAGGGTTGAGGGCGGTCTCGGCCAGCTCGTTAATGCGGACGGGATCGAAGTTGGTGAGTTGGTGGAAGAGCCGGGACTTTTCAGCGGTGGGCAGTTCATCGATGAAGGCAAAGACCTGGCCTTGGTTGGCGTCATTGTACTTCTTCTGAAGCTGCTGGAACTCCTCGGTCGAGGGCTCGCGGGGAGCTTCCTCGGCGGAGCCCGAGAACTTGTTGATCAAGTTGGAGACGGTTTCTCTAATTGCCGCCATTGTGAATTGAGTATTTGGGCAAGAGGGAGTTGGGGGGGGGAGGAGAATAGAAAATGAGGGGGAGAGGAAATGTAAATAAAGCGCGGGGTGAAGCTGAAGCTCTACACCGTAAGTCGAGGAACGCAAGTCGCACCCGCATATTATTTTTAGTCTTTTCCAAGCCCAACCACAAATCAGAAAACTGGAGACGAGCACTAGTCTTGGTCAGTGAGACCTGACCACTCATCAACATGATCTGACTCTTGTGCCCCGCTAGCGGGGCCTGATCCGGATTTACTAGGTTTTGCTACGGTTTGGAGACAGGATTGGTACATGGCACATGTGATATGCTACCTAGAAATAAATACACTATATCTTTTTAATCATCATGAAACATTCATCGCCGATCCCTATCGCGCCGGTCACGTTGTCGGTCTCGGTCACGCCGTGAGTCTCTTCGAGGACTCCGACTGTGTGACCGCCGACGATACCTATCTCGCTCGCCACGAGGACTGCGACTACCTCGTCGATCACGATGTGAGTCTCGGCGAGGACTGCGCTGGATGGGAGGAGGGCCTGACGAGTGGTTTTTCTGCTTCTCCTTCTCTTTGCGCTTGTCGAACATCATCCCGTAGGAACCGTCGTCCTCCTCCACTCGATCGTAATCAGAGTCTCGGTACTGACGTTTCTGCTCAAGATCTGCGACACCACCGAAGCCACCTCGCTGCTTGCGCTTGGTGACAGTGGCATTGCGCCAGCTTTCGGATAATTTGGAGACCTGGACTTGGGTTAGCTTAGCATGGAGAGGGACGAGGGGGATGACGTACACTCTGTGAGAAGTCGACGTGGATGCGGTGGTCGTCAATCAGCACTCCTTGCATCTTAAAGTAGGCTTGTTCGCAGTCTTTCTGGTTTTCGAATTCGATAAACGCATACTGCAGGCTGTCACCGGTGCGCTTGTCGCGAATGACCTCACAGGATAGAATGGTGCCGAAGCGGCTGAAGATGAGGTTGAGGTCCTCGTCTAATGAGCATTAGTAATGTCGCTAGATGGGAAGCTGTAGAGAGAAAGCCTACCTTGCGTAACCGGGTTCAATTTGCAGACGAACAGCACGTTTTCCGGAGGCTTGACATCGGCGAATGGAAGGTCACCAACCATCTCCAGAGTCAAAGCTTGGGCGCGAGCCTCGCGCTCCCGGCGCAATTTCTCCATAGCCTCTTCATCCATGTCATCGTCCAGATCTTCATCATCTGCAATGCGTACCGTATCCAATTGCGCCTTGGAGGGCACAGGGCTCTCGGGCGGTTCCACCAGACCAGCTGGATCCTCGAATGGGTCATCCAGCACGACTGTATGACGGATACGGATATCCTTCAGGGGTCGACCGCGGTCATCGATGAAAGCGCTATTGATCTTCTCCAAGACATCAAATCCCTCAACGACCTTGCCAAAGATCGCCGCCTTCCCATCCAAATAGTCCAGATTGTCTCCGAGCGTGATCAAGAACTGGCTACCGGCAAGGCGCTGGTCCGGATCGTTGGTCGCAGGCACCGTCGCCATACTCACGGTGCCGCGCTCCGTATGCTTGAGTTTAGGGTGTATCTCCACGGGGAATGTCCTCTTCGCAGGTCCGTCGAGGATTCCCCAGACGGAGGAGCCGCCATCGCTTCCGGGGGCATCGGGGCCCAGAGGATCGCCAGTCTGGAAGGAGAAGTTCTTTTGAACGCTGTGTACGGGGGAGAAATTGTAGTACTTGAGTTTGCACAATTTCAAGAAGCTAAGAAGGGTGAGTAAAGGTGTAGGTGGGCTGGACTGGACCACGTACTTTTCACAGGCGCGGGGGGATTCATCGACGAGCAGGTCGATGACAATGTCGCCCAGAGAAGTTTCGAGTAGGGCGCTCATCTTTGAGGTGCGCGACTTTCAATCGCTGGGCTGATGTCGCAGCTTTGCGCGAGTCAAGATCCGAGCTCGGACCAATCAGATGTCTTAGGGAAGCTGAACTTGGACCTTTGGACTTCAGCTTTTATTCCGTGTTGTTCTTCGACTTTCTTTTTCCTATTTCCCCTTTGCTCTTTTTTTGCTTATTTCTATTCTCCTTTTGTCCCACCAGCAGCCTTCAGGAGGATTTAAGGAGGGTTTCCGGATGATCGTTCCGGGCGCTGGTGTAACTTGACTTGCCAATCTGGCGGCATATCTTCCGAGTGTCAAGGCTCTCTCTCTCGATCTCTGTTTGATTCTCCCCCTTTTTCTTCCTGGCACGAGGGTTTACCTTGACCTGTCGTACGAAAACGGGGAAGGCAACGGGCGGACTCCTGCAGCGGCCAGAGATTGCTCTTTTTTTTTTCTATACACGTGGATCCTTGAGAAGTCTGGTCTTGATCAGGATCGCGAGTCATGGAGGATATTGTTATGCATGGAATGTATTTAAGACTGTCTGTGTCTGTCCCGGCGAGGGTAGTCTAGGATTCCCAGGAGCTCCGGAGGATCAGAGACGTCAGGATTAGACGAGACGATATTAACGTGTATTCATCTCTACGTACCGGTGTTCACACTATGGCCTACTAAAGCCCGTGAGATCCAAATGTCATGCATCTTTGGTCCTCCGATTCACCCTCGTTGCAGATCTCAACTCCGAATCCCCAATAGTTCGCTGGGTTTTCTTTTTCCCCTTCCCCTTTCGATCTACCTGCAGCGCGCTAAAAAGGCGCCCAAACGGACCTCATCCATGTTGTCGATCAGGGCGCAACCTTAGCACGATCCTGGTCGGAGCTGCTTTTCCAGAGCGCGCTTTGCGGGGCAAAGATCCCGGCGCTTGTTGATCAAAATGACAGGTTGACACCTGCCATTCTTTTCTTTTTTTTTTTCCCGGCTCTTCCTAGTCTTTGAGAACCGTTGAGACATGGTGGTCTGAGACAGGTCGTTTGCACTATTGACCGAGGAGACTACCCAGCTATCGACACAGGATACAGATTACCGGGGAAAGGACGGATATAGACACACATATATACACCCGTATATAGATACACACGTACAGAGAGCCACACAGAACGCACAGAACGCACAGACAGAAAGACAGAAAGACACTCAGACACATAGATAGGTCCAGACCGAAGCCTCAACGCTGTCCTATTTGCAGGACATGGCATCAATCCGGGTTTCGACTCAGCCTGATGAAAGAGCAAACATTACTCGAACGATCCACCGGATTGCAGTGCCGGATCGACGCCAGGGCCTGGCGACAAACGTACGCGGCAGGCTTCCATTCCCTACTTGTCCTGGATCTCGGTCTAAGCACGCCCCGGCATAGCCCCAGTACAGCTAGACAGCTAGACCGCCAGCCTCCAAGCCCAAGCGCAAGCCCACGTCAACGTCCAAGAGAAAAGGGAGAGATGGGTTGGCTGAAACATCTCTGGCTCTTTGGCTGGGCTTTTCTTCATGGTCATGTCCCGTGTGACGTTACTTTGTGAAACAACGTCTCGAAAAGGCCGGGTTCTGCTGGTCTTGCCTCAGGAAATCTGGATAGGATGCACTACGGTTCCGTGCATATCATTTCCCCTGGGCACACCAAGCAGAAAGGAAGTGTTCGAACGGCTTTGGGTACGGTTTTCCCCGGGGTTTTTCGGGGGAAAGGGCCTCCCTATTGTAGATGGAAACAAAACATATAAATTACGAAATTACTAAAGGGGGGGGGAAAGAAGAGGGCAATCACACCGATTGTTACCATGACATGGCCATAAATCGAACCCTACCGCCAGAGACATTCTTTCTCTTTCACTTGTTTCGCCTCCACTCCCCAAGATGACTGTGAACATCTAAGATCTGCTCAAAAAGTCTTCAGTCAATCGACCTGGTGTGAAGTGGACTTGAGCGTGCTGACATTTTGCCAGTCATGGACTTCTTCTACTCCACAAAACAGCCTGGCTTTGAGTCCCGAGACTCTTCCCAATACATCTCCCGCTCCATGCGCAGTATGGCTCAACATGAGCTGGCTGACCGGTCTGTCGGTTGTATCAGTCCCGCGGCCGACGACAGCAAGTTGCGCAATCCTCAGCGACGTCGTGTTCCGGTTGCAGTATGTACCTCTCACTTTCGCGATCGTAAACCTCCTCTAACGAGTATAGTGTCGCCGGTGTCGAAAGAGAAAGATCAAGTGCAGTGGCGACACTGGCGATGGCCAGGGTTGCTCTAATTGCCGCGGTGCCGGCAATACGGACTGCCAATTCCTACGAGTAAGTCCGCCTTCAGATCATTCACTGTAGCGCTATAGACTTATTCCATTCAAGGTCCAGTCAGAGAGCCTGGGTACTTTCAGCCAGTTCCCTTATCCTTCTCCGGGAGCAGCGATAGCACCATCTCATCTTGGAGGCATCTTTACACCTCAAGCTTCCAGAAAGTCTATGCTATCGATGGGCTCACCTCAAACTCGAATGGCTGGGTTTCCCCGGAGCCAAGAATTTGACCTGGCTAATTCTCACGTCTTTTCGCGGCCGGTAGGCGTGGATTCGATTCCCTACGAGAACGAGCAATCGGTCAACTACACCCAGTCTCCAGCGTACATGCTCCCCAACGCACCATCAGGGTCGAACATCGACTATGGAACGGCACCATGGAACCCTAAAATCTGGGATTCTATTCTCAGCAGGCCAAACAATGGAGTCATATACCCAGATCCGGAGACTAACAACTCTCTCAATCAATCTCCCTATTCTTACATCATTCCCAGTCAAGGAATATCGTCGAATGATATTTCTCAGTCCAATTCTGCTGCCATGACTGTGGTTCCTTCAGCAGAAGGTCCTGGGACGGATCGGACACTTCCAACTCCAACCTGCTCTAGTAATGCAGCAACTCTGAATATTCTTTCACCGGAGCCAAATCTAGCCCAACTCTCTGAGTTCAAGGGCAATTACTGGAACCAGCGCGGTGGCACCTCGCCTGACTCACGAACACCCGCCCATACCGTCCCCAGCAACGCACCCAAGTGCTCAAACAGCACAGCTCCTGATCTCCTTTTCACCTATGTGCCTATGCCAACAACAACCGATGAAACAACACCCACTTTATCCACCCCAGCAACAGGCTCCTCCACATCAACCAGCGCCTCATCATTTACTGACCTAGATCTCGTCGATCACGAATACAGAAGTATACCTGACGACCGCCATTTATCGCACAAACACAGCGCCGGCCAACGTCTTGCTATGTTAGACGAGTGCACACCCGACATCTACGGCTACAGCAGCGAGAAGAAACCTCGCGACTCAGCAACCCTAATGAACGGCCTCTCTTACCAGCGCGTACGGCACTCAGACACATCGGGCCCTTTCTCATTCAACATACTCCCAGATACACTGCCAGAGTATCACCGCGTGGTCGATAATGTCCATAGACCCCCCATCTCACCGCTGGGTAACCATGGCGCTTACTAGTTGACCTGGTAGAGCGGAGTCCATTCCACACCCCGTACATTCTCCTGATACGGATATCGACATGTAGAACCCCCTGTGTGCTTCGGGGGGAGTCCGGACCGGTTGGACGATTGGTCCTGCCGCAGCTTGACTAATGTATTTGGGGGCACTTCGTGCTCGTGCGGCTTATTTCCTATTTGCTTTTTTGCCTTTTGCCCTTTTCTCGCCTTTCGCCTTTTACCCTTTGGCATTTGTCACTTTTCTGCTCTTGTCTATTTCCTGTCCCAGTCCGCGGCTCTTTTTGTCTATTTTTCCTTTGTTTTTATGCATGTGCTTCATGTGAGGGTCCCTGTTTCCACCATTTGATCCCCCCCTTGACTCTCCTTATTTACTATTCCCTTGTTACGTGCTTGTATCTTGCAAGCCTCAGTCCACATCTACATGTGTTTACTTGGCTCGGAGGCGGACATATTTTCATGCTTGACGCGATTCCCAATTCTACTCGATTCACCTAATACCCGGATCGCGTTTCCATTTCTATACCTCTCATAATCCATACCATACCCTAATTTTTCACATGTATGGGACCTTCTACATGATTGACTGCAGTCTTGATCTCTATCCCCTAATATATACTGCTGTCATATCCAGATCAATTATCCCTATCCTATTTTCTAGGTCTGCCTCACCAGCCGGTTATTTTCTGATTTGCGGTAATTTGAAATATACTTTGAAGGGATCAGGGTCCCAGGATCGTACTAGCATAAGCGACAAATCAAGAAAAAAGCGTTGGACAAGTGAGAGCTGAGAGATCCCGAGCATCTTTCGATTTCTAGAGATCGAAGCTCTTCGAGTGGTCACCAATCTCACTCTGCTCTTGAGTGTTCCTAGAAGGCAAATTTGGAGGCAGATAGTCTAAGAGGTTCTGTCTAGGCCTTTCTATTTCCTTATCTCTGGTATCGGGACACACCATCAGGATCTACTCAGGTCTCGTGTGCCGAAAAGCGGTTTTAAACGCGTGGTCACTCGAGGGCTAAATCATGGTATATCCGGACCAAGATTAGATGCATATAGCTTAATACAAAAAGTCACGCTCGAAAGAATGGTACCTCGTTATTGTACATCATATATAGCAGTCTCAGTCGGCCAAGTCCGAAGGAGGTGGACATAGAGTTTGAGGTGAGTTTCTCACAAATCCAAAGTAAACCCAATACATATGAACCATCACCTCTAATCAGCCCAAACACCTTTGAGACGTTCAGTCTCTCAATCTATTACCTATCAGCACGTGTAGAAAGTGCAAGACTTAAGACCCTCTGTTCATCCCTTTCTAATTGCTCCTGCATAATCTTGGACCCCAAAGCGGTCATTGAAGCAGACTCTGCATCTTGTACGTTACGCGCAACCTTCTTGTCTGGATCACTATCGCTGCAGATGAATATCTTCCGGGGGGGATCCTGGTAAAAGTTGATACAACGTGAAATGATACTTGGTACTTTGGTATCTTGGTACTGGTTCTCGATCAGGATATATTTATCTCTATGAGAAGAATAAATGGGAACTTCAGTGTATTATTTCAGTAGGATAAAGAATATAAATTAAACGTGGGGGATAGATCAAGTCCTAGCCTAGTAAACCTTAACATAGGCTTCGAATCGAGCTGGAAGAGGCATTTTGAATAGCTGTGTGAGCTATCACAAGAGATAGACTTGTCTCAATCAGTCTTAGCTTAGGTGTGTCTATGTAGACTCCATGTGTCACTGGGTGAAAGGTTAGTGCTTGATATCTTACTAAAGTGATCGTTAGACAGTGTACGCAAACTACAAACTACCCTAGGGATCTAGACTGCGAGAGATCCCCCGTACGCACAGGTGGGGGCATGAAGCACCCAGCACCAGCTACTTCCATTGCTTCTTGTGGACAAGGCAGATAATGCCATCGGTTGAGGTACCCGTCGACACAAGGAAGGCAAGGACTACATCTACACCTCTCAAATGACAGAAACAAAAATATGTATTTCATACCCGGGCAACAGCCGAAGCCCGGATTCTCATATCCCTTTTGATCCACGACGCCTTTGGGGAATCATCGATGGATTCAAGATCCTAACAAAGGCGGTTTCAGTTTCAACCACCTCCAGGAAAGATGGCCGAGTCCGAACAATTTTTGAAGTTTTTGTTTCTGTGTCAGGCAGGCCACCCTTCCCCACACCACCCATTCCAGAAGAAACCGGAACTGAAATAGATGGGCCACCGGACCACCGTCATCGCCATAATCATTACAGGTGAGACGTTTAGTCCTTGGACTTCTTGGGGCCCTTGGTCTTGGCAGTACCGCGGAACTTCTTGGAGCGGTTCTTCCGTTGCTTGCCTGTGTGGTTGTTAGACTTGTCCTAGATAAATGGAATAAGAAGGGAGACGCACGCTGCTGGCGGGAAGCCTTCTCGATCTTGTCGGCGGCACCGATGCGGACGAGGCGGTAGTGGGGCTCGAACTTCTTCAGGGCCTCGGCGGAGTCGTAGACGAGGGCGAAGCCGGTGGACTTGCCACCACCGTACTGTGTGCGGAAACCGAAGACAGAGACCTGGTCCTTGTTGGACTTGTACAGGTCGGCCAACTTCTCGCGGAGCTCATCCTTGGAGACGTTGGGGCGGTTGGGGTGGAGGACGTCCCTGGAAAAACAGAGATGTCAGTCGCGCGGTCATTAATTCGGTGTGTGTATATGTAGATGAGTGTTTGAGCATGCGATCGTGGTGGTCGTGTGTCGGAAATTGATGATTGTGTGCTCGGAGTCCAATTCTCGAAATCCTCCTCCAAAATGTCGCGAATCGAGGGGAATGGAAGGGGAAGCTTACACGACCATCTGCTTACGGGCAAGCAGAGGGTTGCGGATGAACTTGCGAGTCCGCAGAGTAACGGGAGTGTCGGCCATTTTGGTGGTGAGTGGTGATGCAAGAAAGGGAAGGGAGTGAATGTCGACTTTCAATTTTCGTGCGGTGCGCTCGGCTACGCGGTGCCACTAGTCCTGTTCTGGAAAGCTGACCTAAGTGATTAGTCAACTATCATGTAGATCGACACCTGAGGAAAGAGGCTCATGGGATCTTATCGATAAGAGATAGCCCTTCCTTATCGTCTCAAATTATCTTCAACTCTTTCCCATCGACAACGTGGGGTTAGCCATGGCGGACTCAATTCGCACACTGGCTGTGCAGTACTTCCAGCTGGTTGATCCGCCCAACCTGGCACTACCACCGGGCAATGTTCTCGTTCACCCAGCCGTACAGCAAGCCATATACGAGCATATGTTCGACGAAACGCTCACCCCACTCCCACCAGTCACGTACCGGACAAGAGTTCTGAAGCAGATCATCGCGCGAATTGAAGAAGCGATCACAGACCCAGAAGAAGATGTATGCCAAACCATCTCTCATATTCACAAGATAATGCCAAATGAAATTGAACCCTCATCTAACATGCTCAGGAAATACTCGATAGCCTAATGGAAAGCTGGGGCAACCTAGTAATCCTCCCCAAACCCTCCGCCCTCGAACAAGCCCAACAACTATCCTCAATAAAATACACCGCCCCTATACAACCGCAAACCTCAACCTCAGCCACCACCGAACGAACAATCAACATCCTCGAATCCCGAGGCCTCATCCTCTCCGGCGGCACAACAGGAAATAGAACCTGGGAAGCAGCCCTCCACCTAGGCTCATTTCTCTCCACACAAGCCGGAAAAGCTCTGGTCCACGATAAACGAGTAATCGAGCTCGGTGCGGGAACAGGTTTCCTCTCTCTTTTCTGCGCGCGTCATCTAGGCGTGAAGGGTGTTGTTGCTACAGATCGTGAACCATTCCTTATTGAGAATATGCGCGCGTGCGCGAGACTCAATCGCACGGATGAAGATGGTGATATACCCCTTTATCCTGCAATTTGGGATTGGGGAACACCCCTTGAAAAGACAGAGGAAATGAATTCAATGACTGGAGGCGGGAAGTTGGAATTTGATGTTGCACTTGGAGCTGATTTGGTATTTTCCCTTTTCACATTCACACCTTTATCCCCATGCTCCGTCTCATTAAAAAAGTGGCGATGCTAATTTAAAAATTCAGATTTACGATACAGACCTCGTCCCTCTTCTAATCTCAACCGTCCAAGACCTATTCTCGAATTACGGGGTCAGTCAATTTGTAATTGCTGCGACGTTGCGAAACGAGAATACATTCCAGACCTTCCTTGATGCGTGCGAAGCAAATGCATTCAAAGTTGAGACGTTGCCGTTTGAGTCTACAGCGTCGGAGGAACAGACTGGATTCTTCCACTCGACGAGTATTCCGATTCATACGTATTTGATTTCGGGCTCGTGAGCTGGGAAAGATGGGAAGGAGGTGTGATTTTGTAGATGAATACCCAGTTGCATTGATTCTTGAGTTGCTTGTCCCTGATATCGGATACTCTCCTGTGTAGGTACATCTATAGAAACAAGTAGAAACATCAAAATTGGATTTTAAAGGTGGCATCTCCAGCATAGTAGTCGAATGATCAATACGAGACAAGAAGTGCCCAACGCTACTTGCCAGGTAGACAGAAGATATTAAATGAGTCTATGCAAAACATTTATTGGTGTGTGATAGCGTTGGATTCATCGTTGTCACTCTACGTAGATACGGAGCATCTAATGATAAAAATTATGTTTGGACTATTGTGATTTTCGATACATAACAGAGCCCGACAGCCTGTGTCGTACAGCTGGTGAATTCAAAGGAAACCAACGAATGTGGGTATCATGGATTGCGACTCAAGACATCATGCACGCAGCTATACAAACCAATAGAGGTCGAACTGAATGAAGGGTATAATGCAAGGGAAAACAGGGATAGTAGCCTGTGTTCTATGTGCAGGATCGAGAATCACTCGGCGAGACTTTCTCTTAAGAGTTCTTCATCTACGCCTTGTGGATGGACGCGGATAGGCGGTTGAGGCGGAGGACGAAGACCCATTATGGGACCTTTTTGATTCACGCCTGGATAGCGGAAACGGAGAGGATTGGGGGTTGGATTTGACTTGAGGGTTGGAGTTGACGATCTCGGCGCTATATCTGTAGTAGGAGCCGGCGCTGGCACTAGCGCTGGCGCTGGCGTTGTTGTTGAATCAGAACCAACGTCAGATTCAGAAGGTTGGATTTCGTCTGAAGTGGGAGCCATGCCCCAACGACCGAGGACCCAGCCTCCGACGCGGCGGCCCAGGGTTGCTGATTTGCGCGGACCTAGGGTTGCAGTGGAGCTTGTGCTGTTGCTATCTGCTGATGCAATGGAAGCGGACTCCGAAGTAAGATTATTCCCCGCGGCCATGGAAGCTAGCAACGAGCGGGAGGACTGATCTGGTGCTCTTGCGCGGTCTGCGATGATAATCGGAGCGGAGAGGACGGGTGGAGTAGAGACCAGCTCGATACTGGGAGAGACGATGCGTTGGGGGATGCGCATGCCGGGGTGCCAGTCACCCATGCGTGACCGGCGGTTTGTAGGTGTGTGTATGTCCATGCCTGCTACTGAGAGAAGACTATCATGGGACGCGGACTTTCGGAGACTGTATTGCATTTGTAAGTCGAAGACATTTTCAGAGTGGTCTGTGATGCCCTGGGAATAGTCCCCTGTTGGGGACGATTCTGATTCTTCGGGGATAGCGGGGTGTTGGTTGATGCTGTCGCCTAAATTGAGGAAGCCTGAACGGTCGTATTGGTCTTCGTTCAAGAGACTCAAATCATCTGGTGGATCCATCATGGGACGGATTGGCAAGTCGAAGCCTTTGAAGTTGCGCGCTGCCATTAGAGGTGAAGAGAAGACGGTGCTTTCAGGACTGGTAGGTTGGGAGAATTCGGATCCACGGTCAATGCGGTCAAAGATGGATGATGTTTGGAATGCGGATTGCGGAGAACTTGCTAATGAGCTTGCCGGGGGTGTTTGCAGGGACCAGCGGCGAGATTGCGGTGGGATCGAGACGGATGTTTGGGACAAAATAGTGTTCATAGATGAGCCAGAGGACTGAGAGCGATGGATGGAGCGACGAGGGGAGTTTCCCATCGCAGAATGCAAAGCTACAGGGCTCCCGAGAAGAGGACGTCTCTTCTTCACGCGTCGATTGAGCGTAGCTTTGTCCTTTTTCGAAGATGTTGGTGGGTGATAGTGGTGATGGATATGGAACTCCTGTGACACACGGCGTTCCTTCAAATCTTCCTCTTTCGATTCCAATTCTTCGCTCAGGGTCGTGGATGCAGAGGGCTCGTTTCCATCTTCACCGATACCGGCCAGCGGTTGGTGATACATGACTTGATCCCGAAGATTTTGGACCTCGTTATTCGAACTCTCGAGCATTTCCCGCAACTCCATGATTCCGACCTGCAGATTCGCATTGTCCTGCAAGATATCCTTGACGAAGCGCGAGACCACATTGGTTCCCGGATTCCCTGACGCAGCAGCCGCGCCTTTTAGACGTCCAGCCGCATTGTCTAGTTCGCGCTCAACGATTCTCTTGCGCTCCATACGCTCCACAACCTCCTCATGCCTCTGACGCTCTTGCCTCGCCTCAGCCTCAATGCGCTCAACCTGATCCTCAAGATCTCTCAAAGTAACTTGCGCATTTCTCCATCTTTGCACAGCGCTCTTTTCATCCTCCTGCACATTGGCCAAACTCTGCTGCAATCTCTCCTGTTCCGTTTCCATGAGCACAATCTGCGCCTCCAAATCCGCCGCTCTGGCGGCAGCAACGGTCAACACCCTCAACTCAGCCTGCGTATTTTCCAGCATAGCCGTCAGTGACTTGATAGTCTCATCGGACTCAGTCACCGACATATTAAGACCCTCGAGCTGTTCGAGCAATGCGCGATTCTCTTCAACAATGCGCGAATTCTCCGCCTGAACAGCGCGTTTCTCACGTTCCAGCATATCGACACTGTCCAGGAGATCTTGGCGATCTTTTTCAGCCTCGGCCATGTAACTCTCATGACGGTGCAGCAGAGCCTGTAATGAAAACGTCAGCGACGAGGAGCCTAGACAATCTCCTTTCGGAGCATAATCGACACAAGTAAAGGCCATCACGGACGCCAAAGCAGCGAGTAAGGACGGGCGAGTCCATAGAAAAAGTCAGGCATAGGTGGCCTAAGAATGGTGTAGAGCAGAGAAACAAAGCATGGGAGGAGATCACAAGAGAGTGCCATGACCCAGATTCGACCCAGAGCTCAGGAATGACAAGTAAAAAGAAAAATAAGATAAATCAGACATGCAGCTCTCAGCTCAGCCATCTCCCATACCGCCGATCTCCGAAATGAATACATCATACATCAAATAAGAAAAGAAAAAGCTCCAACATACCTGACCGAGTCTAGCAGCATTAGCAAGATCCTTCTCCAACCCCATCAGCGCAACATTATTATGCTCTAGCAGCGCACAGTCATCCCTGCCGCAACAGCAGCGCAGCGAGGGCGTGTTTTCGCTCTCATGCGCTGGAATGCTGGGGAACAAGTCCCGATCGGTATCCATGACGGGAATGTGACCCCCTGGAAAAAGGGGTCTCTTGCATCCGATAGCAGTCCGCCTTGTTTACTGTACTTGGCTGGGGGCGGGGATGCAGTGTACAGGTCGGAAGACAGGGAAGTCCCGGCGTTTGGGCAATTTGGGCAGCTGATTAGTGTAAAGTGCTCTGGGATCGGACCTCGCATGAATAGCCTGCTTATGTAAGGTACACAGATTTCCTGATAGGGAGGTGGGGGGAAAGCTATAGATTGAAAGAGGAGGATAATAAGAGTGACCGTGAGATGAAGGAATCGAGAGGAGAGTAGCGAGGAGTGATTTTCCAGCCTTACTCGAATATTGAATGTGGCGAGGATCATCTCGGGTTTAGAGCATTCCAAGTATCCCTTCAGGTACGAAGTACGAGGGATCCAATCTGTACCCAACCTTATTCGCGACCTGACCTGATAAGAATTTGACATCTATTTTTTTTGTAAAATTCACCCGTTGGTCTCGATTTCTGAAGTCTGGTATCTCTACTACATTGTTGACTCGCCGTGCAGAAGTAGACGGCAAACTAATCAAGTACGCTAGAGCACTGGCGGGCTGGGTAAAATCAAACATTCTGGCTATCACGCAAGAAAGTAGGGAAGAGAATAAAAAGAGAATCGAATGGACTAAATGGATCCAAAACCCCAGATATCAAAGAAAAAAAACCCCTCCCCAGCGCCGATAGAACCGAGCCGCAAAACGCAACCCTCAAGCCTCAAAGCAAAATGTCATTCCGAACATTGATGAACGCCCCAGCGCCGCCGTCTTCGCTGATCTCATTGACTAGGACCTCTGTTTGCTGGTATAAACGCTCTAGAGCCGCAGAAGATGATTTTCCTAATGAGACTGTACACCGGTAGATTAGTTATCCATCCATCCTTGGAAAAGGGGAAACTAGCGTCAAAACATACCTAAAATCGCCGAGTTCAACTCCTCAGCAACAGCGACTCTCCCCGAGGGATCAAGATAATGACCATGTACCGAGCGCTTCGGATCAGAGTATGCAACGAGTGAAAAGATATCGTCCAGCATCTTCTTGTCACCGCCATCCTCATCAGACGGATAATCCATTCTCAATTGCTGACCGTACTGCAACGCCTCGGTGAGTAGTTCATTGATCCGCGCCGTGGTCTCAGGCTCCTCGGTATCCATGCCATCTGCGCCCCAAGTGCCGTCATCGAGTTCCATTTCCTGATCGAAGACGGCATGTTCGTCGGGGATGCTTTGGGAGGAGCGTTTGTTTGGTTCCGGCGCGGAGAGCTCGTTGTAGCGGCGCATTACTTCGAGAAATTTGCGGCAGCGCAGCTTGAAGTGGATGTGAGGGTAGTCTTCAAGGACGTTGGCGTAATAGGCTTTGGTGTGTTTGAGAGCTTTGTCAATGTCGCCATCAAGGATGGCGGCGCGGATTTCTGGGGGTATTAGTGCGTGGTCTTCCACTTTTGGACGAGAACTTACTGTTACGGTTGATCGCTTCTCGGTCCTCTTCCACTTCGTATTTCTTCAGTGGTTCTTGCTGGCCATTTTGGAGCGCTGCTGTTTCGGTGGCAACCTCTTCGGCGAATGCACGCGCAGTCTCCACGTAGCCGTCATGAGCGAGAAATTGGGCAACGAGTTCCTGAAGAAGTGTTGACTCGTCCAGCGGGGGTTGTAAAGTATCGGTGCTGGTGTTGTTGATCTCAGCCTGTATCGACGCTCTTTCTTGCTAGAGGGTTGTTAGCTTCACATCAAATGCAAATCCACAGAAATTCCATTATCACATACCCTGACCATGCCGTCGATATCGAACACAAATGGTTCCTGTCCAAAGTTCGCTTTCAAGTGTACGGGCGGCTGCTTCTTCATACCGACCGACGGATAGAGCTTCACATTGCGCAGGTCATGAAAAGCGTTGCCTTGTGGCTGTCAGTTCTCCATCTCAATTACCGGGGTTGCGAATGACGGGGTGCATACCCAAAAAGACGCCGTTCTTGGTAAAGAAAGCTGATCCGGTGGAGAAGTTGACTCCACATCCGACGGTATCTCCAACACCAAAAGTTGGCCCATATGAACGACCCTGTCCCTGACTCTCGCCAAAAAATGACTTGCCGTCGTCGCCGTGATAGGCCCAGGATTCCTGCTCCCAGCCAGGAAGTCTCTCAACGGAAGCTTTGGTACTCGAGAATCCGATACCGATCATTCTGGCCCATCGTTAGTATAATCTTCAAACCACCGGCAAATACATAATCATTCCAACATACCCCTCTTTCGGCTTCGACTCGATCTTTATCTCAAAGTAGTATATACCACACTGTGGCGGCATGGGATTATCTGCCCTTAGCGCCGCAGCTTCATGGTCGTGTTTGTGGACCGGGCCCGTGTATCGCACGTCGAGAGCATCATTCGATAGCTCCAACCCAGCATATTTATCCGATGAACTCCACTGACTCGGCAGAGGTGTGAGGGGGTCTGCTGTGGAGGGAGGTTCCTTCTCGATGATCTCGTAGGTCATGCCACGATGGGACGGGGCCATGCGGGGAAGATGAACATTGCTAGACGAGGTGGAGAGGGGCGGATTTGAAGCGGAAGTTGTGGAGGAGGTCTCGCGCTGCTGAGCTAGCTTAGCTCGATGAGCGGCGTCGAGGCGATGGATGTAGCGAGAGTTGCGAAGGTAAGAGGGGGTGAAAAAGGTCGGACCATCGGTCAAGCCGAGCGGGTTGTATTCGATCGGGCGCACGTAGCTCGCATACTTGCGTGAGTATGGAGGCAGTGAATCGGGCGATGAGTTGGATCTCCAGACTGGGTTGAGCTGCATGTCTGCATCGAAGCCCCGGTGAAACCGGCCGTCGGACAGAGAGGGCGGCGGGTAGGACGAGACGGGGTTCGAGTTGATTAGATGGGAGAAAGAGCTAGAGATCGGGGGAGAGAAAGCGGTGCCCGAGACGACGGAGGCGTAGGAGGAGCGGCGCTGGCCGGAGGTGTATGGAGCTCCTCGAGCTCCACCGGGGACAGGAACGTCGGCCATGGCGGTCACACCCTGACTTCACGACACACCAGGGCGAAAATGAATCTTGGACTTTTTCTTTCTTTGGCTTTCCTGAGAGGTTTGCTGACGTTGCGTGACAAGCGGGTCATCTGGTGACCGGAAGCAGCGAAAGGCCGCAACAGCCACGATCACAATCACGATCAACCGCGAAAGCTGCGGAAAATCAAAATGAACTGAAAGCAAAAAAGACAACCGTTGAGCTTGACTGCGGGGAAAATCCGGGTACAAGAAAAGGAGGGGATTTGTCACGAGGACCCCTCCCCGATGTGTCTATGAACTTGATTTCACTGCTTTCCACTGTTGATTCAAATCATCTGCTTAATCTACATACTCTGGATAACTTTGCATTACATTGGCCTCGATTAGCAAGTGCTCGAGCAGCAAGCCTTTATCATAGTTGATAATTACCTACGCAGCTTGTAACAAGACAGAACCATTTGTTATGCAGCGCTATGGTACCATTCACAGCAACCGAGATCAAGTCCAATAGAGAATAAAACGTATCCGAGCCCAAACCCCAACCTATAATACAAAAAATGCCCAAAATCCTGCAAAAGAAATGCCCGATAGCTTCCAGCTTCAGAACATGCGAGCCCAGACCCTCATACCAAAGCCATATCACTTCCAAAGACGCCGCTCCATAGTCCAAAACCGAAACGAAGTATGATCGTAGAGAGAGAGAGGGAAAAATAAACCAAAAATAGGAGCAAGAGAGCTGAAACCAACGAGAGAAAAGAAAAGAAACAAAGGAGGCGGAAAGACCTAATGTACAACCCCCCTGGTGCCCTTACGCAGCCATGGCGATGGCAGGCGAAGAAGGCCCAACAATATTTGACGGAGCAGGTGTGCTATCTCCATCACCCGAATTGCTCTTTTCACTGGGAACGGCACTGCTGCCATTGAGGGTATCGGTACCCGGAGCAGTGAGTCCAGCCTTGGTGTCACTATCTCCGCTCTCCATGACATCAACCTTAGACTCGACAGACTCGGACTTGCTGAAGCTGTGACCGCGCCATGAAGGCAGCTGCCAGAGGATACCAGTGAAGCTTCTCAACTTCAATGGCTGACGCTCCCATTTGCGACAGGGGGCACCAGTACGGTCGAGAGCGCGAAGCCCGGCGTTGATAGCGCCAGTGTTGGCCTTGGGACCTAGTCGAGTCGCAGCCGCGGCCTTGGCAGCATCGCCACCTTCTTCCCTGCGGTATGTTAGTATTGTTCTTGTTCTAAATTAACGGGGCAGCTTACAGTCGCGGCTTCTTCTTGGGCCCGGGTCTACCCCTAGCTCGCGAGCTAGGCTCAGTCTGTCCGTTTGCCCGCTTGTTACCAGGCTTAGGACCGGGAACTCCCTTCCGACGTGGGGTGTCAGCTGGAGTAGTCCCAGCTGCTGGAGTCGAGTTTGCATCGGCGTTGGAGTCATTGTCGGCAGAGGAAGGGCGGACGGCCGGTACTTCGGTTGATGAGGCCGGGGAGAAGCGTTCGACACCTTTGGCCGGGGGGGGATAGGTGCGAGGGCTTGTGGTCGGTGGCATTGTCCATGAAGGACTGCAGCATGTCTGGGGACAGCTTCAGGGTGACGACCAGCGAGCTAGAAGGATTTTTGGAGCCCTTAGAGCGACCGTTGGGGGTTGAGCCAGCAGGCATGATGGCGGAGCGACGGGGCGCGATGTTGGCCTTGAAGAGAGAATCTCAATCTCGGAAGGGATTAAAGATGGTAAGGCGTAAGGGCGGCGATCGTGACGTGGTCCACCGCCCGGGCTATTTTCAGCTGTATGTAGATGGGTTCGAATTCACGAGGCTGAAGTGATGATGATGATCATGGGGGGAGGGGAAGAAGGAAGGGAGCAAGATGGGGGAATGTGGAACGGGGACACGGGAAGGGGGGGAAAGGGAAAGGGACAGTGGATTTCATCTCGTTTAATTTTCTTGGATAGCGAAAGGTTCTTGAGAGAGACACAGGAGGTGCGATGTGGTGAGGCCTCGCGTTGTTACCGTATCGGTATTTACCCTCATTGCCTGCGCTATCGGGCGTAGGTTACCGTATTGATACGTCCGCAACAGTGAAACCCGACTTTTGCTTCATTCTATACCGATGACCATTTTTTACTCCGTTATTTTCGTTGATTGATCCCAATATACTCCGGATCATACTCCCTTTTGTTCCTCACTCCTTAAGCATCTCTTGATATTAAATCCTCTATTCAAAGTCGTGGAAGTGGACAAGCCCAACTTATTCCCTGGTCCGTGGATGGATCTCATTCCTGACTCCGCCGAATCCCGAAAATGGCTCACTAGTGGTTCCCGGACAGTTTCGCAATGGCCTGATCAAAGCCTGTATGGGCCATACGCCCGCCTTACACTCGTCACAAAGACCTTGCAAATGACCCAACGCGCCACTTCGGGGGCGAGATGCGAGATGAGAATAGTGTGACGCCTGACGGCTCTACACGGATTTGATCATCCGAGAGTACTCCGGTCGAATCATCGGAGCACGGCAATGTATTACTCGGTACAAAGTCTAATCTACAAGGTCATATACCCAGCCCTACTCAGCCTTCTCCATCTTGCGCCGTTCTACGACCTGCGCGACGGCGCGCTGTACCTCAGGACTTGATCGCACTCCGCCCAGGATCAGCCCCTCCTTCATCCCTCGGCGTAGCGCAGACACACTCTCGCGATCGCCTCGGAACGGCGCCAAGCCCACTCCCAGCATCCGCGTAGCCTCAAAGTCGGCCTGCCGCGTTCCTGCGACTAGTTGGCCCATTCGTTGCATGGTCTGTGGCGAGATCTTGTCTTCACCGGCAGCAGTGCGGGCGCTCGGCGGCGCAACCTGGGAGATGAAGATGTGAAGTAGAATGGATGCACGACGGGCTAGAGTTAGTGTCTGGAAGGGAAGCAAGTGGAAAGCTGGCTGGGGCATCCAGGCCCATAGCCATGTGGGGAGGTAGGCTGCAGGCAGGAAGGCAGCCTGGGGATGGGTGATAAGAGCAAGTTCAAGGGTCAACATGGCGGCAAAGGTATAGAAACGCCACTGTAGAGAATTCTAACTGTTAATGCTTGTTCTCAAAAGTAGAAACCCAATCACACAGGAAGTATGAAGCCGGGATCACTCACGTAGCGTCCCCAGTTGGCCCACCACAGCCAATTCAACACCAGCATGGTCACGAAACCTCCGATATAGTGCGGGACCAGAGACCGGGTAAAAGATGCGGTGATGAAGTCGCGCATGGTCTTCTGGTCACCCCAGTTGAGCATATCTGGCCCAAAGCGGTCGTACGCAAATCGCTTCACTGGGTTCGCCAGTGTTTCCTGAGCTTGGCGCAAGTACATGAAGTAAGCATCCGCGCCGTTGTCCACGCCAATTTTGTCGGGGTGGTGTTGGGCAGCTAGTCGGCGGAACTTTGACTTGATCGTGCGCTCGTCGGCGAAGGGTGATACTCCCAGAGCTTGGTAGAAGTCTCCCGCAAGTTGCACTTGGTGGAACGTTTCATACAGAGTGTAGAGAAGGTAACTTGTGACCACAAAGATGAAGATACGGCGACGGTGGACATCGTGTCGCGGGGTTCCTGGCATTGGACGAGGCTCGCCGGCACGGATGGTAATACCATAGTAAACAGTCTGGAGAATCGCGGTTGCGTACTACAACGTGTTAGCACATACCTTCAGGAAAACCGTCCACATCAGGGGTCCACTTACATTGGGCAGAACAGCCCACCCGATGTAAGGGAGCACCGAGGCCATGGCAGTTGACCTTCTAAATTCACCAACTCCCAAAGTCTTGGAGAGGCCAAGCTGGCTGGTGATCGCCCCAAACTCCGGCGGTTAACGGCGTCACCGCCCGTGTCCACCGCCTTCCTTTCACAGCACAAAATGAAGAAGAAAAAAAGTTCTCGAAGTCTTCGAACCATAAAAAAAAGATCAACCATCCACCATACATTACAGCTCTGCGGAGCCCCAATTGCGCCATGGCCGTCGACGCAATGGACATTGACACATCACCCCGGGCAACGGACGAGCGCAAGCGCAAGTCTAAGAACAAGGACGCCTCACCTACGAAGAAGCGCAAGGCCGAGAAGAGCAAGAAAGATGAATCCACGACGGCCTCAACGTCGAATTCCGAGTCCCCATTCTCTCTCACCACAGCTACATTGTACCTTCCGCTGTCGCCCATCTCCATCTCAGCCTCCCATGCGCAGAATTCACTTGTGGCAGAGCACCTTTCGCCGCTGCTCTTGACCTACTACCCACCATTGAAGGGTATCGTCATGGCTTTCTCCCAGGTCTCTATCTCCAGTCACCCACCATCATCCAAGCCGCGCCACTCAGGCGACCCGAACCCAAAGCCTTTGACGCTCGCCAAAACCGCCGACGAGTACGGCGTGCTCTACGTCTATCTGACAGCAACCTTCCTCGTCTTTCGTCCCCGACGAGGCCAGATCCTCGACGGCTGGGTGAATGTTCAGTCGGAGGGATTCCTTGGCGCCGTCGTCTTCAATCTCTTCTCTGTGGGTATTGAACGCAAACGCCTCCCGACAAACTGGCGCTGGGTACCGCCGGGCGAAGACGGCGAAGCACCCGAATCTGCTGGGAATGGAAACATGACCACAGATGATGAGTCTAGCACCCAGCGCGCACCACCAGGCTTTGACGCCGCCAAGGAACAATTCCAGCCCGCCCCACTGGCTGCCGACGAGCTGGATATTGACGGCGAAAACGAGGACGAGGAGGCTGCAGGTCACTTCCAGTCTGTATCTGGGCACAAGGTGCGCGGAAATGTGAAATTCCGCGTAGTGGATATTGATGTCATTCCTGGCTCGGAACGGGAGCGCGGGTTCATCAGTATCGAGGGGACGATGCTCACCCCCGAGGAAGAGGAGAACTTGGTGCAGGCCGAGAACAAGGGCCAGTCATTGCCTCCTTCGTTCCTCAACACTCCTGTTACAAAGACTACTCGAGTGATCCCCATTTCGAAAGAGCCGAGTGCGGCGAACTTCTCAAAGGAGGAGCTCGAGCCGGAGGTGACAGGCAAGAAGGAGAAGAAAGAGAAGAAGGAGAAAAAGGAGAAAAAGGAAAAGAAAGAGACCAAGGAAAAGAAGTCCAAGTCCAAGAAGGAGAAATAGAGGCTGTATGCATATCTTTTCCGTATTTCATTCGGCGGGCGTTCGGACTATATAAAGAATTCCTTCAATCAACGTGTACATGCGAGGTCCATTTGTCATTCTATTGCTTCCAATCCCATATTTGAAGACTTCACAATCTTAAATCTTTAGATCTTCAGAACATCAACACCGTTCTGTACCTCCTTCTTCCCAACCATCTTCCCCTCTCTCATCAACTCCGCACACTTCACCATAATCGGATCCATGCCCATGGTAGCAACCGCAACCACCGTCTCTCCCTTGGTGTAATAAGCCGTAAACTTCCCACTCTCAGGCTGCACCAGCACCACATCATCAAATCCATTCCCGGTATTTCCACAATACCTCATCTGGCCTCCAACCGCACTCCAGAACACGGGAATAAAGTCCTTCACACCCACGCTCCTCACATCGTTCTGTTGCGCATGGGCAATGGCCCGACCAACACTGCGTCCGGCATTCTGAGCGACATTCCAATGTTCGATGCGCACTGGCTTGCCTTCTCCTCCAGGCCCGTTGTAAGGATAAGTCGCAATATCACCAATGGCAAAGATATCATCATGTCCACGAAGAAGGAAGTACTCATCCGTCGCCACCGACCCATCTTCCTCGAGCGTGATCCCACTCCCCTTCAAATAATCCGTAGCAGGTCTCACGCCAACGCCCAAGATTACCACATCCGCCGGAAGAACCGTCCCATCTTTCAAATGAACCGCACCAACATCCTTTCCACCCTCACTCGCCGTAGCCTTCTCAACCGACGCACCGAGTTTGAAGACAACACCATTCTTCTCCAGGTTCTCCTGGAAGATCTTCCCAACTTGCGCACCCATGACCCGTTCCATGGGAACATTCTCCATCCCGACAACAGTCACATCGTATTCCTTGCCTCGCAAAGCATTCCCGACTTCCATCCCAATAAACGAGCTTCCAATGACAACAACCTTAGGCTTCTCCTTCTTTTCCAGAGCAGAGAGAATCTCCTGTACATTATCCACACTACGCAATGTAAACACGTTCCCCAGATCGAAGCCAGGAAGCGGAAGTCTGCGCGGAATTCCGCCCGTCGCGAGCACGAGTTTCGTATACGGGATACTCTTTCCGGATTTGGTCGACACGGATTTCGACTCCAGGTTGACCGATGTGACTTCGTCAACGAGAGTGGTGATCCCGGCGTCGGCAAACCATTGTTCTGGGCGGAGAGTGATCTTTGACGCGTCCGGGATGAGAGCTTTGGAGAGCTTCGGGCGGTCGATGGGGATTGATTCTTTGGAGATGCTTGTGATACTGCCTGAGAATTTCAAGGCACGGAGGGTTTGAAGGGTTGAGATTGTGCCGGAGCCTCTGATTTGGATGTTAGATTGTGTTTTTCCAAGTTCGTGGCCATATATCATATGTGGATATGGGAAGGATGTATGGGGAATGGGGATAAAAGACGAACCCTCCAATAATGACGACCTTCTCCTCGCTGGAAGCAGAACACTTTCCGACCGGATTCCGATGTCCGGATTTAATATCATTCTCTGTACCGAGAATATAAACAGCGCCATTCTTTTCCTGGACCTCGAATTTGGTGAGTGAGTTCAGGGCTGGCGCGTCTTCGACGTCACCGGTGGAGATATTGAAGCAGGCTATGTTGTTTAGATACATCAAAGGTTAGTTATTGTACTCTTGCTATTTTCCTTTCGTAAACGGGGTAAGAAATAAAACCCTAATGAAACATACCACCGTGCCAGGGACAAGTCAGTCGACCATTAGCTCCAACGACACCGTTCTTCAACGGAGCACCGTAGTGCGAGCACTTCGGGGTGAGGGCGTGGACTTTGCCATCGTAGTTTACAAGAAGGACTTTTCCATCCTGAACGCCTTCAACCTCGACCTCGATCTTATCGTTAGGGGCGAGGGAGGAGAGGGAAGTAAAGTCCTTGAGTTTGAATTCTTGGGACATTGTCGAGATGGTTCTGCTTCTCGTGCTTGTTTGGAATGTTGGACGTGAGAGGTTTGAGGGAATCAATGGGCGGGTTACACTGTGGAAAGGTGCTCTGGGTTGGGTGGGATTGACCCTGACGATGGAGCTAGGAACGGGGAAATGGGCACAGCAAGAACACGGGCTTGAATTAGCGGAGCGATAGTCACACCGACAAGTCCGGACCTGTGAGACGGTGATTGGTAAAGCTGGACGACGTGGCAGGGAGCGGGGGAGTGTGAGGGGCATTGGGATATTATAAGGGGGGGAAATGCAAACCAACAGGAGATTAAAATAGTGGGAATGGGTTTAGGGTAATGACTGATACTGCATTCAACCTTGGAAAAATTATCATACGAGTCTCCTAGCAAGGGCAATTGGGATCGGGGTGTCAACTCGATTTCAACTCGATTTCACGATATACTTCGGTGACATCACGGTGAGACCAAGAGGCCAATCAGGAAGCCCGGATGGTCACCCAAATCCTGCATTCTACTTGGTCCGTTGAGCTATGCAGCGACCGTGGCCTAGGCCGATCGGATTCTTTCGATCTTCGATCCCACTTTGAGTGATGATGTAGTTCGGATGTTTTGGTAGAACTATAGCGAGTGTACATGGGTGATATCCCGGCGTGACGCCAAATGAGGTACAAAAGAATGACTAGTAAATACAGGGCTTGTATAACCCAAATAAGATAATAGGAAGAGTTTAGAATTTCCGCGACAATCGCTTCTTCTTCTTGCTCGCTTTGTGGATCGCGGGACTAATGCTCACTTCCACGCGCTGCATCGTGTCCGTTGAAGCGCGAGTTGGTCGGCCCGATGTCTGCGGGAGATTATCGTCCCCGTCGGCTGTGGATAATCCGGTCACGTCGCTCTTGGTCTTGCGCGTCGACTGACTTGTTCCTGCCGAAGGGCTGGTCAGGTCGATGATTTCTGATAATTGTGAGCCGTTGGGCAGAGGAGAAGAGACGGGCTTCTTGGAGCGTGTCGAGGCAGCAGGTGCTTCGGAGGCCTCTATGCTGGCTTTTTGAGCCCGAGATCGCTGGGCACTGGGGGGCGGCTTGCGTGAGGAGCGGGACGAGCGCGAGCTGGATGGAGGAGATGGTTGGGTGAGACGGAAGCTTTGCTCACTGTGGACCAGGCTATCATGGTCCTCGAGGTCCTGGAGGTCCTCATCTTCCTTGTCGTGGTCTGTGTTGTCCTGGTCTGGGTTCCCGCTTCTTAGCATGCCCAAAAGACTTTCCCAGGAGGCTGGTCCCTTGGGCGTGCTAGTCATGGGAGGCTTCGGACTGGAAGCAGTGCTGCGAGCGGGTGTCGACTTGCCCGAGTGACTCTTTGCTAGTGGAACCACGGACAATAGCGAGTCAGTGCCACCGGATCCATTTGCAACGAAAAGCGGCTCGTCAAAAACCTGGCGATTCTGCTGCTGGCTTTGAGGAGGGTATGGGGAGACAGATTGATTGGCAGATAGGAATGACAGAGCCGAGTAGTCCGGATTGGAGTTCTCCAAAACAGACGGTTCTTGTTCGACCAGAGTGAAGGCAGAAGGCTCATCGATCAGGGTATGACCTTCGAGGTTCGCTTCGTCGTTACGGCGATTGAATCGACCGCTTAGCCTTGTTCCGGGAGAAGAGAACGCGGAATGAAACCCAGAGAAGGAAGGCGAAGGCACAACAGGTGTATCACTGTGCTCGTCATCCGCATCCAGACCTTGCATGTGTAGGCCTTGTGAGTGTAAAAGTCGCCCATCTCCAGGTGTCTGGACCAAGGGCACATCTGACCTCGCCGGCGACCCGACCTGACTGGCGGCGGTCACGAGCGTGACGAAAGTGGTTTCGTCGAGTTCCATATCAGCTGGATCGGGAGCGATGCCCTGGGCATTCGGCATGGAGTCCGCGACTACGGAAACACTTGGAGTGGGTAAGCGCATGAAATCCAGACTGTTTCAGTTCACTGACATGCTACCTTCTGGCGCGTCTTGGTCCCCCGTCTCCTCATCGAAAACTTGAGATGCCGGTCGTAAAAGCTTCGGATCGCTAAGCTCTGCAAATGCAAGTTCACGGTAGCCATCATCCTCCTCCTCGTCATATCCTGGCATCTCGAATCCGGCGTACTCGCGGGGCTCATCATCCTCGTCGACGGGTACTTTGGGTCGTCGGTCGCGGATTGCAAGTCGCACATTGATCGTTCCATTACCCATGATTTCGTGAACCTCGGCGACTCGGTATTCAGACATGCGGGGCTGCCAGTTCGTGGCCTTGGACATGTCCAGTTGTCGGAAGGCGATGATTGCTCCGACCTTTACTTCAGATTCAAGCAAGTCTTTAAGAGACGCCGGATCCTCAGGCAGAGCCGGGAGGTCAGAAGCGTCCGCGGTGTCGTTCTCTGCATTGGCAGGTTCGTCATCATAGTTGAGTTCCATGCCCTCCTCATAGGCGGGCCAGTCGTAGTTTGCTTCTTCATACTCTTCCTCTTCTGGATATTCATCTTCGTGGTAGACTTGAATTCTCTGCTTTCTCTTCCGCTTCTTTCCCCAGCCATTTCGCTGGCGAATGAGCGCATCCGCATCCTTGTCCCACCGGTTCTCGAAGGGGAATGGAGGTGAAGTCAACTCAATATCATCGAAAATACATTCGGTAGCTTTGATGATCAGCTTGTTCTCCCAGTCAACTTCCGAGTCACTTTCTTCCTCTTCCCCTTCCTCTTCAGCTGTTTGCGCCTCTGCGGTTTGTCGTCGGGAATTGACTTTGGTGAATTGGGCCGCTAACTTTCGTCGCATTGCCTCTTCGTCCTCTTTGGTCTTAGGAGTACGCACTCCAAGAGATCCAAAAAGCAAACGCTTGGAACTGGCGACATCCAGCTTCCGCCGAGCAGGAGCTTCTTTTGAAGATTTCACTTCAGGTGCTTCGTCTTCTTCGGGAGCAGCTTCTTCAGGCGCAGCTTCCGCCTCCGCTTCCGCTTCCGCTTCAGGCATACTCGTATCAGCAGTCTTGGGGGGAGCATTCTCTTTCTCAGAATTATCATCCACATCCACACCACCAGAAGCGATATCCCGGAGCAACTTCTGTCGCTTGGCCTCGAATTCACGCTGCTCTTGCTCCTTCTTGGAAATTTTGGTCGATGCTGTGGACAGGACACTCAGCTCGTCAGGTAAAGGTAGATGAGCACCTCCATGCCAGCCCCCATGAGTCTCCTCCCATTCACGCAAAGCGTTGAAGTCTGCAGAGGCAGGCAATACACCAAGCTCCTTAAGTTTAGAAAGACGGCGGCGCAACTTGCAGCGCGCATTGCTCTTCTTAGTCCGGACAGAGCCTTTGCCGGGAGCATTAACAATGGGAACATGAGCTGGTTTTGATGTATCTTCGCCTGCAGACTCAGACTCAGACTCAGACTCGGACTCAGACTCAGACTCGGACTCGGACTCAGACTCGGATGATGAATCTTCAGAGCTGGAGTCAGAGCTGGAATCTTCCATTTCGGAAGCATGGTGTAGCTTATTTTCCACGTGCATCGTCCCCTTTTGGGAAGTTGTATCATTTTTCGCTTCGTTAGCCTCCACGTCCTCATCGGATGAGTCTTCTTCCTCTGATGATGTTTCGCTCGGCTCGCTGTAGTCACTTGAGGAGGCTGAGCCCGATTCGGAGTCGGATGTTACGGCAATAGCTTCTTCAGGCTGTTTTGTTTTCATAGCTTCAGGCACAGGTTGACCTCCGTTGAATCGTACAGCCTTCGAGATTCTCGGAGAAGAGTCATCTCCACGGGACCGCTTGCTGGAGAGAGACGATGCTCCCACAAGCGACCCCGAGGAATTTGGTCTCTTGTCCGCAGACGAAGGCCTCTTTGCAATTAAACTGGAACGCAGTGCAGGACCACTGGAAGCTTGCGCCTGTGCCTGATTCCTGGTATCAATGAATTGAGAGTCGGGCTCCTCAAAGTCTGCCTTCAAAGCCTTGAGCTCAGTATCCAGGTCATCTTCTTCGGGATCAGGGTCCGATGTGTCTTCTTCGCTGTCTGAGCCATCCGAATGATCGATGTGATGTCTGATGACAGTTCCCATTTCAGAGATGTCATTATCTGCGGGCAGAACAGAAAGTTCTTTTCCAAAGCCAGTTTCACCAGGCGGTAGCCACTCTCCATCACCTTCCTCGTCGGCATTAGCATTAGCGTTGTTGCCTCCATAGTGCAATGTAGAGTCGGGCCCAAAGTCCCAATTTGAGGAGAAAATAGTCCGACGTTTCTTTCTCGGGGGAATGGTAATTGCTGGTCGAGAAGATGTACCCCGCTTCAGATACGGAGACCCAAATGCAACACCATCAATAAGATGCTTGCCATCGGCCGTAATCTGGTCTCGCCCGCACAGTCGGCGTGCACGGAGATCTGCTAGTTGAAGAGCTCGGATACTACAATGCAAGTTAGTCACTGTCCCATACGGATTCACTAAAGTGAACGAGCAACGCGTGGACCAGGAACACCTACACAACCTCGTCTCCATCACGAAGTAATCCGTCAACCTCCATGAAGTGTAAACACTCCGATCCGGCAACCTCAACCACGTAGTCCTCCAGGCCCCACTGACCCCCAATTTCAGGATCGAACATGCTGGGTTCTGTCTCGAGCGGTACGACCTCATTTACATCCTCGAGGAGTTGCGCGATTGTGTAGCCACCATTCGAAAATGCAAGATTCGGGGTGCGGGTCGAGGCAATGGCCGCCGCAGACGCAGCGCCGTGGGTGCCATATTCCGCGGAAGAGTCGGTGGTCCAGAGAATGCGCGTGGCTGGTAGGCCGTGGCGCGAGATTATGAGGTGAAGGCGCATCGTGCCACGAGGTTGAGTATGTGCGTTATATCATCGAGTCAGGAGGTAGAGGTGAATTTGAGAAATTGGTGTTGGTTGCGCGTGATGTTTGCAGCTTCTTACAGAAGCGGTGTGGGTTTATTGGAAGTGACACCTCACAACAGAAACGCGCAGGGGGTATTCAATATGGTGAGAGATACTAAAAGATTGTGGAAAGCGTCATACGAAGTGAATGGACAAGACTGGAGGTCGAGCAACTTCCTCGTGCAGCTCCGAAGAACTGAGCTCGGCGTGAAGTTCGCGCTAACCATCTTGGGACGTATGCCTCAGGCGCTACTGATCGGCGCTAAATCAATCTACATCATGGTATCCATCATTGTGAATGCTTCTCTCTTACTCTATTCAGTCTTTCCTCTGTCACTGGGAATCATCCACATGGAATTGAAAGTTTTACTCAAAGATTCTTGACCTTTGCTGCTAGTGATTCTATCATGATAGCGGGAGGGTTGCTGAGCTGAGCAGAAGAAAAGACCGCCTTCAAAGTGTATTATTTATTTCCTTTTAAAAGGGTGATGCTCGAACACAGAACCGAAGGACCAAAGGCTTCAAGGGTTTGGAAGGGTATCAAGGATGCAATTGACCGCAATGGTGCGAGGAACTTTGACCGTGATAGCTGTACGGACCCACTGGGTGCTTAGGCTCGACCAGTCGAGTTGCAGCTTTCTCAGTCCTATGCAGCATAACCATGATGATGCGAAACGAAGATTTATCTGTCTGCGCTTCGGGGAACTGGCTTTCGACTAGGTACGCCCAGATTCATAGGACGCATGTTTGCATGTGACGGCTGGCGATTTACAATCTGATCCCTAGGCTGATTATCCGCGACTTGTTGGTATTGCGGAGGGCTTTCTTCGTCAATCGGGTTCCGAGAAACTTTCACGGTACTTTGGGGCCGTCTGACAGGCGAGGTAGGAGGAGATCCGGATATAGATTCGGGTGGAGTGGTGGGCAACATGTCAAAGGACTCAGAGGACGAGCGGCGTCCCCGTCCACGTTCTCGGGGTAGCGTAGAAACTTCTGCCGCACGGCCATCCTCATGGACCTTATCCGCTTGGACTGGGGATTTGGCATCAGTTCCAGGTTCCACTGTGCTGGCGTCTGGTGGGTGATACTCGCGGCGTGGTCCATCTACCGGGCTTAAGTTATCTGCCATAGCATCCTCGTAGCTGGGAGGGGCATCATCATATGTGGCCCCAGCTTGAGCTGCGTTGGGGGCTCCGGATGGTCGGGGAGGCATGGCGGGTCTATTGTTTGTGTCCGGTGAAATTGTTCCTGGTTGTTTGGGAGGGGTTGGCTGTGATGCTGCGGCGGCGATGGCTTCCAAAAGGGCCTTAGGGGGAGCGATTCCAGAATAGACCTTGACTGGCATTCGCAAAGGAAGAACAATGAGTTGAGGCTGCAAAAGTTAGTATATTGTAAGAAAGGACGGTACCTCAAGCGTTTACCTTCATATTATAAGCGCTGCCGTGGGTCATGCCGACTCGAACCTCCAACTCATAAGCTCTTTCAATGTTGCAGGTTTCAAATGTGGGGGCCACAGAGTTAGGTAGAGGTACAGTGGCCCATAGCTTCGAATCAAGGGGCCATTCGGTACCCACTGGATCTTCTGGCCTGCCTAGTGGTATTGCCATATTGCTACGACTCATAATGACCCAAGAGGTGCTTTCCTGCCGAGTAAGATCATGCGCTAGGATCTTGGTGTAAGCTATGAGCTCAATTTGCAGCATTTGCAGGAAGATGATGTCCGGTGTATCTGTCAGCTTTTTGACCATGAGGCGGAGTGGGACAGGTTCATTGCAGGTGAGAATAGAAGGATTTGGGAGTCGAGCATCCACGGACACTCGCGGAGGTTCCGAAGTATCCCGGAACGGGTTATTACTTCTCGTGAAGATACCCTTTTTCCGGCTCTCTATGGGCTTGGAAAACTGATGTTGCCGTCTAGCATAGGTTTCTTCGTTGGGATCCCCTGTGCGAGGAGGTTCAATGGGAAGGAAGTTGATTGGCACAATCTGTAGGAATTGGTCACATTGGTACAATGCGTTTGTAGAGATGCGTTTGTATGAAAACTCACAGCTCGAATATTTTCCTTGTAGAATTGTGGCCTAATGATTGTCGCCTTTACAAAGTATTTGATGTCAGCCATTCCAGGGAATCCACCAAATGATGGAGGAAGGGTCTTCTTGACGTGGCGGTTGGAGTCGCGAGCCATCTCCACCTTCAACCCACTGAAGTTGAGGTTGGTGAGCATGCTGTTACTGGGGTTGCATGCATTATTGAAAGGAAACTGAATGAAGGTAAGAATAGGAGTGGTGGAATATCTCAAAGGCAAGGATTTACCTTGAACTGAAAGGGGTATTCATATGATCCAGAGGCGAAAGTGTAGGATGATGCGGGCGACCCGGATTGCATGACAGCCGCCGTGGGGAAGACGGTTGCAACTTTGTAAAGGATCTGCATAGTTTAGTACCTGTCTAGAAAAATCATCCAGCCTTCTATCTTACCTTGTGCACCTCGAGCTCCGTGATTTTCTTTTCTGAGTGCACATTGTGTGGGTTGCGAGGTCCAGACAGCCTGGTACGGCTCTCACCTTCCAGCTTGACCTGGATACCTCCGATCGCAGCTTCAGTAGGCAAATATAAGATGACCCTGCCTGAAAGGAAGTCGAGATTTGTGTAATGGGTGTGTTGGCTGTCTAGCACAATCGTCGCAGACATGGCGGCGAGCGCCCGGGGCCCGGACTCCGTTCTCTTTCCGAGGTAGTCGGCACGGGTCGTCGATCGGCTGACTGGAGCTTCTGAGCCGGTCGCGGAGGTGTTCAAGCCCAATAGAGGCGATTTTGGAGGGCGAAAGGGGACAAGAACTGGGATGTCGGAGGGGGTCAACGATGCGGAACAAATGCGAGGGGAGCCGGGAATGACGTTTTTCGGGCCGTAGGAACAACTGACCCCAACGCTCTCTTTGTATGCAAACTTCCTAGCTACTCATTCAAATCTTTAAGCTGCGCCTCAATGCGCTCAGCCACATTCATTTTCCTGGATCAGATCTGGACCCTAGCAACGCGAAAAGTACAGCCAAAGTATAGCCAGGATTTCTCTGGAGCTCATCAGAAGATCTTCAATCCGGATCGCCTTATAGAAAGAGCATGGCCTCAGAATACCGATTGCAAAACGTTCTAGTCATTTCCAATTTCTAAGCTAGTTCACGACCCGCATTCAGCCCTATGTGATCATTGAAAACCCGGAAAATCGGCACTTGGGGCTTGACAAACTGGGTCTCCAGGCACCAGAATTCCCGCGCCATCCGTAGTTGGCCTACGCCTATGACCACCTCAATTGCGCCCCATCTAAAATAAAACATCCTTGAATATGGAAGATGTCATTAAATTTTCCTTGAGGAGAGAGAGATAGGAGTCCGATTTTAAACCCTGCGCCTCTGAACCCGGGGTAAAATTCATTTGGTCTGTGCAGGGCGATCTTTTCTCTATTGTGACCATTGTCATTTCGGCTCAAATATAGATCGGAACTGAGAGCCCCTCTCCACGTCAAATAATATACAGAAAACCACGAATTGCCAGGTGATTGAAAACAGGCTTTGAACTTGAATATTGATCGGTTTGATTCTGCGGTTCACCAAAGCCTAGAACTCAATATGTGCTCTCGAATTAGGCACAGTAGATGACTTGCATGCCCAATGCGGAACCCTAGCTAATTGGTCTACACTCAGATCGACATGCGTAGATTTTCGATAATGCCCTGAAATGAGCTTAATATCTGCCTCATATAGAGCACTCCTAAGATGATGATACGAAGAGGTCCCTATACTGTGAACCAGGTTTTCCCAAAAAGTTTTCTCTGCACCCTCTGCAGCATAAAATTCTACTAAGACTATGCTCATTCTCTTCCCATAATATCCTTCAAATCGCGATATTCCAGATATCCTTGGATCAATGGGCTGACACATACCGAGCTCGTGGGATTATGGCAGTCGTCCCAAGGAAGAGGCAGCGAGGTATGGTTTGCAGATGTTGGCCTCAGCAGAGTGGGAGGCAGAGATGGGTCAAAAAGAGAATATTGTACGAGACTTTGCCGCCGCTGTTACGCCTCTTTGTTAATGAAAGAAGCATCAAATGTTCCAAAATCATATTCTTCGTGCGCGATTGTTCCCGTACCCGAGTGGACCAAGTTCGCTTCAACAATAGCTCACGACATCTTTACTTCATCTTCCCTCACTCACATGTTGCTAGATATATACCTTCCATTTCATTTGCTTCGCCTTTGTATATACATGGCTGTCTATCATTTAGTCAATCACAGAGTCGATCGATTCCACAAAAGCAACTATCAGAGTCCCTCCTTCGACAACATATCTACATCATAAGTTGTCAGTCAGCTCAACACCTTCTGCCACGATGGCCTCACTCACCAGCAATATCCAAATAGAATGCAATCGCATTGAATTTCCTCGGATTCCCTAGCAGATCCCCTGCCAGAAACTTCAACCGATTCGTCCAGTTAATCAAATCCAAATGACTAACCCCCTCCAGCGTTCCCTTATACCCACGATCTCCTCCCCACCGACTACTAGCGACACTGACCAGGCCATCATTCGGGCCTTCCATTTGGGCTAAAATCTTGTGAGATAGTCGGAAGACGGACCAGATACTTGGCTGTACGGCTGCACCATAGGAAAAGTATCTGTCCCGAAATTATGAGAAAGAGACTCAACAAGAAGACTTTGAACGTACCGGACTCCATCTACGTCGGGTGTGTTTGGGTTGAATGTCTCGGACATGTACTTTCTGGTCAGTTGGGAGAAGGCGCCTGTTTCAACTTTCATCCGGTTCAGGGTATAGTAGACCTGTGGGAGACGATCGGCTGAGATTCGTAAGCTTTAGATCCCAGTATGCTAGACTGTGAACAAACCTCCGATCTGATCTAAGACGTAGTCCGCCACGTATGACCCTATTTCAACATCAGCAAATACACCGTGAGTAACATGTTCCGGGCTGACAGACCTCGATGCGGAGTGGCGATGGTAGTCAAAGACAATACTTTAAACTGTGGTTGCAATTTGCTGATCATGTATCTAGAGTCAAGGCCACTAGATTTCCGTCAGATCTTGCATCGGGCGAGTTTCTCATAATGCCTCACCCCTAGCCATGTGTCAGTGAATGAAGATTTTTGAATGGTCTATCGGAAGATCTCACCATGCTGTGAGCAATGATATTAACATCTCTTCCCCGCGCTCCAGATTCAATATCCCGCGCCAGTTCTTCTGCACGCTCTTCTATCGTCGAAGATGGGGGCACGGAAGCTGTAATGACTTCGACACCTTGTGCTGAAAGTGCCTCTCGAATCCCGCGCCAATATTGCACGCCAGGGAGGTACGGACCCGCTAAGCGCAGTTCATCGAATCCGAGGAGACCATGTGCAAGAACGATGGGGTGTTTAGGCGCGGCTGAAAAATGTGAGTAGACATACGAAATACCTGAGATGATAAAGTTCAATACGAACCATATTTGTCTCGAATCACCGAGTACTCGTCGCGGATGACTCTGCCATGATCTTCCAAACGCGGCTCGAGGATGGGACTTGGGTTGCGCGAGGTTGCGTGGAAAGTTCGACGTGCCGTGGAACAGTAATTGAACTGGATATTTACTGGAGCCCTGCTTATCCTAGGGATAGCACCTGCATATCCCATCGTCTTTGGTGCGCAACGCGGTCACAACTGGGACAGAATGACGCAACGGGAAACATTCAGTAGGGTGCCTGTGTGCCTCAGGCTCCCAATCCCGGGGTATCTTCATGTTGCGTCGGTCTAGACTTCAACAATACGTCTCGCCGGGGGAAGCACATATCCGATTTAGCTCCTTCAGAGATGATCTGAGGTACTCGGAGTGTGGCTTTTAGGCCGAGCAATAGCTAGGTCAACCAGATCCTGTTCTTAGAGATTTACGTCTTCGTAGACCTCTTGAATCGCACCGATATCCTGTACGTAATGAAACTTGATTCTATGCAAAGCTCGCCCAGGACCCTGGAGTGAAACTCATATTTGACGTCGAAACAATGGATATCGATGAAGAGCCACGAAAGTAAATCTTTATAGTGACAACCGAAGAAAAGCAAAAACCAAAACTCTATGCAGCAATCTTCTCAGGCACTTCAGGCTTGACATCAGTCGTAGCCTTGATCAAGTCTGAAACAACCTTTTCACCATGCTTCTTGCCAGCAGCCTGAATCTCCTTCAGCTTCGCTTCGGCCTCCTCATTCGCCTCGTCCTCGGACTTCTTGAATCCGCTCGAGTGCTGGAGTAACGTCAGCGGTCAGATCACAGAAAAATTCCGACCAAGGACAGCGTCATCCAGATATGTCACTCTTGATCATTTGGGAGTGGGTCTCACCTCGGCCTCGAACTTCTTGTATTCCTCTTCCTTCTGATTGCGGTACTCCTCAATCTCCTTCTGAGCCTCAGCCTTGGCGTCCCTTATCCGCTTGGTGCGGTCTGTCACAGAATAATTAGGTCATCTTTCGGTGATCGGGGAGTCTCAATCGTACATTCGCGCGCTGTAGAAGGAATGTGTCAGTAACGGCTCCACCAAACAGGGACAGATCAAGACACCTACCTTGTTGGACAATCTTCTGTGCCTCTCTCTCGGCCTGTAATCCTTATCAGTTCCAGCTGAGCAGATCCTATCACCCATTGAGACGTACATCGAGGAGGGTCTGAATACCCGCGGAGTTCTGAGCCGACTGGACAACCTTCGATCTTAGCAACTGAAACACATCCTGGAGGATTAGAAGATAGCAATCTCACCATTTTGTCTCGAGAACCCTCTTCAAGTCTGGTGAATCGTGGGGAACAAGTAGGATGTGAGGGGAGGCCGGAGCTCGAGCTCGATCAGCCACGCATGACCCCCCAAGGCGGTGGGGCTATTCTGCCAGAACCCACCGCGTCGATAACCCGATAATCCGCCCATTCTCGACTTACTTTTTTGTTGCAGTTGCCGTCTTCAATTGTACCTGTCGTGCGTCATTTATCATGTCTCGCGCGTCAAAGCTGACTCTGGCGGCCACTGGGCTGGGTACCGCGGGAATCATCTACTTCGTGCACTGGGCGCAGGAAAACGACAGGGCAGTATGTGCCGAACTACCTTTTCTTTCAGGAAATGTTTGCTAACAATTCAATGTATCACAGGCAATGCACAGAGGCGTTGAACGAGATATGGAAAAACAGCGCATTCGAGCAGAACGCCAGGCCGATTTCGAGATGCAGAAACGACTCGAAGAGGAGTACCTCAAGCTTCAGACCGTCACGGCTATCGACACTCCAAGTTCCACGGGAAAGCCTTCAGGAGGCAATAATCCAGCGAATGGTTCATAGCACAAATGCAACCCCGAAAGCTGCCCGCTTCTCGAGGTGGCCATCTGGATTGCCTATATGCATATTTGGTGGGCTGATCCGTGCTGAGATTCGTCCTGGAGGATCATTTGCTAACGACTACATAGGAGTTTGATATCTTCTGCGAAGCATGTGTATAAAGATGGCGTCATGTACTATATTTCTTGATGTATTATAAACAACAACTCGCCTCTATCCTCGATCGAAGGACTTATATCCGAAGACATGATTCTTATATTGACATTGACATTTGCGCCAAGCTACTGAAAGGGAGCTCTGCAAATGCTTCCATCGCACCTTTATTGCTTGAAAGGGGACAGATGACGGCCTGAGCGACAAACTCTTGTTTTCTGAGATGTGCGTACCTACTCATGTGTCTGAATTAGACTGCCATGACGGAAGCAGAAGATTGGCCGGTACTTGAAATCGAGGGAACACCACTGTAGTCCAAGCTTGGAGTAGCTTGATATATGTGTTATCGAAAATAAACCTCACGTAACATTTCAATCGGGACGAGATTACGCATACTCAAATACACCACAAGGGCAAGGAGAGGGAAAAAAAAGGTCAAGATCAGGCATTGATAGAAATTCAATATGCAATCTTCAGCAAAATCGTAAATTTGAAGCTTTGTACTACTTCTATGGTCAAAACCACCAGGTCGTACATTGCACAGATTGTACCGAATCCGCCCGATGCACCCATCCAAGGCCGGCTACAATCGGAGGCCGGCTGAATTCCGGCCTCTGGACGCTAAGAAAGCCTATCTATCCCTTATCGCCCAATCAAAGCTCAGTATATGAGCGCCAAATCTTGGCACTGGGTAAAATATAGAGGCTACAAAAGCACCTCAATGAAGAAAAGCACCTCTATTTGACCTTAATATCCGACTGAATGAAAAAAATCGCCTCTTCAGGGATCGAGAGATCTACTCTGGGGTATTGATTAGTTGCCTAGGGTTCCGGTCCTTGTGGAAGGATGACTCCGCTGATCTCTAAAGACTGCTGGAATAGGCTTAGCGCGTCCCCGTGACCGTTGGCTGCCCTCGCCGACTGGGCGTTTGTATAGAGCATCGCGAGATGTTGATGATGCTAAAATCTGTTATTTTGACTCGGGGTATCTCTATGGGGCTCCCGAGTCAGTTGAAGTATTTTGCAGAACCTTAAAGCAAAGCTAGATCACCGATATCACCGGATCCACGCTATGTTGCGTTCTCTTTCGTAATGGTGGGAATGAGGCCGGAATTGATACCGGCCTCTGAGTATTATAAGAATCTGCTCCTCACCCGCCCAAATCCTCGAGCAATCTGTTCTCCTTTTCATCTCCAGAGAAGCCTGAAATCCTCCCTCTTCTTTTTTGGCCCATATCTTTTCCTTCCTTGGTTCCTGACTTAGCCTTTTGACTTGGTCTAAGCCTTGATCACCCTACACAGCAAGCCTTCCCCTACCTGTGATACCTACTCTCAACCTTCTACTTGAACATCTGCTCCATCACTATTTCTATCTCTTGCCCATCATTGTCTGCCATCATGACTCGAACCCAAGTGCCCTACCCTTCCCCTACCACCCTGAAGAAGTTCCCTCATGTCCATGATGACCCGTCATCCATGTCCCATGGCCTGGATCCCTTTACCATCACTACCTCCACTGGCTTCTTGCCTTATGCCACTGCCCCTAGTGACCTTCCTGAAGCCTTCAAGCCTCTTCAGTCTCTAGTGGAACGTCTTCCTGTCCTCAAGCTTGATGGGACACCTGGTCTGCTGGCGACATATGAGCTTGGCCCTGTCGTCGACAATGACTTTCCTGACCTGACTGACGAGGTTGAGAAGCTGGTCCTGCCTGATGGCACCCCTGATAAGTTCAATATCGCTGCTGTCTTCCGAGACTACACCTTCGTGGCCTCGTCGTACCTGCTTGAGCCCTGCTGGGAGAGCTGGAACAACAGCGCGGACAAGGGATACGGACTTGGTCGGGACTTCTTGCCCAAGTGTGTTGCTCGTCCTATGTACCTCTGTGCTCAGATGTAAGTACATCATACATCTCCCTTCTCGTGCTTTGGTCATACATACTTGGATTTGTTTTGTTGTTGGACCGCGCTAACCCAACCTAGTCTGGACCTCCCTCCATTCATGTCTTATGCTGCCTCCTATGCTCTCTTTAACTACACCCTTGCAGATCCCTCCAAGGGCTTGGAAGAGTACTCCAACCTGCGTTTGATCCGTGGTTTCGAGCGTGGTCTTGATCCCAAGAGTTCTGAAGCCGGCTTTATCCTGACTCACGTTGACATGGTCAAGGAGACTGGTGCACTCATCAGTGGGGCTCTGCGCGTGGTTGATAACATTGAGCAGAACGGCCGTCGTGAGGATATTAACGATGGCTTCCGTGAGATCCTCAATGCCATGGAGAAGATCGAAGCTTCGATGGAGAGTATGTTGTCCCTTGACCTGTTCAAACCCGAATCCACTTCTTCACCCGATTGAACCAAGCTGACAATCTCATAGCCATGTGGGGAAACTCTAAGCCAGCCGAATATCTCTCCTTCCGCGTCTTCATCTTCGGCATCACCAACCAATCCATGTTCCCCAATGGTGTGGTCTACGATGGTTGCGAAGACAACAAGCCTCTCCACTTCCGTGGCGAGTCTGGTGCCAATGACAGTATCGTATGTATCTTGTCTCCCCATCACCTATTAAAATCTAACCTTATAGATTCCCCTTCTCGATCATCTTTGCGAGATCCCCATGCCCTCGACCCCTCTCACCAAAATCCTTCATGAGTTCCGTGCCTACCGACCTCTTCCGCACCGCGAGTTCCTCACCTACATCCGCGAAAAGTCAGAGGAGCTCGGTGTCCAGAAATACTCATGCCAAGACTCCGAGACGGCTGTCCTCTTCCTGAAGACTCTGAACCATGTTCGTAGCTTCCGCTGGCGTCATTGGCTATTCGCACGCGAGTATATTATCCGCCGCACGCCTCATCCTACTGCTACTGGTGGAAGTCCCATTGTTACTGTGAGTAATCCCATCTTTCTATCATTCACCCTTCATCCTTCATCGTCCATATGCTGACAGGTTCAGTGGCTCCCCAACCAATTGTCAGCAGTTATGGATCTCATGGTTACTATCTATGATAACCACCTTGCGCCTAAAGAGGGTGTTGCCATTGTTGATGGTCATGAAGACCTGATCGCCTCACACCGTAAGCAGGTTGAACCCATGATGGAGCTTGTGCGGGATCAGAGAGAGAAGTTGGCCAAGGAGGTTGAGCGTTGGTGCAAGGAGCGTGGAGTCTGAATTGGTGCTTTCTCCGTTTCGTTTCGTCTATAGAGTACCCACGACTTTCTTTTCTCTCAAATTAATTGAACTATTTTCAGCTTCTCGAAACCGTTGATCATAAGTCAACATCGCATTGTCAAGTCCAGAAGTCAATTGATGGGTATAGTTTATTCCATGCGTACGTTTCTTGACATTACATACCAAAATCATCAGAGCATTTTCAGTCAGTTCAATACAAAGCGTGACTTTGGACCATGGGCCGCATCGCCCTCAATGTCCACAGCTGGCTTGGTTCCCCTCAGCTGATCAATGTGATCTTTCAACCCCTTGTTGAAGTTGAGGATACACATAATCGAGTTGATGATGGTGCAGGCCATCAACAAGATGGCTATTGAGGAGAACAGGCCTAATGAGACTTTGTAGGATCCCAGCCCATCGGTGCTGTTGGTATACAATTTGTATAGCGTATTTACCTCACTGGCAATGAGACCGCAGATGAAGATCTATGGACGTTGAGCCTGAGATTTGTCCATAAAGGGCAATTGAGACTTACCACAGGAATCGACATGGATTTAGTTTTTTCATTTCGAGAGAATCTTGCAGCCAAAAAGAGTGCCAGGATAGCAATGGGTACCATGGCGGCGTTAAGTATGAAATCCTCATCGATGTGACCCATGGCGAGAAGGAGTTGAAGTTGACTTCCGAAGATGAAGAAAAAGTCAAACTTTAGCAAGGCGATGTATACCTAAAATCATTCAATCAGTCGTCTGAAACGCCCAACAAGAATTGTTCATACTGCAAGGATCTGGACTCACCTGATAAACATAATACCTCCGATTCATCTGCAAATCGGCACTGATGTTTTTATAAATCGACCACGAGAATTCCGCCCGCAATTTCCACGTCACTCCCATCATGATACTCGCCGCAACTCCCAATATCACCGGAACAAGCATTAGCTCGATATGGTAATGATCGAACAGATCCAGGCTGATTGAACTATTGGCCGCAAGACTCTTGATCGTCTTTTTCACTTCCCAGATCTGGATAATCCCATAGGTAAACAGTCCTACATTACAAATGCATAATCCGACCAGCTGGAAGGTATTTTTGCGTCGCAAGGCATCGTAGGAGAGACCAAGTTCGTAGAGAAGAGCGAAGATGTATAATCCGAGAAAGGAGCGAAGCCGTAAGGAGCCCTCATCTGAGCCGAGATTGGCGAGGTGATCTGATATACTGATAAAGACCCATCTATTCAAAAAAGATATTAAATTAGTTTTGATTTTTCTGTAGACTTGGGTTTGTTGGTATTATTCGTGATGATTCTCCGGGGGAAAGATTGGGCTGTGCGGGGAATCGTACGATTCGATTGCAACCGTAGCGATCGTCTCGATGATCACCGTTGTGAAGAACGTGCGCGTCCATAGCGTATTCGGAAAATACACCCTCGATCTGCGCTGTCCAGCCGCTGCGCGTAAGTTCCCATTCAAGGTTGCATCTAGAACGGGCGATCCAGGGCGCGAAAAGTCATCGAGTTCAATGTATCGGCCTGATTGAGGCAGTGGAGGTTTGGCATTGGGATCGTTATCAAAGGTAGTGCGCGCGATCACCGAGGACACCGTGTCTCGCATTGTCAATTAGAGGGTTTTTGCCCCGGTGGAAGACATCGAGAGAAAAAGGGAGAGGGAGAGAAAGAGAGGTCAACTTCAAACTACAGTCAATAATGGCCGATAGTCTCATTTACCAACGGCCATTTATCAAGACGATTAACGTTTTTGGCAACGGCACGCAGAAAAGCAGTGTGGAAACCTCAAGGCGCGAATTGGGGCGCAGACCGCACTAGAAGAAGCCACAGCTTGAAATTAAATGGATCGACAAGGATCGGAGTTACTTATTTCGAAACTAGTCTTGGCGGGCCAGGCACACCACGTTAATTTTGGGCAATTCGTGCGTATTTTCTTTCCATCTGACGCTAGTTGGCACTATGGAGACTCGAAAAGAATACGAAAGTCCCGAAGATAGCGTGTCCACGCGTATGCTATTTACGCTAGCAGAGCGGGTCTACCCCCTTTAATTCTTCGCCAGGGCTGACGATAAATTTGGAAATTTCGTCGACACTGGGGTAGTTACTACTTTCAGAGGCCGTATTAATCTAGGCGATCGGTGATAGGGATGCATATGAGAAGTGAGATCTTGATGTCATTTAATTAGTGTGGATCTTGCGACTATGTTATCACCTCTAATCCTCTTTCCCGTCCATAAGCCACAGCATCAGAAGATACATCTTCACAGCCGCGGACAAGCAGCCGATCGAGCTTGACTCCATCGGTGGTAGTTCTAGCATCGGCGCACATTCGGATTGTGACACCACTGATGCGCGTGTGAGAAACGTTTAGGACTTTTACATTAGGGGCCATATCGAAGATGTATCGCACAAAAGCATCATTAACATCGCGCATATGAGAGATACTCAGTTCAGAGAGCTTGAAGTTGGGATTGTGATGTTTCATAGCCAGTATGGCTTTCAGGTCGGCGGCAGACACATTGAAGCACTGGTCAATGAACACGGTCTGGATCGGTGCTAGTGTACCGATGAGGAATGTGGCGAGAATCTCCCCAGTGACAAACCCCGCATCGAGGAAAATAACGGTGGTCAGGTTTGGTAAATTATTTTCCAAGGCATCCAAAACTATAGGCGTCGATTTCCCTCCCACGATGCGGAGGCACTCCAGACTGGTGGGGAGGTGGACAAAAGTGTCCCGCTCGATACATAGTCCGCTAAGGTCAAGACGGCGGATTGGTGGATAGAACCCCTCATAGTGTTGCATGAAGATTTGCTGGTACCGTGGTGGGTTCCAGTCAAGTCGGAGCTCTTCCAGGTTCGGGTAGGCGCGAGGTTCGATGTCCTGGTTACTCGTTAGCGTTGTAAACAGCACGGACCGATCGAACGCATACCACAAGGAGGTTAGGCAGAAGCACGCCGGGCACAGTCATGGGTGGGGTTGGAATCTGCTGAGTGGCCAATGTGATGCTCTTGAGGTTGGGGAGACTCTTGGGCCAGTGTCCACCTTCAATAAAAGCTAATGTGGAGGGTCTCATGTTCCACAGGGCAATGCGCTCGAGGCGGGGGAGCTCAATTAGGAGTCTGCCGAAATTATCGTGCGTCACCGATATGTCAGGCGACAGAGTGAGATTCTTTAATTGTTTGTGACCTTTGAACTTTTGGAAGAAATCCTTGAAGTCGTAGTCAACCCACAATTCGAGATGTTCAATGCGCGGACATCTGCTCAAGAACTCCATTGTCTTAGGTGTAGATGGAGTGGCTAGGTTCTTAATGATGGCACGGGTGAGCATGGCCTTTGAGCGACGGATGTATGATCGGACTGCCGTCCACGGCACTTTGCCTCGCGCTCCAGACAAGTCGATCTCCATCCATAGATGGGTCATGGAGCCAAAGAAACGCTCCCAGTCTTTACATACCCGCAGGATCGCCCTAACGAAGATGAGCTAGTGAAATTTTTGAGGGTCAATTGTACTGACACGATGTTTTTGAAGGTGAAGTGTTGAATCACCATAGCCGCAATTTCAAGAGGAAGCATGGTAAAGGGATCATTACGATTGAGCATCATGCGATCGTGGAGCTTCTTGTGTAATAGCTCCATCATCTACAGGATTAATAAATGATCGGGACGCCCATGGGACAAAAACGAACCTCTCGACGTGGATGTTCGCTTGAAAGAACCTTCAAACCATATGCGTAGATCTCCAACGCCTTTTCTGGCTTTCCTTCCAACAGTAGAACTTTGGCGCAGCGCAGATAACCCTGAAGATGGTCAGATCCGTCATGAGGAATGAGTGACGAGCAACATACTCGGTCGTCATCTTTGCCTTTCTTAATCATATGTTTCGCATCACGGCGTGCAAGATCATACTGTTCAAGCTTACAGTATGTAGCAGCACGATTATCTAGAATACCAATCGCATCGGCATCTTTCACGTTCAACGCCTTAGTCGGTGATTAGCTACCATTTCGGGTTAGGATGATTGATGGACTACCTCGCCAAAGGCTTCGATAGCAGCCTTGAAGTCACCCTTCTGATATAATTTTTGGCCTCGTTGATGAGGGCCAGAGATAGGAAGCGGCATGGTCTCCTGCCATTGACCTAACTTTGCCGAACCGATGTTGACCGCGGTCAAGGTACGGTACGTGTTTATTGCGGGTGGCCTGAGGCGAATAGTGTCTTGTTACCGCCTTGATATTGTGCCGTTCATCACCGCCCACTGTCATGTTGTTCTGCCGAACTGGTCTCAACGCCCCGACGTAGCGGCCTATGTTTACTTTCTTCCGCTTTGGTTTGGATCTTCGAACACTGCGACAGCTCCACAACACGACATGGAGGCGCAGAACTTGCAAGCCGCTTCGACTTATGTCAATAATATCTTGCTGGCGCGGGGATTACTGAAGACAGGTCATACGATTGACTTTGCGCAGCCTGAAAATGAAGATGGGGGGACTGAAGCTACCATGGCGCGGATTATCAACCTGGTTAATGACCTCGTTTTGAGGAGAGATGTACGTCATCTCTATTCTGCTTGTCGCATTGATTCTCAACAATTTATAGCGCGAATCCGAACACCGTGAAAATCTGGCGACAACTATTCGCACCTTGCGCGCGAACGAGTCGGAGCAGACCATGGAAATTGTACGTGCATGTCGACGGGTCTTCATACCTTCCAAGGCCATTGACTCATGGATCCTCTTCTCTAGGGAAAACTCAAGACAAAAGCGTCAGAGCTGAGTCGTTCTCTCGCTCTCGCAGAAGCTCAGGAGCGGAATCTCAAAACCAACATGGCTAAAGCCGAATCGACCATCCGAGGTCTGAAAGAACAAGTCCAGCGCCTGAAGACCACTGTACAAACAGTTCGCGCGCAATGCGCTAACGATATCCGGAAACGTGATCTCGAAATGCAGAGACTCAAGTCACATCTAGCTGAGCGACAACGGGGGAAGCGGGAGGGTTTGGGTGTCACGACTATCAACATCAATCCCGGCGCAGACCGGTCACGCTTCGGGGCGAGTGGTGGAGATCATATCAACGATCCCGGATACAGTTTGAAGCAGGAGACGACTGATTTCTTGACGGAGCTATGTCAAAATTTGAGTGACGAAAATGATACCCTGATTGAGCTTGCCCGAAACACTATTGGGACGTTGAAGGAGCTACAAGGTCTACCGCATGCTGAGCCGGAGCATGAGGAGGATGAGGTGTCCGGCTTGTCCATAAGCCTAGGGCCAAAGACCTCTGGGCCTGTGTCAACGCTTCCTACGTCTTGTGAAGAGCTGTCTAGTAACATGGAAACGGTACTGGAGCACCTGCGCACACTACTCACCAACCCTTCTTTCGTGCCGTTAGAAGAGGTTGAAGTTCGAGACGAAGAAATCAAGTCCTTGCGTGAAAGCTGGGAGAAGATGGAAAAGCGGTGGAAGCAAGCTGTTGCCATGATGGATGGATGGCAACAGCGTCTAGCAGATGGCGGAGACGGTGTGCGCATGGAGGAGTTGAAGCGAGGCATGAACCTTGATTTAAGCTTCACTTCCCACGATGAGGCAAGCATGCTTAGCAGGACTTCAAACATCTCGCCTATCCTGGAAGACCAGGAAGAGACCAGCGATGCCAAGGAACAAGTCCCGGAGGAGCTAGAGGTCTCACAGACCCGATCAAAGCTTCGTAAGCTGCCCGAGCGCTCTGAACGGGCTCTGCAAGAGCGCAGCGACAACGCCCGACCCAAGCGACTCCGCAAAGTATCCTTTACGCCGGGTCTGCAAGGATCACCATGCGAACCCACCCCCAATAAGACAGAAGATGAAACGCTTCTGATCAAAGCCTACAAGGCCAATACCGTGGCCCGCAGACCGTCACGACGAAAGACAGATTCTAAGCCCACTCGCCAGGTAGGAAGAGTCCTCATCTCCAGTGTGATCGAATATTAACCTATCTAGGCCGATGGCGCTGAACCACGAATGAGCGTCCGTCAGAAACTAGCCGCAGCCGAAGACGAGGCTCGTGATGCCGCACAATCACTCAAAGAAAAGGAAACGCGCAAGCGCAGCAGATCTGAGAAGTCATCGAGCCGATCGGGCGGTCGACGTCGGAGCACACTCACGAGCGACGAACTGGATGATCTCATGGGAGTTTCTCGATGAGGGATAAAGAGGCTCATGTGAATACTGGATATATCGAGCGAGCATTGTAAATATGGAGTGGGCTCTATGTTGGATTTAGCTGTAATGCATAATTTCGGTGTTGCCACAAACCATGAAGATGATGGTGAAAACGAACCTCGGCTCAGCCGGTTCTCCGCATATTTCAAATGTTGGCGCAAGCTCCACCCCGAGCTTGCCCATGGTCCTTCCGATGTCGAGAAGATTTTCAATTACCTTAACTCTTCCATACCAATTCTAAAGCCTCCCATAAATATCCAACCTCCAATTTAAAACTTACCCATCTCCGCACTACCGCAATGACATCCCCAGCAAAAGAATTCCACGGCTGGGTCGCCCACGACTCTACAACCCCCCTAACATACACAACATTCACTCCGAAGCCATTCACCCCGACTGACATCGAGATCCGCATCACGCACTGCGGAATCTGCGGCACAGACGTGCACACTCTCCGCTCCGGCTGGGCGCCAACAGACTACCCCTGCGTCGTCGGCCACGAAATAATCGGCTACGTCGAGCGCATTGGCTCGTCCGTCCCTACGCTTCCCTCTTCGCCCGCATCCCGATCTATCAAAGTAGGTGATCGCGTCGGGGTCGGCGCGCAGAGCATGTCCTGTCTCAAGGCCGATTGTGAGGCCTGCGCAGATGGACAGGAAAGTTACTGTGCGCGGATGACGGCGACTAATAATAGTCGGTATGCGGATAAGTCGAAATCCTATGGAGGATTTGCGGAGCGGTGGCGTGGTCCTGCGCATTTCGTGGTGAAGATTCCTGAGTCGTTGCCTTCTGCTCAGGCCGCGCCGTTGCTATGTGGTGGTGTTACGGTGTATGCGCCTTTGAAGAAGTATGGCGCTGGGCCTGGGAAGAGTGTTGGGATTGTGGGTATCGGGGGGTTAGGACATATGGGTGTGTTGTTTGCGAAAGCGCTTGGTGCGGATCGGGTAGTTGCAATCTCGCGATCCAGCTCGAAGAAGAAGGATGCTGTTGAGGGCCTTGGGGCGGATGGTTTCATTGCCACTGGTGAGGATAAGGGGTGGGCGAAGAAGTATTCGCGGACTTTGGATGTGATTATTTGTACTGTTTCTGGGCCGGATATGCCGTTGGCGGGGTATTTGAGGTTGTTGAAGAGGGATGGGGTGTTTGTGCAGGTTGGAGCCCCGGAGGATGCATTGCCGCCGTTGATGGCGTTTTCGTTAATTCAGAAGGGAGTTAAGATTACGGGATCGAGTATTGGAAGCCCGGAGGAATTGAGGATGATGCTGAAGTTGGCGGAGGAGAAGAAGGTTTTGCCGTGGATTCAGGAGAGGAAGATGGGAGATGTCAATCAGGCGTTGGTTGATATGCATGAAGGGAAGGCGAGGTATCGATATGTTTTGAAGAACGGGGAGCAAGCTAAGCTGTAGATAAGTTACTGGTTGTATATGTGATTGACTGTCTTCTTGCATAGTTTTGAGTTTACACTGGGAGCTGTTCAAGATATGAGGACGCAGGAGGAGAGAGGTTGAAGTAACATCAAGGACCTTGGAAGCACTTTTAGTCAATTGAACCATTTAATTTTAAACATAGCTCAATCATTGGGCCATCGCCAGCTTCCATCTTCCTGCATCTCTTCTCCTGGTATTCACTCCCAGGAATAGATGAATTGAAAGTTGCATAAGATTTGGCTGGGCCACAATCAGGATCATGATCGTTTACGGCCAACTGGACCCTGTGTTTCTTTTTTCCCCCTTCGTTTGGTAATTCTTGCTGGCATACCAGCTATTGGATTTGTCCGCTGCGCATCAAACATATCTGTCCTTCTATGTAGGATTTCCTCACTCTATGTCCCGCAACGACGAATAGTACCGTCACCATTTTCTTTTAGACTCAGTATTTTTTTTTTTTCATTCTATTTCGGTGAAGACCAGTTTCGGTATTCTCCATTGCAAGTCTACTTTGACCGAGGCCCATCTATACTCCACCACGTGACCGTAAGGTTTAGCTCACTGTAACCTTCGTCTTGGCTGATGGAGACGACCAGGTTGAGTGACCATCAAAAATGTAGCCAGAATAGTTGGACCCACTCAGAATATCACCTTATAGAACTCTCATGCTGAAGAAGCACCTACGAGGGGTCCCAATCAGACAGCGTCAATGAGGACCTGGCACGTGACCGTGACGTTGAATTTGGGGGCCGCGCGAGTGATTGGCCCAGCACCGTGCACTGCCTTCCAGATGTGCTGAATTTGGGGCCATGCGGTGTATTGCGCCCGGTTCAAAACAATTCTGGTCCAGTGAAATGCATCGCCTCAGGCATCTCAGCCTTGCGATGATCACTTGGAGTGTCGGTGCGTCTGACGTGTGCCAGTCTGGCGTTTGCCCCCATCTGACATCCGTCAGGAGAACATATATAAAGTCCCCCAGTGTTGCGCTAGACTGAATGCAAAGTAAGCATTTCAAAGCAGAAACGGTTCGAAGGATTACACACGATGACTCCCCACTCACGCGTCTCAGCCCAATACCACATTGCCCATAGTGTCTGGCGGCATGACTACGAGGTCTCAGGGTCGCACGTTTTCCACGTGGATAACTCTAGTCTGCGGCCGGGGAAGCCAGACCTGACGTTCCACGCCGGCCTGGACACAAACGCCCCCGTCGCGGGCGTCTGCAAATTCCGACACTTTTCTTCCGACACCGAAATCGGGCTAGGCGACCCGAGCAAGCCAGGAATCAGCTGGGAGCGTATGAGCCGAGAAAGCCTGCGTAAAGTCCAATACGCCTTCGGGTTAAATTGTGGTGACGGCCGGCATCACCGCTTTACATGGAAAAAGACTAGTTCGCTAGGCGGCAGCCATTCTGGAAACCTAAAGCTGGTCGACGAGTCGAGTGGGAATGTGGTCGCGGTCTTTTCCTCGGGTGGATCCTTCTCGATGAAGACGGGCCAGCTGGACATTTATGCGGATTATGGTGAACGATTCGCGATCATGGTGCTCATCTCAGGCATTGCGCTCCGCGAGAAGTTGAGACGGGCGAAGAACGCTTCTGGGAACAGCGTGGGCTCCGCGGGGGCCGCAGGTGGGGGCTGTTAGCCAAGAGCCAAGCATTTGAACCCTGAAAACTAATACGAAGTAACGAGACACGAATGTGGGGAACTATGGAGCGGTATGGAATATAGCGTCTGTTAGGACTTGGCGTATTGTGTGTCTTTTGTTTCTGGTGTGATACCGGCCCAGTGTTTAGCCAATCTTCACCGCAGTTTGAACCAATTACAGAGTGGATCCAACCCTAAGAGCTAATGAAAAAGCTTGGGAGTCGGCTAGCTCCGGCGCGGACCTTTGACCGGACCCTGCATACCAAGCCTTGGTGCGAGGCAGTGCAAGCGAGGCAAGACAATGTTTCAGACCATACAAGCTTCGCAGTTTGATCGACAGGGTTCATTAGGTCATCCACGGTGCCTGTGCCCCTCGGGGAGTATATCGTGTGTGAATGCTGTTGCCTACGCATGGTCGAATTTGGGGCCATTGGGCGAAATTTTCTAGTTTCCGTACCTTAATTTCCGTTTCTTATTTTTCTTATTATTGCTTGGTGTCGAGCCTTATTCTGAGCCTCTTCTATTCAGGCTTTCTCGGCTATGAATATGAAGTTCGTTTCGGTCTCGGTTTCGGTTTCGTGACTATGGCGCTCCGACGACCGCACCGGAAATCCCGGCACGGGTGCATGGAATGCAAGCGGAGACGAGTCAAGGTGTGTTTTTGGTTCCCCCAATAAATCATAGGGCAAAGGTCGGTGTTGATATTGATGGCAGTGCGACGAGGCCAGGCCGACCTGCTCTAATTGCCAAAAACGACATGCGGAGTGTGAGTATGTTTCGTCCAGCTCATTGCTCTGGGCTAATGAAGAACCCTCTGGGAGGTTATCGTCGCGTGCCTCGGTGTCGGACAGTGGACTGCACGGTGACCCTTCACTGGGAAGCCCCGGGTCCGATTCATTGGGTTTATTAGGGCGACTGAGCGGCGATAGCTCGACCCCCGCTGCTCCCACCGCGTTGAATCTGCATGATCTCGAGCTAATGATGCAATGGTGCAATGCGACGTTCTACACGCTCTCTCGGAATGAGCGCACAGATGCAATCTGGCGAAAAGCAGTCCCGGAAGAAGGGCTTTCGCATCCATTCCTGATGCATGGTATTCTGGCTTTGTCTTCTCTGCATTTGGCGAGGACCGCGCCCGAGGCTTCGGGGCGGGCTGCCTACCTCAATCGTGCGGTGGCGCACCAAAACCAAGCACTGTCGCTGTTTCGCGAGCTTTTGGGCGACATTAATGAAGGAAATGCTAAAGCGATGTTTGCATTCGCCGGCATCGTCGTCGTCTACACTTTTGGCTTCCCCCACACACCTGATGTGCACGATCCATGGACCTGTGTGGACGACTTGTACCAGGTTCTCGTCTTGGCCCGAGGCGTTTCACAAGTCATTCGATCTCCAGCCGACTTTCTCAGCCACGGATCCTTTGCACCAATTCTTCAAGTTGAGGAAACCCCCGCGCCATTACCCGACGACGCGGCCACAGCAATCCGACGCCTCCATGAAGCCAACGAGATATGTCGCGCCCGCGATCCACACCACGAGACAGACGCCTACACTGTGACAATTGACAATATCGCCGAAATGTTGAGCTGGGCTTATGGCGGCACGACCTCGACAGTTATCGCGGGCAGATGGGCCATCAAGCTGCCGCCACGGTTCTTGGACCTGCTACGCGAGCGGGAGCCATTCGCACTCGTAATGTTAGCGCACTATGGCGTGCTTTTACAGCATCTGGAGCATCGCTGGTGCTTTGAAGAGTGGTGTGTGCGGGTTGCAAAAGCTGTGTGGGCGATTTTGAACGATCAGTGGAGACCGCTGGTTCATTGGGCGATGAGAAGGATCCTCGGCGAAAATTACCTCGAGCAGATCGACACCCTGTGATGGAAAAGATGAAAATGGATGCCAAAAAAAACACGCAAAATTCAATTGTCTTGGAAATTGCAGGCTAGATGTCTTTAGCGAGACCCGTCTCAGCGCTCTACACCAACATCGATCTGTCGGAGATGCTCAACCCGCCTTTTGTCGTCATGACATGTCCCCGACCAAGGAGACAGTTGACCTCGCTTGGATGAATCACAATGAAAATCGCCATGAGAACAAACATCAACAATCCATCGAAAACATAAATAAATACCTCGTTACTCATGAGGGTCCCATCGGTACCCTGGGCGTACTCGACAACACGAACAACGGACCGAACGAGCACCAAGATGGACGACGTGTGCAAGGCATATATGTGTTTCCGCCAAGGCGTATGATCAGCCGCAATTCCTGCACTCGGATGCGAGATCAACCTGCTCTGGAACACCAGAGCGCTGATCAGGAAGAACCCGAAGAAGAGGATCTGCACAATCAATCCGCCAACAATCACATTCTGCCCAGTATTGGAGGGTTTAGAATTTCCAGAGTCACTCGAGCCGCTGACCATAATCCCGGCCCCTGTCGACATGAATCAGCAAACATCTCACCATGAGATCTGGGAAGCATACCAGAAGCCTGCATCAAAAAACTCAACACATCCCCGCCCACAAAGATCTTCGTCATCCAATTCACTCTCACGAGGGCGAATCGCTCCCCCTTCACAAGGACAATGATTCTTCCAAGCTCCATATAGATACTCGCCGCAAACAGCGCCGGTGCGATCAGCAGCAATGTGCTCTGGATGATATACGGCCCTGTTGTCCAATTGGGTGATTGTTGCGCGGACATGGCACGTCCAATATACCCGACCGTTTCGACTGATATTGTTAGATGACCTCTTCTCAAATGTTGAGGTTATGCACGTACAATATCCGCCCAGAACGAGCGGGATGAAGAACCATGTGCGCGTGCGGAAGAGATGGTATGTGTGGAGTAGGGTAATAATAGCGAAGAGGATTATAAAAAGGACGGCGGCGCCCATTGAGGGGTAATACTGGTATGCTATCCAGCCATCGTGTGAAGACATTGTATCCGTTTGCGTGCTGTTGTTTGCTCTTGAGCCTGAGTCGGAAGCTAGAAAGGGACTGCACAAGGAATTGAGATGTATAGCAAAGAAAACAATATAAAAACAGACCAGCAGTTAGCCTGCTTAAATAAATAAACAAGCCTTCTCCAAAACAACAATCCACTCGAGTATTTCAACGCCTGAAATGAGAAAAGGCAACATCATTCCCTATCTGGCCAATCCCTTTCGCATCTCCAATGCCACTTCATGATTCCTCAGTGGATCTCGTATATCTCGTAACTGGCAACAAAACGGGTATAACCTTATTTATCTTCCACCAATCAGGATCCTTATTGTGGACAGGGATTTATAGATCGATGGCCACTTGGTGTAAAATTGGGGCAAAGGGGGATCTAGACGTTAGGCATATGCTTTCTACATCTTATTCGTGTTGCGCTCTGCTTTAGGCTAGTGAAATTGGTGGGTCCTAATAATAGAACGAGTGGGCTCAGTTAGTTCACTATTGCTGCGCAATCTCTTTCGATGTTTCGTCGATCCTGATTACAGATTTTCTTATCCAAGACATTCGTTTTGGAATGTACCTGTAAGTACGAGTAGCGCGTTCTTATGGGGCATAGGTCAGGATAGCGTATTTGAACTCATCTATCAACCCTGTCTCTTCGGAGAACATCATACTTGAGACCAAGTTGCTCAACGCGAAGATGTATTCTAAGAGAGGCGAAGGAAACACTCACGTTTCATCTTTTCACTGATCATAGAAAAAAAAGACGACTTCTTCATCCAAGATAGCTCCGCGGAAGCAAATCCCCGGCCCATTTGCTTCCTGGAAACTCCTTCAAAATCATCGCAGCATCAACACCAAAATCTACGTGAACTTGAACGAATCGCGCACGAAATGAATGAATTGAAAAATTGATAATTTCCTATCATTTGGTTTTCTTTAATATCTTCGTTGGTGTCTTTTCTGATCGATTGTATTTAACGTAATTCACCACCGAGTGGGCCACACCACCGAGTAGGCCACTCAACCACCCTTTCTACACTTTTATTGATATAAATCAACCACAACGCCTTTATATTTATTAATCTCTTCTTGGATAGGCATTCTTTTTATGCCCTATCTCGCTACAATTACCACATTTAGGTAGACGCCGCGCTCTTGGTGCTTGCGTAGCTTGCGCCGGTGCTACCCTTGGGCCTATTCTTGGCTGAAAGAACGAATTATGAGCTTCCTCAAGCTCTAATACTTCTCGTACTAATAGACCGTTATCGTGGGCTATCCATCTACTCACACGAGCGCGTTTTTGCCTTTGCGTAGCGTTTGTAGCGCGTAGCTGCCTATTTTCTTGCTCGAGAAATATACCGTTTTGTATTGCAATTTGATAGCCTTTAATAAGCTAGTTTAACGCGGCCTAGGACGGCGATGGCGGACTTTTGGAGCGTCTCTTTAAGAAAGCTTTGATAGACAATACTTACTTTAGAAGCTCGTCGACGTTCGCTAGCGTATGTAGGTAAAAAGCGCTTGATTGACTACCGCGGCTTGTAGGTAGTGTCGGCGTCCGAAGTTAAATATTAAGCTTTGATAGCACTAGCTAAGGATTAAATAGTACTAATCCTACTGCTTAGAAGCTATTTTGAATCGTATTTGGTTTAAATGCGTTAGCGCGAGCTTATGGATATATTATAAGGAAATTAAGCTTATCGATATAGTTAATCCTAAGCCATATATTCTGGCTAACTAAGCTACCGTACGAGCGCTTTAAAACCGCGAAACACCCGATATTAAGCGGCTATAAAAGATACGAGGAATACGCTAGCATACAGATTAGTATAATATCGTGATCTTAGCAGAGTTAATTAAATTCTGGCGTAAGATAGCTTCCGTAACCGTCGAGAATAAGAAGTCAATATCTTCCATACGTACGACTATTTATCAACGGGATAAATTGCTTTTAAAGCCAGCGAAGGCCTATCGCGTCGGATATCCACCTATTTGCGCTAACTTCGAAGCGCCAGTTAGGTAGAAGGTCTTTAAACCACGCTTAATTATATTGCTTACCTTTAAAGATAAGCGTCGGTAGAAGCGCCCACCCCGAAGCATTAATTAATTCGATCGCAGTTACCCACTCGCGGTTTCCTGGCTGTAAGACTAATCTCTAGCTATAGTATTCTGACCGGGTAATCACTTTTTGCGTCGCACAGAGGCCCATCGCGAAGCCAGTCTTATCGAAGTTATAGATATCGTCCGATAAGATACCGTATTGCTGAATTGTGGCTTATACGGTGTTAAACCACCCTTGAATAACCCTTAGATCCTCTTGTTCTGCTCGCCGGTAGTCATAGCGTCGTGAAAAGCGAGATTTAAGCTCTGGATAGCGTTGTATAAATTTTGTGACCCAATTCTTGCCGGTCGGCGTAGTATCCTTCGTGCCGCGTTTTTGGATCAATAAATTAGCCATTTCTTGCACCATTAAGTGCCTAGGGGCTGCACCGCGGGTATCCATTAAGATAATCCACTGGATAAGAGAATCTTCCTTGATTTGCGATAGTTTATGGCCATTTAGACGAGTTTCAGCGCGATTTGTAGTCCCGCGTAGTCGACGCGTGAGCGTAGAACGAGGCACTTGAAATTGATCTGCAGCCTGCCGTATGGTGCCAATTTCTTTGCTTTTGATAGCTTGTATAGCAAGTAGGAGGCGGCCTTCTTGCTGGATAGAATCCTGGCTTGATCCGATACGATTTGGACGCATGGTGGTTGATAGAAGACAGATTGACGCGGTAGGACGCGAAAAAGTGGTTGGGTGGCCCACTCGGTGGTGTGGCCCACTCGGTGGTGAATTACGTTAAGCCTTGACACCTGAAGATGAAGGCGATAAGTATCCAACCACGTGACCTATATTTTCACGGCCTTCTCACGCGTCGACGAGTGAAAGCCAGCGATCGCAAAACACCGAGCGCTTCGGTGGTCAACTTCGTCTGACCTTACCGCACTGTCATTCATTTCTGCTCCATCGTCTCGCGCCTTGTTTTAAGCTCCCCCTTGGGCAATTGCTGCCTCTGATCTTCAGTTGCGGCCCAAAGTTGCGCTCTCTTTCCGACGCCATTAATTCACCACTTTGGCAACAACAACCGCCGAAATGACTTTCAAAGTCCCATACGATTCAAGCCCGCCATCCACACCGGATAAGGGAAAGTCACAATGGAGTCATCTCTCTACAACCCCCGCCGGTCCTCCGCCTTCGGAAGGCGACTCCTTCACTCCCCAAGGACATCCGAACTCGAAGCTTTTCAACAGCTCTCAGATCGAGTCGCACTCAAATCAACCAGCCTTCAATAACTCCCTCTTCACCAAATCCGGCGGGTTCAACACAAATGACAGCATCTTCGGTTCCTCTTTCGGGTCTGAGTTTGCCCAGTCCAAACCAGCCAAGGCGGCCCCGAGGTCCTTCGTCGCATCCCAGTCTCACTTCGGCTCGACCAACGGAGGCGGATTCGCGCAGTCCACGAATTTCGGACAGTCCAACGGCTTTGGACAATCAGGCGTAAGCCGATACGAGGAAGAATACGAAGAGGGCGAAGAGGAGATGGAACCGGAGGAGGAGCTTGAGGAGGAGGATGCTGAGGGGGATATGGACATGAGCGCTCGCGAACCCTCGACCCGTCTCAGCTTCCTAGATTCTAGTTTCGGAAATCCGCTGCCAGCACAGCCTTCGGCGCTCGGCCAGCGTAAACCAATTTACACGAACCCAACGGATGCGAAGCGACCGAAACTCGACGAGCGCTGGGCGCAGCAATCGCCGATTCGCAAGACCAAGCTCTCCCCGAAAAAGTCTTCCGCGATGCCTTCCATCCTGCATCAGCTTGCTGTTCGATCCCGCCAGGCTGCTGTCGACGAACCGGCTGATATGATTATCAACACAGAGGATACGCTCGGCCGAATGCATGACGAGCTTAGAGACATCCAGTACACACATCTCGATCTTGATCTCGTCCTTTCATATACTGCGAATAAGTTGGCAGCAACTTGGGATATTTGTGCGGATCGCAGTGGCATTGTGCGGCCATATGGCTCTGGAGCCAGCATTGGTCCCGAAAAAATGGCTCCTAATCTCGTCAAGGCGAGCTTCCTGGCCTCTTTAATGCTGCAAATTCATCATCCGGGCCGTGCGTCTAATCCCATCGCCACTGCCTCTAATCCGGCTGCTCGAACCGGACACAACAGTATGGTCAAAGCCATGCAAAGATCTGTTGTGGCCACCCCATTGCCTCAGATTCTACTCGACTGGTTGAACGGTAATCATGCATCCCAAGCTAAGGACTTGCAAGCACTGCGCTACGTTGAGCCCAACCCGACAGCCTCCACAAACTTCTGGGATATTATCAATTCCGCTGTCCTCCGCGGCCGCTTTGCGGAGGCTGCCGAGATTCTTCGGTCTGCCGATTTCAACTATGCGCGATCGGCGCTCGAGGACGGCCTACCACAGCCAGGCTACCGAGGTATTCAATTACAAAATATCCAGCGCTGCGTGAACAAGGCGCTTTCAGTGCTGGATTCTTGCCCGGGCTTCCAAGATGACGACTGGGACATAACCGGTCCTGACTGGAACCACTACCGCAAGCAGGTGCTTGCTGCGGTCAACGACCTAGAGGACTTTGCCGAGGGCGAGGAGAAGGACCAGCCAGTTCCTCTATTGCAAGAGAATCGTGGCTTCCAGGCCGTCAACTTTGGTCTTCCGAACTTCGGACAGAAGCCAATCTCCTTCAGCCAATCTGCGCGCATGGCCGAGAGTCGTGTCCCCTGGAGCATCTACCAGAGCTTGCGCTCTCTATACCGCATTATTCTCGGTGACCCGGCCACTATCAAGGCCCAGTCTCAAGATTGGGTCGAGGCGACTATCGGTTTGACAGCCTGGTGGGATGGTGAGGATGATGAAGGGACACCTGGAATCGAATTCCGCACCAGCACATCGAGCAACGACTTCAGACGCTCGCGTGGATCTCGAAGCCAAATTCGTTCCGTGGATCGCAACACTCGCGATGCCTATCTCCGACGCCTAGATCTTGCTTTCGGCAGCGTTACCAACGAGCCATCTGACAAGACCGGATTCCGGGTGAACACCATGAACAGTGTTGAAGTTGGTCTGGCCAATGTGTTTGAGGGTAATGTGCAGGGTGTTGTCGAGTTGATGCAAACCTGGTCGCAGTGCGTTGCTTCTGCTGTTACAGAAGTTGCCTGCCTTGGTGGCTGGTTCACCTCTGCGGAGACCTCGAAGAAGATGCCTGGTTTGAGTGAAAAAGACTTGATGGTGTTATCCTACGGCCAGGACAACGGGCCGACTACTCACAAGCTCAACCGAGTTGATATTATGCGTGATTATGCCTTTGGTTTGAATGACCGGGGATCGATTGAGAATGAGACTGGCACCCGAGAGGGCTGGGAAATGGCTTTAGAAGTATTGAGTCGTCTTGATGATGCTAGCGCGACGAAAAAGGCCGTGTCTGAGATTGTGGACAAGCTACCGCTGGATGATGTGGCACAGATGGACAAGTTGGTCATGCTGTGCTCGGACTTGGGACTGGAGGAGACGGGACGAAAGATCTCCGAGGTATGTTTTCTCTTCGAAGCCGATAGAAAACATGTGCTAAATGATCTCAGCGATTTGGTGACTCGAATGCAGCCAAATCCGATAGTTTTGGCCTTGCGCTCATTTGCTATGCGCGTGCTCACAACCGCCGCAAAGTCAAGTCCGTCGTGGATCTTTTGATTTCTTACAGCTTAGTCCACTCTCGCGCTTACCCTGCGACGGCCGATTTGGACGCCAACCTTCGTTCTTTGATCAAAGATCCCAAAGCGTGTTTGACATCCATTGCATCCATTGATGAAGACGCCGCTGCAATTCTTCAGTTCTACCTCAGTGGTTACGCAACGTTGCGTCGGTACTACGAGATCCGTGACGAGGCCTTGGACCTAGAGGAAGGCCAGCAACCCCGATTCAAGCCTCTTGCCCGACGTCGCGCCGCCGCCAAAGCGCTCACAGCTGTGGTGAGCAGCGCCGCTGACAATATCTACGGCGGTCTCTTTGATCCCAGCCGCGACTCCGCTGTACAAGTCGATGGACTCCTCGCACTTCTGGGCGAGGCTCTCATCTTCGTCAACCGTAAGTACGATCCGACATGCGCTTGGAATCCACGTATTGACGGCTGCCCAGAACCTACCTCCATCCTCACTGTCTCCCAACAATTCACCATTCTCTCCGCAATCGAGGATTTGGAAACAGTGACACCCCGTGTCTTCGCGCAGTGCGAAGAATGCTTCCGCTCCACCCTGCTCGGCTACAACCACCTCCCCGAGGGCGCCTCTCTCTCCCCAAATACCATCCTCAAGAAATCCATCTCCAATCTCTCAGCCTCAACTTTCTCCCTTATCGGAAACGAGCTTTTATCAGGTCCCACCTCAGCTGGCAGCTCAGGTGTCCTTGTCCCTCGACCCGGTGACAAGGACTCGGGCCGAGCTCGGGGATGGGACTGGCGTGCCGGTCTGCCGGAGAGTACCAGGGGTGAGGATGTGTTGCGGATGCTTCGATTGGGTCTGGCTAAGGGCTTGAGCTTTGGGTCGTTGGGGGCCGTGTAGAAAGTCGAGCTGAAAATGGGTCTCAGGGCTTGTATGATTAGCGGAATTTGATCTGACCTTAGCATTAGCATAATGTCTGTTCAGGGATCCTGAATCTGCGTCGACTGTTGCATCTGCGGTCGATTTGTAGATCGTCATTAAGGTCACGGACTGTGGATGATCAAGGATCGTCAGTCTGTTTTCTGTCATTAGACTCCAGTCTCTAAACTCTATGGAAATCGACTAAGGCTATCGACATGTTTACTTGGTGTTGGAAGTAAAAGACAGTAGTTCGTGATAAGAGTCATCTCCATCAAACGTAAAGATAGACCCGGATCAACTACTCGGCCCTGTTTCATAGTTCAACCTTCCCTGTTTGTGCCCCAGTGGATCTCAGCCCTACGGGCCCCAGTCGCCAAGGTTCATCTCGTGCGTCAGCAGCTGAACGTGGGAGCCTAATCTCCACCAGAATCTCCCACGAACACTGAGCCTCCCCAAAGGACACCGCCAGATATCGATATGAATCACTATAGAAACCAGAACTTCGCTATAGTCAAGCAGCGAAGCAAGACGGTGTAGAAAAGGGTGACAATGAGGCGCAGTAGCGGGGAATACAACGCCCCGATCCCTATCATTCAATCCGACTGGACTCTTTCGTCGAAGTGGAACCCTCAGCCTTCGCACCAGCCCCTCACCGAATCCCACGTATTTCCAAAGCTCCTTCTTTCCCGCATGTTCTCTTTCGTCGTTGAGCCTCTGACGTGAGGTAACATGATCGGAAACTATGGACCAGGACTATAATTATGACTATGACTTGATGACCTTCCCCCCCCCGCCCCCTGGCACTCACCCTAACCTAATCAGTTTAAGCTCCAAGTACCGGGACCTCCGAAAATCAAAGCTATCGCCTCCAAATGGGAGACTACGGATCAGGCCCAAGTGGATCGACATAGCTCGTATTGGTTGAAGTCTTTCGGTGATTTCCGTAGATTTCTGCCTGGGGCTCCCATAGGGCTGGACATTTGCGGGATGCCTTGCAGCTGCTTGTGGATCTGCAATTCCTCATGGCCCAGGACAATGAGGGGCTCCTCTTCTCATTCCTTTTTTTTCGTTTATATATCGACTCGTCTCAGGGCTTTCCCCAGCACTTCAGCACCTTTCGTTTCCATTGCATTCACACGGGCTGGATCTCGATCTTGATCTCGCTCTTTTTCTTCTTTTTGTTCTGCTTTAATACTCCCTCCCCCACCTCATTTTCCACCAATTCACCATTGCATTTTCCATTTCCAGCTCACGAGCGCATGACCAGTTCCATTTGCTTCACCCATCAACTCGATCACTACTATTACCACTATACCAATCTCATTCTTGTTCTCACTCTCATACTCATTCTCACGCACTCCTAGAAGGAGAAAAGAGAAAAAAAGATATTCGAAATGTGCTACAAAGTCGTCGAACGCTACTCCGTCTGCAAATGCATCTACCATCAACACTCCATCGATCCCTGTTCCGCATACGGTCAACGCGGCCACGCCGTGCAGGAAAAGACCGTGCTTGTGGGCTATGCGTGCTCGAGGCATTCTGCTAGGGGGTCGACTTCTTCGCCTGACGCTGGTCGTTGGCCGGATTCTGGGTATGAGAGTTCCAAGTCTTATCGCTAGACGGTGATTGAGGACTCAATGCCTGGAAGGGGTGGGTCGGTTGGGTTGTTCTCTGGAGTACAACTTGACTTTGGCTTGGCTTGGCTTGACCATGGAATGAGGGTTCCGGCTTGAATAATGGGTGAAGATAAGGATCTCTCCTTGATGGAGAGTCCAGGATCAGTGTGGAATATGCTCGTATTCTCTCTTCTTGATGAAGAGAAGAGTACCACGGTGAACTGATCTGATGGTACGATTGATGGATTACGAGAACGGGCGACGTCTGAACTGTCAAACTGCGGTCTCTGCCGGGTGCAGGGATCGTGAGATGGAATGATGTGGTTCTCTGGTAGACCTACGAGTGATGGAAACAGTGTATACTATGTGGACCGTTCACTCTGGAGTGTGTGTTCTTTTCTTTTGCGTTTCGTGGACTGGTTCTGCGTCTTTGCATGTGAGCGAGGAGTACAATGTTAGTTTAATTTGATGCTTTTGGGATTTGTTACAGATTCATTCAATGGATGTTTGACGACGTAGATTCTCTTTTCATTGGGTTCTTGATCACTTTTCCCGAGTCCTCTCGTCAAAAATTGTATCGAATTTTGTCAGTTTCAGGATTTACATGTAAAGTACAGTATTGTTCTAAGTCGACTACATCTTGACACACTTGCAACTTCTTTCACGTCCTACCGACGGATATCCCAATAGGTCCAGGAGAAGATGAGATCTGATAATCAAATAATAGGTATAGGGAGACTACCATCCTGCAATTTCTAGTATCCCGCAATGCAAAGTGCTACATTTGAACATCACCAGTGAAGCGATGACGCCCTCTTCAAAATTGACATCTTTGAACACTGTCTGCATCTCGAATGGGAATCAAATGCACAGAGTTCAAGACCGAGCTTCCTACTCAAACATCCCATTTATCAAAAGTGGGGATTCGATCAAGTGTAAAACAACAGCATCTCAACCATTCATAATGTGTTGGCTCAATCAACCACGGTGAAAGAGCACTGACGCTGGTGGGAGGTATCATCTCGTTCGATACTTGAAATAATGTTACTGTGATCAGAGATTTGCTAGAACGTATCACTGCTGTATCCAAAACCCTCCATCATTTCCCAAATTATCAAATGGAACCGGCACGCACTTCCCGTCACAATTCGTCCTGTCACAATTAAGCCGATCCTTGCAGCCGTCACCTTCGAGACACCATTTGCAGTCACCGTGGTTTCGGCACCATTCACCACGCTTATTTCCCCAGTGCCTTGCGCCAAAAATACTAGTGCAAAGAGGCCGACAGCCATTTGAGTCATCACAGAGGCAAGACGCGCCGCCACAATGACAGTCTGCATCATTTGAACAGGGCTCACCATGCCCAGCTTTATTTGCCCGCGTGAAGACCACTGATATCGCCGTGAGATACAAAATAAGAAAGCGCATCATTTAATGCGTGCTTGCACTGATTCATTATTAGATGACTGTTGAAGGTTAGGGATTAGTGACTTGCATAGGATATTAATTTTTTCACTATCGTTCAGGTATGTGGAAGGGAATAGGAAAGCCTTACTACCGGTTCCCTAGCAGACGACTTTATAGAAATATTTTATGATGCAAGTATAATGGGTGACTGGAGGAGCTGCGGTACGATGAATTATTATAGGCTGAGATTTCTTAGTCAGATTATGATGAGTTCGTGATCATGATCGAAGGCTTACGACAGGCTATTGAAATCCTCGGTGCCCCACAGAAATTGCCAGCTACCATGGCATGCGCATATGGTGATAAGACATGAGCGTCATGTGTCATGGGCTGAGACACGTAGGCACCAAGGACGCAGCGCCTTTCTCTAATGATTGATCAAGGTGGCGGGTAACATAACAAGAAACAATTAGAGATCAGATGTCGTATGTTTGTCAATTCAGGAGATGAAAGCTGCTATAATGGGCAAATTCTTCACTAAACATACCTCATTCTTTTAGATCGCCGTTATTAGATTTTCGCAGCCAGGATCTCTTGCCAATCAAAGAATGGGGTCTATGAGCCAACCAGATATCCTGACGTCCATTCAAGCGTCGCTCGTGATCTCATTAGGTATTTCCGCTTTCGGACAAATTCGGTGGAGACATTGCAGAACAAGGCCATTATGTGGACGTCTTGGACGGAACCACATTAACACTCGTCATGAGATTACTCATCTTTCGTCTCCTGATCAAGTCGATGAACCCACGTTTGGTACACTTTGCTATTTAGCGACGCTTGCAGGGTGGTTTTCTGTTAGTCTTTGACTTTGAGCTCAGTGATCTAAACTACGTCATTGGAAGCAGCGAATGAAACTCTCAAAGAACGATACAAGCCATGGAAATAGAAATGCATCTACCCTCTGCACCGTAAACACAGCCTTCTGCGTTATGACTAGTGGGTGCAGTACGAAAAGTTGCATCGTATATGGAAAGAAAGAGGGGCAAGGTCGAAGTGTGACTGCGGGAAGGGAGTACAACGAGAGGTTGGACGACTAAGCCAGGTCTCCAGAACTCTCCCAAAATTCAACGTTGCTCCGTGGAACGAACGGTATTATTATGATGACTTCCCTATAGATGCTATTCCATGAATCTTATGTTTCTGTTAGGTCAATAGACCTGTGAATGAGAATGACCAGCGATTTCCATTTTCTGCTCTGAGAATGAAGTCGCAAGAGTGGAAACTTGGTTGTTTCGAGAAATAAATCTACTAATTCTGCATGACTCGGCTGAAAAGCTGACTGTATTTTATTTTTTTTATGAGCATTTTTCTAGCTGATCGCCTGTTCTTTCCTGGATAACGGCAATCTCCGAAGTCCAGAGAACACACAGCTCGAGTCCGACGACCCTGACCGAATCAAGCCAGTGGTTTCTGTAGGACAAGGTTTTTTCTTTTCTTCTGAGGCTTGCCCAGATAATCCGGAAATCAAGCAAATTAGACAAGCAGTTAGAAACTAAAAATGATTGAGAATATGCGTTCCTGGGGTTGGGGTTGATGATCACCGACTTGACATGTAACCAGGATCGCCCTCGCGCTAATCCGTACTTGATCAACCAGCGATACTCAAACATCATGGAACCCCGTCGCGCACACCAATCTCATTGATAAGAAATTGAAAAGACGAGCTAGAATTCCCCCACAATGCTTCAAGAGTTCACTTCACCAGCACATCTCCCACATGGCTCCCACTCGACCCGCCCGGAAAAGCCGAGCCCAGATCCGGGGAATTGCCGGCTATAAATTCCCCCTCATCCCATTGACCTCAACGCAAGTCAACTCCGACATAGACTCACCACCATGTCTCTTAACCCCATCACAGTTCTCTACAAAGAGATCAATGGCAGCAAAATCAACACAGACATTTACCTGCCTGCGACCGCATCTTCAGAGAAGAAGCTATACCCCGTCAGTGAGTTCACACTTGCATTTACATCCCTAGAAAGATACCAATACTGACCAGAACAGTAATCAATATCCATGGCGGGGCTTTCATGCTAGGCCATTCGCGCATGGTCTCCATGCCGCAGATCACTGACTGCCTTGAGCGCGGCTGGATCGTATTGGTCCCTAATCACCGACTATGCCCCGGCGTGAACTTGCTCGAGGGACCAATGCAGGATATCCGGGACCTACTCGCGTGGGTGTATGACGGACACCTCGATACGGTTCTACAAGAACAAGGTTCGTACGGCGCAGACTTGGACAATATCGCAGCATTCGGAACGTCGAGTGGTGGGCATTTGGCGATGTCGTTGGTATGTTACCCTTCTCGTGCTCAAGTTACTCAGCTATTCTCTTGGGTCAAAGTCAGAAAAGAACTAACAAAGTCAGGGCTGGAATACTCCCAAACCACCCAAGGCAATTCTCTCATTCTATGGCGCCGTGCATTTCACTCACCCATTCTGGAAAACGCAACTGCCTCACGTGCAGGCCAAATTACCACCTAACCTCGATCCATCGTTCTTGAACAAGATCTACGATGAGATTCCCATCCCAACTGACAGTTCCGTTTCACTGGAGGGACAATCCGAGTCGGGCGTCTCAAAGGGCCCGGACTTTTCCCGTCCCCGTGACGCATTCGCTTTCACGCAGATCGCGTCCGGCAATGTCTTGTCTGCCATCTACCCGGACTCGGACACGAAGGATCCGACTTTCAAGTCTGTGGATCCGCTGCAGAATGTTACCTCGAACTTCCCGCCGACTTATATTGTGCACGGAATGGCTGATACCATGGTGCCGATTGATTTGAGTCGTGAGCTTTTTGCGAAATTGAAGACGGAGGGTGTCAAGTGTGGGATGACGGAGGTTCCGGACGAAGAGCATACTTTTGCTAATATGATGAAGGTTGGGTCGAGGACTTGGTGGTTGCAGAGGGAGGGATTTGATTTCTTGGAGGGTATTATTGGGAAGGGGCCTCAATGATTGGTGATTAGAGATATTTCATGATAATATTGGCGTTATCTCAAGCAGTGATTCACTAGCTCTGCTGCATGTCTTGTGTCAGGGGTGGCAGCGAATACAATCTCTCGTGGGGGTTTAGGACAGCGACGAGGCGAAGCTGTGAGGTTTTCGGATCTGACCTACACAGCGCTGTTATTCAGAACTGATTTATTATTTCAGTGAGATAAATTCCGTCAATAGTAATTGTGTCAAATGTAAGAACGTTATATGAGATTTACGAAATTGCTTGGTGCAGAACAAGCATCATAAGTCAGAGTGTGGGGTACAGGGGGGCAGCACCTACGAGGAGTGAATGTGCGAGGTCAAACCAAATTGGGTCTCCGACGTCCTGCCTCTCAAATTTTTTCTTCTCTTCGACGTGCTATATATATTTTGAATCTAGGTCTGTACTTTTTTTGACTCTTGGCTTAAACACCTGAGAGCTGAAAGCGCCTCGAATTTTCAGTATCCACGACCGAAGCCTGTTTGGAACTTTCCCCGACCCGAACAGTCAAACCAATTTCAATTGTTCCACTGACCCCCACTTTCCCCGTAATGAAGACTGCCAACGCGTTCTAAAATCTCTTCACCCGAACTCGAAGTCAAAGTCAAATAGCCATGGAAATAGATGACTCGGGTATCTATGTGCATGGAAACTTTCATTTATTTCCTGCACTCAGGGGAAAGTCCATGAATTGATCGGTAGGAGAAGCTACAATTGAATCAAGAAGCTCACGGGCACAGGCGGTCAAACTGCACACTGTACACCGCCTTTGCCGGCAATGTGGCTGCCCCCCGCGAAAAGCAAAGTGTCTCGCCCCGGTTCCTGTCCTTGAAATCCCACGTTGAAATCTTATTTTGGTCAACACGAGCGTAATTCTCCTACCCCGGATCAATGAGTAGATCTTTCCCCGATAGCTCTCACCTAGTATTAGTATATATAGTTCACCAGTAAATTATTATTATTATTTTTTTTTTTTCAAAATCGGGGACATCGGATTTCACTCGGCGCACTTCCACACCACTGTTTGTGGGCGCGGGTGCCCGAACCAAATATCCCTAGGGCGGGCCGAGAGCATACCACTCTACAACCCGCCAATCATCCGGATAAACCATCGCTCGCACTATTACCTGTGAATGCACAGGCCAAGACATGACGGTCTTCTCCGCATCTCCGGAATACCTAATTTCAGAGTGCCGTTGCCAGGTGCCGGCGGAATGTTTCTGAATACATGGATCCGGTGCAGACGGGGGTCCTCCCCCCTCCTCGTGATCCCGAACCCGACCACCCTGACGCAATGAATCGGACCGACTAGCCAAACAGCAGCCAATCCCAGGACCGAGAGTGGGAAGAAAAAGCCTGCCATGGCGTTCTCAACCCCGACGTACCCCGACTGCCAAGGGGGAAACCCCACTGGGGAACCCGCTTCTTAGGGTATTTCTCGCGTGGGGGTCACCCAATTCCGGAGACGCGAGGAGCAGTGCGCTTAGTAGTGTGGGGGTAAATCGTGCAACTCTTTGGTCATAAAAATGCAAAACCCTCTTTTTTTCTTTCCCCGGAATTTCTCTCTCTCTGAGCAAGTGGCCTGGTTGAAGAGACATTCCTCATGGCGGACGATATCTCACGAAACACAAAAGATATGGGGGTCGAGATTGAGAAGGAGAGGGTCGAGAATCTCGAACATGTGGCTGAACAACACAATCTCCTGCCTCACATTGATCCGGCTCGTCGAATCGTGGTCGAGAAGAGTCTGAAGCGCAAGCTTGATACTCGCTGCAGTCTGTTCGTGTTGATTTATATCATGAATTACCTCGACCGCAACAATATCTCTGCGGCCCGTTTGAAGGGGCTGCAAACCGACCTCAACCTCACCGACAACCAGTACTCGACATGTCTGAGTATTCTGTACGTTGGCTACATTCTGATGCAGGTGCCTTCCAACATGTTCATCAACCGGATCTCGCGGCCATCGTGGTACATTGCCGTCGCAATGACCCTCTGGGGTATCATTTCTACATGTTCCGGATTCGCAAAGAGCTTCGGCGACATGGTGGCGATTCGGTTCTTGTTGGGTTTCGTCGAGGCGGCTTTCCTTCCTGGTGCCCTCCTCATTCTCTCCAAGTGGTACACTCGCAAGGAGCTGACCACCCGAAACGCCATCCTGTTCTGTGGTAACCTTATTTCGAACGCCTTCTCGTCGCTGGTTGCTGCTGGAGTCTTGTCCAACATGCAAGGTGTCTTGGGCCACGCAGCCTGGCGCTGGCTGTTCTGGATTGAAGGTTCCATCACCATGGCCATTGCCATCTCCTCTGGCTTTATCTTGCCTGACTTGCCCACCAATTCGAGCGGCTTCACCGAAGAAGAGCGTCTCGTTGCTCAGCTTCGTCTCATTGAGGATGTTGGCGAGGCCGATACAGATGATGAAGAACAGAGTCCCTTCAGTGGCCTGGTGATGGCCCTGAAGGATTTCAAGATCTACATTATGATGCTGGCTTTCACTGCCTACGTCGTGGGATTGTCATTCAACGCCTTCTTCGTAAGTTCCATCCTTTCCTTCAACGAGAGTATGTCTCAGCCACTAATATCTCTCCCCCTTTACAGCCCACTCTCACCGGCACCCTGGGCTTCAGCTACGTCCCGACTCTGCTCATGAGTGCTCCGCCGTGGGTCTTCTCCTGCATCTTCTCCGTGATCAACGCCTGGCATGCCGATAGAACCCAAGAAAAGGTGACTATAGACCCATCACCCATAACCCCCCAACCAGAAAATCCAGCTAACAACTCATCTAGATCTGGCACATTTACGGTCCAATTTTCATGGGTCTCGTCGGCTTCATCATTAGCATGTCAACCCTGAACGTAGCAGCCCGCTACGTCGCCCTCTTCCTGCAGGCAGGATCCTACGCAGGTTTCATCGTCTTCTATTCCTGGATCAGTTCCTCCTTCCCTCGACCCCCCGCCAAACGAGCCGTCGCTCTGGCACTCATCAACGCCTTCAGTCAACTGGGTAACGTTGCCGGTTCATATGTCTGGAACCTGTCCGACAACGGCTACCGCAAGAGTTACGGAATCGTGACGGCCATGTACGGCTTCACCATTGTCGGATTCTGGATCTTCCGCATGATCCTCGTCAACTTGAATAAGAAACTTGAGAAGAGTGAGGCTGAGTGGGATGCTGGACATACCGATGCCCAGACTGGCGCTACGGTCGTCATGGAGAGTGCTGATGAGTCGCTGCGTATGCGCAAGGGCTTCAGATATCTGGTCTAATGTGCGAAAATTCGCTTTGATCAGGTTTTTTTTTTCCCAGCAAGGACTTGGCGTTTGTTCCAATGCTGTTTGCCTTCATGATGGTGGCCGAAATGTGGTTCTCAGGCTCACTTGGCAAGCATGTTTATATGAGAGCAGCGATGACGAGTCGGTATCCCATGTTATCTCTTCTCTTCTTCGAAATGACATTCACGAGATGATGAAAAGTAATTTACCATTTATGCCCCCTCGTAGGTTTCATTCACGAGTATCACGCAAGAAATTAAGGTCGACGTTTTTTTCCCAGTCTTGAAAGATCATGCCTATTGCTGGCTATTCAGTAATCTATATCTTAAAAAAGGAACAGAAAAGTCGAAGATCGTAAGGTGCAGTAACGGGAGACTCAATCGAGGGCCAAGGGAGGGAACCCTATTTTACTGCCGATGCGAGAAGCTCAGCCTGATGAGAAACAAATTTTCAAGAAATTACTACGATCGAATCATCCTTGAAATCCATTTCTCGTCCACTTCTCGTATATTTTGCTAGAAGAGTCTTATTTTTCACTTTGTTCATCCTAAAGCCGATGAATATCCATTCAGCATACACTGCAGGCTTTCCCCTGAAGGGCCTCTGCAACCGCATAATAAGCCGGCTTAGCCTGCAGAGTGCTGTTAAAGAGATCAGCAGCACCCTGACCCGCAAATGTGCCCGGCACCCAAGAATAAGCATCATCAAAGTCCCAAACAACCACACCAATACAACGGGGTCCAGCCTGCATACAACTGGTGACACTGGTATAGTAATCAGCGGCCTGTTGCTGCTGAACACTTTCAGTGTAGAAAGGAGCCTCGGCAACGCGAACATCGAGCTCAGTCACAGCAACATCCAAGTTAGCCTTGATATAAGCTTTCTTAGTAGAAAGCTGATCAGCAAGGGAAGGTGTCTCGCCAACAATAAAATGCGACTCGAGACCAACACCATCAATCCGGATTCCACGCTTGCGTAGATTGCTGACGAGGCCGAGAACGGCATCTGCTTTGGTGCCGGGGTTCTCAATACCATAGTCGTTGTAATAGAGCTTCACGTCATGGGCGCCAATCTCCGCCAGAGCCTGCTGAGCATACTGGAAGGCGAGGTAGAAGTAGTCCTCTCCGATGGTATCGTACCAGACACTCGAGGAAAATGACCCGTCGCCATTCAGAGCCTCGTTGACCACATCCCATGAATAGCAGCGTCGACCAAAGTGCTGAACAGTCTTGTAGATATGGTTCTTCATCACCTTCTTGAGAGCTTCGGGTGTCCAAGTTGTCGATGTGACAAAGTTTGAAAGCTCGCTCACCCAGACCAAATTGTGGCAACGTACACGAGCATTGTACTTCTCAGCCACATGTAGGAAGGCGTCTCCCTCGGTGAAATTGAACACGTTCTGCTCGGGCTCGGTGTACATGAACTAAAGTATGACACACGCTTGTAAGCAAGTCTCAATACACAGATGATGACTTAATCACCTACCTTCATGGCATTGGCGGGCGTAATTTCGCCAAAGTTCTTCTGCAAGACATTCAAGTACGCAGGGTCGGTCGTCTCGTCTGTTCCAGGGATATCGGCCGCGGTGCCAAACCACAGCTTCCCATGGCGCTGTGCAAGGGAATTGAGGTCAATATCGTCTTGGGGTTGGGGATGAGATTGGTGAGGAGCTGCGTGGCTAAGGCAGGCAAGAAGAGCCGTGGCAGCAATGACCGCGTGCATTCTGGCAAGATTCTATAAAGTGGAGATTGGCTAGAGAAAGAGTGTTTATTTGGATATGACAACAGAGCCCCAGTATTTAAATGCTTGAATCTAGAAAAAGGTTCCCCGCAAAAAACAAGCAGTCGGCAGTTCCAATCTGTGGAGTAATTTCCCCACAGCCTGGGTCCAGAGCTCTTCATCGCTTGCTGGGACGGACAATGCTTTCAGGCAAAAAGGGTCAGAGGATCAGGCTATATTGGATTGGAGAAATAATCGGGGGACTGCACTAAATTCTATGCCACGAGCCAGAGAGACCACCAAGCCGTCGGTTGCGAGTCTCCGAACTTACACGAGACAAATCCACAGGTATTCTTTTTAGGCTAAAGTATAGAATATGAAAAGTCAGAGCGGCTGTCCGAGGTCTAATAGCAATTGCTGGGGAGTTGAAATTAGTGACCTGCCTAAAATAATAGGAGACAGACCGAGAGGGGTGTTTAGAAGCGATTGGTCTTGGCAAATTCGGTAGTGGACTGCAATTTGGCGGCAAATTCACCTAATTTATATCCGAGAAATCGTCTGTGCTGAACACCAGTGAACTATGACAAACTTGGAGAAGTGAAGGTCTTTAGCGCATTGCTAATATGGGGCCCTTTTCCCCGCCTGAAGGTACATCTCGGCTATGCCTGAATTCTCCCAGGCACGACAGCCGACCTGCAAAGAACCTGCAATCCCTGAATATCGTTCATAGTTTAGAGTCATGAAGTGCGCATGTATATAGCACGTTAGTCTTGGAAAGATATTGTGCATTGAGAAAAATTAGATTGTGAACTATTGAAGAAGCTACGATCTTCTTCTTTCCCATGTCTGTGACATCGGTTTCTCTCGCATTAATGGAATGCCCACATTGCATCATATGATGGTCAGCCATTGTCCTTCTCCTTGTACAGAGACAACTAACATTCCTTTCTACAGGGCAAAAGGCGCAAGATGGAGGGGTCCACATCTACACCTATATTTTTGATCATTGTTTACAGCTCGAGAATTGGACATTGCACCAAGAATTCAGGTCATTTCTCATTTCACATGCTAACCACCCACGCTAAGTACGGCACGGATTAAATTCAAGGATGAAAGATACCACAAGGCTGCATACCAACCCGGTGGAAGGGGTCTGCAGAGCGGCATTGTCCTTATGGCTTGTACCTGCGAGATACACAGGCAGATACAAGATAAGCTGGTCATCCACCTGGACTGAGTCCTTATCCCAAGGATTCGGGGTCACAACTCAGGGCGGATAATTGTCTGGTGCATCGGAGGGTCCATCGATGTCTAAATCTCCTGCTCTCCCATTCACCACCACTACTCAACACCGAATTATCGTCCCCGCCCAGCCGTGGCGCAAAGCCTTTTCACCCACGGCAAAGGGCTGTTTTTGTTGTTTTGTATGTTATTCTGAAAGCAAAAGCAAGGATGCATGATGGCCGGTGTTATTTCCTGCGACCAAGACGAAGACCGGGCATGTTTGAACATCCGAATATGTTCCTTTCCGAGAGTGACTTGGACAGGAGCAAATCCGGGCCGAGAACCATCTAGCGACGGACGACGATACCCTGGCGGCGGACACCGCTGCGGGCACGACGGTACTCCTCATCACTATCATCAGACTCGGAGCATGAGGCATCCGAGGACTCCGTGACGTAGCCGCAGCGGCTGCCGCCACAGTCGAGCTTGACGCGGTCTCCCTTGCGGGTGATGCCGTAGCGTTCACAACGGCACTGCACAGGGGGGTCGCTCATGGATGACAGAGACGAGGGCGAAGTTGAGCCAGAGGAGCGCGAAGACAGCGATGAACCGGCGGAGCTGGGTGGGGAGTTGCTGTAAGAGTACTCGTCAGATAGACGGGAGCCGGCGAAGCGGCGGGTCAGGTCATCGACAGTAGGAGCGAACTCGGCTTCACGGAGCTGGCGGGAAGCGTAGGGCTTGGACGGCTTGGGGTGCTGGATCTTGGAAGGCGAAAGAGCGCGGCCAGTGGCGACATTGGTCGAACCACGGCGGGACTTGTGGGAGCTGCGCTCGGATTTGCCGCCTGGCACGTCCAGGATGTTGAGCTTGCGGCCAGTGGTGGGCTCGACGGTGTACTCGACGGCGGGGTCGTGGCTGACGTGGTACCCATCCATGATGTAGTAGTACCAGTAGCGGGCACCGAGCTGGAGCATCGAGGTTTGGAAGCGGAACTTGCCATTCCAGGCACCGGGCTTCTCTTCGGCGGAGAGGGGCAGCTGGCGAGAGTAATTGTCCCAGGATCCGACGAGGTGGACAGTCTTGACATTGGACGAGGTCCGCAGGGAGAACTTGAGTTGAACTGCGGCCATTGTGATAAAAGATACGAATCACAAGAAAAATAAAATAAGGTTGTCGTAGACGTATAGCGTAAAGCGTAAAGAGTAAATTGGCGATAACAACTGAAACTACCGGAGTTCAATTGTTAGATTGTATGATTCACTCTTGAAGATGGAAACCAGTTCCACGACAACGAGAATATGAAGAATATATCCGAGCGAGATTAGATTAAGAAGATTTGTTGATAGAGCTGAAACAGCAAGGCAGACGTCGACCGGCGACGAAATAAGGCTGTAGTTGGAAAGTAGTCGAGTTGAAATCCGAGCAAGGCTGAATAACACAAAGAGCGCAGCTCGTAAGTGTTCAGAAAGGGTTTTGTGGGTGTTTGGGTTGTAAAAATGGTGAATTAAGAATAGTATAGTTGGAAAGAATAAAAGAACCTAGCAACCAGTGCTTAGGATTCGACTCGAAAGGGCAGCTCTAACAAACAAACACTCGCTGAAGAAAAGAAAGAGAAAGTGCGCCTGGGCGGTTATGGCCAGTTTTAAGGGAATCAGATCGATCAGCGCTGCAGAATCGTGTTGGTTGTTGCCGTGGGCGCATATCCTTGGTCCATTATTGGCTATGAGGTGTGTTGCGCAGTGACCGGCTGCTTTGCTAGTCTCCCGCCAATGATCATCCCGGATTTGACGCTCGCGGTGAGACCGGGTGAGGGGAGGTGATCGAATCACCTTGGATCATGGCATTCTGTCAGAGTGGTCGGATGCGACCTGCAGTCGACATGCAGAGTCTGGGTTCTGGACAATGCCTGGTGCAGGGCCACTGCATTGTCCATGGGACGTCATGTCGTGGGATACTTCCAGGTGGAAGGGTGTTGACCGGGCTTGTTGGAAACGTTGGTTCAAGGACAGACTGAATCCAAGCATAGCAAAGCTTGGGAGTCAAGGCACAAAACTCCATCTTGATTATTAGGATACCCCGCGCACAGCCCTGGAGTTGGCCGCGGGAGTATTCTCACGACCCCGCAAGATAAAGTGCCGGGACATTCTCAACTCCGTCAGCATCGTCGAATCTCGCGAGGTCAATGCAAAGCCGGGAGCCGGACTTGCAGAGCTACTGAGGCTCTTGCGTTATTCATGGCATGCGCAGCCGGGGCTTCCAAGCTCACGCGGGTCATAACACTGGTTGGGGTGATGATTGGCGTAGCGCAAATGCCCCCGGAAGATAGAAGACGTGTACGAATATGATCGGTCGAGGAATCTGTCCGGGCTGATGCGTGGCACAGATTGTGTAGGAGTCTTGAAAGAATCCCCGCCGTGGAGTGGAGTTGTGCAGGGGAGAGATAGACTACAGTGCGATCCATGGTTGGTTTTGAGCCGGATCAACTTTCTGCGGGATCCTTAACATTTGATTCTCTCTTCCCCAGACTTTAGAGCTATAGACCTCTTTGATATGTTGTCGTTACGAAAAAATGTCTTGATCCAACTCTCAAGTCAAATCATGTTCCACCGGTTGTCCATGTATGTGCACTGACCGATGCTCTGAGCCGGCCTTGTCTAACAAGTACTAAAATTTCTCGATTTTGTTCGTTAAATTATGGGCTATAGAATTATTAGTTTAGTAGTCAAGGTCTCGTGGAAATATCGATTGGAGCGGTGACTCCAATGTATAAATCATGATGGATTGAGTATGCACGTACTGAGTCATTGGATTCCTTGCAGACGTCGTCGGCACTAGATGACTGGGATCGGACAAACACTCTTCTCGAACTCTACACACCCAGCTGTTCTGAGCTACGAAGGGATCATGAATACAAAAAAAGAATTCACTATGTATGACTATTTCTGTATCGCCAGACGTAAGATGCTCTCAGATCCCCGACGCCGCAAAAGTCCAACGACGCATTTTTCAGCAAATCATTAAAATACAAAAAGATCACCGCACCGACACGCCGGACCGGTCGGTAAACATCCTCGCGGCAATGTTCATCGAGGCCAGCTCCTGGAACAAAAGCTTGGCGGCGTAGGGGATGTGCACCTGCGAAATCCGGTGCTTGTTGTTGCAGAGGCGGCACTCGAATAGGCCCTTCTTCAGTTTTCTGAAAGGAGTCAGTAATTTGAATTCACTCGCGGAAGGAAAGGGGACTCACGCAATAGGGGTCATCAGGCCGCAGTCGTCACAAATATGCACGCGGAAAGGATCCGACACGTCGAACAGACGCTCCTTCAAGAAAGCACTGGCTCCGTGCGCAATCATGCAATCACGTTCCATCTCTCCGAAACGAAGACCACCGTCACGAGCACGACCTTCCACGGGCTGGCGGGTCAGGATCTGCGTTGGGCCACGGGCACGCGCGTGGATCTTGTCGTCGACCATGTGGCGCAGACGCTGATAGTAGGTCGGGCCCAGGAAAACCTGTGCGACCATCTTGCGACCAGTGTATCCGTTGTACATGACCTCGAATCCACGGGACTGGTAGCCGTGCTCGCGGAGCAGACGGGAGACGGAGTCGACTGTCACGTCGGTGAAGGGGGTAGCATCACCTTCGAATCCACGCAGCGAAGAAACCTTACTCAGTTGACACTCAATCAAGTGAGCAATTGTCATACGAGAGGGAATGGCGTGCGGGTTGATAATCAGATCAGGGACGATACCCTCGCGAGTGAAGGGCATGTCCTCCTGACGATAGGTGATACCGATGGTACCCTTCTGACCGTGACGAGAAGCGAACTTATCACCGATCTGGGGAATCTTGGTGGTACGCATGCGAACCTTGACGAACTTGAGCTCGTCACCACCAGTGGACACCAACACCTGATCCACGATACCACTCTCAGTGCTACGAAGAGGCGTAGAAACATCAATTTTGGTGTGAGCCTTGGTACGCTGTCCAAGCTCTTCGGCCTCGGGAGCCAAAGGTGCGGTCTTGCCGATGATGATATCCTCACCAGACACACGGACACCAGGGGCAATGATACCGTCATCATCAAGCTTGTCGTATGTCCCCTTGCGCATGCCAATGGTATCAGATCGCATTGGCTTCTCGAAGCGCTCCACAACTGTCAAGCCAACCATCTTCTCGGAGTCTGTGTATGTGCGGTAGAAGAGACTGCGGAACAGACCACGGTCGATACTGCTCTGGTTCATAATGACGGAATCTTCCTGGTTGTAACCAGAGTAACAGGAGATAGCCACAATGGCGTTCTGACCGGCAGGCAACTCACGGAAACGCAAAAACTCCATTGATCGAGTTGTTGCGAGAGGCTTCTGAGGGTAGTAAAGAATGTTCATCATGGTCTCCATACGCTGTGCAAAATTCGTCAAGAAGACACCCATGGCTTGTTTACCCATGGCAGACTGGTAGGTGTTACGAGGAGACTGGTTGTGATCGGGGAAAGGAATAATACTGGCACATACACCGAGAATCATACTGGGATGAATCTCGCAATGTGTCCATGTGTGTGCCCGCTGACTGAGAATAGAACGGACTCGCTTGTTAGGGTCATCCGAATCGGTCTCAGGCAGCGCATAGCCGGCCTGAAGCTGCTTGGAAATTTCCAAGTCTTCAGGTGTCATGACAATCATGATGGTCTCTTCTTCCTCGGCGTCCACCAACTCGACAGCTCCGGAGCGGACCAAGCCCTCCCATCCGAAATAGCGCTCACGGCGATCTTCCGCGTCCATATCTGCCGGCAATTCTTTGTCCTGCTCGAGCTTTCGGATGTGCTCCTTGTTGAGAACCAACGATCCAGCATTCTCACTCTTGGGATCATTGTCAATGGTGAAAAGAGGTCGACACACACGACCAGTATCCGTGAAAATTTTAAACTCTCGGTCACGAATGTCACGAACCAAGCTGACCTCGTGAGAGATCATGTTTCGACGGCGCAAAGACATCATGGTGGTAACAAGATGTGACGGATCGCGATGAATACCGACCCAAACACCATTGACGAAGACCTTGGTAGCGTTGGGTGTGACTTGGGGCTCAAACTCTTCAAGAACCTCCATATTGCGCTGAATCATGAAGTCAATGATGGGCTCACTGGGTGTACCCACAGTAATGTAGCACATGAGCGCCAAATTCTTGACGAGACCACAAGCTTGACCTTCAGGAGTTTCGGCAGGGCACACAAGACCCCAGTGAGTGTTGTGAAGCTGTCGCGGCTTGGCGATCTTTCCATCTCTGCCAATGGGTGTATTGGTACGACGCAAATGGGACAAGGTTGAGGCATAAGTGTATCGACTCAGCACTTGAGACACACCGGCCTTGGCGCTGGCCGCCTTCTTCTGCTCGCCCCAGTTGCCCGTTGCTAGCGCGTACTTTAGACCACTTGTGAGGGTAGCGGCCTTGATACCCATGTTCAAGTAGATCTCTCTGTTGGTCTCAACACATCGCTGCACGTAGCGCTGCAAGTCACGAGTGACTCGGGTGAACAGAACTCGGAACAGACCCGCCAAGAGGGGTCCAGCGAGATCCAAACGCTTCTTGCCGAAATGATCACGATCGTCGACATCGCGGCGACCAAGAGCACACTGCAGAAGACGGTGCACCATGTAGCCAAGGAAAAAGGCCTTGCGAGTCTCACTGCCCTCGCTTTGTGAGATATGCGGCAACAACTCCTTCTGCATGATCTCCCGCGCGTAACGCACACGGCGCTCGTGGTTCAGATTCGACTGAGAGGATCCACGCTTAGCGATAAAGTCCAGTGCAACCTCACGGTCTTGGATGACGAAGCCCTCCTCAATACACGGCTTCAACATCTCCAGCATCGGCGTATCGTTCTTATCATAGCAAATATGATTAAGAATATCCTCGTCAGACACAACACCCAAAGCACGGAAGACAACGACGATAGGAATGTCTGTCTTGACATAGGGCAGAGTTGAACGGATGGTAGGGCCGAATCCGCCCTTGGCGCTGTCACCTTTGGCGAAGAGCTTGAGCGCAAGCTGCGACAGAAGTCGCGATCCCTTCTCGACTGCACTTCGAATTTCAGCAACGTAAGGTGTTGGGCTCGGAGGTGCCTTCTTGAAGACCTGAACGATGTTTCCGGCACTTCGCTCCTGCGCAATCAACACCTTCTCACTTCCGTTGATGACGAAGTAGCCACCAGAGTCGTAGGGGCACTCATTCCAGGCGTAAAGGTCCTGCTCAGGCAAATCCTTCAAGATACAGTATTTGGACTTGAGCATGATGGGCATCTTGCCAATGAACACAGGTTCCTCCTTCTGCTGTTCCATGGGAAGCTCCTTCTGCTCCCACTGGAGGTATGTGCCACGGGTCTTGGGATCCGCATCAAGATCGCCTTCTGCATCCTCCGGGTCGGCAACCAGACGCTCTCGTCCTTCCATGATCTTTTTTGTAACGCCAAGGTAAAGGGGACTCGCATAGGTGAGGTTTCGAAGACGTGCCTCTTGCGGCAACATGATTGTGGTCGCTCCATCACCTTCTGTGACGGAGGGTCGTGAGAGCATGACAGTTCCAAATTTCAACTCGTAGCGGCGGACAACGATCGGCTCAACTTCGTCTTCGGCCGGGGGGAGCGTTTGGTCGAGAACCACTTGTCCTTGTTCCTCCACTAGTTCCTGCATCGTCGAAGAAATGAATTCATCGAAGGAGTCGAGCTGCTGAGAGACGAGACCCTTGCTGTCGAAGAAAGAAGAGATCACGGTCCAGCAGTCTTCCGAGGTAATTCCCTCATCGCCATCGTCGTAGAACTCATCTTCGTAGGCTTCGTCGTATTCAGCCATGTTGAAAAGTGTCGAGGGCCCAGAAAGGAGCCCGGGTGCGAGTGTAATAGAAGAAGAGGCTCCTCAGGTGGCGCAAGGCGCGTCGGCTGCGGAAAAGCGTGAGAAATACCCGCGCTGCAACACCCGCCCGTCAGAGACTGGAGAATCAGTATCTGCAGTCTGTACAGGCAAGTGAGGGGCAACCTGAAACCTGAGGGGTCCGGTGGGATGTGAAAGAGGCCCAGCGATTGCAGGATGAAGGGACTGATCTCCAAGGATCTTGATGCTTCAGCGCCATGAGGTGCGCTAGCCCAATGGGGTAATCACGTGCCTTTGTAGATTTCAGTCACGTGACACAACGCGACATGGACTGTCCGGAGTGACCCTATGTTGAGGATCAAGAAACCATCCCAGAGGCTGTTACTAAAGAAAGCAGACGCTCCGATTACTGGCCGCTGAGATTTCTGTCGGGGAATCTTGTGAGGGATACTTGTCAAATGCGTGAGCAACGAAGATTTTGAGACTGCAATGTAGATTTTTTGATACGCAAATCTGCACGTAAACGCCACCATAACAAACGTCGTCGATTAACGCACCAACATGATCAGAATTACGGACGCGGCTGTGAAGGCTTACTAGTATACTGCCTGGATGTCTTTAATCTGCAATCAGATAGTCTACCGTAGCGCAATCAAGAGTTCTAGAAGATCCACGAAGTCTGTGCTTCAATGTATTACATTGTTGGCCACGATTGAGCCTATCAGGCAATCACAAAAATTGCAGCAAGGTGCTTAGCATGTCCTTGAAATCTTTCTGGCCTTCTTCCTCCCCTTCGAGTCCATCGAGTTGTTCTGTATCGGTCAGCATTGTGTAGTCTGTGGTGAGAACATAACTTACCTTGCAAGGTTCCCTTCACCAAAGACAAATCCTCATCCCGCTCTGCCAGAAGCGAGACAACCTTTCTCTTAGCACCATCATCCTCGGCAATAAGCCATGCGAGGATGATATCGATCGTCTGCAGTGAGAACAGACCAGCGTCAAACCTCCGCGACAACCATTCACCAGCCATGAGTTCCTGGTCCTCCGCCGAAAAGCCCTTGCGTTCTTTCGCAATAGCCTGCTCGACCGGCGAGACACGAGCAGCATATTCCCGTCGAAGCTTGACAAGTTTCTCGATCTTCTCATAGTCCTTCTCCATAAATTTGGCCAGAGTCCTAATCCGCGCCGCAGAACCACCAGGCAGAAGTCGAAGAAGCGAGGCAAAGATGCCCAAAAGGTGCTCGATGCTTTCAGATTCTTGCTGCGAGCTGTAAGCAGATATCCGGTAAGTATTGGGTTTGATATTACCTTTTTCATGAACATTCCGAATACAGTTCTCAAGCCTGCGGCTTCGATCAATCTTTCACAAGCTGGAGCACCTCCAGCTCCACCAAATGCGTGATCGAGAACGCGAAGAGCACGTGGCTTGCTGAACTTGCCTTCTTTGAGCATGATCAAGCCCAGTTCGATGCCCTCTGCTTCGATGAACTTTTCTTTGCCTAAATCTTCATCGACGAGGCAAACTAAGGAGGCAAAAAGATTCTCCACATATTCCTCCTCGTCTGAGTCCCTCTCAGGATCACGTTTCCGGTATGCGCTAAGGAGCTGGAGAATGATGTCGACACCTTCGAGACCGATGAACTTCTCCCGGTTCTTGGAGGAAGATTGCAGGAGAATGGCCAAAATCTCGGCGGCATACTGCTTGTTTTGGCCTACGGGTGATTCTTTCTTTTGGATGCGTGTCAAAATCCAATGTAAGACTGAAGCGTCTTGCCCAATCTTCTCCGCAAGCGGGTTCTGAGAGGAAAGATTTTCTAGGACACCTGCACCGGATTAGCATGGAAGGAGCTTTGATTGAAAGTTCACATACTTAGCACATAATAAACACCGGCACGATCAGTCTCTGAACTCTCATCCAGACGACCGAGATTTTGCATCAAAAGTTCGATGAGATCGGCATCCATCTGGATATTTTAGTATTCAGTCAACATACGCACCACTGGCACTCACCATAGCATTAACTAGGCTATCCCATTGCTCTTGCTCGGCTTCCACGTCTTCGTCAGTCAGCTCACTGATGATCTGAATGGCATCAATCGCAATATCCGCATTTTCGTGGGATAGCAACGATATTAACGAGCCCACGCATCCCATCTTCGCGAATTCCTTATAGAGCTCAGGGTGCTCCGACAGAATTGAGAGTCCTTTGATCTCAGTGTCCAAGTCGGCCTCGGATGCCATGAATCTAGCGCAATCAGTCAGCGTTTGATTATTTGTGTTCAATTTGATCGACGTACTTTTGTGGATCGCCTTCAAACTTCCCACGAAGCTCTGCATTCTTAGAAATCTTCCTCTCGAAGTTGAGCGCAAACCGGCGCACCCAAGCAGCGTCGAACTTCTCAGGCTGCAATTAAGCAGTTCATCAGCACGAGAACTTTCCAAGCTTCTCAGAAACACATACCGCGGTCTCTTCCTCTTCATTCTGGTCGATGTATTGCATAGCATCGGCAGTCTTCTGTTCCATGCCTCCGCCAAAGAAACGTCCTTCCTCGTCATCTGGTATATCCTCTTCACCAAAGTCGGGCGGCAGATCAGGACCAGCTTCTCCATCATCCTCCATGTCTTCCTCTACCATGGGTTCTTTCCCTTTCGTCCTCACGTCGCCATTGGTGCCCAGCTTGGCCGCTTTGTATAGCTCATCTGGTCTTGTCAGTACGTTGCCTCGGGCGCGGGCGCGGGCGCGTGCGCGTGCGTGGGATGAATTGGACGCACTAGGATCTTGGACGGGCTCGAATTTGCGCTTGGAACTTCCTGCCGTGGACGGTTTCTGGCTTGTCAGAATACGTACTTGCTTGTAGTCTCCGGGGACTTACCTTGAAGAGCTCGTCGACGCTCGTCATGGCTGCGGCGTGGGATTCTTATGAATTGATGGCGTCGCCCAGTCCGCTTTTTGAAAGACAGTTTCAGAAAGAGAGATAAAATTGTGGAAGTGAGAAGCAAAGACTATTCGCGAAGACGCAGTCGCAATGCCTGCGCGCAAATATGGTACGGGTGACGTTGCACGCCAAGAGCGCAGTGACGCCAAGCGGTGAACGGCCGCAGATTTCTCGATTCTCCGATTCTCAACATCACCTAACTCTTTACAATCTATCCTACCAACCACTTTCTTATCAACCGCTACAATGGCCCCCAACCGTGTTGTCGTCTCCAGCAATGGTCGCCCCCAGAAGGGTTTCATGAGCACCATCTACGATGAGGCTACCTCCCCCGAGAACACCACCATCGTCCGCAGCCTCCTGATCTTCGGTGTACGTCTATCTAACTATCTCGAATGTATTGCCATGATACTTACATTTAATAGGCCGGTGTCGCATTCCTCCACAGCAGCCTCGGCGAGTTCCTTCTTCCTCCGTAAGTCACGCCTCCCAACACAGTATACCGTCCCATTGAACGGATGAACTGGAACTGACTCGATGCAGCATGTAAACCGACTCCATTCGCCTCAAATCAACTCGAATCGTTTCTTTGGAACATGCGAAGCATACTGGCGTCGGTCAAGGGAACATGTTGGGTAGACACGTCTCGTTCGATGCTTTCGATATCTCTGTATAATAGTTTGGGCATGCGCATCGCAGTAGCCTGGGTGGTTTGTTATGAATACCAAGAATCTTGACATTATCTTTGGAAACGGTTCTCTAAGGCAATGGTATTCTCGTCCTGGCATGGCAGCGTCGAGTTATGACCATGCGACACCAAGGGAAAGCGCACGGGCTGAAGCGTCTGATAACGGACACGCGATGTCCGGGAGTACACAGTCCTCGAGGTCTGGGCTTTTATACATCGTTTGGACTGGTGGCCATGTAGTTTGTCATTCGTACTCAAGATCCCCAGGCTTGCAGTCGACAGCGACACACAGCAGTTAAAGACCACGCATCACAAACGCTGCGCTACATCAATAGTGAGATAGCATGTCACGATTTAAGCAAAAGGTGACCAAGTGCAAGAGCCTGATGATCTTATGAAGGACTTTACATTGATGACAAAATGAGCTGAGGAAGGAGAGGAAGAAGAGGAAGCGATTAGGAAATTGAGGGGCGTTGTGTAGAGAATTTCGCAGACCTAGGTGCCTGGATCTCTTTATATATTTGTTTGAGACGGTCTGTTCTTTATCCAACTGGATGTCATGGGTCTCAGTGGAGCTGTTGAAACGTCACCAGGCCTTCCACTCTCACGCCAGGGCGAATTATTCAAGGCGCTGAATGTTTCATTCGTTCTATCCTCATCTTTTTTGCCGTAGCAATTATTTGAATGTCTTCGTAGAGATGTTGAGATTCAGTCTCATGGCATCTGCCTCGTGAGACATTCTCCTCGACAGAGAGACCTAGTCGGCGATCAAGACTCCCTTGTAATTTAGCCCGACTGTAGAAAGCGAGTGTAAACCTGAATCATACAGTGACAGGACAGTCAAAGGGCCGGATCAATTGACGCTCTGAAGTTAGAGTAAGTCTCTTGTTAGAGCAATCAAATATCGCGTATCTACCCCATGATGCAGAACTGAAGGCAGTATCGAAGCAGCATAAGCTGGTGGTTGAGGTCGATTACATATAGTAGTGCATAAATAAACAAGGTTCTTTTCAGAACCATCCCAGACTCGATTTTGTAGCTGGCGGTGGATCATCGCATATAGACACCACCTGGGCTATCTCAATATTGAATCTAAGCCGGATAAGCGTATGTGCCAGGTTAGGATGAGTATCCCCGCTAGGCCCAAAGGTTGTTGGTAAGCCTCCACAGAATACCCCACACCCCAGACCGAACACCGCCTTGGGATGAACCCGCATTCTCACTGCCGTTGACATGATCCGCTCTGTCGATCTCTAATCAGCCTAACTTGTGTTCCGGTGTCAAGACTCACTGTCATCAAATATTTCACCCCCAATGCAGGCCTCTGCGTAGCCATGTCTCTCTCTCCCTCTGGCAATGCGCTGGCCTTAAAGCGCAAGTTGCAACAAGCGGAGCCTGCGACAAAGCGACATCATCTCCAAGGCTACGACCCGCAGGCCCCATGGCTATCAGAGACCAAACCGTCAACTGGCTGGCGTACGCTTGGCGACCAGGCTCTTCAGAACTCGTTGCCCATAGCCAATATGGTCTCCGCCGTTCAGGATCTGATCGATCCGGATTTTGATCCGTTAACTGCCCTGTTAGATGAGGAGCCCCGGTTTTTGAAGCCACTGCCAGATCGCATATGCTCTGAAGATCTGGAATTCTTGCGCTTCCGTGGTGCGCTGTCCATTCCAGAGACTGGTCTGCGCAACGAGCTGCTGCGGTCGTACATTCAATGGGTGCACAGTTTCTTGCCCGTGTTGAATCTACAAGAGTTTCTGAGATGCGTGGCGGAGAATGATTCAAATGGAAACGTCAGCGTTCTTCTATTTCAGGCGGTCATGTTTGTTGGGACGGCTTTTATCGACCTGAAGCACTTGCAAGCCGCAGGGTACTCGACAAGGAAAAGTGCACGCAATGCCTTTTTCACTCGATTAAGGGTATCATTCGATCTCTTGTCTTTTGATGACATCTGTGCTAATTGCTCTGTAGCTTCTTTACTCCTTTGAATGCGAAGACGATCGTATTGTTATTGTCCAATCCCTGTTATTGATGACCTACTGGTCCGACCCCGAAAACAGCCCACAGCGAGATATCTGGGATTGGATTGGAGTGTGCAATACGCAAGCTCACTCTATCGGTCTAAACACTGACCCCGTCTCGAGCGATATGGATATTCGGACTCGACGGTTACGAAGTCGTCTCTGGTGGTGCCTGTACTCCCGAGACCGTTTGATCGCCATGGGAATGCGACGCCCACTACAAGTGAACGAGGGGACAAGCAACGTGCCATTGCCTAGGTTGGAGGATTTTGACTTTGAGCCGTTCTCGTCTTCTGCGGTGGCTCTCTTCCGCTGTCGACAACTGGAAGATGTGTCGCATCAGAAGCGCCTGGCCACCATGTTCATCGAGAAAGCGAAGCTTTGCCAGTGCATTGGTCGGGTACTTTTTGCGCAGTATGCACCATCACAGCGTCAGTTCGGAGCCACTGACCGCACCACTGTAACTTTGGTTCCTCGACAAGCCTCCGAGTCTGAGTTCATACGATGCACCCAAAAACTAGACTCATGGCTGAGTAGTCTTCCGAAAGATGCCCAATTTATCCCGCAATCAAAAACCAATTTCCGTGACGGTGAGGATGTGCTACTTCTTCATGGCGCCATGCTTCGCATGCTCTTCCATGCAACCACAAGCGCGCTGCACAGACCCTGGGCAGCCGGCTCGAAAGACCAGTCCAAATCTCGGTTGGAGATGCGCGATACAGCTCGCACTAAGATGCAAGACGCCGCCGCTGGCATTACACACATCATTCAAGGCCTCAACCAGCTTAACCTCACACGTTTCCTCCCCCAATCTGGCGTGACGGTAATCCTCCCCGCCGCAGTCGCCCATCTGTCAAACTCAATGTCCGACAATCCTGCCGTCCGCGAAAGCAGCATCTCCAACTTCCATCGCTGCATTCAAGTCCTCCATTGCCTGAAAGACATCTACCCGGCTGCCAACATCGAATTCGCCAACCTTGAAGCCGCAACCAAAGCCCAGTCTGCCAACTGCAACTCCAACACATTCTTCCAAATAATGCAGTATAACTTTGCACCACCCACATCACCCATAAACATCAACACTCGAAACAAAAGCGCAGACTCTATGATCTCACCCCGTCCCAGGGCGAAATCCCATTCCTCAAACTCCATCACCGAGTACCAAGATTACCGCAAACAAAGCACCTATGAAAGCCCCTCGAACACAAACCCATCTCGCCGCCCCTTCCCAAACGACTTCGACGACCTTTTCGCCGAAACCACATCCGCCGAAAACCCATTTAACTTCTTCACCTTCGACTTTGACACTTTCCCGAACATTTCCAGTACCCCGGAACCAGCCCTCTCGCCCTCAAATGACATAGATAGCATTGACTGGACACAAGCCTTGTTCCGAGGACATCTCCCTGAGCTTGATAAGGATTCCCCCTTTGAGAGGAAACAAAGCTCACAGCAAGAACCGGAGCAAGAGGAGGATCCCTTTGATTTTGCCTTGAAGGATGATGACAATGGAATGGGACATACTACGGCGCATCATGATATCACGGGTGACTTGGATCGAGATTTGGGATTTCAGACTGGGGATGAAATGTTCTAGATTGAGGATGGGAGTAACACTTGATTTTTGTGAAATATAATTTGATGTGAGATATAGCGTCAACGGAAATTGTACGATAAGAATGAATCCCTTCCACTGGGCTGGACTTTGACGATGAAGGAGTATGAGTAGTAAATCCGAGATAGATCTTCCTTGTTATTGTCTACTTCTATTATGGATATTATTGCGATCATCTGCTCTCTATCAATCAATCCGAGCGACCTTTCTACGATACCTCCCTGTGCTCAGATTCCGTCAAGCAATGAACGGCACAGACTATGCCTTCTGCGCCCAGCGGTTCTGCTCATCGCCCTGTTCCCAATCTCTCTCCGTGTATCCGAGTATCTTCTTGACCTCCGCGACCTTCTCGGAGTCCCCGGTGTTCTTACCCAGGTTATCACTCAGCTTGACAGCCGGGCTGCCATTGGCAGTTGAGATCTTGATGACAATGTTGAGGGGTTTGGACTTTTCGCCGTTCGATTTGTTCGTGTAGTCATCTATTTGAATTAGATTTGGCCTGACCTAGAATGAGATAGAATTTGGTGGAACTCACTTGTAAAGAATGTGCCCACGCCAAATGTAGGAGTAAGGTGTGCCTCCTCAGCAATCGTCTTGTATTCCAGACAGTGCTCGATATTCAACGAATCGGAGAACACGACAACCTTCTTATCTGTAATACCTTCGCGATCGTAGAAGTCACGCACCATCTTAACGAAATACGCAGGGTCGCCTGAATCCTGGCGCACGCCGGTGTATACCTGGGCGTACGTCTTGGTGGGGTGGCTGCCGCCGGCGGCGACAGGTGCGGCAATCGGGTTTTGCGCAGTGGTCAGACTCTGTGGTGAAGTTTCCACAGTTGTGTTGGCTCCAGATGGCGCGACAGTCACCGCGCCCACGCCCGCGCTTGTGTACTCTGGGACGGGCTTGCGGAAGGCATCAAGGAAAGCGGGTGTCCCGAAAGTATCGGTGAGGGCAACGCCGAGGACCTAGTTCCAGATTAGCTTGATAATTGAAATATGTGCGAGGCACAAACATACCCCCTCTCCGAAGCAACCAAGCCAGTATCGTAAAGCCAGCTCGTTTGCATTCTTGTAGTCATCCGTAATGGCCGCGATGGTCATGTACCACTCGTGCGCAACCGTTCCAACAGCATTGGTGCCGTATTTCATAGCAAAATGCACGTTGCTCGTTCCGGACAACACACCCTTCCAACCCTTCTGCTTTCCATGCTCGGCGGCACGCGTTAAGCCCTTCATGACCAGGTCGTGGGTGTGGTAATCTCGTCGGCGGCGCGATCCAAACTCCGAAAAGACACATCCGTGCTCTAGAAGCTCACAGCCTTTGCGATAAGCTTTCTCTTCCTGGCCCTCATAATCCCAGTCTTTGTCCGAGAACATGAAATAGGCCTGGCTGGTTAATGCCAGCAGCGGGATCTCGTAGAGGATAGTATCAAGCCACAGACCCTTGACAACGTATGACACGTCACCCTCGTCATCGTCACTACCTGTTTCTTGCGTGGGAGTGAATTTGATCTCAATTTGTTCGGAGGGCTTGAGCTGAAAGGTTTCGAGGAAGGTGAGATAGGCTTCATTGAGGTAAGGGCATTTCTTGCGAAGCCAGTCGCGTTCTTCGGAAGTGACACGGATATTGGAGAGTTCTAATTGTATCAGCACGGCTCATATAGATCTAGAGAATGGAGTCATGTACTATCCATTTGTTGCAGAAGCCATTTGTGTGCCCCGCGTCGCAACTTCATGTGCGGGGTTCGATTCGTGAAGCTGTACGTCACATCTACCAAAGATTAGCTTCGCGCGCGCCAATTTCCAGATGTTCTTCACTTACAGACATCCGGGAAATACTTCAGAACCGCGCATTGCATCGTCAATTTGTAGAGATCAGTATCTAGAAGGGAGGAGATGCCCTCTGGTAGCGGGGTAGCTTCGTTGCCCATGGTGGCGGTCGACCGGAGGCACCGGTCAGTGGGCGAGATGTCAATCAGAATATTCTGAAGTCAAGGACAATTCCTGTCAATTCCGACAATTTGAGAGGGCGAGGTGAGTCTGCTCCAGGATTTCTTTCGGCGCGATTGTTAGACGAGGACGAAAGCCGAGATGGCTGTTTGCACCGTTTGCAGATGTTGGGAAATGTATATAATTTGGTCTCCCAGATATGTACTAGGATGTGGACGTTGCTGTCCGGACGTAGTGACGTAAAAGCGAAGAGCATTTGCGCAGTATTATTTTGTTATTTTATTAAGGATCAATGAAAAGCCGCTCGCAATATACGCTCAGACTCAAAGACCAAATCGGCTCCGGACTGGGTTGGCCTCACCCCGCCGTGACGCGTGTCATTTGCTCAGGAGTAAGTACCTTATTCACTCAGATGAGTGTTGCTTAGAAACCGAGATAGAGAGAAATTTCCAGTTGATTCTACATACACAGCTTTCAGTTTGCCAGACTAGCGCGTATTCAAAGGCCAGGATTTGAACGTGAAGCACACATGAGACTATGGTCACGACCAATGACATTATGGGCCTCAACCAGTATCTAGATGGATGATAAATGCTCCTCGATAAATGAAATTGGGAACTAGATAGTATATGGAGTGGGAAAGAAAAGATTACAAGGAGCTAAGTCCAGAAGCAGATACAGGCTGGTGTGGCTACAGGTCGTCCAAAACGATAACCTCCGGAAGCCGTCGTGTGGAGATCTCCATTTACTTCTTGGAACCTTCTTAAGCATTTCTCACGCACTTCTCGCTTCATTGCCTGTTCCTATCCTAATGAGTTCTTGTAAATGACATCTGTTCGAGGGGACAAGTCAAGCTCGTCTAGTTAGAAGCGTCTATGGTATTCTCTTCACACCCAAACGTAGCACTGTGATAGATTATTCCTAAAAGCCACTGAAATCATATCATACTTGGAGAGATCCGTTGATGAGCTCGCCGCTTAACCCAAGTGTTGCCTGCTGAAAGTACCTACAGGATAGTAACCTGGTACTTTGCTAGTTTCCAAGCCTCTGTTCCTGATTTTATCCATTGCAGCTTGCATCACCTCCGAATACGTTTCTCATAGAATAACCTGGTACGGGCATCTCAAACCTCCGATATCTTGCAGGCAAGGGTGCCACCCTGACTCAGCAGACATGGCTGACTCAGCGGGAAATCAACGTCGCCCGATCCTGCGATTAACCCTGCGCTCGAAGTCTGAGTACGAACAGAGGCCACAGACTCCAGCTGCGGAGCTTTTTGCAAAATAAAGCGTCTTATAGAGGGACACAAGGCCCTTCGCAGGAAACACACGCGAATCCGACCGTACTCCATCCCGTAACCGAGTTCCGCGACCCCGGCCCCAGAAAGCAAAGCGTCTGAAGAAAGCCGTATCCCCTGTGATCATGGCGCACGGCGCAGAGGATTGCGCGACTGTGCTAGAACAGTTTGTGCACGACGTGGCTAATTTGCCTCTCGAGATCAACCACTTGATGGAGGAGATCCAGGCCAAGGATAAGCTCATGCAGGAGTGCCGCGCCATCATCAACTCGCGCGACGGAAGCATCCAGAAGTTCATCAAACTTAACGGCAGCTTGACTCCAAATCCGAAGGAAGAGCAGTACAGCAAGGCGGTTTTGCAGAATCTCGATCGGTGCGAGGCTCTCCAAAGCGAGAAGATTCAGCTCAGTGAGAAAGCATGCGTCCTCCTCGACCGACAAGTGAAGCGACTCGACGTGCGCATTCGCGACCTGCAAAATGAAGGTCTCCTCTCAACTGAACCGCCGCTTCCCTCACTTTTCGACAAGAACAGTCAGACGTACCGCGATCCGCCGAAGGTATTCTTTCCAGACTCCAACTCGAGCGATTCTACTTCCTACTCTACACCTCTCAACCCGACCTCTGGCAACACAAACCCTATCCTAGCTGCTGCCCAGCGCCTCGCTCAACAGTCAACCCCCCGCGCCTCAGGTCTCACTGCTCTGACAGCGCAACAAGCCGTCCGAAACTCCGCTCCGGCCACACCAACGGGCTCCGCCGCCATGCACCTCCAACAACGACAGCGCGAATCCTCTGCCGGTGCAGTGGACAGCAAGCGCCGCCGCCTAAATCCTTCTCTCGGCACTCTCCCTGCAGCATCCTCAAATCTCCGACAATCATCTCTGGGACCTGGAACCCCCAAAGCCGGTACTCCTGGCGTCAGCCGCGCAGGAAGCGCAGGTCCACGCTCTACCGGCATCGTCAAGAAAGCGTTGACTAAGAAAGTCGCACCTCATCACCAAATTAAGAAGATCAAATCCTCAAATAAAGCCAGCAAGCGTTCCTCAAGTGGAAGCCGGCTGAAGAAGAAATCGCCTAATGGCGACGGCGACGAAGATGACGATTCCATGCTCAGTAGTGCTGACATGTCGGACTCAGATAAGAGCGGCGCGGAGGATGATGAGGATATGGATGATGACGATGACGACGAGGAGGGTGCGGAGGATACCAAGGTTTATTGTACTTGTCGTACGGTTAGCCATGGGGATATGGTGGCTTGTGACAATGATAGTTGTCCGTATGAGTGGTTCCACTGGAAATGCGTGGGCTTGTCACGGGAACCGGTTGGGACGTGGTATTGTGATGAGTGCCGGAAGACGTTAGGGAAATAGTCTTGACTGTTGACTTTCCCTATCTCCTCTTCTCTCTTCCAGCTCAGGATTTTCCTCCCACGTTCCTATTTGCCCTTCTATCTGTCTTTTATCTCATGTTAGGCGTCAACATGGTGTTGGTTCGGTTGATATACCCAGGCGAAAATGAAACTCAAGGATTTGTCGTTATTTAATCCATTCACTACTCAATGATTCTCTAAACTGTCGTGTAAGCAAGCCGTATGCCTGGGAAGACCGATTGGAAGAGTACGATTTGGAGACCTCAGCCTCAGCCTCAGCCTCAGCCTCGAGCGACCCAGTATCCGATCCAAATGGTCTCCAACATTTGAAATATTTATCTGGCAAGTACTTTGTAGCTATAACGACTACAGTCTCTCCATATGAACAGACTATTAATCTTGGGACCTCTAGTATATAGCGTTCAACGATTAAAAGTACAACTTCCATGTACTTTCCGATGCTAACACTGTCCCTTTAAAGTATATTGTATGACCATCAAGTCTAGTAGATCCTGTTTTGCGTTCTATGCACCAACAGAAGCTCAGGTGTTTAGGTACACAATGACTGTGGTGAATTCCGACTGCTCATTTTGACAGCAACTCTGTGCCCTAGAAGCCTTTTACTTGCGTAAGCGGTAACTTTACTGTCACTCTAGTCACAATTTGTGTATTTCAGTAGATTCACTCTCATTTTCAATATCTCATACTATAGGTCAGTATACGATCCAGTGGGGACAATTAACCCAGACTGGGTGTGCGATTTGGCTGATACTGATACTGTATTTCCGCTCTTTAATAATTTGATACATTGAAGTTTTAGCGTAGGCAGTGACACTGTTTTCAGAAGTACTGTGTATTCATCTATCTGAGACACGTCTTCCAAAATCTCATACTTTTCGTGCTCGCCAGAATATCACATCGTCTAACTTCCATATACGAGGTAGACGTACAGTGACTGGGCAGCCAAAACAAAAGTTACAACGCCATCGCTATGCACAAATCCCTTTTTGTGATCCTCCATCGTCCATGCAAACAAGGGCATATTTCATGCCGGTATCAGGTCATAGGGACACGAGAACGGGAGAAGTGTCCCGTGACCCAGGCTTGACAAAGTCCAGTTTCGAATCCCGCGAAGCTGTAGCATGCAAGGACGTTGAAACCTAGACCAATGTACAATCAGAAGGCGAGGTTCTTTTCCATCCACGGATCAAAGTACTCGCATGTTTCGGGGCTGATGGCACCACCCGGTGAGCAGAGTCGGAAGCTGGGGCAGGGTCCGCAGGGTGAGTCGGTCATGCCGTTGCTTTTCCCAGGTTCGTTAATTTGGACGGGCTCGTCACCTTCGACGGGCTTGCGGGACTGCTTTTCCTTGACGGCCTCTGGGTTTTTGACGGATTTGTAGGCAGTGCCGTTCCTGAGGTTCAGCTCGACGAGCTTCTTGTCGAAGCAGAGCATCTGGAGGAGTTGGACGATGCTCTCCTCACCCAGACGCACTGGGGTGATGCCGGATTCGTTGACGGCGTTGGTGATCGTCTGCACGGTCGGATAGCCCTCGTAGTTGAATGGATAGGGTATATAGGTTTTTTCGGTGGCTTCGGACTTGACCTCGGCCCTACCGGTGGCGGTCTTGATACGCTTAGCAGTGCGACCGCGGTCAGCTGGAACTTCATACCAGCTCTTCCGGCTTACGGTATACTCGATGTAACCCGCGACACTATTAATGAAGTTGGCGTCGAGCACGCCGTCGGTAAACCAGGCGCCACCCGTGATGTCTTCGCTTGGGGCTAGGCCTGCCAGCATATACATCTTGCGGGTGGGAAATTTCACATTATGCACGCTTTTGATGTAGTTCTTGCCCTCGAGCGACTTCAAGCATCGATCGAGGATCGATTTGTGCAGGTTTGTGCGAGTTTGGATGGCACGCACCCAGATGCCCGATCGGGCGGTGGAGTGGATGACATTGTACACTAGCCCCTCGTCGGCGCTGAGATTCTGAAGTTTGTCGGCATCTTCCCGGGAAATGAGCTTCCATGCAAGTCGCTCGTTCCTGTCCTGATGCAGTCGCAGTAATTTCTGATCGACCAGTTGCTGGGTGCACTTGAGGAGGAGTTGCGGGTCATTCTTTGGGATGATGTTGAGGTTTAGGAAATCTGCCTGGTAGAAGAGGTGATTGGTGTCATAGGATTCCAGGCAGGCATCGTAGAGCTGCGAGGCGAGCTCGCCGATTTGAGGCTCGGCCATGGTTGGAGAAGGATTGGAGAGACTGTATTAGGTCGAGGGGAGAGGATCATAGAAGGGAGGAGAGGTCATGACCGACTCAGGCTGCAATAGCAGGGGGTGAGGAGGTTAGAGAGGCATGATCGGCTTCGTTCGTCGCCGTTGAGTCAGAAAATTGAAGTCCGAGTGTGTTTTTTGGCGACTTTTTCGCAGCGGGGAGGACGAAAGAGGTTTAGTGCAAGCGGAGCTTAAGTGTCACGCTGCTCCTGCCTCAGGCATGAATATGGTCTGCCGCGGAAATTTCGAGAAGCTCGCGGACGTCGGAGCTCATAACCTCATAATCTCAGGTCCTGGCTCATTGATTCTTACAAGACCACCAATTGTTTTTTTTGCATATTATCATCCATTATGTCTGACGCTTTGAAGGCTGAAGGCAATAAGGCCTTTGCGGCCAAGGACTACCCTACTGCCATGTATGTTGCTACCCCACTTTATTCTGATCGTGATGCTAATGAGAGTCTAGTGAGAAATTCACCGAGGCTATTGCCGTCGACTCCGAGAACCACATCCTCTACTCCAACCGTTCTGCCGTGTATGCTGCCCAAGCCGAATACCAAAAAGCCCTCGAGGATGCCGAGAAGTCCATCAGCATCAAGCCGGACTGGTCCAAGGGCCATCTTCGCAAGGGAGCTGCCTACCGCGGCTTGCAAGATTGGTGTAAGTGCAAGAATATACGGTGATGACTTGATTTGTGGCTAACGAGCTGGTAGTGGCCGCTTATGACGCATACGAGGAGGCACTGAAGCTGGAGCCCGGCAACGCCCAGGCCAAGTCCGGTCTGGATGCCGTCCAGCGAGCCATCCAGGCTGAGGCTACGGCTGATGGTGTTCAGGGTGACCCCATGGGTGGTCTCGGTGGCATGTTCAACGACCCCGGCATGTATGAGAAGCTAGCGAACAACCCGAAGACCGCGCCTCTGCTTGCCGACCCCGACTTCATGGCGAAGCTGAAGAAGATCCAGTCCAACCCCAACAGCGTCGGCGAGGAAATCCGCGACCCCCGCTTTTTGCAGGTTATGAGTGTGCTTCTCGGTATCGATATGAGCTTCGGCCAGGATGGTCCCGCCGGACAGGATACACCTATGCCCGATGCGAAGCCCGCGCCGCCTAAGAAGGAGCCTACCCCCGAGCCCGAACCCGAGGACGAGGAGGCTGTTGCCAAGCGTAAGGCTCAGGAGGCTGGTGATGCCGAGAAGAAGATTGGAAACGACTTTTACAAGAAGAAGGAGTTCGACCAGGCTATCGAGCACTACGAGAAGGCTTGGGAATTGAACAAGGATGTCACTTACTTGAACAACATTGGTGCGGCCAAGTTTGAGAAGGGCGATTACCAGGGTGCTATTGAGGTCTGTCAGAAAGCCGTCGACGAGGGACGTGACCTGCGCGCCGACTTCAAGATTGTTGCCAAATCCTACTCTCGCATTGGTAGCGCCTATGAAAAGATGGGCGACCTCACCAAGGCCATCGAGTCCTACAACAAGTCGCTCATGGAGCACCGCACACCCGACGCCCTGGCCAAGCTGCGCAATGCGGAGAAGGTCAAGGACAAGGCCGAGAAGGATGCGTACCTCTCCCCCGAAGAAGCTGAGAAGGCTCGTTTGCTCGGCCAGGAGAAGTACAAGGAAGCCGACTGGCCCGGTGCCGTGGAAGCATTTACCGAAATGATCAAGCGCGCGCCCAACGACCCCCGTGGCTACTCCAACCGTGCCGCCGCCCTCATCAAGCTTATGGCCTTCCCCGGTGCCGTGCAGGACTGCGACGAGGCTATCAAGCGCGATCCCAAGTTCTTCCGCGCGTACATGCGCAAGGGTCAGGCTCTGATCGCGATGAAGGAGTATAACCGCGCTTTGGACACCTTCACCGAAGCCGCCGAGCAGGACGACGGTACCAATGCCCGCGAGATCGAGCAGCAACAGCAGAAGTGTTTGGATGCACAGTTCAGTGCCCGCGCTGGCGAGACTGAGCAGCAGACTATGGAGCGCATCCAGAATGACCCCGAGGTAAGTCGACCTGATTGAATCATGTATTAAACGACGTACTAATCATTCTCAGATCATGTCCGTCCTTCAGGACCCCGTCATGCAGAGCATTCTGCAGCAGGCCAAGAGCGACCCGGCTGCGCTGCAGGAGCACATGAAGAACCCGCAGGTGCGGATCAAGATCCAGAAGCTGATGGCTGCTGGAGTGATCCGTCTGGGCCGGTAAAGGCTCATTTTACGAAATTGAAGATGTGACGAGCTGTGCTGCAGATTCTGTTTTCTAAAATATTGAGTTTTAGCATGTATCTCAATTGCCGATATGACTTCAAATATTAATGTGTTTCGTCCACATATTTCAGAACGCAAGTGCTTAAGACCCCTCGGGCCTCCCAAGGTCTGTACGTCTTTAGATCAGAGGCCACTGAGTAAAATGCAGTTGCATCACATTTCAAATATTCTTTAAGATATACATACACCTTGGAACCTGTTCGGAGCCCGATTCCCCCTTGTATGAACACCCTTTAGATACCTTGTCATACATCTACTTTGTACCTCAATGCAAAGACACAAGTCCACCTTCCGATGTTGGAAGTGACCATCGGGAGGGTCAAAGCAAAAACCTCCACAGACAGAAATTTTACCAAATCGCTCCCCACTCTCAGCCCACAAGGTCACACAACACGAATACACCAATTGGCAGATCTGCAAGATGTATTGAAGCGGGGCGGGAAAGTCCAGGCAATCATGGTCACTGGCTCTCTAACACGCATAGAAGGACTTCCAGCATCCCGTAGTGTATATGACAGGTCAAATTCAGACCCAAGACTGAACTCAATTCTACAAGTCAAGCGCCGAGGACTGCAGATTCAAAGCTGATATCACAGCACTAGAGAACTTTGGTGGAGAATTGACGACTAGCACCGGTTTTCCGCGAGTTTGGGCCGATCGGGCAATCGGGCGGGGGTGCTGACACGTGTATGGGAGTATAATGTCGCCTTGAGGTCTGGATCTGGGCTTGCGATGGCTACGGGTGCAAAGGATCTTGAATGTCACTAATACTTCCCCCCTAGATTTTACCCCTGACTCATGAATTTGGGGGGTAATCAGACGCGGTCCGCACCTAGGGGGTTGAACAAGAGGGAAATTGAACCTGGTAGGGCTGGTTTTCGCTATTTCCCCTGTCCAGCCACAGCTCCACCAAGAAGAGTGGACGCGAAAGCCCGATGTGACCGCGATCCCTAATCCGGAGTTGGAACTGTGGCGGTGCTACACTATTGACTCGAGTGGGTTTTTCCCTCCTTTTTTCTCCCCCTCAGATAAGATTACCATCAGTACATATTGAATACCGAGGTACTTCAGAGGGTTGCTGCAGACAGTGTCCTTTGAAATTTAGTGATTTGTAGTAGATGCTGGTAAGCTGAGTCCCAAGAGGTAGAAACCGAGACACGGTAACCACGATCGATATTAGCTCCGAGTACGTCACTGATCTGCGATCCGAGCTGATCGCTCCCTTTTCCTTCATTTTCTCCAAGCAAAGTAGGCTCCAGTGTATTACTAGGGCCCAAGCCATAGATGAGCTCCATAGCTCCCTGTGTGGTGTATTACCGAGCCCAGCCACAGGTGCCTCGCTCTTGACGCAAGCGGCTGGGATTCGTTGTCTGAGCTGCCCCAATCGCCGCTCTCTTTCTTCTCCTCTTTTTCTCTCCCATCTTGTACGACTACACCCAAACATTCTTTTCAATCCCGAGCCTCGACGACCGTATGTGTTCAATATCATTCCCTCCTCCTTTCTCCTCACGAACCTCGTACCTGGTTCCGGTCAGTGGGTCCCTCGGCTCAACAGCTCTGACGTTTGCCTAGTTTCCCCAGCACCAACCGACTCACGAACCACACATTCAGAGGCCCAGTGTGACCCTCGCCGACCGCCAAGATGGCGTCCGTCGCCGCGGAGAAGACCGAATTAAAGGAAGAGGGCATCATTGAGGCAGCGACTGAGCTGGCCCAAGACCCCGAATCCAAGGTCAACCCCGACACAGTGGAAGAGAAATTGGTGGAGGAAACTCGAGAGGCTGGTGTACCCGCCTACCAATTCGATCCGGATGCCTCGCCAGAGGACAAGGCCGCCGCAGCGCAATCAGTATGTCATCCTGGAGAGATCGTCAGATCGCACACTAACCATGACCGAACTAGCGGCTGCCGCCCGGTTTCCACCACGACAAGAAGCCCAAGGGCATGGCCGTCATCACAGACCAGGTAAGAGTGGTGTGCGCCTGTAGCGATTCCATTTAACTGACCCGTAAGTAGGATGGTGGTAAAGCAGACTATGACCTCCCGCCCCCGAAATCTGCTACGGCGCTGCTGGCGGAGGATGCCAATGCCAATGGTGGTCTGAGTGCTCCGCAAATAGACGAGGATTTGAGGTGGGCGCGCGACCGTACTGGTTGGGCACCTAAGTTCGTAACAGAAAAGACAGAGGCCGACGATGAGGAGGGTACTTTGCTCGATCACCAGACTTTCTTGGAGGGTCGTTTGCCTGACAAATTCTTTGGCGATTGGTATCATAATGCCGCGGTCATTGTCTTTGCGTGCTTGGGCTCCTGGCTGATCGCCGCTTTGGGTGGTGGTGTCGGCTGGGTGCTTTTGATCATGGCAGCTTGCAGTACCTACTACCGTACATCAATTCGCCGAGTGCGTCGCAATTTCCGTGATGATATCCACCGAGAGATGTCCAAGGCGCGCCTAGAGACCGACACCGAGAGTCTCGAGTGGATCAACAGCTTCCTCGTCAAGTTCTGGCCCATCTACGCTCCGGTTTTGTGTGACACCATCATCAGCTCCGTAGACCAGGTTCTGAGTACCTCGACTCCCGCGTTCCTGGATAGCTTGCGCCTGAAGACCTTCATTCTCGGTACTAAGCCTCCCCGCCTGGAGCACGTCAAGACCTACCCAAAGACCGAACCAGACACTGTAATCATGGACTGGAAGTTCAGCTTCACCCCCAACGATACCATGGATTTGACCGCGCGTCAGCTGAAGAACAAGATCAACCCCAAGATTGTGCTTGAGGTCCGACTTGGTAAGGGTGTTGTCAGCAAAGGTCTGGACGTCATTGTCGAGGATATGGCGTGTTCTGGCTTGATGCGCGTCAAGGTCAAGCTGCAAATCCCCTTCCCTCACATCGAGCGCGTGGACGTCTGCTTCCTAGACAAGCCTGAGATCGACTATGTCTGCAAGCCCCTCGGTGGTGACACTCTGGGTTTCGACATCAACTTCATTCCGGGTCTGGAGAATTTCATCAAGGAGCAGATTCACAACAATCTGCAGCCTATGATGTACGACCCTAACGTGTTCCCGATTGAGATTGCCAAGATGCTGGCCGGAAATCCAGTTGACCAGGCTATTGGTGTTGTTGCAGTTACTCTGCATGGTGCTCAGCAGCTTAAGAATGCCGACAAATTTGCTGGTACTCCTGATCCATATGCTGTCGTCTCTCTTAACAACCGCACTGAGCTCGGACGTACCAAGGTTGTTCACGACAACGACAGCCCCCGCTGGAACGAGACTATCTATGTTATTATCACTTCCTTTGCAGATGCCCTCACTATTACTCCCTACGATTGGAATGAGTATCGCAAGGACAAGGAGCTCGGAGTTGCCTCGTTTGGCTTGGACAAGCTGGAGCAGGAACCTTCTCACGAGGGCATTTACCTTGAAGTTAACGCTAGTGGCCGTCACCGCGGTGCCATTCACGCTGATATTCGCTTCTTCCCTGTGCTTGAAGGTCGCAAACTCGAAAATGGACAAACTGAGCCCCCGCCTGAGATGAACACCGGTATCGCACAGTTCACCGTCGAACAGGCTAAGGACCTGGACGGAAGCAAGAGTTTGGTTGGCAAATTGAACCCCTACGGTGTTCTGCTTCTCAATGGCAAGGAAATTCACATCACCAACAAGCTGAAGCGCACCAACAATCCCATTTTCCAGAATGCTTCAAAGGAGTTCCTGGTTACCGACCGCAAGAACGCACGTCTCGGTCTCATTATCAAGGATGACCGTGACTTGATGACCGATCCTATCATCGGCCGGTACCAGATCAAGATGACTGATATGCTCAAGATGATGGAACAGGGCAAGCAATGGTTCCACCTCCACGGAGCCAAAGAGGGTCGCGCCAAGCTGACCTTGAACTGGAAGCCCGTTGCCTTGGGTGCTCTTGCCGGGGGCGCTGGCTTTGTTGATCCCATCGGCGTGATGCGCTTCCACTTCAAGGGTGCCAAGGACTTACGCAACCTCGAATCCATGGGCAAATCGGACCCTTACGCCCGCGTTCTCCTCTCTGGCGTTACTCGCGGCCGCACCGTCACTTTCCGTAGCAACCTTAACCCTGAGTGGGATGAGGTTGTCTACGTGCCTATCCGTAGTGCTCGGGAGAAGCTGTCTGTCGAGGTCATGGATGAGGAGACTATCAACAAGGATCGTTCGCTTGGCTGGGTTGAGTTAAACGCCGCTGACTTTGTGCGTGAGACCGAAACTGGCGAATACGAGATCGATGATGAGAAGCAGGTTCTCAGCAGTGGTCTGAGTATGAGTGGAACTGGTCCCAAGAAGGGTACGATCAATTACACTGTCTCATTCTTCCCCGCCATCCCCGTTGTCAATCCCGAGGACGAGGTTGAGGAGGAAGAGGAGCCAGAAGGCACTGGTACCGAGACCGATGGTGCCCCACGCAAGAGCATGCACTCCAAATCCGCCAGTATTGATTCCAAGGCCTCGAAGGCCTCGAAGGCTTCTAAAGCCCTTCCGAACGGCGTTCCCAACGGCACCAACGGCACCAATGGCACCAACGGCGAGAGCTCTGGCCGCGCCAGTATCGAGACGACTGCTTCTCGTCCTCCTACTCGTGACTCTGATGCTACTTCTGTTCGCTCGGTCAAGTCTATCCCCAAGACTTACATTAGTGCTGAGGACCTTCCCAAGTACGAGTCTGGATTCATCGTGTTCAAGTTCCATGACGGCCAGCTGGCTCACTCCAACGTGCAGCTCGAGGTCTTGATGGACGACTATATGTTCCCTGCCTACACATCGGCCAAAATTCACTCGACTACTCTGAAGAACACCGACATTGGCGAGGCATTTGTTCGTGAGCTTGAGTTCTCCAAGATTACCCTACGCCTAGTCAACAAGGACAATCACAAGGACAGCAAAGAGGATAACATTGTCGCCAAGTTGACCGGTGATACTCTGCCCACGCTCCAGCGCATCTTGTACACTCCCACTGAACTCATCCTTCGCTCAAACACCGGCCAGGTGAGCAAGGTCACCGTCAGCGGCCGCTACATCCCCGTCCAAATGAAGTTGGATCCCAAGGAAAGCATCAACAACATGGGTTCCCTTCGCGTGGACATCCTCGACGCCGCCGACCTACCATCTGCCGACCGCAACGGCTACTCCGATCCGTTCTGCAAGTTCCGCTTCGGTGAAGACGGCGACGTCGTCTTCAAAACCAAGGTACAGAAGAAGACCCTGCACCCTGCCTGGAACGAATTCTTCGAGACCCCCATTAAGACCCGTATCGATGCTCGCTTCCATGTTGATGTCTACGACTGGGACTTTGGAGACTCCGCCGACTGGCTGGGATCTGCTAAAATTGACCTGGAGGACCTCGAGCCGTTCGTCGGCAAAGAAGTCACTTTGCCTCTAGACGGCAAATCTGGCGTGATCCGCTTGAAACTTCTCTTCAAGCCCAGCTACGTCGTCCGCTCCCGTCAGGGCTCATCGACCTTCTCCGGCACTTTCGCAGTGCCCGGTAAGATTGTTGGTGCTCCAGTCAAGGGCGTCGGTTTCGTCGGCGGCAACGTTGTTCGTGGCGCCTCCTTCCTGAAGCACGGCGTGATGCGCATTGGCAAGAAAGACAAGCACGGCGACGACGCGGCCTCTATCGCCCCGTCCATCGTAGAGGAAAGCCCGAAAGCCGAACGCAATGGCAGCCTTGCCCCCGCCGCACCTCTTGTCGATGGTGACTTGTCCCCGTCCACCCCCAAGGAACACTCTCGCAACCGCAGCACAGCATCCACGTATGGCGACCGCCTTGGCGCCATGGGCACAACAGGCCGCGGCGACGTGGGTACCGCGAACATCACTATCGTCTCGGCATCAGGCTTCCCAGCCGGCTCGAACCTGCGCATCGTCGTCCGCATGGCCGGATCGAAGGGCTGGAAGGAAGTCCACAAGACCAAGCCTCACAAGGGTTCCGATGTTACATTCGACGATTCCTTCAGGGTACCCCATGCTACCGCAGACGCGCAGTTCCAGATCCGCGTCTTCGATCACTCCACCTTCGGCTCGGATGGTAAACTAGGCCAAGCGCCTTTCTTTGTCGCGGACCAGGGCGATGCCGCCGACCAGAATAAGACTATTCCTGTCGGTGAGGGCTCTGTTGTTATTCGATCCAACTTTGCTCCCTCTGAGTCTTCGCTCCGTCCGTCGACCTCGCATTCTACCGCCGGTGGCGGTGGTGATGATGGTGCGGACAGTCCCGCTAGTAAGAGGCGTAGTTTCTTGAGTAAGCGGAACCCTAGCGGATCGCATGCTTAAGTTGCTTCCGTCAGCTTGAGCAGGGGAGGGGACAGTGAGGATGGTATATGAAAAAGACCCATGATTGTTTATTGGTTTGCGATGTGATATCCTTTTCTTTGCGTTTGATTTTGTGCTGCTGTTTTAATTCTCCTTGAGAGATCATATTTTCTAGATGCACAGTGTTTGTAGACTCTTGTCTAATGAATTGCTTTCAAACTGTTATTCCTTCAAGCATTGCACTACGAGCGCAAAATAAGCTACAAAACAGTAGTATTTTGAAGACCCGATCGCGGAACACTCCCCTTTGACTGAAGAGTCTAGGTTCATAACCCGTAGGTCCCATCGGACAAGTTCACGGAAGTAAAGAAAGTGAACATGTCTCGGATGCAATGGCAACTCCCCTCCTGTCTAGAGCCACGATGAACTCTGACCTGGACCCAAAGGACCCATGGACTTAATCCGATGAAGTTATACATCCGTCTCGATATTGAATAACGCAACGTTCCCGCTTCGAAACTAACCTGTGTCCACCTTTGCGTGAGGCCTTTTGAAAACACACGCCAGTCTCAGAATCAATAATATCCACCAAATTCCCAATGAAGCCCCATCCATGCCCCATCTCCTAGATTGAATCCATTCACATCAACAGACATGGAACACCCGAGTCTCCAATTCAATAGTATGTTTCACGAATACCGGATTCCAATCCCCTAAAGACATCCCCCTGACCCATCAAGGCTATATGAGTCTCTATATTTACCAGCGGACCCTCCCCCTGAATCTACTGTATCCATGGACCCAGCTAGCCGGGTACTTGGATATAGGGCTCGACACCTCAGGAACCACACCTTAACAATGCCCGTGCAAGACGGTTCCCCCCCCCCCCCCCCCCAGATCGGGTAATCGGGTACCCGGGTACCAAGTGGACATTCCACGGGGCTGGGTGAGTTCAGGTACGCGTGTCTTCGTGTCAGAGAAATAGGGGTCCAGGAACCCCCTCGTGGAACGAACTTTGTTGCTTGCACTGCCCCCTTGAGATGATCTGCGAGTCGAAGCTTAGTCCTGGACGGAGTACTGAGTGCCGTGTGCGAGCGGGTCTGAGATGCTCGGGTTTTCTTTTATGGTTTTCTTGCGCTTATGTGGGTTGAGCGTGTTGGATTTCTTTTTTATGTTTTGTATTTTCATATTTTTGTATATTTTGAATGTTGTGATTTTGCATTCTGTGTCCTGTAGATTTACGTTACTGGGGTCGATATTACCATTGAGGATGACGTTGATATGTAAGGGTCATGTTTGATAGAAAGGAGTATTTTGATATGAGAATTGTCCCAGACGGGAAGATTAGGAGCTATTTTGGTCGGCTTCGGTTCGGTGGAGGCTAATTTGCGTGGTGGGCCGAATAGGGCTTGGCGGGGATGTTGGAACTTGATTCCTCGCATGAAGAGACTTGGTTTTTGGTTGAGGTCGTATTGGAGGTGCCCTTGTTTGTCAACGTGTTACTCATATCCCACATAAATGACCCTGCGTAGTACTCTCTACATGGACTGTGGTACCTTGAACACAGTGTTTTTTTTTAATCAATGTACCGGTACCAGGTGAGATAACACCTGAAGGTCCCCTTGGACATCTCCTTAGTCAGGTGCACCGCTGCAGCTTCGTTTCTCTCCAACTGGAACTGGGGATGGCCGCACGACATGATATTATTAGCCCGCATCTACAGATAGCGTTCCGGGCAAAGCGTCCCGAGCACGAATCGGTATGCAACGACGTCCACGATGGCGACGGTGGTGGGGCCGGGCGGCGTCGCCTACCCACTGGGAAAAAGGGGGCCGAGTCCAGATTCTCTGTGTTGACCAGTCATTCTGGAATCTGCGTGGAATCCGGGCGATTCCCCACGGGTGAGTATTCAGCCAGGACCCCTGTGGGAGTTTGGGAGGGAATTGGGTTGAACGGGGATTCTCCGGTGGAGAGACATTGTCTCTGAACCGAGAAAAGCTCACCGAGAATCAAGGTCGAGGGGATAGTGGGGGGCAAGTGAAAGAGAGAGAGCTTCCCGACCGCTCCAAAGTTGCACGGGCCGTGATAGATGTCCGTGTTGACAGCTGCGGGACTGAGACTAGACGTAGGACCAGACTGGAAATGGAATTGGAATTTCAATTCAGAATTGGACTTTGGGGGAAATAGGGATAAATTAGGGAGAATTAGGGAGAGTCGAAGAATAGGGACGCAGACGTAGACGGAGACGGAGACACGATAACATAACGGGGTGAGACACGTCCAGGTTCTGAACACCAAAAGGAATGCGATAAATATCACGTTACTCCCCCACCTCCCTTTCCTCATTCTTCTTTCTTGGATCTATGATCATTTCTTTGTGATCTTCAGCCTTTGGTGAGTACAGTATTATTCTCTCTTTTCCCAGTATTGCATGTACCTTGACCGTGTCCAATGGCCCCTCCGCAAGTCCGTTGCCAATGACGGAAGCTTGTCGACATGCACACGGTAGAGTGGCTTTCCACCCGAACTGATCGACAAAAGCTGTGGCGACCCCTCCTTCTCCTGTTTTTCTGGAGCTAGCCACGTTTCCTTTTATTCCTGGCTTTCCCTAACTTTCTCTCAGTGAAAAAAAAATAATCCTATCGATCCTTCACAATGGCCTCCAAGGCTCTTCCTACACACCTCCGCGCCCCTGCGAACGAGGCCTCCGCCGGTTCCTTCGAGGGCAAGCACCATGGCAAGTCCCAGTCTCACATGGTAAGTGACCACAATATGGAGATAGAGAGGGGGAGAAAGGGGGGAATAGTGAAGCGGCGATGTTGAGATGTGAGATGGGAGAAGACGAGATACGAGATGAGACCTAATGCGGCTTTGTTTCCCGTGTTTATCGAGCTGGTGTTTACGGGTCGCTCCTTCTGAAGCTGGTTGCGCCCTTTGGGCTGGTTCTTATCGCGGGCTTGCATCTCTCTCATCATCAACATCATCGCCTTGTTCGCGTTGCCTGCTTTGCCTGCTTTACTCACTTTCTGATTTCATGATCTCTACTCTATGGCGTCCACCAGTTCCCCGCTAATGAAACACCTGCAGGCCTTCGAGAATGCCTCTACCAGTGTGGCTGCCTCGCAGATGCGCAACGCGCTGAACGCCCTCTCCGACACCGTCACCGACCCCTCCGAGAAGAAGCGCTTCGAGGCTGAGATGGACAACTTCTTCGCTCTGTTCCGCCGTTTCCTCAACGACAAGGCCAAGGGCAACGCCGTCAACTGGGAGCGCATCGCCCCTCCCCAGCCCTCGCAGGTCGTCGGCTACGACGAGCTCGGTGCTGACGCCTCTGTCGAGTTCCTGAACAAGCTCGCCGTCGTCAAGCTCAACGGTGGTCTCGGTACCTCCATGGGCTGCGTTGGCCCCAAGTCCGTCATCGAGGTCCGTGAGGGTATGTCCTTCCTGGATTTGTCCGTTCGTCAGATCGAGCACCTCAACCGCAGCTTCAACGTCAACGTTCCCTTCGTCCTCATGAACTCCTTCAACACCGACCAGGACACTCAGTCTATCATCAAGAAGTACGAGGGCCACAACGTCGACATCATCACCTTCAACCAGTCCCGCTACCCCCGTATCATCAAGGACTCCCTCCTCCCCGCCCCCAAGAGCTTCGATTCTCCCCTCCAGGACTGGTATCCCCCCGGTCACGGTGACGTCTTCGAGTCTCTGTACAACTCTGGCACTCTCGATAAGCTGATCGAGCGTGGCATCGAGTACATTTTCCTGTCCAACGCCGACAACCTCGGTGCCGTTGTGGATCTCCGCATTCTCCAGCACATGGTTGACTCCAACGCCGAGTACATCATGGAGTTGACTGATAAGACCAAGGCTGATGTCAAGGGTGGTACCATCATTGACCAGGATGGCAAGGTCCGCCTGCTCGAGATCGCCCAGGTGCCCAAGGAGCACGTCAACGAGTTCAAGTCTATCAAGAAGTTCAAGTACTTCAACACCAACAACATCTGGATGAACATCCGCGCTGTCAAGCGTGTTGTGGAGGAGAACGAGCTCGAGATGGAGATCATTGCCAACGAGAAGTCCATCCCCGCTGATAAGAAGGGTGAGGCCGATCAGGCTATCTACCAGCTCGAGACTGCTGTCGGTGCCGCCATCCGTCACTTCAAGAACGCCCACGGTGTCAACGTGCCCCGTCGCCGCTTCTTGCCCGTCAAGACTTGCTCCGATCTGATGGTTGTCAAGTCTGACCTGTACCGCCTCGAGCACGGCCAGCTGGTCATGGACCCCAACCGCTTCGGTGGCGTCCCCGTCATCAAGCTCGGCTCCGACTTCAAGAAGGTCTCTGACTTCCAGAAGCGCATTGCCAGCATTCCTCGCATCGTCGAGTTGGACCACCTGACTGTGACTGGTCCCGTCAACCTCGGCCGCAACGTGACCCTCAAGGGTACCGTCATTATCGTGGCCACCGAAGGCAGCACTATCGATATTCCCCCGGGTTCCGTCCTGGAGAACTGTGTTGTGCAGGGTAGCCTGAGAATCCTGGAGCACTAGACGATAGTGTCACGGACAAATTGATCAGGGTATTTTGTCGTTCTGGGAGGTGCATTCGTGGCTACGGAACCCTATGGAGTATGCAAAAGATGTGCTTGTATTACATTACAATAATCCAGCGTCTGTTCTTTCTTTCTTCGGCTGCATTGGGAATCGCGGTCTTTTCTTCCAAGTACTATCGTTATCCAGGTATCCGAGTCAATGCAACCCATTCGTATCCAATTACGTTCTCATACGTGTGCCCAGTATATTCAGGTGTTCTTTAGATGTTACATCTCGAGTTTTTTAAACATCGTAAATGCCCAATGTTGCTCCAATAATGCCCCCACACACTTCATGCCCACATGTATAGGGGACACAAGCCTAACTAACAACCCGAAAAGGCAAATTGACGCATCACGTGCCCGGAAGTTATCTCCGTCGACACAATACAACTTCCACTTCGCCAAAACCTGTTCCTTTGCTCAATCCTCGCAAACTAGCGTACAACCTAACACTTGTGCATTGACGGAATGCTCAAAATATTCGGCCACTAAAAAGGACCTATCTTGTCCCGGCAGTGCCCTCATCCTGGCCCCAGGCCCTGTCAGGTAGCTCAATGGCCCCATACCGTCAACACTATAGGCGGAACTTTGCTCCTGATGAGCTCCTGATGAGCTCCTGATGACTGCTACCAACGTCATACGCCTCATGAGGCAATGCTTCGCAGTGTGGCTGTTAGTTTCAGGGGCATTGACTCCCGCAGGTTGAGGCATATAACCTAGCCCTGCGGACCCGTATGCATGTTAATCGATTATTCCTCATACTTCTGTTCTGTTCTGCTATGCATCCATCCCCTTCTTCCAGCGCTCTTGCATTATTCAGGTGCTCACCAGTCCCCAAATTCTCATATGGTAGGTCTTGAGAGCCCCATGAAATAATCAAACAACGTTAGAACAACGCGGTCCGCACCCTCGCCGCCGCCTTCAAGTGCTAGGGGCGTCGATATCACAGTCCCACCTTGAGGCAGTCCACACTCCAACGCCGCAAATCACGACTCGGTTATCATTGCCGCCGTCGTCATTGCCTGCATGTAGCCACCATAGCAATATAACCCAGAATTGCATCTCATCCAACCAACTCCCTTTCATCCATTCCAGTACATACAACACAAATACCCTTGGACATATCCCTCCAGTCGGCAGTTTGGAAATCTCCCCGACATACCAAATAAAAAGGATAATGACCGAACAACGCACCATACCCCCATCCTCCCCTCCCCCAGAAAGCCCTTCAAATTCCCACTATACCAAACCAGGCTCAACCTCCTCCTCTTCCTCCTCAAACCATCTCCAAAAACGCGTCTCCACAGCCTGTCTAGCATGCAAGAAATCAAAACGCAAATGCTCCGGCTCTGCACCCTGTGCAAACTGCACTGCATTCCATCGAACCTGCATATTCGACGAATCTCTCGACCAGCGCCGCCGTGTTGCCGCAAAACGAACAGCAGATGAACTCTCCTACCATCGCGATCTTCTGAATGATCTCTTTGAACTCGTCAGATCAGCCGATGAGCCGAAATCTCTCACCCTACTTGATCTCATCCGAAGGAATGCACCGCTCAGTGAATTGCGTTCGTATATTGACGGCACTTTATCGGCTCTCGGCTCGAGGCACGGTGATGCCGAAACGTTGGCGAAACTCGAAGATATGAAGAGTGTTCTTAATGTTGAGGATCCGGTTCCTACGTTTCGGAGTAAGGTTATGGACATTCATTACCTTTGCGATGAGGCTACTATCAAGGTTCCTGCGTGGCCTTGGACGAGTGTTAGTGGGGATGACGAGCTTGTAAGTCATCTTGTTAGTCTTTATTTTACGTGGGATCATCCTGTCAATGCGTTTATTGATGAGGCGGTTTTCTTGAGGCATATGGTTGCTAAGGATGTGGGGAGTTTGTTTTGTACTCCGTTTCTGGTTAATGCGTTGTTGAGTAATGCCTGTGTGAGTCCTTCCTCTCTTCGCTTGCATTCGATGATTCATGTTTGGGTCCGGAGACGAGAGTGATGGTGAATGCTGACTGATACAGTATTACTCGGGGTTTTCAGAGGCATATGTCGTTCCGGGTGATATCTCATCGAAGGGTTGTGCGTTCCTTGCTGAAGCGGAACGTTTGAAGAGAGAGCTGCCGGAGCAGCCGACTATAGCTTCGTTGCAGGGCACGTTGCTCATGTATGGAAGGTTCGTTTGACTGTTCAGCTCGAATTCGCGCCTGTGGCTGATTGAGTAGATACGCAATGTCCCGCAATGACGATCTCGGCTATATTACTCTCCACGAGGCTATTCGCATGGGCGAGGCTTTAGGCCTGGTTGGTGATCAAGGCCCGCGCATTGATCCGAAGCAGTTGTCAAGAGACATGGACTCTTCGTGTAGGAGAACGGCTTGGGGCTTGTTTAATATCGATACGTGAGCTTACCATCAACGTCTTCCAATGTCACTGTTAGGCGGGATGCTTATACTGATTGGAATAGCACGGTCCATACTGGGTTTCTGCGACCTTGTCTTATTTCTCAAGTCAACCTGCCTCGCCCGGAACGCAATCATGCGGAAGATCAAAGTGTTTGGAGACCTTATCCCACGCACCGTGAGACACGTCCCTCGTTTCTAAGTCTTTACTTCGAGGAGGCGTGCAACTTGTCCATAATTGCGCGTGACATATCACGCAGTATGTTTGCAAATGAGCAGCGCCATTTGGATGAGGGCGAGCATCGGCAGAGCCGGCAGGTGCTCTATGAGCGTTTGAATCAATGGTATGAGCTTTTGCCTGACGCATTTGAGGATAGGTTCAAGCCGCCACCGCACATTCTTCTTTTAAAGTGAGTTAATTTATGGCATTAATCAAAATATACGAAAGCTGATTTTAATCTCAGAATGCGTCATCATACTCTGACCATTCACTTGTTCAGTTGCAATTATGATTCAAAGTCTGCCAATGAAGGACCTCAGAATCCCGAAAGTGCTCCCAGATACACTCCCGACTTCAACTACAATGCGTTGGAAATTGCGCAATCTGCAGCTCGCAGTATTGCAGCACTTACACGCCTTCTCCGGCGCGAAAACGGCGTTAGTCGCGCGCATCATTTCGCAATGTACGCAATCAATGTTGCACTATTTACGATGTTAGAACAAGAATCCTTCGACCTCCTTGATCCAGACTTTCTTTCGCTTACAAGCGCATTCTCCGTCGTGGCCAGTCGATCGGCACTGGGCCGCAACCTGTTCCATATCTTCCGACAATCAGTTCGAGCTAAGGCCCAGGGAGATAGAATCCGTGACTCGGACTCTGTTACCGATGATCTGAAGAATCTATTCGATGAGGAGACCTCGAATGAAGGCCATAGCCGGTATGATGAGTATGCAGATGGACTTGAGAAGCTCAATCAGAAGAAAAAGTATAATGGCATTGGGAAGGGCGGTCAAAGTCTCCAGAACTACGCTGGGCTGGGCCTATCAGATATGCTCGATCGCTATGAAAGCCTGAGCCTAGGCAAAGATGATGTTCTCTCTGAGCGACACCGCCTATCTGATTGTTAAGTACAAACATGGCATTCTTGAGAAGCTGCGACCCCTACCGGACCATTTATCACGACATAAGCAAATATTGGCGATCCTATTTCTACGAAGCATCTAACTCTTCAGATTTACTGGTTACAGGTTGACGATATTAATAATCTCGATTTGCCTCTTCTTTGCCTCCCACTTGATGGGTTGGTTGAGGTCCACGGGACTGACGTAAAAACTGGTCTCAGGGCCACACGACCCACCACCCGCACGCCGGTGGCAAGTCAGATTCCACTATCTCTTCTCCGCACGGTAATCGCTATGGATCTTTACCAGACTTGGAAAAGAATACTGCATCTTGTCAGGTTCTAAGCAAGTTTGAACCGGTCGCTATGAGCTCATTGGTGGTGGTTGCCCTGGTCCGGACCATGATGCCCCCCATTTGAAGCCACTGCCGTTCCCGCTGAACTTCATTCTCAGACTCCATTCGACTAACGTTCGGATTTCTGCGACGACCACGAAATCGTTAGCCTCATGAACCCATCTAATACATTGGGGGATTCGACGCCCGACACCAACATCTCGGCGCCTTCCAACAACTCAGGCCCGGTATGGCTTTCTTCTATGAGTTCCATGTCGCCGCCGGCGCCGGAGAATATCTATGGCCAAAACGCATTCTACCCTCCGATGCCTGCCAATCCTCCATGGGAGAACCCTCCCGCGTCCCCGAGATCGGCGGGTCTGGCAGATGCGACAATGCAAAAGGTCGCCATTCCCCGTCTTGCGGCTCCTCTTAGTTCCCGCGGACGACGTCGCTCGGCACGGGCGTGCGAGGCTTGTCGGACAAGGAAAACAAAATGCGACGGTGCCCGACCAACGTGTGGGCAGTGTGCTTATCACAAAAACCGCTGCACTTACGAGGATGTGAAGCGCGTTCGCGATCAGAAGATGCTTGATGTTTTGGCGCGGAGGGTCGATCGGTACGAAACATTGTTGCGCAGTCTTGAGGGAGAGAGTGATCCGGTCACGACGCGTAGAATTCGAAAGGCGCTGAAGGTATGTTCATCCAATACATGCTGAAGATTTCTTCAGCTTGTCGTCCTCTGTATCGATTGGCAGTCCGTGTTAATGTGAATTATGAATCTAGGCCAAAGATGGTAGATGCTCAAAGAACAGTGTCAACGATTCTGATTCGGATTCTTCCGTCGGCTCCCTCGAAGACGTGGACCTTGTAGATGAGGATATCAATCGAAATGAAAACACTCGTGCGGCAGGGTACTTTGGCAAGAACTCTGAGATTACATGGATGCAACGCCTGGAAGATGGAGTGGAGAATGACAGTCGACAGCAATCTGTAGCGACCTCACAGTCCGAGAGTACCAGTGAAACGCTATCTCGCCCACAAGAGAATACGGCCCGAGAAATACCAATGGCCATGATGAATTATCATCTTGATGATCTGGATATTCCCATTATTGAGGATGTCGATCCCCTCGCCGTGCCACCACGTGAGGTTGCTGATGGATACTTCCACGCTTATATGGCTTTCGTTCACCCCATTTTCAGCGCCGTTCGAAAACCAGCCTTTACATCACAATATCGCCAATTCTTTGATCGATCTGCCAAACCGCCAAGGAAGTGGTTGGGTATTCTCAACATGATATTTGCGATCGGGTGTCGATACTCTAAACTCATGAATCTGTCCAATGCTTCCCGTGATAATGATTTAGTCTTCTTGTCGCGAGCTTGGAAGCTGGGCATGCAGAGCAATGTTCTTCTTGAGCATACTGATCTTCAGCAAATCCAGCTGGAATTCCTCATTGCGGTCTACCTCCTTTGCCTAGGACAAGTCAACAGGGCTTCTACGTTCTCCGGCTTGGCTCTTCGATCTGCATTATCGCTGGGCATTAACCTCCGCTTGACAGATGATCGCACCCATAACGCTTCCAAAGAAGCGCGATGTCGCCTATGGTGGTCCATCTACTGCCTAGAAAACCTTCTTACCTCAATGCACGGCCGAGCCTCAGGCGTTGGCGAAGGAATCTGCTCTGTACCCCCTCCCATCCCAGTCGAAGAGGAATACTTTGAAAAGCCCGACGTCCAGCGCCTTTTCCACGACCACCAAGCCCGCGACGACCATCTCCGCGCGACAATATTTGAGGCACCATCCAATCACATCCCTCAACCTACCTCAACAACTTGGATCTCACAATGCAGTCCATCCCCCTCCCTCTTCTTCTACTACCTCGTCGACCTAGCCCTAATCTCTCAATCGGTCATCAACAAAATCTACAGCATCGAGGGCATCCGCGAAGGAACCTCACAAATAGAATATCGCCTTCAAAAATACGCAACTCTGATGGACCGCTGGCTCGCCAAACTCCCCTCAAATTACCAATTCACTATTCCCTCCTCCGGTCCCTGGCACCTCAACCATCCAAAACTAGACGACACCTCCGCTCCCTATGTTCGCGAATGCGTCTGTCTAGCAATGTCCTACTTCTCCTCCCGAATCGCCCTCTGCCGCCCCTGTCTCTCACACAACCATACCCAAAACCCCGGCGACTCTCGCACAAAACTTCGCTCAGAAATGGCCACACAATGTCTCCAAGCCGCATGTGCTCTCATCTCAATTCTTCCCGAAACACCTAATATCGCCTGGCTCGCCCGCGTCGCGCCATGGTGGAGTGTTCTCCATTTCCTAATGCAAGCCACGACTGCACTTCTCCTCGGCCTTTCTCACGCCTCCATTACAGATTACTCTACTTCCACGGCTCCCATGTCCGTCCCTTTGAACGAAATTGATCTCAAGGCAGCCATCGTCGAGACTCGTAAGGTCTTCTTCTGGATCCATGCCATGGCTGTCGTGGATCCGGCGGCCAGACGGGCTTTCTTACTCGTTGAGAGCGTTATGAAGAGGATTGCAGGTTCGTTGAATGTGGATTTGAAGGACTGGCCTTCTTCAAACAATTTGGCAACGTTTGGTGCTGAGGGGACTGGAAGGATGGATGGATTGGATGAGTTGGTTGATTTTGAGGGGGCGGGTTCGTTTGCGGACATTGAGTGAATGAGCGACTATGATGAAAATTGGCAAATGACGAATGACGTATGAGAAGAATGGTGTTTCGGTTTCTGTTTTGACTTGTTATCGGGGTTTTTTTTGGTTACATGCTCTGTCTGGCTTTTGTGCCGTGTATTATATGTCATGCTTGATGTCTGATGATCAATGATTTTGTACAGCGAAACTTCTGTGGCTTGTTCGTGTTGATAAAAATTGCATTTTCGTGCGTCTTCATAAGTACTAGAACGTATCATGCTCCGATGTTAAGAAAATTTCTTGTTGGATTACAGGAGGGCGCTTAGCTAGATTGAAATATTCTCTCTCACCGTCTGGGCAAGCCGTACGCCCAGAATTACATCCTTTGAATGGCATTTTTCAGGATTTTCAGAAGAGTCACCTTGTTACACAGATGTATGCACTGGTCCGTCATAATGTCCTGTCCATCCAGTCATCTTGGGGAAAATCGACACTTATGCAGTAGAATAGATCATTCGACTCTTGAATGACGATGCCCGCAATCAAGAGAGATATCCAGGAGGATGTATCCATTGTAGTAGTCTATACTCAATTGATCTACAATCTCAAACTTTCAGACCATCTAGACCAATTTAGAACTCAGAGACCTCGTGAGGGAGATGGTTTCGGAGTCTTTACTATGGTCCGGCCTTCAGCGATCGGACGTTTGGTGTCCACATTGAAGAACAAAATATTGAATAGTTTTGATCGTGACATATATGTACAAACGGTAGGCACTGGATTCAACAGGTCTTGCTCAATTAGAGTATGTACTATAACATTAATGTATATAACGTCCCTCTTGGCTAATATGAAGCTTAACAAAGAGCAAAATGCCCATCAATGCCAACCTAAACGCTCGAAAATTGATAGCAGCAGTAACACAGTTCATATTAACACATATCAATGAGACAAAATTCAATGCTCAGCCACGATTTCCATCGAAGATGAATGAGAACGCCGAAAAACCCAGAGAACATGCTATTGACATTGCTCAGCTTGGCTGGGGTTGAAGCTGGACTTGGAATGTGTGCTGGTGCTGATGCTGGGGTGCAGGTGGTGGTGGTGCGCGACCCTGCTGGACGGGTGTCCGTTGCCCCGGATGGGGTTGGGCCTGCTGGGTTTGAGGTTGAGGGTGTCCGTGGATAGATTGCGGGTGTTGCAGTTGTTGCATTGGTGGCATTTGCATGAAGTGAGGGTGTTGCGGGTGTTGAGAGCGTGGTGCGTGAGGTGGGAGGTGTTGATGCATCGGCATGTGTGGCATGGACATCGGCTGGTTCGGCTGTGGGGGAAGCTGGCCTTGTTGTGCCATATGGTGGCCAGGTTGAGGGGAGAGATGTTGGCTTGATTGCGGTGTCATATGCTGACCGTGTGAGGGCATGTGGTGGCCCTGTTGCTGTGGGCGAGCTTGATTTTGCTGGAGTGGCTGGCCTTGCGGTGGCAGATGCTGACCTTGAGGATATGGAGGTGTCGGGCAAGGGCGCTTGCGTGGGTCGTTGTCAGCCGGTGCCGGGCGCTTTTGAGCCATGTCTGTGTCAATCTTGTCCTCTGGGGATTTGTTCTCTACCGGAGCTTGATCACCACCTGCAGCTGCCGCTGCCGCCGCAGCAGCTGCAGCGGCAATGTCTGCCTTGCGAGGCCTCCCTCGAGGCCGACCCGTGCCAGTTGGCTTTTTGGCTGTCGAGGGCTTCTTCGGCTTCGGTGGGGGCAGAGGTTGACCGGTAGCTTGGGCCCATGCGATTTGATCCGCCTTGCGAGGACGACCACGCTTCCGCTTCATCGGGAGTGGAGTGCCATCTGGACCAATTATAGGAGTTTGAATGCTCGGAGCAGTCGGGGTCATATTTGGCGTAAAGGATGCTTGTCCTGGTTGACCAGAAGGAATCGGTTGACCATTGGCCGCAGCCGCAGCAGCCGCAGCAGCTTGCCTGGCGGCAACTTCCTCCTTCCTCGGCCGTCCACGTTTTCGCTTTGGAAGCGGTGTTACCGGTTGGTCACCGCCGGTCACCGTGGCAGCAGTCGCCTGTGGTTGTGCCTGCCCGTTTGACTGCACAGGGGTGGTGAGTGGTACGGTGGAAGGAGCGCTCTGCATTTGAGTCTGTCCCATGGGAGGTTGAACTTGAGCCGCAACTTGGGGAGTGGGCTGGGACTTCGCAGCCCCAGGAGGTCGAGCTTTGGGCTTGGACATCTTCTTCATAGCAGGACTTTGCTCTTCGCTTTTAATGGTTCCAGTCGATGCTTGGGTGGTCGAAGACGCCCTTTGCGACTCAGCTGAAGGTTGTGAAGGTGGCTGGTAGTGCTGGAACTGCGCTTGTGATTGAGCGAACTGGGGCTGTTGAGAAGTTTGTGAAAATTGGGGGAGCTGGGGAGTAAATTGGTTTTGAGCCTGGGGCTGCGGATGATATTGGTGGAACTGGGTTTGGGTATGTTGCAAGAAAGGAGAATGTTGCTGCTGATATGGATGATGTGCTTGAGCGGCTTGGAGCTTTTGCATTCTTTGCTGCTTCAAATGTTGCTCAAGACGCTGCTGTTCCATGTGTTGCTGCTCCAGTCGCTGTTGTTCCATACGTTGTTGCTGTTGCTGTTGCTGTTCAAGGCGCTGCTGCTCTATGCGTTCCTGCTCCAAGCGCTCTTGCTCAAGACGCTGCTGTTCAAGTCGCTTGTGTTGCTCGGCCTTTTGCTGCTCCTCTATTCGCTTCTGTTGTTCCAGTTTTTGCTGCTCGGCTTGCTTTTGCTGCTCTATACGCTGTTGCTCGAGACGTTGCTGCTCCATGCGCTGTTGCTCCAGTCGTTGCTGCTCCATACGCTGTTGCTGCTGCTGTTGCTGTTGGAGCTTCTGCTGCTCGAGCCTTTGCTGATGCATGCGCTCCTGTTGTTGCTGGAACTGCTGATGTTGCCTTTGCTGCAACTGCTGATGAGTCTGTTGAGGAGACTGCGGCTGTGACTGAGGTTGGCGTTGCTGATAAATAGCATTCATAGAGGGACTAGCCATGGAGGGGCTGCCAGAGGAATGATTCTCTCTCTGATGAACTCCGACCCGAGGCAGGCCATTCAACGACTGCTGTGGCGATGGCATATTCATGCCATGCTGATGAGGCACGCCCGTCGGTGGACTCATTCCCGGCTGTCTCTGTAAGTGAGCCATGGGATTATAGCTACGCTGTAAGTTCTGCAGCGCCATCGGGTCTTGGTTCCTAGCTATTAATTCCGGAGAGTTTTGCGATGGAAATTGACCAGGAAACTGTGCAAAGCTAGTACTTGTCGGATACCCTGCTAGAGGACCCGAGGTCGGCGCCATCTTGCGCAAATCAGGTGACTGCGATGCAAAATGTTGCTGCGGTTGCGCTCTGAACAGCGGCTTGTTCCCTGGGAATGGACTGCCATGTTGCGGCAAATTAGGTGCCGCGGCCAGCGACGGCGAGGGAACATGCTGGCGCGGGCCACCCAACGGATGTTGAGCTTGAGTAGTTTGCTGCTGCTGCTGCTGCTGCTGCTGCTGCTGCTGCTGCTGCTGCTGTTGTTGTTGCTGCTGTTGTTGCGGTTGCTGTTGCCCGGGGTGAAATGGTTGACCCCCGTATGGCATCATTTTCAATGATGTGATGTAGCTTTTGCCGTAAGCGGTAGCAGATTAGAAGCGCTCTCTCGTTCACGAGCGCATTCACCCAAACGCAAGCGAGCGCCGTTAGATGGAAATTTGAACTCTAGAAAATTCACTCTAGTTATCTAGCCACCAGTCGCGTGGCGAACGAATTTCACGGTCTAAAAGTCCACGACCGGCTGGAGCGCGCCGCGTGTTTTTGTTTGTTCCGAGTCACCCAGGCGCCAAGGCAGCCAGGCACCAAGGCAACAAGACAGCAGGCAAAATCCCAAAGCAGCTTAGCGGCGGAAATAGAGTACCGCCGATTCCGAGGTCAGCGCAGGAGAAAAATCGCCAGGCGCACACGAAAGGGGGATTCAGGGGGGAAGACACGCTGGAACGATCGGGCGATGCACTCGAGCAGAGTCCAAGGTCCCGAACGAAAGCCCTCTGGGAGATGGAAGGGCACAGAGGCGGTCGATCAGGGACCAAAGTGGATGTCGCTGGGCTGGATCTCTCGATGGGAGGAAAAAATAATAAAATAAAATAAAATAAAAATAAAATAAAATAATTTCGCGTTCTCCACATCACGTGAATCTGGGGTTTGCCACATGTCTATACAGCACTTTTGATTCCTAATTATCTCGCTGGTGATCTGTTCTATTGAGTCTGTTATTGAGTCAAGCTGCCTTTCCAGCATCCTTGTTTTCTTCCGTCACCCGAAGATCCCCTAGACACGGCGCATGGAACAGCTTCCCCGAGATAGCGCCTTTCAAAGTACCGACACTCACAATGATCCACAGCACCACCACAAACACAGAGAGTATCTAAAAATCAGCCATTGCATCATCAGAGTTTTCAAAGGAAAGAACTTACTGTCCCTAAGACATTAAAGAATCTCGAAGGCAGCTCTGTTCCCATTTGGACGGTACTTGCCGCGAACACACCGAGCGGAAAAGTAAATCCCCACCACCCAATATTAAAAGGGAAAGTCCTACTGTACGCGATCGAAGCAGATGCAAAGAAAAGCCATACTAAACCAAACGACCACAAGATGAGCGCGACCAGAAAGCCCAGTGTGTAGAAAGTCGCCCCGGAAGACTCTTCCAATGTATGAGTTTTGGGGAATATATCTCGCGCGCACTGGCCCAGCTTCATCGCTCTAAGTGAAATTAGCAAAGCCAAACCATCAGTCATGGTATCAAAAAATCACATACCCATATCCACCCTGTCCCAGAGGACCCAGAGGCAGAAACACACTAACAATGACCGCCTTAGGAGGCAGCTTGTGAAGCGTCAAACGCAGCAGATAAATCACCATAACCATCATAGCTAACGGCAACCCAATACCCCAAAGTACATAGCTAACAATGACTGTCCACAAAGCATACTGCTCATTGGGTAGTACACCGGCGACGACAGCCCCTGACGATGCAGCCACAATACAACTCACGATGGGTAGAAGCCACACCGCCGTCATCGAGGATAGAGGTCTTTCGTTTCCATGGGCCATTCTACACTTGTTAGAAGAATAATTCTCAGAAGCTCAGAACAGCGCCACTCACAGTAGAAATGGCAAAGACAACGCCGTCGTCACCGACACAACCGCGTCGAAAATCCATAGTCCCCAAGCGAAATACCTCGTCCATTCACCCCACGCTGGGACACAGACGAAAACTATCATGTTGATGATTGTAGCTAGGCCCATGGGGAAAGTTCCTATGAACATAGATTGAACGGGATGCTTGATCATCACAGGGAAGATCTCTGGGTACAGTGTGTACCGTAGGATACTGATGATGCAGCCTGTGCTGAAAAGAAGAACATTGAGCACAAAGACTATTATTGAGAGATAGTACAACCAGTCACCATTGTATGGGAGGTTGTGAAGGAGAATTGAGACGATGCCTGTGCCCATCGTTACGGAGAACCATCTGTATAGAAGGTTAGTGAGCATTCTTGGGTTGTGGATGGGGGACGAACGATGGAGTGAAATTACGGACGACTCTTCTCCAGCCATGGTCGTGTTTTGAAGTTGTGGGTACTGGCTTTGGTTCGTTAGAGGGCTGAGGGCGAGGGGATGTTGTTTGTGGTGGTGACGGTGAAATTGATGGTGACTTTGTTGGTGAATTCAATGGTGGACTTGATGATTGGGACTGGCGCGTGCTGGTCGCCATATTTATTGAACCCTCTGTGCTCGTGGGATACAGAGCCATGTAAAATACCGAAGCATATGCGCAGCAGATGAGTCAAGCACTATATTCATCGAGATGAAGTGGGAGGTATGACTCGATGATGTCGGCCGAGATCACGGGATCCGGCAAGCAAATTTGGACAAATCCTTTTCGGGACGCGCCTCAAAACTCCACATTCCAGGAAAAGAGTCGTGAGCTCCATTCGACATTTTTAATTGGCTGTGCTAGTTTGCCATTGTCCCAAGTGCGAATCTGACGTCGATCGCAACTCGGTTTCCCGAGCTGCGTGATCATGGCACTGGCTTATATTCTGGCCATGAACAAACTTCAGTTGTGAGCAAAATTTTTGTAAGGAGCTCAACACTCGGGTTCAATTCCAGAGAATGCCAAATCAATCTAATATTTCTTTTAAGCCTCAAATAAACTCCTTGCTTCTGCGGGGGCCTTGAAATAGTGCGATCGGATCGACTCCTGAAACCGTTCAGGTGATGATTGAAAGATATCATCTATTTCTGCGTGGATAGGAGTCGACTTACTTCTATAATATAGCATAGATCGTCCATAAAAAAATCGGGTCACCAGTAAAAGCCCCAAAATATCATTCATTGAGTTCAAACTATATACGAACATCACAACGTTAATCCATAATTAGACCTTTCAAATCCTTACAATCCAAGCGGGTTCTGTGCAGTCTGCTCCTTCCCACCATATGACTCCTGCTTACCACCCGAGGTTGCGCCCGAAGCACTCTCGCCAGCACCCTTGGTCACGTTGCCCAGTCCCTCGGTGGTACCTGAGACGGTGTCTCCGAGGCCGGAGGTGGCGCCGCCGACAGTGTTACCCAGTCCGCCAACTACGCCGCCGACGGTGTTGGTTACGCCGCCGACTGTCTTGCCCAGAGTATCACCGACGCCGCCGAGAAGACCGCCACCTACGGAAAGAGGGGTTAGATTGTTCTGGGTTAAAGGTAGAGATCATGAGGACTCACTGCCTTGCTCAGACATGTTGTGATTATATATAGATGGTGTGGTTGTTTGTATTTGGCAAGCGAGACTTGACAGGTAGATCTGGTTTGAAGTTTTTGGGAGATCAAGAAGACTTGAGGATGGAGAGATTTTTGAAGATGAAGTGAAACTTGTAGCAAAAGCATCAATCCTTAAATACCCTCTACCCCAGCAAACAACGAAACCGGTTCTAGCAATGATCTAATGAGTGCGACCCAAGTAACACGCGCCACACTGTCATATGAAGTACGCACACCCCGTCCACCGTACCGTCGAATCATATTCCATGATCCACCTGTCATCCTCAGCACCAGCCACCGAAGGGACCCATTCTCTCAACTCTGACGTACGTATCCACGGACGTTGATCTCATCACTGTGGCACAGTCGTGCTTATTGGGTAGTTGTTCTCTGCTGATCGCGGAGGTGGCGTCGTGGCGATGTGGCGTTTGTTTTGGATGATTGAACTCTCTTATATTGATGAGGGGCTGAACTGTATGTGATCGAGAGAATTTCGTGCATGGCGTCCGAGCTGCGGTATGGGTTTCTTTGGGAAGGAAATGATGTCATTCAGTGTGGACGGTGGATCGTGACGGGGTTGATAAAGTGTTTTATATTAAATGGGTGGGGCGTAGGTCTGGGCTCTACTCCGTAGGTGCTACACTATTGGGTACGATATCGGAAATAGTATGGGTGATTTAGAGGTAACTCCTCTCTTTTGATGTCTATGAAAAGATCGAGGCTTCTTGCCCGATTTGATTATGATTAGTTGCCAGATCGAGAGTTCAAATCGATTAGAGACTTGCTTGGCCTCGGGACTCGTAGGGCATCAAGAGGACTAGGATAGCCGCCCCGAGGAACAATACTCCACTGACATAGACTGGAACAGCGGTCTCAAGGTTCGCAAACATGGCGATGACGGGTGCCATGATGCCAAAAATTCGATTGGCGGATGCAGTTAATGCGTTGCCCGTGCCGCGGTCTTTAGTGAGGAAGATCTCGGGCGTATAGGCGTACAATACGGAGTACATGAGAGTGCTCATGAAATTATAAGCACAATTCCATCCCAAAAGAGCGTTGGATGTGGTGGCTCGCGTAGATAGCAGCAGGAAGACTCCAGTTAGTGCAGTTGAACTGGAGAGAGCGCCTTTTCGTCCGAATTTGGGTAGCTCGACGAGGTAAGCACCGAGGAGGCAGCCGGGGATCCCCATCGCAGCTATGATTAGTGAATTTCTGTAGGTGATGTATGTGGACCCGTCGCCAAACTCTGCACCGCGTGACTGTTGGATGTATGGCAGGAACGCGTTGTAGAGCGGGAATCCCAGTCCGACAAAGGCCCACACGAGAATAATCAGAGTCGTGGAATAGGCCCGCTGAGGCGTATCGAACAGTGCGCGAACATGATCCAAGCTCAGCTTCTCCAATCTCTGGCGGACGATATCGGCAGCGGTCAAGCCCCGACTTCCCTGGTCAATATCATTCAGGTCATCCAGTGTCAACGAGGAAGCCCTCCCATTCCTCCTCGCAACTTCATGCACAACTTTGACAGCCTCCACATTCCTTCCCTTTCCCATAAGGTACTTCGGCGACTCATAGATAGTGAAGAACATAAACCGTCCTACAAACATAGCCATAGCCAACCCGCCCATCGCAACGAGAAAGTACCTCCACCCCATATTGCTTGCCTTGGTACACCCCTCCTCCCCCGCACAAGACAAGTTCCCCAGCAAAGGCCACGCCACCAAATTAGCCAGCAACTGCGCAAAAGCCCAATCCACCGACAAAACAGTCAGAAGGTACTGATGCGATCCAGGCAGAAACTCGAGAAAAATCGCCGAATCTACAGGCAAATTCCCCCCAACACCAATAGACCACAACGCCGCCAATGCACAAATAGTTCCGAATCCAGGCGATGCCGCCGCAACAAGACCAAATACTGCAGTAATTCCAATCGTGAGATTGAACGCCCACCGGCGTCCAAAAACATCACATCCGAACCCCCAGAATATCGCACCGATTAGTAATCCGATATTCTGCGCCAATGTGAGCACCGCAGGACGCGAGACGGAGAATTCGTAGGATATCGGCGGCAGAATGAGCGATGTGATAATCGGCCAGAGATTATCGCTTGCCCAGCCGAATCCGATCACGATGAATAGCTGCCACTGGTACCGGCCCATACCGATCTCTTGGATCGCGCGGTTCAAGACTTCCGCCTTGGCCCGGTATCGAGCGTCGGGGCTGGTAACCGGGCCACCTAGGTCATCGGCGGCTGTTTGGTCTGGGGGTTTCGGAACAGACATGTTGGGATCTTGATCGTGGTGATCGTGATCTTTGAGGGGGAGGAGGGGAAGAGATGATTCGGCCTCCATGTTATATGCTTGCGAATTCATGGGGTTGCAATGGGGGCGCTTGCGCGATCAATGTCGCGATAGTGCATTAGTGGACTGTGGTGGATGATGCGATTGGTAAGGCGTGCGACAAACTCTATGGTTGGTGAATCGGGTGTGTTTGTTTGGCGGTCGTTAATGGCGTGATCGACGCCTCCCGTCGCGTCTGGTTGGGAATCGTGGGGAAATCGGGGTCCAGCACTGTATCGAGTCCCCACACTTCGATAGGTGCTTAATTAGGTATGTGCTCGTCTCGAAACAGGTGCTGACAAAGGATGTTGTGCAATTGCTATTTACTGTCTTGGGAAGTTCGAAGGAATAAACAAAAGGAGGCGGGATGTCACTTGACGTCAGACCCGACGCAAGACACATGGCATGTTCAAGTATCACGATATCTAACAAACAGCACCCCCGACTCAAATCCAGCAATACACTATCTAAGCAGAAGTCGACTGCGCACTAGCCAGAGAGCTATAAGGAGTCGCACCAGGGTAGAATGATGTGGGAATCGCGGGAATCGGAATGGGCATTTCCGTTCCAAACGCAGTCGCCAGATCCGACGCCATTGTCGCAGCCGAGTATCCCGATGGAGTAGTAGTAACAGTCATGGTGGTCGTGTACGTGGTGTAGTCGTCGCCGGAGTCAAGGCACGCGCCGTCACCATACGCGTTCTCGCACGAGTACCACTGAGAATCACCTTCCTCAGTCCACATGGCGAAGTCCTCGATCGTGACCTCGGTACATGGGGCTCCACTAGCACAGTTCACCTTGATGGGGCCGCGCTGCGCACCATTGGCTTCAGTGCCTTTCCAGTTGCTGATCGTGATGTTATTGAGTTGGACACCGTCGCCGGCGACTGTGCTCATACTGGACCAGGCTTGGTCAATGTCGAGGGAGTAGGCGTTGCCGTGACCTGGTCTGTTTAGTTTGTGTTTGTGATTCTGTTGGAGAGGGCAGGATACATACCGATGAAGTTCTCGAGCAAGAGGTTGGAGACAGTGCCGGATCCGCCGTTGCTCTTGACCATGTACATCTGGTTCGAAGACCAGGTGTAGACGTTACGGTAGACGACATCGGAAATATCGGTGTCAGCTCCCAGCGAGCCCATGGCACAGCCACCGCTCCAGTTGCAGTAGATGTTCTCTACAAGTATGTTCTTGGATGGACTCTGCGGAGAGTTAGCTGGTAACTCATGTATTGAAACGCCATACTGACCTTGACAGTAACACACTCATCCTTATTGGTGACCATGACATCGTGAACCCAGATGTTAGTCGACCAAACGTCAATACCATCCAAACCACCCGAGTTACCACCACGAATTGCCATGTTATAAACCTCTCCATTCTCACAAGTATCCATCGAAAAGTGGAAAGCCGGCGCATCCACGAGCGCAAGATCGTGAACCGAGAAATCCGTAACCTCATACATTCGCAGTATGCGCGGTCCACTCAGTGATCCCTCGCGATGGAATTCATACCCCCAGCCCTGCACGGCGCCCTCAGAGGTCGAACTGAACAGTTCAAAGTCGGTAGTATGCTCGATGAAAATCATGTTCCCTCCGTCGGTACCAGTACGATAGATGATTCCGTCCATGCGGATTGCCGTGCTGCTGCCGCCGGTCAGAGTGACCCAGGTGTCGAGTGCATAGTTACCGGATGGGATGTAGACTACGCCGTTGGTCTTGCAGGCGGCCCATGCGGAGGTGATGGCGGGACCAATATCGGTTGAGTTGTCGGCTACACCACCGTAATCCAGAACAGAGCAGATCTTGGAGGCGGCTTTGGTTGCGTAGCTGGTTGTTGGGCCTACAGTGCCGGAAAGTTGAGCACTTGCGAGCAATGGCGCCAGGCCGATTGCTAGAAGAGAAAAGAACATGGTGAAAATATACAAATAAAAAAAAGAATAGAAGAGAATGAGTGGATTAAAGAAAGAAAAGAACAGGAATAAAACCCTCGTTGGACATGGGAGTGGTTATTATATCCCAATTCCTTAGCGTAGAGACTCGAATCTCCGGGGTGAGACCATGCCAAACCTCTCAAGCCCCGAGTCGACGAAAAACACGCGAACTCCCTAGTTACGCCGCGCGTCGGCAGACCACCATAGCTCCGGCGGGGAGTCCGGCAATTGGAAAATGTCTTAGAAGAAGGTTGAGATTGGAGGGTTAAAGAGGGCCCGACGAAGTGTCTGGTGGTGATTGATCGGCACACCTAGTACGACCCGTGCGTTTTGTGTGTCTATGGGCTCGGTCGGCCGCTTCCTTGGCGGGCGCTAACTTTTGTCTCCATCTTTCTCTAACTACTAAGAAACCCCCTGAATCGTCTCGGGTTGGGTGCTCGGCAGGTGTAGACTGCGTTGATAGAAGCTCTTCTTGGAAGGCGCTTTAGTTAGTCCAGTGTGCTCCATTCACGGAAATGGACAATGAATGGGATGGCACTACTACATGATTTGGCTGGTTTTGAGACCAGCTGCCACGAAGCTTGTCGATCGTAGCTTAGTCGTGTCAATCGGAGGGCTTGAACACACTGCCGTTCTGGTCGGGACATCTTGCACCGAGCTATGAATTCTTCCTAGCCAAAGTATGATTCCCCGCAGGAGCCATGGCCGATGCAACAGTAAGCCCGGCTTTGGATGATATTTTTCCGTGCTGATCGGCGGCGTTGGGTTTGCTTATTCGCTAAGCTGCTGATCACAGCCACGAGATCACGCTACATTAACCGGACAATGGTAATTGGGCCGAAAGACAAATCTACAAAGAGGAAAAGCAGTTCTCAAAAAGTCTGATATTGCATCCCATGGACTGAGAAAATCTAGCTAAAGACTTCGGCAGCAAATAGCGGAGACACAAGCGCAACACACCCTAGAGGTCATTGCGCAAGCAAACGCTCCTCTCCATATCGATACAATACAATCTCAAGCCTCGAGCTTAGATCATCAGGCGCTCAACCTGGTTCTTCAGGTTGCGGATGGTGGCAGTCAAGTCGGAAGCCTCGTTGGTGGTGATGCTGCAAGCGATCACGGGGCGGGAGACACCGGTGGCACGGCCGAGAGCCATCTTGCTGGGGACGTAGACGTAGGGAACGTTCTTGTCCTCGCACAGCAAGGGCAAGTGCAGAATGATGGGCAGAGGGGTGGTATCGGCGGCCAGGATGACAATCTCGGAGGTACCGCGGTTGAGGGTCTTGGTGGTCTCGTTGGCACCCTTCTTCAGCTGGCGGTAGTGGCTGGCCTGCTGGACGAGGTCGAGCAGGGACTGAGCGAGGGTCTCATCGGCGATGGGCCAGGCTGGGATGTTGGTTAGCTTGATTCTTCCATAGGGCGAAGAATAGAGGACTCACCAGCGGAAGCGTCTTCGGCCATATTTAGAGATGTTCAAAAACCAGATCTTTGAGATAAGATATGGCTCACGCAAAGGATCACAGCCGTGTAGACAGCGGAAATAAATGGATGGGTATGAGTTGGATGAATTTTGCGGAGGAAATTTTCTCAGATGGGGATAGGGCGCGGTTGACCGCCTCGGTTTTGCCGGGTTGAAGGTTCTTCAGTCGCGGGCCGCTGACCGCCTCTTTTATTTCTATTTCCTGAGAATTGGAGTGTGCCTGTGTGCCTCAGGCATAAAGGCAGCATAGTGCTACGTGAAATTTGGATCTTTGTGGTAATTCATAAATTCCATATCATCGCTATTTATGCATGGCACTTATGCCGCCAAGATCAACTCGGCAATGTACAGGATTTTTCTATAACTTGGTACACTTAATCGTGTCGACCATTCCAATGATGCAAAACCTTACGCGACCTGAGTACTGAGAACAGTGCTAGCAAGTCTGGACCGAGCTCGCAGAGCAGGCCCGTACTTGAACAAGGCGTAAGGGATAATGGTGAGAAGGGTAGCAATGAGAGCCAATAGTAGACCAGCCCATTGGCTGCCCATGTTGTGGAAGAATTGGGATGCAAACAAGGGCGACACGGCACCGAGGGTGTTACGCATGAAACCCTGACCAGCGATAGCAGAAGAAGCATTGTCGCCGTAGCAGTCAGCGGTATAACTGTAGCAGGACTCGAAGATGAAGAAGATGCCGAGGCCAATGAGGACAAGGCCGACAACAGGGCCGAACCAGAAGAGGTCCTTGTACTGGGTGAAGCTGTAGATGAAAAGTCCGACGGGCAGCCAGACAGCGCCGCACATGGCACCGTAAAGACGGGCCTCGGGGCGGGACTCCTGGTTGGGGTCATTGATGACAGACTTGTACTTCCTGATCTGAAGGAAGTTCAGACCGAAGCCCAGGGTGGTACCGATACACAGAGCGATGTAAGGCAGGCCAGAGACGCCCTCACCCCAGCCCTTCTTTTCCTGGTAGGTGATTGGGATGACAGAGAGGAAGAGGAAGGTCAAGAACCAGGCGAAACTGATCCAGAGACCGAAGGCGAACACGACGGGCTCGGTGAACAACATCTTGATGGCCTTGACGGATGAATTGTGAAGCATCTTCTTGATGCCGGGGGCTTCCAGGTCGTTGTGGGTGACGAAGCGATTGTCACCGGTGGACTCCCGAATCATCTTCGCGCGCTTCTTCAAAGTCACACCTCCACGGGTCTCTCGGAGGAAAATGGCAATGACAATGACAAGAGGGATGTTTGCAAGACCCTGAATGCCCTCAACCCAACGCCAGCCCAGAGCCTGGTCAATGAAGCCGGCGTATATGGGAGCAGCGACGGTGCCGAAGATGGCGATGAATGAGAAGGAAGCCATAGGGATGGCACGGTGTGCCGGGGTGTACATGTCACCGAAGGTACCACCGACCAGGATGGTACCGACACAACCGAACAGACCGAGCAGAGCACGACAGACAAGAATGGTGGCAATGTTCTTGCCCAGGGAGAGACCGATGAACATGAGAGCGAAGCAGACATAAGCACCAACATAAACCACCCGCCGGCCAGCCAGCTCACAGAAGGGCGCCAAGAAAAGAGGTGCAAGAGCACAGGTGAAGTTGAAGGTGAAAAGACCCAATTGTCCCAGTTCAGTCGAGACACCAAGATCATCCACCATCCGTGAAATTCCAGAGCTGTAGGCTGTTGTGGCGAGACCAATGAACAAGGTCATCAGGCAAAGCAGCAAACTGATGAAAGCCTTATATTTGGGGTTCCAGTTGAAAGGATTCTCCTTGTCACCGTCGGCGAATTCCAAAACGATCAAGTTTTGTCCGTCATATTGGGTGGGCTTGGTAACGGTGAGAGGAAGGTCAAAGTCCACCTCTTGGAGGAGTTGGCTGTCAAGTTCCTGGTTGTGCTCGTCTTCGTATACTGATTCACGATATTTGCCGCCAATGATCCAACCTTTTTGTTGGCTCTCCTGGTGAGCGATAGAGGCTTCTGAAGTATTCTCAGCGTGAGAAGCCATAATAGGCTCTTGTTGTTGTTGTTTCGACTTCATTATGAATGTGTGATGGGAGGTGGAAGGGCCAAAAAAAAAATCCAGAAACCTTGAAGAAGAATCTGATAATATGGGAGAAACCCATTCCATATAAACCAGGCACAGGGTCAGGGCCTGTCGTCATCCGCAAATCCACGGGCTTGCGAGTATGGGGACTACGGAGCTACGGGTCTCCGGTCTCAAGGCATGGGGGTTAGTCTGGTCCGGCTCCAGTCTTCTCAACGTGTTCCTGGCCGTCTCATTTGATCAGTCTGACTTTTCAAGTGGAGGCCGAGAGGAAGCATTTCACACCGCACATAGCGCTTCCTATACTGGCTGCTGTGGCCTCTTAGATCTTCACACCAAAGCCTAAGGTTTGACTACATTCACGATGAAGGTACATCTACCCCAGCATTTCTGGAGTCAGTTCATCCCGGTGGCTTTATGGCTGAGAGTAGCCGGTGCCTCATCGTCATCAAGAGCTGTTGTGCTTGCCCAAAAACGGACATGGTCCGACACGAAACAAAGCTCAGTCGCATCAATTTTTGTGGACCACGAAAATGCTGGCGAATTGTAGGCGCCAGCGCGGGCGCCACCTAGCAAAGCAAAAGCCAGTCTCGGTCAAAGACCGCAGTTGATCGGAGCTTGTTGAGGTGTTGATAACACCGAAAAGGTCCCGAGTAGGTCCCGACCCTGCTTTGTCCGACGCCGAATCGGCATGCCTTGGTTCGGCCCCACCGGGCCAAATCGACCGGCAAGCCGTGCTTGATCGGGTTCTCCATTGCGCTGGAATTAAAATGCTATGTTCTGTTCAAATCCATGCCTTCAAAGAGAAGGATTACTGTAGTCTATACTGTTCCTCATTTGAGCATCAGATAGTCTTGGAGTCGGGCGGGTGGTTCGTGCAAAATGCAAATGGACCGCCACTATTACCCCGTTGGGTGACCGGGCGATCGACCGTCGGTAGATCCTCGGGGTGTCCACCGAACAGGCGTCGAATCATGATGGGTGATGCTCGATGCCGTGTTTCCTGCCCTCGACAGGTACTGCGAGTGTGGATTTGCTCTGCCCACTGATACCCTAATGAGGCAGTTCGGGTTTCCATCATGCATTTCATCACAGCAATGACGAGCAGGGCGCAAAAAGTCGCTCATGGGAACAGCGAACATTATTCCCAACACAGACATTATCGACCATGTTGAGTTATGATCGGTATATTCCTGCTGGACTAGGCAGGTGCTCATCGAAGGGGCTACGTTGCTCGGGAGGTCGGCAACTTTCAAGGTCCATTTGTTCTAGACGCCATTGAATTCTATTAGAGTGAGATACTCAACCTTCCTATGTATGAGTGGCTTCTCGGTTTGAAGTGCCGTGTCTGGCTCGTGGTCTTTTTTTGTCCAAATTCTCAAGGCAAATCTCGTCAAGGTTCAGCGGAACCAGCGATCTTCCGAGGATCTGATCGGCGATTAGCCTTCCTTACCCGCGAGTGATTCCGACTTCTCCACTGCGTCCGATTGGTCGACCTACAGAACAAAAAATTTTCACTCTTCCGAGACCAGCTGTACATGCTATGCTGGATTATGTAGAAGTCGCTGGCATGTCCAATCTATGATTCGAGTATATTGAACATCTGCATGCTCAGCTGAAGTACTATCACATGCCTGCCGGTCTATAATCCCTCATGTATCTACAGTACTTAGTATATCAAATGGAGCGTCACCCTAGAAGGTAGGTAAATGAAAAGGGGAAAGGCCCCGCTGTGGATGAATCTCAATGAGCCTGCCAACCAGGATACATAACTTATGCAGACCGTCCGCCAGCTCACTTAATCCAAAGGCCGCATGCCGCTTGGAAATTTGGTACAGAACCCACTTCATTGAGCACCGGGCAGTTGCCGTTCAGAACACCTGGGTGTTTGTTAGCTAGCCATCAATCAAACTCCCTCGACAAATGCTGGCTTGACTCGGTTCCTAAAATACAAGACCCTCTCACCTGTGAATGTTACTAGCTATGAGAGGCCACCAGGTTCATGTTGGACAGAAATGGTCGTACGGAACAATGAAAGCCGCGCGGCCTGCAGACGTCGCTCTGTATATTTACGGGAACTTCCGGGATGAGTAAGCTCTGATTTGTTTGCTCCATCACCTAGATAGGCACTTGAGAGCACTGGTGAGTACAGGGTAGATTGAGGTGTCTAATGTGGCGAGTGATGAATCAGTCGTCATCAGATTTGAGGAGGACCTCATATCGAGCTCGATTTCTGGCAGACAGTACCGCATTGAAGCCAGTATGTATAGTCGCGTAGGACTCTTTACGCAACGCCCTTGGCACCTTGCACCCGAATAGGTTCAAACTAATCCACGCTTGATTCCACTCTTTAATATTCATACCCCTCCAAAATTCTACCGCGAACCCTTGGTCTGGGCGTTTTCAACAGCCGACTGTCAAGCAGGTTCCATGGTATATAAGCGAAAGGTACACTCGAGCATAGAATGCATAGGCAGAATGTCAGAAAAGGGTACTGCTGATGAGTTCTAATTCTTTGACTTCTAGGCCAACTGAAAGGCCCTGTTTTGATTTGAAAGGCTCCGGTGCATTCCTTCAGATGTCTCGACAGCTGCTGCATGATCTCTTGTCAGTGTCATTACCCTGTTTAACATTGTCTCAGGAGTGTTGTGTATGCAGAATTCAATGGAAGCATCCTATTATTGACAATGCCATGACTGAGATATTCAGAAATATCTAGATGATCTTGAAAGCGGATTAGGAGAGATCATAAGAGTGATTGTGCGCGGAGGTGCAATTGACAGGATCAGTATATAACCGTCTGGCGTCCATAATTCATAGTAAATTTTAAAATCTGTCAACTCTGTTCGTCGTTCCACTGGTAATCTTTTCTTCTCATGATCATTCAACTTGCAATGTAAAAGCCCGCCATGGCGAGCACCATGTTCTCTGGACTCGTTCTAGAACACCCCCGCAGCTAAGAATCTCCTGATTTGACGAGATCATGTGACAAAGCAGGTTATAGTGCCCTATGACATCATCCCCCGGATATTCGGCGAGTCCCCAGATTTCCCTGACAAGCGAAAACTGGCAATTGATGATCGCAGTTAGGACCATTTAAATCAATTGATGGATTTGATAAGGAATTTAATATTTTCAATAGTCGTGTCACTAGTTTCATAGCTTTCAAGTAGACCATCTGCAACTGACTTGACAGTAGTGAACGTGGTCGTACCTGGACAAACCTTGCTATTCTCATATTCAGTGGCTGCAATAGCCGAAACTTAGGTGCTTTTTGTTCTACTGTATCCCCGCGCGTCACAATGACGCAAGGTATCAATCCCAATATATAACTCGATCTGCTGCCAAGTGCTGCCAAGAAGATTGACACTGTCAAGCTTTCTCATTTCCCCAGATCAACCTATTACAGAAGACGTTGAAGATACCTAGAGGTCTCTTCGCTACTTCCAGACACCAGTATCATCGCGCAACCCCAAATCTATAAGAATAAAAGCCATCATCAAAGATGTTCTCCAAGAATGACGACTCCCACCACCTCCACAAGTAAGCATCACTTGCACAATGACACTGCTCGCAGTCTTTTAACATTCAATCTATCAGAATCGGTGGCTGGATGCATCCAGACTATTCTGCCCATCAGGAATGGCTGGGCGGTATTATCAAGCATGTCGATAGCCAAGAACATACTCTGCACCCAGTGCTGAAAGAGTTCCAAGACTTGATCGAAAGCAACACCCGAGTCTATGCGCTCATCGAAGGCATGCTCAGAGAAGTCCCTCGCAAGAAGCCCTACCGGGCAGATCCGACTGGTCATCCAGAGATTCGCGACTATCACCACTTCCTCCGCGTCCTCAATCACCTCCTCACCACCGCACCCTCGTGGACCGACAAAGCTCACCGTGTCGGCCTAGTTGGTCTGCCTATCAATGCCGTCTTGGACTGGCCCATGGGTACGCCAAGTGGTTACGCAGCATTCCTGGACCCCGAAATCAACGCAATGCTAAAGAAGGTCCTCAATGCGTGGGGTGAATACCTGCGTTCTCCAGCCTCCGCTGAAGTCTTGAATTCATCTTCTTTGGGATGGTTCGGCGAGACTGGATACCACGACCTAACAACCGTTGCAAAGATCGGCCCATCGGCCGCTGCGAACCTCGAGTTCCATGACATGTTCCAGTGTGACCCCTCAGCACCACACTATGGTTTCAAGTCCTGGGATGATTTTTTCACCCGATTGTGGCGTGAGGGCATGCGCCCGGTCGCGGAGCCTGACAACGGCCGCGTCATCGCCAACGCTTGCGAATCCAAGCCGTATAGGGTCGCTCATAATGTCAAGGCTCGTGATCGATTCTGGATCAAGAGTCAGCCGTACTCTGTTTTGGACATGCTTGGACATGACCCTCTGGCTGAGCAATTTGTGGGTGGAACTATTTACCAGGCTTTCCTCAGTGCACTAAGCTATCACCGCTGGCATGCGCCTGTTGCTGGAAAAGTGGTTAAAGCCTATGTGGTTGACGGCACGTACTACTCCGAGCCGTTGTTCGAAGGCGTTGGGAACCCGGCTGCTCGAACTGAAGATATCCGTCCTGAAGGGCAGACTATCTCGCAGGCATATATCACTGCGACTGCCACGCGTGCCTTGATCTTCATTGAGGCAGATGAGCCTGCTATTGGCCTGATGGCATTCATTGGTGTTGGCATGGCGGAAGTCTCGACCTGCGATATTACTGTCAAGGAAGGCGACCATGTCAAAAAGGGTGACCAGATTGGTATGTTCCACTTTGGTGGATCAACTCATTGCTTGCTCTTCCGCAAGGGTGTCGATGTTTCTGGATTCCCTGAGCCTGGCATGGATGAAAATATGCCTGTTCGCAGCAAGTTGGCCACCGTTGCATAGGATGTTGGCTTACCAATGCTTGTGGTCTTACAAAATTCGAATGTGTATAAGCATAACAACAGTGTATAAAACTTTGGAGCAATTCACATATAAGTAGGAAGCTTATCTGTTATGGCTGCCCATTCTCGCGCCCGTAAAATTGTCTTTCGGAATGGACCGTCGGCATTGAATGTAATACGCAAGTTCAATCATCTCCGGATCTACAAAAGTAGCGTAAATCGGAAGGCAATAAGTCCAGTCAAATCTCAATCTGCATAACCGATGTCTAGCGGAATCTCGGAAATCTAGAGCTAGCCAGATTCTTGGGAAGAGGCGTTCGTACCCATGTTTGAAAATTCACCAATCGCAGGGCGTATTTTGCTGCTTAGAAAAAGAAAGTCAGCAGTGCATCAGCACGCTAAGCCTAAATAGGCATAGCATGACATTCATGATCCATCGATAATAATCGCATAATCTTCTCCAACCATCCAGATTTTAGTTCCCAGGCTATATAAACCCCCGATCTTCCTTGCAATTCAGAGAAATCCCAAAAATAAATTGTCATACTTTGATCTTCAGACTTCTGCGAATTCCCATCCACAAGAAAGACAGCAACTACACAGCAATGACAACCCCACTTTCCCACGCCAAGATTGTTCTCCGCCGTTCCAGCGAGCGCGGATATGCCGAACACGGCGGCTGGCTCAAATCCTTCCACACCTTCAGCTTCGCCAACTACTATGACCACCGCTTCCAAAATTTTGGAAGTCTTCGAGTCCTCAATGAAGACCGCGTCTCAGCACGGAATGGCTTCCCGACTCACCCCCACCGCGACGCCGAGATCTTCAGCTACATCCTGAGCGGCGAGCTGACGCACCGCGACAGCATGATCAAGAAGGGCTCGGAAGGCGCACAGGGCAAGGACTTCTTTCGTATGAAGCGGGGCGACGTGCAATTCACTACTGGTGGAACTGGTAAGTTTCTCTTCTTATCCTCGTAACTAATCGATCAATGCTGACGTCAAAACAAGGAATCGCTCACTCCGAGCAAAATGAGTCTACAAAGCCAGTGCATTTCCTTCAGATTTGGGCCTTGCCTTGGAAGCATGGACTCAAGCCTCAGTATCACACTATGACTTTCAGCGAGGAGGACAAGCGCAAGGCTTTCGTGCCTATCTTGTCGCCTCTTGCTGCGGGCCCTGAGGCTACTCCGGCACAGGAAGAAGCTGCTACGCCTAAGATTCCCAATACAATTCCTATTCACGCGGACTTTGTGATGGGTGCGGGTATCATTGAGCCTAACTCTGCTTTCAAGTGGAATGTTGGCGCAGGAGATGTCGTCAGCTCGAAGAAGAAGCGCAATGTTTATATCCACCTGCCTATGACCAAGCAGGGTAAGATGAAGATTAAGCTTAACGGCAGCGAAGATGCCATCTTGGAGGAGGGTGATGGTGCTTTCATCACTGGTGTGAATGCTGGTGATGCGCTCCGTGTCGAGAGTATTGGTGAGGTCGAGGCAGAGGTCATTGTTCTGGACAGTGATTAAGTGAATAATTAATAGTTCAGATTGCGCTTTTAGAGATATGAAATAATGACAAGGCGTTTGGGCTTGCCTGCATTTAAATTCAATTGACCATCCCATCTATCACGACTTTTGTAGTAAGTGTAGAGAACTCATCAATACCCAACCTTTTGCAATTCTGCAGCATCACTTTCCTCCCAAGGATGTTCTTGCTCCACTGACAGGATGAGAGCTTCTAGCTCCGAGCTTCGCGGTTTAATATCACACTGGAAAGGCGAGGCATGGCTAATGACTCCAGGTTCGAATTGCGGGATCGTGATCTCCGCGCCACCTTGTCGAGCTCTGCTAATATTGAATGCGGCAAGTGACTGAGCCACGCTCAGGAAAAGTGTATTGTCAGCTAAGAATCGACCAGGACACACGCGGCGTCCGAATCCGAAGACCAGCGCGTGAGGATCTGGCGCGGGTGTTTCGCCGAGATATCGCTCGGGCTGGAATGCCATGGGGTCGGGGTACACCTCAGGATCGTGCATCATGGCCCTTTACGTTATTAGATTCGAAGATTCATTGGGGAAAAATTTCCTTATTCGAGAAACATACCAGATGTTGGCAAGAATAATCGATCCCTTCGGGATGAAGTATTTTCCGTAGGTGTCATCTGCTGTCGACATGTGTGGAAGACCCATTGGCGCAACTGGATGCCATCGTAGAACTTCCTTTACCATAGCGTTGACATATGGCAAGTTCCCGCGATGTTCTATGCCGGGAAGAGTATTTGGTCCAAGCACACGGTCGATTTCCTCTTGAGCTTTGCGCTGGACGTCAGGGAACAGCGCCATGGCGAGGTAGAAGCAGTTGATAGAAGAGACCGTCTAGAGGAGCTATTAATGTCTCTCTATGGGCGTCAACTCCAAGAATAAAAGCAAACTCACTGTGTCTGCACCGCCAGTGTAAAGTGACGCGGCAGTCCATTTCGCGACTAGCTCTTTCTCGGATCCTGATTCGGGGAACCCAGTCTGAAGGATGTTGCCGAGGTACGATGGCTTGGATTTTCCATGTTCGATCTGTTGCTTCACAAAATCATAGGGTCGGTCAGCAATGCGCCCGAGATGTTCTCTCCAAAGATTTGCGGTTCGCTTGAAGCCAGCCCCTGGGAACCAGCTGGGGACATATTTCACTGTGATTATCAGCCAAGGTGTTTTTCTCTTTATGACGAGAAATTATAAAAGACATACAGGCGGGAATCAAATCCACCATCCATGCTCCCGGTACTGAAGCCTGACCGAATTCGTCCATGGCTTCATTAGTGATGTGTACCAAATGATCCCGACCGAAAGGCTCAACTCTGTAACCGTAGGCAATATTGAGAATCACTGCTCCAGCCTCACTATGTTGAAAAATATTAGAGATACGTCAATTCCACATCTTAAAGTATCAGTGAAACTTACGTTTGAATATGCTGCAAAAGATTCACGGGATCTTTCAGCACACGGAAGAGGAATCGTCGTGCTTCCACATCTTGCAAGGCATTAAACTGGGCAACTGCCGACTCTGAGCCAAAACTTGGTTGAATTGCTTTGCGATAAGCGCGGAAACGGTTGGTATAGCCTTGGAATGCGAGACCATCTTCCCAACCCACCCTAGTGACGAGAGGAAGAATAAGTGATGTTATCTTCGCTTTGACGAGCTTCTAACTTACATCTCTGACGCGAAGGTCATTCTAGGTCGAGAAGAATAAATCGAAGATTTCTTGACCAGCAAATCGAGTGCGATTTTGGAGTCATTCACAATCACGATGGTTTGTCCCAGTACCGTGATCGAGCTGATCGGACCTGCGAAAATGTTAGCAATTCAAAACAGCGCGACAAGGAAAAGCGACAATTTGGTAGTCTCACCGTAGGCGGATTTGTGCTTTAGCCAGTGTACCCAATCTTGTTCTCCCTTCGGCGGGAGATCCTTAATGTTGCCGACGACAGGCAGCGGCGAAGGCCCTGGTGGCAATGGCCCACGGGCCTTTTTCCGCCTCGTGTCAAGAACAACATACAGGGCAGCGATCCCGAATGTTAAAGTGAGCAGCAGGAGAAGGTTCATCGTGAAAGATAACGGGGGATCCGTGAAGAACCCTGGCGGGGAAAGACATCAATTTAAGTGGGCTCGATTTCGTTCGTATTTTCATGAATTCCATTTGCCAATCAGTCTTGTTTTATTTCAAATTTAGACTTATCGTATTTGACCGAATCAAGAAATTGTTGCGGAGTCGCACAGATAAACCGCCCATAAATATTCTGCATTCCCATGCACTCTGAAGCCTAGGCGTCCTAAGTATGCAAGCCAAGAAACCCCACTCCAGCCACTTCTGTACGCTTTAACCTATTCGTTACATATCCCGTCCCATGGAACCTAGTTTTACTTTCTACGAAACGAGTAAAGCGGAACACACTAGCTTGTGTCACCCTCCGCATCTTTTGGTTTAACCGAGCACTTTCTGCATGCTGACTTGCTTGCGCTAGGCTGTAATTTGCCCTGATCGGCGATTTTGGCATTGTGCGAGGCACCGGACGATCGCTGGTACGAGGGTTTCTTGCCAGGTATGCCAACGCCATGTGTATGCTTATCTGTAAGACTTTAGTGCGATTTTTTGGCATCAAATACCGTGCAGTTCACCCTCTATGAAATCGAACCACATCCGAATCAGTATTGAGTTAAAGTAGTGGGCACACTCATTGATACGGGATTGGTGTGAATGCTGGTAAATCTCGGTCCACTTAGTTTGTGGTATGTCCATCATAGAGCATACTGACTGAGGAGGCTAAAAAACGGAGCATTTGACCGACCTGAAGCTGCAATTATCGTCACACAAAGATCGACAGACAGCTGCTCGGGATGTGGGTAGTCGAAGCACGGACATTTTGTCTACCTGTGATCTGTAATTCTCGACTTATCCGCCAGTAAAAGCCAAGCTAGAAAGCGTTCGACCTACACAGAAAATGTCCGATTCAGAATGGGTCCACGACAATTCCAACTACCCCACAGCCAAAAAAAGCCGTCCCTCTGTTCTTTCTAGACTACATATGAACGTCGTGAGTCATGGCGGTTGTTGGGCGCAGCTTGCCTTTGCGTTCTAGATGACAGGGTCACAGACAAAATTGAAGCTCTTGGAAGCCCTGCGATATAGCATTCTGTATCAGTAATCTGTAAAAATGGTCCCTCTGTCAAGTTTGGTAATCCAAAATAGTGAAGTGAGACAATGGACCGAAAGCTTACTTTGGTACATCTGCATGTTGTCCGTTATCAGAAAGAAGCTCCTTGGATTTACTCAATTACTTGCTATTGGAAAGCCTACAAGAGATAAGTGATGTGCGAAATTGCCAGAATGGCAAGCTCTTGTTGTGGGGAACGCCCATGTTCACGAAATCTCTCTGTGGAGTGAAGCGCCAACGTGGTGGCGTATGCAGCCGCGGCAGACAATGGAAGAGGGAACAGTATTGTAATATGCATGTTAATGTAAGCGTGCTGGTGCATGTACACGTATAGACCAGGCAGTGGTTCTGTTGAGTATTTGCTTGCTTTCTACCATTACAGATCGGAACGAATGATGCTAGTGCTTCTTTAATCCTTCAGACTCGGAAGGGTAAGGGGAAGAGGATCTACCCAGAAATTATTCAGAGTCAATTTCTCAGCTAGAGTTCTAGATATTTATGTATGAATATGAAAAACCCGTTATAAAGAGCGACATGTACTTGCAAAGCCTCAACAAACAATTGTAAACCCTTGGTGTATTTATCAGTTGACGGGAGCATCAGAGTCATGGAAGGATCCCAGCTTGAGGAGCTTCTTCGCGTTGTCACGACCAATGCGGCGGTAATTTTCAACACCACCGACGGCTTCCTGGATGGCCTTGGCGTCATTGTCCCACCAGCCACAGCCGTTCTCAATGGTCTCATAGGGGTAGTCGACACTGAACAAGACGCGGTCGGCGCCAATTTCGTTGACGACATACTTCAGGGTAGCAGTCGAGAAGTGTCCACTGGTGGTGACCCAGATGTTCTGCTTGAAGTAGTCGTAGATAGTCTTCTTGGCCATGACACGACCCTCCTCGTTGGCGATAGGTCGCTTGACATCTTCGAACCAGTGGTTGATGCGCCAGAAATCGAAGGGAATGTGCTCGCCCTGGTGACCGATGATGATCTTCAGCTTGGGGAAGCGGTCGAACACTCCGTTAGAGATCAATCCCAGAGTGTGCAGGCTGACACCATTGGCGAAAGACAGGGGGGGTCCAATCAAGTTCTGGCGCTGAGCGTACAGCTTTTCCAGAATGACGTCCGAAGGAGCAGCGGGATGGATATACAAGGGAACATCGAGCTCGGTGAGGATCTTCCAGAACTCGTCGTAGGCGGGTTGGTCATATTAGAGGTAGGTCTCACCGTTAGGACCGGCGTGTTGGAAATCACAAAGGAGAGCACCGTGGAATCCGAGCTCCTGAACACAGCGACGTAGCTCCTCGCCCGCCTGCTTAAGCATGGACAAACACGCAAAGGCACCCATACGATCGCGGTGGTTCTTGATCTGGTCGGCCGCCCAGTTGTTGGTCTCAAAGGCTGTCTTCTCGGCCAGCGCTTTGTCAGAAATGCCCTGGATTCCGGGAACGGTCAGGGAGACGATAGTGTAGCCAATGCCGTGGGCATTGGATAGACGGACACGCTCATCGTTGATGTCGTGGATCTGGCGCATATAGCGATCACGATCCTCCGGGGCAATGTACAAGGCAGCTTCAGCCTTAGACTTTTCCTCCTTGCCGGCGCGCTCATAGGCTTCCTCGAGAACAATCTTGCCCAACATGTTGAGAGTTGTCGAAAGTTGAAGTGGATTGTAAATAGTGAATGGGATAGAAGACTTGGTTGCTTGTATGGCCCAATTGGTTTCGGAAATGTAGAAGTCTTTAAATACTTCAGTATCGCCTGTATCCCCGGCTCCTTCGGCATACTTCAGTCTACAAATCACGCAACACCAACCGACTCATCCGAATTGATGGTCTAGATGGCCAACACACAATCAGGATAATTTTCCAATCAGGCGATGTCAAATGTGACTGTGCAACAACCTGGCAGAGAAGGCATTTCCTGGGACAGGATGCATCTTGACGACATGCAAGTTGTTCGACCAATGACGAAGCTGTCGGTGCGAGCAGAGCATCGAGTGGGTCTACGAGATCAAGCTCGGAGATCCCGAGATAACAACAAGATGTTCAACTCAGATCATATGAACACATCATCACATTAAGCTTTTAAACTAGGGTCTGACGATCGATGACTGGTGAGTCCAGCTTCCGACAGAAAGTACCTAAGCAACAGCAACATAAAATGCACGGTGAGTGAGTACACTTCCGAAATTTCGGAAGCGGGAGGTAGCCGCATTTGCCACACCGGAACATCTCCACTTGCAATCTTCTGCACATTCGCACCGACCAGCTTGCCATTGGCCATACTATCTCCCTAGCATCATCAATTATTCGATATGCCCCGAACTACACTCGGTCAAAAGTCTAGAACCGGGTGCCGGGAATGCAAGATTCGGAAAGTGAAATGTGATGAGCAACGGCCAATCTGCGGCAGTTGTTCGAGGCTCAACAAAAATTGTAGCTTTCTGATTACAACCCCATACCTGTGGGGTTCAGGACGGGATCGGCAACCTCAAAGTGGCACAGCCAACTCTGCTCGGAAACCGAGGCTTGATGCCAGGGAAGGCTTGTCCAAGCATGTCAAGGATGACCCGAGCTTTACCTTGAATGACATGCGGCTTTTGCACCACTTTATCAGTTATACCAGTGCAACGTTATCAGACCGCCCAGAGGCTCAAAAGACATGGGCCACAACGGTCGTCCAGATTGCATTTGTCCATCAATTTCTCCTCCAAGGTGTATTGGCCCTTGCCGCTCTTCACATGGCAAGTCTGAATACGAGCGAGAAAGAAAGTCTATCCATTCTTGCAGCCAGTAAGCAAGATGCAGCACTACAAGAGTTTCGACCTCAGCTAGAGGATATCACTCCTCAAAATTGTGATGCTATTTTGGCATTCTCCTTCCTTGCAGAATACTACATTCCTGCCTCGGCAGGTACTGTTATTAACCCCAGTGCCACGTTCATGGAAGATGATTTCTTTAACGCAATAGTGGAATGGCTCCGTCTGTACCAAGGGACATCGAACATTTACAAGCGAAAGGGCCATTGGATTCGGAATGGCCCTATTGCTCCTCTTCTCTGGTGCGTCCTAAGTGAGAGATGTCAGTCACCAACACAGCAAGCCAATACCAAAGGAACCAGAATCCACCCCCTGCATAACCTCGCAAAGATATGGGAGACGGAACGCGAACTGAGCGCGAGAGAATTAAATGAAAATAACATCAATTCTCGGGCACTAGAGATCCTGGTGGAGGCATTTAATTTGGTATTGGAAGATAAGGCAAATGCTCCTGAGGTAGCTGTTTACGGTGTTCCGAACGATCTCCAATGGCCGATAAACCACACTTCCCACGGGCCCAAAAGTTCAAACTCCCTCAGTTTGTCGTTTGGATGGCTATTTGAAATTCCCTTAGGGTTTGTGGAGCTTCTGGAGCAACGAAGACCAGCGGCGCTCATCATTTTCGCTCATTTTTCTGTATTATTTCAGAACGCCCCCAAGTTCTGGTGGAATGAGCCAATTCCAGCGAAGATTTTAAAAGCTGTCGCCGCGGTTCTTCCCCGGGAATACCACAAGTGGATTGAATTGCCAATGCATGAAGTATTGGGTGCCGACGATTAGTATTGCAATTTATGGAGTATGCTTTGTGAGGGTTACAATGGACCTGTTCTTTCTTCATAAGCATGATTCATACCAGCGGAAAGTAGCTTTCGGGCTTTCCGTTAAACCCGGAAACTATTATTTTGGTGGTGAAATGGGGACGGCTCGAAGGCAGTCTGGCAATGCAGACTGGACAACACACACAGACTGCCTGCAGGTGTGGCGACCGGTCTGAATCATGTCGTGCGAATATCCTGTCGATGCCATACGAACCTTTCCTAAACCTTCATCATGAACAGAGAAATGTGGTAGTAACCGGAATCGAATTGGGTAGTTGCTTAGTCTATCTCCAACTCTTTCTTGAAGGTGCACCATGGACTGCAGGCACCAGACCATGCCTAAGGCCACACATCTGCTACCATGTCACCGGTTCTCCCACTACAGTAGGTACTTACTTCTACCACAAGATAATTCCGCATTAAATTGACGGCATTGAATGACAAGCAAATCAGGTACCCCACATACGGATATCCTTTGCACCCGTCTGCTCTTTGATATCCTTGACGAGGTCATCAATTCGCGTGAACACAGCGACGGGATTATAATCGAGCCCAGCAATGATCATACCAACCACCTCGCCATTAGGTGTACACAGCAGGCTCCCAGAATCACCGGCCATGGCCGCATGACCTCCGGTAGCCTGCGTGATGCTGTATTCCAGAGTGTGCTCTCCATTTTCAATTTTGGCTATTTTAAGCCCATTGTACATGACTTTCTTGCGCCCAGACCTATACCCTTGGAACTCGAGCCAAGTGGACAATTCCTCTTCACTAAGGCGAGAGAGTACTTCTGACGAAGCAATTTCCTGAAGAGCTAGATCGCCCTCGAGCTATACATTGTGAGTCAGCAAGAAGGCTGATTTCAACAACCTCGGGACAATGAGGGCAGGTTGCTTACCTCATTAGAGGGGCTTCGTTTCTCAACGTCCACCATGATAAGCGCCCAATCAAGATTAGTCGGATGACTTTTGTCACCGAGCGTATGGAGCTTCTTTGATCTGAACCCTGATGCAAGCCTGACACATCCAAGCCTATTGCCAGAATTGTGAAAGAATCCCTGGATGTCATTGATTTTCTTCTCATGGTTCACGACAGCGCAGTGAAGTTTTTGCCAAGCCATTTTCTTGGGCTCCGTCAGCTGGCTGTCGAACAGATCATTATCTTTTAAGATCAGCCCATGTTGGTAGAGCGGATTGAGCTTCTGGTAATCGATAAATTCTTGATGCTTCTTGACCTGCTCTTGTTTGGCGTGCTGACTTGGATGGCTTATTTTGAGATACTGCTGTGACATGCTTAAATCTCTATTGGACATGGAGATACCACGACTTCGCCAATTCATTACAGCTGTCAACGTAATTAGTATTTGTTTCCCTAGAGAGTTTCCCTCAAATGAAGCTCACCTTCACGCTCCTGGCCTGTGAGATCCTCATCGCAAGGATCGATAACATGAAAACATGTCAAGGCGAAGCAGTACCACTTCAGTGTTACTGGGTGCTGAAGCTCAATTAATCCACCAAGTGTTCCAGATCCCGCATCGTTGCTGCTGTGAGCGATAGGCCCTCCAGCCATCGCTTTACCTTTTAAGAGCTCCTCTTTGAACCCATTCCCTTTGCGGAAATCCGCAAGAGCCAAATTTCTGTCTTTGACAATCTCCACCGCGACCATAGGTAGGTTTGAGCGCTTCAAAATACCCGTGATTTCATCCCTTGTTCCTCGCCAGTCTTTCTTGCTGTTGATGTCTGCGATGACTAGAAATGTTACAGGATTTTCGTTGCCGGAATTCCTACCGCGTCTGTAACACCCGATATATTTCATGTCGGTCAGGTCGACATCTGTCAGGATGTGATCAAGTACAGAATCCCATTCGTTGAACATGGGGTCTGACTTCAGGACTGGGAGTGTTTTCGGTGGATTGAGGGCCTGCGGGTCGACGATCTCCACGGAGACTTGCGCAAAATTCTCATACCGCAGTAAAAAGTAAATTTGGCGAGCAGTCTCGAGCCAGAGGTCGTTCACGACGTGACGCGTGGCAAGGATTACTATAGTCGGGACCGGCTCGGGCTCTGGGTTATATCTCGACTGCCGTAAAGAAAGTGTGACTGGGTGATCCCAGGGCCCGGCTTCGATTAGACTGATGTCTCTGTTGCGGAGTATTTTGTAGACATGGTCGTAGATCGTCTCTTCTCCGGAGACTTCGTGCTCCAGCAACCCATGAAGTGAATTTGTTTCGGGGAGAAATCTTGAGGAGAGTGGGATTGAGCAGAGGTAGGGCCCCCCAACTCGAAGATCTTCATTTGAGAACCCATCTTCCGCAATTTTTCCCTCATCGTCACTGCTTCCGTTTAATCGTCGCTTTCGGCCGTCGTCACCAGGCTTTCCCGCCTCGTCGTCTAAGGCTCTGGGGAGATTTTTCTTGCTATCATGGCGCTGCAAACTGACTATGTCTGCTCCCATTTCGTTGAGGACAGCCCGAGAAACAATCGGAGAAGCGTAGGCGAGCTCGAAGTCGGAGCCCCGGGAGCTAGAGCGGGTGAGAAAAGCCATCGTTGACATTCGGGAGTCGTTGAAGAAAAGGAAGATAAGTGTAAGGTGAATTAGTGTCAGCGAAACACCGGTAACTCACTGCTGTGAGGAGAGAAGATAGATGTGAGTTTAATGAATGTTAGCGAGAGTAAGAATCCCACTAACGCAAAGTGAGAAAAGGATTATAAGGTAAATAGACACTAGTGAGTGACGGAGAGTCCCTAATACTAGGAGAGAGGGTAGGTGAGAGAGTGGAGTAAAAGAAAAGAATCAGAAGGAAAGAAGAAGTGAAGAAGAAGTAAAGAAGAAGTGAAGAAGAAGTGAAGAAGAAGTGAAGAAGAAGTGAAGAAGAAGTAAAGAAAAGGTAAGGAAAAAATAAAGAAGAAATAAAGAAGAAGAGAGTGAAAGCGAAGTAAGTCAAAGTAAAAAAAGAAGTAAACTTAGCGGAAGCAGAAGAGGAAGGCCGACACCCTAAATAGGTCTAGTACTAGATATTAAGTTCTTAGTTTAGGGTAATTAGCTCGTAGTGCCTAGGCCTTAAGTAATAGTAGTTTATGTATGTTTTGCTTTAATTTTCTTGAGATTCAAATGTCACTCACTCAAAAATAAGGGGCAGGTAGGATAGGTAGGAGGATAAGGGAAAAGGGGATATTGCATAATAAATGTGAACATATATAGGCACGGGCTATGGAAGTGAAGAGACAATACGAAGCTATGACGTCGCCAAAGCCGAAGTGATTCAGATTCAGGCCGCTATAGTCCCCTTCTCCGCTTATGGCTGCCCGGCCTCAGATAGTTACAAATCTCGTTTTTACCACTTCGTTTGCTTCACGTTACCTTGCCTTACTACCTTAATTGGGAATTTACTCCATACAACCCGAAACATGTATTCCCCTGACCGCTCTATTTGCGCTGGAAACCTACGAATTGCCGGTTTCTTCATATGTCGCGTTGAACAGTAAATCAGTCGAATGTCAATTGAAGTTGAGTCATCAATATTCCTTCGCTTCTCTAGAGTACATACGACCATAGGGTGTGGAGAACAGGGCTTCCCGTCCGCTCAGCCGTACTTAAGCCACACGCCGGCAGGTTAGTAGTTGGGTGGGTGACCACCAGCGAATCCCTGCTGTTGTATGTTTTTCTCTATTCTTTACCTTTTTTGTGCAGCAAGTGCCCTTACCGCCCAATTCACTAATCAAAACGAGCACCAAGCTATAATCATCGGGGGCGATCTGTCATTGATGTCTGTCGGCACGGATACCGCGGTGAACCAGAGACATAATAATGCTTCATATTTGTTACCTTCTGCGACCTAGAATTCCCCTATAAATTGCCAGTATCAGGAGCAGAACCAAGGGAAATACAATATCTTTCCGACAATGTCTTTGTGTCTCAGACAATAATCATATGCCATTGGCCGTACACCAATGTCATCTCACTCAGTCTGCACATATCACCTGGCATCAACCACCATTCAGAGCATCCAGTCTCCAGAGCCTGACCGTGAAGCAGATTGGAGATGTTTTTTCAAGATTGGTATCAAACTGCATTCGGGAAGCCGAAAATAAACAAGAAACGGCGAGAACTTGCAAAACGCAAAAAATAGACTATTGTGGTTCGATACTTAGTTGGAAATGATTTGTTTTTGGTCATCCAGTCACTTGTTTCCTATAATCAAATTTACCGCAATATCATTGCCCAATGAATCGGCATTTTCGGCGAGACCAGAACAATATGCAACTGAATGCACCATCTACTTTTGTGTCAACACTTACGAAAAAGTTGTTCGAGAAGGTCAGCTCTCAGAGAATCGCACTATGGTTTCAACTTCCTCCAATACAACATCATCAGAGCGCGACGAGCTCGAGGGTTTTGTTTTGACGCCAAGTCCTTGTTATTCCAATAGAAAACACATTCAAAAACCAGGTGACGATTACGAGAATTGTGTTTATGAGGTCAACTCAATCAGTCGCCTGGCTTTGAAGAATCCTTTGTCCCATTACTTAATGGAGACACTGCTTCGCAGAGCGCCTACCGACAATTGTAAACCGATCTAATGCAAGCCCTTTATGGTACCGCGGGAACTTTCTTGGAGATTGAAGCTACATTCGAATCCTTGGCACTTTCGCTCACAAATAATGCACGGACAAAGATCTGCAACTCAAAGCTGAAGGAACAGCTTGGATAAATCAATCTTTTGTTCACGTCAGATGGCAGTGGCTGGCTCTTCCTGTGACTCTATTGGGTCTTGGTCTTGGTCTCCTGGTTGTCACTGTGATGAAGACAAAAAACCAGTACATCTGGAAGTCCTCTGCTGTGGCATTATTATTTTTCAATTTATCTACGGAAGATAGCCCCTTCACGGAGTCGGAACCAAATCTGAGAAGTATGGATCAGAATGCGAAGAACTTAAGAGTTTGCTTAGAGACCTCTTCTGACGGCATCACTTTCAAGCCGGTTTCACACTCCGAGTGATTTCGTGCACTTTTGGACATGGCCAGGAATTTATTTCATGGATGCCCACATGTTTTGCCCCAAGAGCTATGAATCAAATAAATAGGGTCGTTAACCGGCCTGGGCGCAAAGGGAGGGCGGGCGGGCGATTGACAAGATGAGAACTCGGGTACGGGTTCTTTGGCTCACTGATAGTTATAATTCCCTTTCTTCGCATAGCCTACTAGTTCAGACTTCGATAACTGAATCTTACGATGTTGAAATCTTTCGCTTCTTGTATTTTTCAAGGATTTTCCGTCGTGGCGCGACCATCGTACCGACACTTCAAGCCAAGTAGTTGGGCCAAATGCGACCTACAGAGGCTATCTGGAATATGATTCATCATGTCGCCTTGGCATGAAGCAATCCTACTCTCAATTCTTACTTTGCTGGTTCAGATGACCATGCAGGCCCATTGCATTACCTGGATTAAAAATCATTGGCCCCAAAAACCCTGAAAAAGCCGTCTTCAATGAGGCCGAATTCAATGGAAAGTGACCCCGAGCAATGTCAGATTGGTGGTGCCCGAGGAATAAACCTGAATAATGGTGAGGTTCGGAAAGTGGCAAAAAAAAAGATGGTCGTTTGCCGCCCCCAGAGCCATCATATGCGTATTCTAGACCGAGAGCGGAACCACAGCCGAGGGAGGCAGTGCTGTCCGCCGAGCGGACCAAGACCTCCAAGATCTGGGCGCCAAGCTGTGAACTGACGATAAAACCCGTTTCTCATGCAATGACAGTGCGTCTGTCAGGAACGTGCCCATGGGGCTTCTTTTATTGGCCCCGGTCTCTAGCTTCTGATTCTATCATCGCCGGATATCGAGCTCAGTCCGCCCTTGGCATCTAGTCTCCGTGATGAGTTCTCCGTATTTTCATAGGGAACATTTGATGCCATGCAATCGTTCTCAACCAGTCACTGTGCAATGCCACGGGCACGATGCTGCAGGTAGCTTTACCATAGGGCCAGGTTCCTTTAACGTCCGGCCGAATGCCCAGGCGATGGATCGGGCCAAGTTCAGAAGTGGCCCTTCATCCTAGATGAGTCCGAGCAATGAGCATGACTTGCCGAGGCCTTTATAAAGTGAATAGTATTAGTTTGTGAAAATCTCGCTCAGCTTGTTTCTACCACCCAAGTCTCATTTACCTCTTTTCTCCTCACTTCTGTGAGGCAGTCGTCAACATGATTCCCGCCGCTACCGCCAAGTATGACTGGATCCTTGCACTTACCACGATCGCCTTCGTCTTCAGTGCGTTTGGAAATGGAGCAAACGATGTCGCCAACTCTTATGCAACGTCCGTCGCGGCACGGACGCTGAACATGGCCACGGCCGGTGTCTTGGCAGCAATCACAGAGTTCGTGGGCGCTGTCGCCATGGGTTCTCGGGTCACCTCTACAATCAAGAACGGGATCATCGGTATTGACCGATTCGAGGGCAAGCCTGGTGCTCTCATGCTGGCCATGGGTTGTGCCGAGGTTGGCAGCGCGACATGGTTGATGCTTGCTACCAGCCTAGGCTTCCCGGTGTCGACGACCCAGACTGTTGTGGGCGCGCTCATCGGTGTTGGATTCGCATCCCAAGCCTCGATCAATTGGGGTTGGCAGAAGGGTAGTGTGTCGCAAGTGGCCGCGTCTTGGGGAATTGCTCCTCTCATTGCGGCTGCATTCTCTGCCATCATCTTCGGCACACTCAAATATGGCGTCCTTGAGCGACGCGATTCATTCAAATGGGCTATGCGCTTGATCCCTTTCTACTTGGCCCTAACAGGTGCTATTTTGGCTCTTTTCATCGTTGTTGAGGCACCCACCGCTCCATCTCTGGAAGAGTTTGGTGCCGGCAAGGCGGCTGGAATCATCCTCGGTGTCTTCTTTGGATGTCTCCTCATCGCTTATGTATTCTTCATCCCATACTTCAATCGCCGTCTTGCCAAAAATGACACCCGCGTCAAGTTCTACCATATCCCCTTGGGTCCTCTTCTCATGAGAGAGAATCCGCCTCTATATTTCCCCAGCAAGAGCGACTCGGCCGTGACCAACTATTACGAAGACTCATATGGCGAAGTGTTGGCAGGACAGAAAGACCTTTCCAAACAAGGAGCAACCGCGAACGCGGATTCAGTTTTGTCATCTCCCGAGATAACGGCAAAATCTCACTCCGAGCGACCGGATGATGACGAAGAGAAGAAACTAGACACTGCGCCAATCAAGGAAATCAAGCCACGGAAGAAGCATGTTGAGCCCACAGAGCGATTCATCGACCCTGTTCGCGATCTATCTTGGATGAATCCGCGAAAGTGGTGGGGTTACACTAAGTGGCTGCTTCTGCAGGGAGTGACAAGGGATGTTGTCACCCATGACTCGCCTGCCCTCCGTGCTATTCATGCCCGGGCCCACCGATATGATGACCGTGTGGAGCATCTTTGGACATATTGCCAAGTTGTATCCGCCATGATGATGTCCATTGCCCATGGTTCCAACGATGTCGCTAACGCCGTGGGCCCTTGGGCTGCTGTCTACAGCACCTTCCACGCCGGTGTCGTCGAGACAAAGGCACCAACCCCAGTCTGGTTCCTCGTTGTTGCTGGCCTACTCCTTGGCATTGGTTTCTGGTTCTATGGGTATCACATCGTGCGCGCTCTCGGCAACAAAATTACTCAGATGTCACCGACACGTGGATTCAGTGTTGAGCTTGGTGCAGCTATCACTGTACTCTTGGCTTCGCGTCTTGGGCTGCCTGTCTCCACCACGCAATGCCTGACTGGCGCCTCTATGGGTGTGGCTCTGATGAACTATGACCTCGGAGCTGTCAACTGGAGACAGTTAGGTTGGATCTTTGGTGGCTGGGTTCTGACCCTCCCATGTGCGGGCCTAGTCGCTGGATTAATCTGCCTAATGGCATTGAACACGCCTCACCTGTGATAGGCCACTCATGACGCCTAGACTGTTCTATAGCATTCTCACTCTTGTATATATCAGGTATTTTTGATCGCATTCAAATAAAATTGTACAATTTTCATTTGCCTCTACGAGCTGTGTTATTAATGGGATCTGGAGTAGTATGGGTTCTAGTGGTGGAAGAACCAGCGCAAGAATCCAGCAGTTTCCTTTGATCTTGGCACTCTAGTACCGTCTGGGTATCTCTTGAGCCCTCTTGCATAACAAGCGAAACACCGGTGTGTCTCGTCGGCTAAAACTTCCTTAGTGGTGATCATTACTGCATATTCCATTTTCGGCCCCCAATTGCCAAGGAACAAGAGGACTTCCGACATATCGCAGTGGAGCGCGGATGCTTAATTCGGATACTGGTCGAGACGTCTTTGATGTATGCAGGCTTAAAATAGAGCTTCAAGATGCGGGGCAAAGAGGGTTGCATTACTGCACAGCACAAACACAAACGTCAGTTGGTCGAAGTCACCTCGGACAAGGAAGCGATTGTATTGTTTCCTTTTGAGAAATTGATGCCAAAAACTCTATTGCCCCCACTGACAACACAATGTTTCACCATCATTCGATTCTCGACTCGACCTAGCTCACCGATCGTCATGATACGATACGGTGGCATTTCTGATGGAAGTGATTGCGACAAGCGATGACCCTACATATTGCGGCCCCGCTTCTCCACTAGCGAGAAGAACTCAGCCGAGGGCAACCCCGCTCCGCAATGCCGCAAGTATGAGAAAAAGAAAACGAAAGCAATTAGTTGATTCGAACACTATTGTTAGTATCAGAATCAGTGTTCCCCCTTGTTTGCACTTGCAGCAGCCACAAGTTTAGTACAATCAACTAAGATATGTTTTGGACTGTAATCTATCTCTCACGTAAGACAATGGACCCTTCGGAGCTAGACAGATCAGCCCTTCAGCCACAGATGTGAATGGATGATACCACCTTCTTACTGCATAAACTCCATTATTACGAGATTGAGTTTATCACATCAAACGCCAAGACTAATTTGAAATTCAAGGGCGATTTGGGGGGAATATAAAAGGAAGGATGTGATCTGTTCCCCATGAAGCAGAACATTCAAACTTCTCCTTAGGCAAGGCAACCTGCTCGGCTTCTTCCCAGAATCTGTACAAGAATCATTTGCCTTTTTCTGAACTAGCATTAATATGCTGGCTAAATCTCTTGTCACGGCTGTGTTGACCCTTGGTCTCTCAGCCCAGGCTACTCAGCTGTTCAGCAACACTGGGACAACCTCAGGCTGGGATTCTACCAACCAAGAGCACAAAGGAACTGTGCAACAGGTTACCAACGTGGTCTATGAGGGAACTACTGCCCTGAAAATGACCCAGATTTACGACTCGAGTTATACTGGACGTTACCATTCCGAGGTCGTCAAGAACAACGTTTACAAACGTGGAGATACCGGTTTCTATGGGTTTGCCTTCCGTCTTCAAGAAGACTGGCAATTCTCTCCAGCTCAGACCTACAATATCGCCCAATTCATTGCCGATTTCTCCGATACCGGCTGCGATGATTACATGCCTTCTAGCATGGTCTGGTTGGAAGGTAACCAGCTTTACTCTCGTGTCAAACAGGGCACCATTTGCGCCCAAAAGACCCAAACCTTCTCGAATCTTGCAACGGTCACTCCGGGCGTTTGGCATCGGGTTGAAATCCAGGCTAGTTGGCAGACTGATGGTACTGGTTACTATAAGTTGTGGTTCGATGGTACTAAGGTTCTGGAGCAATACAATATTGACACCACTATTGAGGACGATCGTTATTTCCAGTTCCGTGTTGGTCTTTATGCCAACGGGTGGCATGATGATAATGGAATGAAGGGAACTCAGGGAACTCGCCAGGTGTGGTATGATCAGATTGCTGCGGGATCTACCTTTGCCGATGCCAACCCCTCTGGGTGGTGAGAGTCGAGATAGCGGTTGAACAATTCATGTGCTTGTCGTGTCAAATAGAGTTGGAGTATGCTTTGATGATGTTTATCATGATCAAAAGAATATACTCCGCTTCTGTGACCTGTTCATATTTGCTCAGGTTCATTACTAGAGGAAATCTCACAGATCCAGCGTCATGGAGCGTCCTCGTTGACTTGTTTCAAAGGTCTACCTAAATATGTTCGTTGTGCTTATTTTATCCAGATTTTTCCAAGCTTCACAAGGTGAAAACCTAGCTGTCATTCGGCTCAGTTAGACTCACATTCGTGTGACTTTCCCATCGGCTAGCTGTAAGATTTCAAAAATGTCGTTTCAGCGCCAGTTTTTCGGCTATTCATGTGCAATCAGAGCCATTATAGCTCCAGAAAACTCGCACCAAACCGCTGACTGACCCTATACGCATTTCTAATGGTCTGTATGTCTGAGGTTGTCTCCCTCGATATTGAGAGATGGTTGGTGGGTCTCCGCCCAATGCAAAGGACATCTCCACAATTCCATCAAGTGACCTTTGGAAGGAGACTTCGAAGTAAACCATCATCCGAAGCCTACTATTTGGGCTACGCGGTTCTGTCCTAGCATACCGACTACTGAGAGGCAGTACGTGACAGTTCACTCGGTCTCATGGTCCGGAAATGGGTGACTCTTCAGACGCCCTTCGGTCGGGCCAAAGCGCCGACCCAGCCGGAACATTCCTGCGCACATAGCCCCAAGAAAGCGATTGGAGGCTCATGAATACGTCACACGGAGTTGCGGACTGCCATATTTATCACCCTGGAATATCTCGTGATACATGTTTTGATACTTGTTCAATCGACGGTCAAGTAGTTTCATCTGTTTGGTCACTCTCGTGAGCATCTATAATCGTCATGGGCAGAACAACATTGTGACTTTCAATTCTGTCTTGTCGGAAACAACCGACACACTGAATTGTCGCACATGAGCACCTTCCAATGAGACACAGACCCACACGGCATCCGGCAACCGGCAACCGGATGGGGGTTCTAGAAAGGGGAAAAGCATCAGCCACCATGTACCTCGGCGATAGCGCGATAATATTCCACATCAACATGACCGTAAGACATCTGCACCGGACACACGTGCGTATTATCAGTCACTCTGGCCCAGAATCTACCACTAGATATCACGGCATTCTGAAAACACGATCGGCCGAGTCAAATGCTTGTCACTTGCGACCAATCGGCAAATCCAGCAACATTATCACCGAAACTAAGACCCATAAGGCAGCATTGGCGTTGGCCGGTAAAATGCTTGATCCCCGGCAGAAAGCTTGGTTGTGTTCGCTTGCAGGATTTATATGCGGGCGTTCTCAGGGACCCACGTGGCCAGCCAGTCAAGTGGCGTGAGGGGAAAACGTGGTCCAGGGCGGCACGACCCACCTCTCTGAGCCACCAATTGCATACACTGCATTATAGCCTTCCAATCTAAATGTATGCCCCTTGCAGGCACGAGCCCCCGTGGGAAGCGGCCAGTCAAATGTGCAATGAACGTGGCGTGCTGCACAAGGGGGTCTTCAAGGTGGAGAATGTACTAGATTGTAGATAGGCAGCTCTTGTCGGAGTTAATACATCGGAATGCGCGTTTTCCGATCAGTCGTCATCTTCGCGTGGAGTATAAGACAGTCCACAATTGCCCCAGGATCATCTCTTTCCTTTCTTGATCTATCACTGTGCTAGACAAGCAAAACGTGACGCCATGTTCACAAAACAGACTCTCGCCGCCGTCGTTGGCGCCCTGTCGCTGGCTTCTGCCAGCACCATCCCCGCCTCGGCCTCGATGCCCAGTTTGGCGGAGATTGAGAAGGCTGCCGCTACCGCGGTGCCCTACTCTCCCGTTTCCAACGTGAAGGGTCTGGCCTTTGATCGTTTCCACCAGATCTGGTTCGAGAACCAGGTGAGTCAATTAATTTACTACGCGAAGGTCGAATTCTAATTGGTGAAAAAAAAGGACTACAAAACCGCTGCTGGAGACAAGAATTTCGAGAAGATTGCAAAGGAGGGTATCCTTCTGACCAACTACTTCGCTACCACCCATCCTTCGCAGCCTAACTACGTTGCGTCTGCTAGTGGTGACAACTTTGGTATGGACAATGACAACTTCGTCCAAATCCCGGCCAACGTTTCTACCATTGCCGATCTGTTCGATACCAAGAAGATTGCGTGGGGCCAGTACCAACAGGCTCTCCCTTACGCCGGTTACCAGGTTAGTTTTTTCGCCATGATCTACAGAGACACAAGTCCTTTTGACGATGGCGACTAAACAATCTATAGGGATACAACTTCTCCAACCAGGTGACTTACAAGAACAACTACATGCGCAAGCACGACCCTCTCATTATTTTCGAGTCGGTCACCAACGATGCCGTCCGTCCTCGTCAGATCAAGAATTTCACTTCGTTCTACGATGACCTGAAGCACGAGCGCCTGCCCCAATACTCCTTCATTACTCCTAGTATGTTGTGTAAACATGGTTTTTTTTTTTTTTTTTTTGAAATGCAAACTAACAGGCGAAGACATGACCAACGACTGCCACGACACCGACATCACCGTTGGTGGTGATTTCCTCGTCGATTTCCTTCCCCCTCTCCTGGAGAACAAGTACTTCACCAAGGACACCCTGATCCTGGTTACTTTCGACGAGGCCGGCAACTACACCGAGCCCAACCGTGTCTTCAGCATTCTTCTCGGTGGCGCCGTCCCTGAGCACCTCAAGGGAACCACCGACGACACTTTCTACACCCACTACTCTGTCATTGCCTCCCTTAGCGCCAACTGGGGTCTTCCCTCCCTTGGCCGCTGGGATTGTGGTGCTAACATCCTGAGCCTCGTTGCCGAGAAGACCGGATTCGTCAACTGGGAGGTTGATCTTACTGCTGTTCCCAACCTGCTCAACGAGACCTACCCCGGTCCCTTGTCTGCTAACGACTACTCCGACTACGAGCCTTTCTGGCCTATTCCTGCCACCGAGGAGCAGTGCAATGCTGGTCACGGCGTTGTTGACATTGTCAAGGAGACCTATGACCGCCGCATGCCTTCCTACAACTACATCAGCCCCGTTCCCTACGATATTCGCAGTGGATACAACACTGGTATTAAGTACTGGCGTACTGTAAGTCACCTCTTTTTCGTTTTATGTCATTGTTATGATTCTAGCGATGAAAATATTTGCTGACCCATTCTATAGAAGGACGGCAAGAAGGAGACTGGTATCACCAACTAGATATTACAAATGCTCAATCTTTGGGAGAGCCCTGTAAGCTCCATGCGAAAGCGATGTGCTAGCGGAGGTTTGAATGGCTGCTTTGAATGCCATCGCGGAGTGCAAAGGATTACCTGAAATAATTTGTAAGTTATAATTTCCTGTAAAATATACACAGTACTTGGTGTCCAACAGCTCCATTGTAAGACACGTCTCGGTGGAGGCCATGACAACCAGTCATTTCTTCTCTTTGTGTAGGAATGAGAATGGTAATCTAGTCATTTCATGTTGAGGAGTTCTGCCAGATTGAAGAAGCTGAAATGTGAGGATCTTGTACAGTAAATATCACCATCTTTTTTCTCCCGTCATCATGAATACTTGCTTGTCCAAACACACAACTCCGAATTCGAAATAATATACTTCCTTCACAACTATAGTTGGATTTGCAGAAATTTCACAACGAGGAAAATATCAAAGCCTGCACAATATGTCCCGGACAAACAAAAGTCAGGCGAATTTTGAAGAGCTCGAAGCATTGTTTTCAGAACTTTGCGAGCAGAGAATAAAGTATGGAGAATTCAGCATATCATATTAGCATTCTATGGATTGGAATGATTAACATGCAAATAATCTAAACTCCATGTACCCATTATAGGCATAAGAGTGACCCGTAAATTACATCTCCTTCACGAAGCCCACTTCCACAAGACGATCGCTATCGACCTTCATCTGCTGGATCTTAGTTCGACTAGAGTCCCGCATCCACAAGAATAACCACAGGATAATCTTGCGAATGAAGTTTGTGCGTTGCGCAATCTTCAATTGCTCTTTGCCGACGATGTAAATGACCTGAGACTTCCAGGCGCCTAGCAAGGTGGCCATCTCCTCTGACTCACCAGCTGTTTCATTATCACGATGATCTGCAGATAGATAGGCGCGTATCAGATCCAGAACCAGGACGGCCAAGTCAGGTGTGATGATTTCGTCGGTGTAGCCGTGTCGAACCATCAGGCGGTAGCAGTTTGGGATTGGTTTTTTCCCCGGTCCGCTGCCATATGTAAAACAACGAGTGACCGTGTAGCGCTCACTGGGAGCGACAGATGGGACTGAGAGTGGTCGTAGGTGTAGAAAGACTGTGACCTCGGGCATGGCGCTGAACTTTTGCAAAAAATGGAGAAATACAACGGGGGTGTTGCCTGGAGTGCCTGACTTGTCGAAGAAAATACCTAGGCCGGCGATGGTTGAGATGGATGAGCCTCCGAACGATTCCTGCAACTGGAGCCCTGAATCTTTCAATACGGTTGTTTGGGATATAAGCGCGTTGTCAGATTCTTCGGCGGACCATTGCTCTTCCTTGCCGTAGCGCCACAATGTGAAGACACAAGTGATAACAACGGCTAGCATAAGGGTGAACCATGCGCCGTGCGGCACCTTACTCAGGGCGGCGGAAAGGAACATGCCGTCCCAGAGGGCGAAGACAACGAACACAGGTAGGACGAGATAGATTGGTAGTCGCCACACGATGAGCGCCACCACGGTTACCATGCATGTAGTCAGGAATGAGACGAGAATCACGCAGGCTCCATAGGCCTCACCCAAGGCTGTGGTCTTTTACAAAATGTTAGTGTATGGTAATCAATGAGTGAATGTAAGAGACAAACGTTGTTGTAGACAGCTGTCACAATCACGGTACCAATCATCATGAGCCAGTTGGCCATGGGAATGTAAACCTGTCCATGGAAAGTTTTGGATGTGTGATAGACTCGAATCTGGGGGAAGTATGATAATTTCATGATTTGAGCCAGCAACTGTGCAAAGTTTAGTCAGAGATATACCTGTTTGAGTCAATAGATTCAATGATTACCTGGAACGAGCCTGTGATCACCGCTTGACTGGCAACGATACAGGCCAGAATTGCCATGACAAGACTGGGGTAAAGCATTCCCGGAGGGACTGTGAGGAAGAAGGGGTTGGCATACGCGCTGGGAATAACACTGATGTGTGCACCTTGCCCGATGTACTGTGAAACACGTAAGTAAGATGTAAATGATTTGTCAATAGTGAATGTTGAAGCTTACCGAGACCATCAGGCATGGGTAAACAAAGAACAGCCAAGACATGCGAACTGCTCTGTAAGGATTCAGCGACGGATCTCTCCACGTATGTAGGGAGAATCTTCTTACCTTTGACTGAAAGCTCCCAGATCAGCGAAGAGAGTTTCAACTCCCGTGAATGCGAGCAGGATACCACCAAGCTGCAACCATCCTGATCGCCCATTACGGACTAAGAAAGACCCGGCGAAATATGGAGAGAAAGCCTTCAGAATAGACGCATCGTACATCGCGAGATTCTATAGGGAAGAAAATCATTGTCAGCATCACTTTCGTTCTCTAGTCAAACCTGCCCGATTGCATCGACATACGTAGATTCCAAAGCTCAAATTGAAAAACATCCAGACGATGACTATCGGCGCAAACGTGCTGGCAATCTTGCTAGTCCCGAAGGGTTGCACGAGAAAGACGAGGACGAGGATCGCACAGGAGACACCCGTCACCGTTGACGAAGAGATATTTGGATTGACAACCGTAATTCTACTTTTTTATTAGTCATGATCTATGATGAAGGTGGTAAGCATTCGCCTACCCTTGAATGGCTCCAAGAATGGACTGTGCTGGAGTGAGAACACCATCTGAAACAAGTTAGCGATGATGGATCCATAGCCATAATGCTGGTACGAGGTACGCACCGGCAAGCAGCAGTGATACTCCAAATGCACCCACGATCTTCAAGAGCCATTTCATGAATTTGCTTCGCTCCAGAAAATTTCTTGTTATCTGGTTAGGCTTCTGCAGATCGTCTGTGTTGAAACGTTGCATCGGAATCAGATTAGTGTGGCGGGGGTCGAATCGGACCAGATGAGCCTAAGAAAGGGGTAAGCCACATATCCGTAATGAGTGTAGAAAAGACGGAAGATCGCACATAACGGGAGAGAAGAGAGTACAACGCGAAGGTTCCTCCTTCGCCTTCATCATCTGCGGATAAGACAATGCACACGTATTTAGTGGTCACCATGATGGTCAGAGCCCAGATAACGAGGGACACGGCGCCCAGAATGTCCTCCTTGCTTGGTTCACTGCTGAAGGTTGAAGAATAGACGTAAAGAGGGCTGGTACCGATATCGCCGTAGATCACTCCCAGGGACTGGTAAGCAAGCCTTCGTCACTCTTGTGTCAGCATTGTCCAGCATTGAGCTTGCTTGAGTGAGTAATTTACCATGCAAGTGGCCAACCTCTGAAGATCTGCGATAATTGGGTCCGTCAGACACTGCAGCTGAGTTAAAATGACAAATGGAGTCTCTCACCTGCTTCTTCCGAAAATCTCTCTCGTCGGTGTTCATCTCTGAGACCGATGCCAACTCCACGTCGGGAGTCTTGGACTTCGCAGGAGCCGCTCCCCGGGGAATACCCATCTGCTGCATGGTGCGAGAAGAGTAAACCCCACTCGGGAGAGAGTCCGAGTGGACGTCTTTCCCGTTATCGTCTGTGTTCTCAGTATCAGTGGATGCAGGCATGGCTAGCAAAAACCGTTTGGCGCAAGGACTGGAGGAGGACGGGAAAATTGAGAGAAAATACCGACTTGAGCGGCCATTTCTTTTAAATATGAGTGACATCTGTCAGATTGTGGGATCACTTCAAAGTTTGGGAAACATGGTAGAATTTCCCTATCACAATAATATTGAATAAACCAAAGCTCGAGATTTGACACATGGATGCTCTACGCCAATCGCGTCTCCTGCAGCTTGCTCGTGGTATGATAAGTGGGATGCTTCTGATACGAGATCGAAAATACCGCAAGATCTTAGCGCGGTTAATTTCTGAGGCTGAAGCATGCGCTGATATAGTCCCAGACAGGAAGGGAAGGTAGAGCCCAAATCTCCTAACCCCCTTTGTGTGCTTCAGTATGCAGTGACCATATTGAATTGTAAAGATATTTGACCCGTTCTATTTCTCGTCAGAGCTCTCATATTTCACTTTATTCTAGGATCCTCTTTTTAAGAGAAATTTGAGTAAATGGTGAGTGAACAAACTAAGCCACGGCCAAAGAGTGGGGAAGTTGTACGAGGCAATTATTTCCTCCACAGAACCCGGCGCCACGCGAGAAACACGCGATCGCAAATGGAATTGGCCATGCACCTGCAATCAATAGGGTTAGCCAGTCATCGGTAGCCCTTTTTTTCATTTTCCTTTTTCCTGCGCAAGCTATTCGACGCGGGGTGACGATTGTTACAACGAAGTCACGTGAGCTGACTTCTGGTGACGTCGTACATCGTGACTCGTCAACTACTTCATCCCACGATTCCATTTCTTAAAGTACTTTCCACTTAAATTTATTGCAAGAGACATCCCGAGCGTGAAGTTTCGATTTGCTCTCTCTCTCCACAGCGGGTGCAGCATATTACGATGGTCATCACATCATAAACGCAAGAACAGACCATGCAGGAAAGCTCCCCAAGTCCACATCAGCATTACCCGTTCGAAAACGTCCAGTCACCAAGTCCCTCTTCATCACATCATGCACATCATATCAGGAGAGATGATGGTCGAGAGATACAAGATGTCAGCGGTCTTCGCCTCGCCGACGGACTAACTAAGAAACTATCAGAGTGGGGTTTCTTGGCACCAGAATGCGAGGGACGTTCTCAGACGCGACAGAGCTTCTCAGATCAAGATTCCCCAGGCCTTTCCACCGCATTCAATTCAAAGGGATCTTTTCAAGATTCCTCAAAGCCCGCGCAGGCCCAGAAGGTCGCGACAGAAAACAGCCAATCTGAGCGCGCATCATTCACAGAAGAATATGGAAAATTTGTTAAAGTGCTTCATTATGATAGTACCAGCACCGTTCAACTCTACGAGAAGAAAGCACCTGTGTCGGTCTCGGAATTTTCAAAACCTCGCCAAGGGTCTACATTCACCAGGTTAAGACGTGCATCTATGCCCAAACCAATGATAAGAGAACTGTACGCAGTAAAGATGTTTCACAACACCAAATCAATATCGAAAGATGAATCCCATGACTCCGGAGTTGGAAGCGAACCATTCTCGCTCTCCCACCCTAATATCCTCTCTATCCTCGACATTCTCTACAATAAGCAAGGGAATCTTTGTCTTGTCATGCCCTATTGTACTGGCGGTAACCTGCACACTTTCCTTGAACAAGAAGCAAAATCAAAATCAGATCTTACACTCGGAGAGATAAATTGCTTCGGAATCCAGATCCTGCGCGCGATTGCCTTCTTGCACGAACGCGGCATCGCCCATGGAGACCTGCAGCCACAACACATTCTCCTCACAGCCCGGGGCGCAGCAAAAGTGGGTGGTTTCGGAGAAGATGAAGACGCCGTGCGAGAACTGACTCATTATTCTTACAATGACAAGCGGAGGGAATCTCGCTCGGGATCTAGTGCCGGAAAAGCACCGACATCCAACTCGAAGCTGCGTCTGTGCGTCCGAAGGAGCGTGTCGGAATATAGTACTCCCTACCTTCCCCCAGAGAGATTCTCCAGTCGCCGTGACTCTGTACGTCAGGGGTATACACATCAGCAACTTTACGATATCAGGGCGGGGGACATGTGGGCATGTGGTATGATATATATGATACTAAGGTCTGGCCGTCTTCCGTGGCGTAGTGCCAGGGGAGTTAATCCTGACAAGTCGTATGCGGAATATCTTCACTGGCGGTTGAAAGATGATGGATTTGCTCCCATTCAAGTCTTCGAAACTGTGAGTTCTCGAGTCTCCCAAACGAGGCAGTGAGGATAAGAATAGCTAACCTTAAAAATTCGAACAGCACTGTCGCAATGTAATTTATGCCATGCTACATCCTGATCCAAACTTAAGAATAACCGCAGAGGAGGTTTTAAGGTCGGAGTGGGTTTTTGGAACTGCAGTCTGTGAGGTTGGGGAGATGGGATTGTAATGAATAAGTCGCGATCGACCTTGACGTCTCGCGGCATTTAGGTTTGATATATACCAAGCTAAAAGGTGTTTCCTTTTGACAGTACTCTCGATTTATCCTCTCAGATTTATGGTAAAATAGCAGCCTCTGTTCAATGTGTTTCAGACCTGAGTGATCAATGATTTATATCGCGTGGGGGACATTTATCGACCAGCCAGTTTGCCGATAAAGATGAAGGATTCTACTTGGGGGACTGAAATGATAGATGTGGATCTCGTGGCTTTGCAATGGCTTGTTGAATCCCTGCTATCGTATGCAGAGATGGACTACCACTCGAGGAACTGCTGGTGTTACGATCAACAGGACAGAAATTGTTCGATGGAGATGGAACATTATATCTGACTAAAGCTCATAGCGCTAAAGTGCTGGACCTACGCTGTCCGTAGATTGGTAGTTGTACATCTGGGCATGCGATGACATTAGTTGAGAATCAGGCAATGTCATTTCTGAGTCGACATCCATCTTGAAACAGAATGGCTGCAGGATTCCAGATACAGGGGCTGACAGAAAGAGATTGGTTAGGATTTCATCTAGCTTAGGTGATATCTATGAAAAGCATCCACACCGTAAATGCCATAATATGAAGCCACATGAAGCGACATGAAGCCCATTACCACTTGTGGACATTCCAGTGAACCTCAACCTCGAGCATCCCATCTCCAACGGACATGAGAATCACAGCAAACCAGCAACCTCTGAGCTATAGAGTTTGCGGCCCTGGAGACAAGGTAAAAAAACTGAGAACCGTCAAGGAGTGCTCGCGACAGGGAACATGCGGAAGGCTCACAAAGGACTGTCAAAGATCAAGCCACCATCCAACTCAAATACTCTCCATGTCGTAACCCTCGGAGTCGGCACGAAGCGAGACCCCAGACGATGAGCGAGGGATCTGTCAAGTGTCAGTCAGGTTCTAGGCAATGGGGTGTGCGACCCGCCTTGAGATCCAATCAAGGCGGCGACACGCGCGAAACCTGACGTGTGAACAGCCAAGAGAAATGGATCAGCCCGCAGAGTGATGGGAGTCTTGAAACTCCCATCGAAAGAATGAGTACAAGATATGGATGACAACAAAAAATCAAGGGACAATAAGAGAATAGTGAAAAACAAAGGAAGAATAAACAGCGGAAGAGATATAGGCAGCAGTGAAAGAATAGACAACGAAGGAAACAGGCAAAACCGCGCAACGCAAGAGAATGGCAAAGGGGCATGATGAAAGGGGAAGTAAATAAAGCCTTTCAGAGAAAGGGATTTTTTTCTGGTTTTCGGGGATGGACTCAAGTGACTGGACACCGGGGCAAACACAAAGGCCACCAAATAGGCCGAGCAAAGGGCCAACCAAGGGCCAACTGGGGATAATATCGGGGAAATAAACGGAAAAGAAAGAAACAGGACGGGGTAATAGATAGAGAGTCCGGCCTCAGAGGAGATCGTAGCGGACAAGAGCCAGAACACCAACGACAGCCACGATCGCTGAACCCAGGAAGACTCGACCAATGCCCCAACCATTGTCGGGGTGACTGGCGGACTCATCGAAGTCCTTATCACTTTCCTCTGGGAAGCTTCCGGGAATCGCAGGCTCTGGAGGGGCAGCGGCAGAAGAAGACTCCCTGCGAGCGATTCGTCGATTCTTTGCCTCGCGCCGGGCGCGATGAGGATCTGGAACCATCCACCGACTAACTGCATGCACGGTTTTGCCACCAAAGTGAACGCGGCGTCCAGCAGCATTGGATGCAGGGACCACAGAGTTCTTAAGAATCCCGCGGGGAGGGAGGGGAGAGAGAGAGGCATGGCCAGAGGAGGACTTACCCAGATCACGATTGCCAGGGCGCAGGGACAGGTACGCCTCTTCGTCGAGACGACGCGCACGAGCAACAGCCGCACTGACGCGGATACGCTCGAAAACGGGAAGCTGATGCTTCAAGTCCTTGCCTGTGTAGATCTTAGCGCGCTGGGAGAGGGGAGAGAATAAACCTGAGTGACTCGGCGCTGATACCGGACGGCTGTAGGGCAGAGGCAGCCGGCCAGACCGAGGAGAAGGAAGAAAGACGCGAGACATCACAAGTGATGCTCACGGGAAAGGGGGAAGAAAGTAGAACACCAATGGAAGAATGACAATCGCGATGAACAAAGCTCAAAGCTAGCACGCAAAACAGCCAAATGGTGTGGGGGAGAGGAGAGAAGAAGAAACATGAAAACAAACCAGCGAAGGTTATATACCCATCACTCGCGTGGCAACCACGGCTTGATCATCGTATCCCTGACAACAGTATAGAGCTGGGGAGTTGGGAAGGAGCGCCTCAGATATCACGAGATGAAGGCATGATGTTTGCGCAAACAATCCAAGTGCCATCAACGTCATCAAGTCACTAAGACCTTTAGTCATCAGATATTATGGCGCATCATTCTTGGAAACACAAACAATGCTGTGAGCCATATCAGAGCTTGACATGAGGAGAGAGCAGCTCAGCGCACCTTGACAGCTGATATGAAACGTTTTGAGATGTCATCGCATGACACGGACGAGTTTGCGACTAGCAATGTACCGATCTCGTATATTGGAATCTGAATGCCTTGAACAATGTCCCCATTGAAAAGCTTTCAAAAAGATGGCAATCGGGAACTTTCCCCTGGAGACAGTGGCGGCAACATGTTGACGGCTTGCAAAAAACCGACTGTCTGTACGGAGGCTGAACAACCTAAACATCTATTTGAACAGAAAAGTACTCAGCCCGTTGCCTCATTTGGCCCCTTCACGTCCCGTAGTTCTCTGCAGGTCAATTTCCGCTCCTGCTCAGGCGAATCCATTTTGGTTTCGCCTCCAGAGGGCCTTATATTTGGAGTGACTACAACGAGGTAAATCATGGAATATTGATCATGAAACAAATCTTGGGATCACCATTGCTAACCGAGATCATAGTAGGGAAATAAATTGAACAAATCGACTCCATATGTACATAAACCTCGTGAAGAAATTCGTCCAATAATTTAAATATCCTCCTTCTGCTCAATGCCCGCCTTCTCTTCAGTTTTCATCCAGACATCAACCTCAGCCGCTTCACCCTGAGGCAGATGGCGCGCCATCGATACAATAGACCACGGCGTCGGCGCATCCCGGAAGACATGGTTCAGAGCCTCAAGGTTCCGGTTCATAGTCTCCGGGTAGAAGAAGTATACCGCAAATGGAATGCACGCTGAGATGACAGCATACATGATATAGTATTGATATCCGATCGTGTCCAGCGCGACCGGCGTGATCATCACGACAACAAAGTTCCACAGCCAGTGGTTGGCGGTGGAGACGGCGGACATGGCGACGCGAAGACGCATGGGCGCCACTTCGGTACAGTAGAGGAAGTTTCCACCGAGGAATCCGACGGGGTAGAAGGAGTTGAACAGGAAGATAAAGACGGCTGAGACAACTGAGGCGGTGTGGTTCTCGCCGAAGCTGGTCGTGATGGCTAGGACCATCATGCACACTGACATGCCTGCACCGCTAATCATGAAGATCTTTCGGCGGCCGAGTCGATCGATGGCGAAGAAGGCGATGAAGCTGCACATGAATTTCCAAGTCATCGCGCAGGAGGCGAGGATGCGGGAGAGGTCGCTTGTCATGTGGAGGTTTTCTTCGAAGATGGTGGAGACGTAGGTCGAGATGAGGTTACCTCCGCACATCTGTTGGAAGAATTGGAGGGCCACGCAGAGGCAGAATCGGTAGAGGAGGCGTTCGTCATCGACCTTCTTGGGGTTGAAGAGGTCGAGGAGTGAGGCACTGTCGACGGAGACTTCGAGGGAGGTCTCGATACCAGAGATCTCGGCGCGGACGGCTTCGTCGTCGTCGGAGAGGCCCTTGTATGCAGCGAGACTGTGGGTTGCTGCTTCGACACGACCGACGGTCATAAGCCAACGAGGAGACTCAGGGAGCAGGAAGACGGATCCCAGGAGGATGATGGAGAACAGAAATGAGACGACGAGGGGAAGGCGCCATTGCAAGCTGCCGTCGACCTTGCTCAAACCGAAATCAATCCAATTGCACAAGGCATAACCCAAACAGATACAGATACCATCGACGATGACATGTTGTCCTCGGTGCTTGGCGGATGAGCATTCAGACTGCCACACAGGGACGGCGACACTTAGCTGTCCTACACCCAGACCCAGAATGACACGACCGACAACAAATTGTGGAAGACCAAAAGCAGCAACCTGAAGCACCTGTCCGATGACAGTCAAGACACCACCCAAAAAAATGGTCCATCGTCGACCAAGACGATCCCCAAGTCCTGTACAAGACAAAGCTCCGATCAAGGCACCCAATTGGAAAGACGCAATGACAGCACCCTTGGCGGTCGAGTTTGCTGACTTCACCGCACCTGTTGTGTTGATGGTGTCGATCTCGGGAAAGACCTCAACCCAGCTCTGTAGTGTAGCCAAGGGGCCCAAGCCTGACTGATTGTATCCGAAAATAATGAAAGCAGGCGCAACAATGAGAAGCGCCTGCGCCACACGGAGAGCCTGGCCTCGGAACATCATGGCTGGCTGGACAGTATACCGAGAGTCACAATGGATCCAGAGAGAAAAGATGAAAGAAAGAAAGAAAGAAACTAGAGGGATGCTCTCTGGATTTTTATGTTCACCGCACTACTCCCCAGCTAAAGGACCCCATGATAGCCGTGGAGACCCCGCGCGAGAATTCTGATCGCTCGTAGAGAGTGGGGGCATTAATCACAGGTTGGTTGCATCTATCCAACTAGCTTGTCAGGATTTGCAAATTAAGCGTAATCCTCCACTGAATTTGCTGTTTTCGCCCATCTAAATTGGGGTAGGTTAGGGTTTGGGTCCGGTGGATGACGCTGCCGTGTCTCGCCTTGCCCGTACACCGGACAGGATCCACGGACCGGGGCGAGAGACGAGGGAATGTCATGGGCTGATTGGAGTCATCCCCTCAGCCAGGAATGCCGATGATCGCACGAACCTCGTAGCCTTGCTCCTGTTGGAAGTTTGCTTCAGCTCGGTCTCGTCCTGTCCTCCCGAGCATCTAGCCTCATTGCTTATTTGTTTTTTCGACACATATCTCGAGGTACATTTTCCTCGAAGTAGCACTCTCGGCACTTAGAAATTGAGCTTGGGCGAAGCATTTATTCTCCGGATTTGCCAAGAGGGGAATTGGTCTTAGCTAGAACAAGGCGTCGGTGATCTTTCTTCCCTGGTCGGCCATCCTTTCCTACTCGGGCCGAGCGCCGCACCCGTCTGTTGTTTTCGCCGGGACTAGAATGTTTGGGGTATGGAACACGATGCCTTCGCACAAGATCGGACCCCCAATTCACTGGTGCGATGACTTCAATGACCATATGCCAACCCCGAGTTCCATGCAGCCAAGAAACATCGGATCTCGCCGGGTCATACAAACTGACGGGGTATTCGGGGTTTCGCGTGGGAGGCCCTCCTTGGCAGGGACTCGGGTTGCGTCAAATCGATCGGCCCGGCGCACTGAGCCTATGAGCGGCTGAGCCTAGGTTCTGAGCCTAATTGTCGAGGCTTATTTGGATTCGTTCCACGATGACTCCACTGCCAAGATGCAAGCCAAGCTATCCACTTTCATCCTGGCCAACACGGGGGTTGTCCGGGGCGCAGGAGGCCGACTATGCCAAGACGTGCGTGGAGGGGCGTGGGATGGAAACTCTCTCCGCGCTCCACCCTTCGGTCATCTTCCGAACGTCTGACTGTGGAAGGCGAGATTTTCTACTTAATCCGCTTATAGCCCGGAAATCGGAGGTGAAACGGTCGGGGAAGATGCGCGGGGTCTTTTCTTTTTCTTCGACCGTTTTATGCAGCGAATTGACTTCGTCTTTCGGAACACGTTGTCATACCTTTGAGACTTGTTGTGCAATATGACCCGTCAATTGGCCTCAACACAAGATTCTCAAGATTCAAGATTCTCACAAAGACTTAGCCACGGAGAGATCTCGGTCAAGTTTCGGATGCAGGTGAATCTTCACCGACTGACCGGTAACCCTTGTGCGCCAAAGTGGCGGACAGAGCCTCTAGCGGCCCTAGTTATACTCGCATCCATAAGAAATCTCTGAGATTGTATGAACTAGGTTGTACTTTGGCGCGAAATCCAGCACCGTTCGGGTGTCTCGGTGTCGACTTCGCCCCTGTAATTCTAACGCCAGCTGGTGACTCTAACAAATTAATAATGATGGTTTAGCTAAACTAAGCTGGGACATAGTTGTTCAACCATTTGATCATAGAATTGCTAAGATCACATAAGCTCATCTGAAGGCGATCCATTGGTCATCATTACTGTTTACAAAATTGAACAACCTTATTCAGTCCTGGCGATACCCATCGTAGACAAGCCTATCTCAGCATCCTCCTTTCTTTCTGGAGTAATTCCATCCCTCTGTTCCCGGGCTCTTCGTTCTTTCTTCAGATCCCTACGCAGCAGTAAATTCCAAAGGTAAGGCCGTGTAGCAATCTGATGCCCTCCCTCCTTCAGAATCCAAACATTTCCAAGGAAGGTCGTTAGAACCACAACGAGCCACATCACAGGGGTCATCGCTATGAATGCCCACTTAATGCCATCTCTCGCATCAGACTCTCCAGCGCCACTCTTATTGGTGAAGACTGTAGTCATGATAGTGAGGCCAATCAACCCACCAAATGGAATGGCAAAGGACGCGAGACACGAAATTTGCGCCGTCATGGTGGGAAAATAGGCCAAGCCATGAAGCGAGGCTGGATTCATACGCATCCCAACGCCATGACCAACTAATGCCATCATGCCATAGATCACACTTGATTTTCCTGCATGGACGGCCCAGGCGAGGACCGAAATTCCGATCGCGGAAGTTAAACTTCCCAGCATGAGTGCTGGGAAAGTTTGGCGAGGCCAGACGTTGGATGAGAACATAGCCATGTAAGCGCCAGCTGGTAACCGGTCAGCATCTTTTCTGTTTACCGTAATGGCAAATGTTGTAAGTTTCATACATACCAGCCAAGCCAGGTAGAAAAAATAACAGCGCAAGACCAGAATTACCGGAGCTCTTCCCTTCCACGAGCGCAAAGTATAAATCCATAAAATACATGATTGCAAACATACCAACTCCAATGGAGAAGTTGATCAAGAACAGCAGACCAATATCACGCTCTTGCAACAACTCCCACGGAATCATAGCTTTCTGGCGCGGAAACGCTCTTGCAATAGGCAATCCTGGTATCATGAAATGCTCATAAACAACCCAGCCAATTGCCAAAACAGCCCCAATAACGAGCGGAGCAAGTACAGCAGCCGAATCCCAAGTATACGTACCCCCAGCCCATGTGAAAGCCAGGATCAACAATCCAAATCCCCAAAGGAATAGCAGCTGGCCGCCATAATCGAGAGTCGACATCCTAGCCTTAAACCGTCCCCACCTCGACGTAATGTCCACACCATCCACCATCGTGATGGGTTGTGGACCTTGCAAATCTTTTCTTAGAACAATGACAATGATAACCATAGCTATGACCGCAATTGGTAGATTGATCGCAAAACACCATCTCCAGGAAGCCTGCGTCAGATAGCCACCAATCACAGGTCCGATACTGAACCCGATGCCTGAAACAAGCGCAAAGATAGTCCAATTGAGTGCGTACTCGGCGAGTGAGACACGGTCGGCGAGAATGGTTCGGATGGACATGTTCACGCCTGCCGCGCCGACACCTTGGAGGGCACGACCGAGGAGGAGGACTGGAAACGAAGACGTCGGGGCGCCGGTGCAAATTGCTGACCCGATCATCATTATTAGAATTGCAGATTGGAGGACGTAGTGGCGACCGAAGAGGTCGGTTAGTTGGGCCCAGATGAATAGGAAGGCGGCAGAGGTCAGGTTAAACACGGAGATGATCCAGTTTAGTTGTTTCACTTGGTCTGTCATGTGGTCAGTTGCGTTATTTGAACTTGTATGATTCAAGGAGATTATGTGGCAGAGGTGGAAACAATGGAATGGAGAGCATACTAAAGTCTTCGGCGATATATGGCAATGCCGAGGCCACGATCGTCGTGTCCAGAGCTTGTAAACAGAAGGGGCTGAAGAGACCAAGAATGATCTTCCATCTGTAGGTTGTTCTTCTCTTTTTCTCGGCAAGCTCCTCGGGGGTAAGTATCTTCTTATCCTTTTTTTCTTTCATGTCGCCGATTTCAGATAGGGTGACTTTGTCTGTGGTTCCTTCGACTCGTATATCGTGAATTGGCAAGGCATGAAGTGGTACCGGCTCAGCATGCTGGGCGGCCTTAGCATCAAGTGAAATAAAGTCGCTTGCATCGTGTGCCGGTATCGCCTGGTCTTCTAGTCTTTGAGAACTCTCCCCCTGATTTAAACTTTCAGCCTCAACCCGCTTTCTCTCGTTCCGCTTCTTGATCTGTTTGTAGATCAAGATCATTTTTTAGAGGTGCACGATTTCAGAGTCAAGACCTGTGAGAACAAAACATTTAGAAAACCTAGCGCTGGGGTTTCTCTTACTATATACGTTTTCGCATCCATAAGAAAATTGCAAATTGCACACGAAGCATTGCCCCAAAGTGGGGCCTTCGTGTTCAACTTGAATATCGCGAAATCTGACCTAGTTAGGTTTAGCGTGGTGAGAGAGCCGCAGTCAATTCCTAATCTGGATACCTTTTCGTTATCGAGGAACCGATAAGTGCACGGGGTCAGCTATACAGGGGCAGCAGTGCGAGAAGGATGCTTGTAATTTTGTTTCTTACGTTGATAGATTTGTCCATGGGTTCATTGATCGCGTCAAACAGAGGAGGCTTGTTGTGGCCCCCATTCTCAAAGAAAAATTATTTAATCAGTATGCGATGTACCAACTGCGGAGGAACTTGTAGGCGTTGGTGCCTGGAAAATCGGTTTTTTCATCCTGCCAAATTTGAGTATCATACAGGTGACCTCTCCTCTCGCCATGAATTCACAATATGACTTTCTCCAAGAACTCCCTTTAGCACAAGCAGTATATCATCAACAGCGGACAAAAACTTCAGATAGGAGCTGACTGCTACGCAGTAGCGACGATAGTCTTCATTACGCACCAAGGCAGTACTGAACTCTGCCTTGCGGTGCTCCACATGCCAGGCTACATAGCATCTGGTTAGTAGAGGTGCGGGTAAACGTTCTGGTAGAGGATCTCCCGTCTTCAACGACTGATTGATCACTCCAAGAACAACCATGACGGAGTCAATGATGGTGTCATCCATGATGCCGACATTCTGCGTAAGGCGGTGCTGTAGTTCTAAAGGGAGCGATCCCGTCAGAGCAAGTAGCCGGCCCAAGCATTGGTTCATATCTTGACAGAGCTCTTGTATTTGCAGAAATGTATTCTGATCGAACGGGCCGAGAGTGATTTCGAATTTCAACAGGTTGATCGGCGCTTGCAAGGCGAGCAGTGTCTCAGCTAAATCAAGAGATATCTTCTCTGCCACGATATTGACAGGGCTCGGGTCATTCGCTCGGCCCCAATGGGAAAGCAGCAGAGCATAGTGGTCTGACAAATTGCGAATAGTGTTGAACAGCGTCGTGCGCACGTGTCGGCTGGCTGAGGGAGGCTTGGGAAAGATCTGGACAACAAATGCAGCGACTAGTCCCAGTAAAACAGTCACTAATCGTTTGTAGAATGCTGCGTAACCGTATCCCGGCAGTCCATATTGGTCAATATGTGTGTCGTCATAACTGAACCCAAGCACCAGCACATAAGTCGCGCCACTCATGACAGCGCATGGCAGTAGTGCCGGTGGGAGGAATAGTCGCCACCACACCAGAATCAATGTCATCGCGGCGGTGATGGCAGATAGTCCGTACGCGTTACCAGTACCACTGCCCGACCCGATGTACCATGCCACCATAGCCATCACGCCACCAAGTACGGTACCAGCTGTTCGACTTACAACTGAGAAAGTAAAGTCCGCCATGTAGATGACCACGGCTATTTGCGCTGTGATTGTGCCCCAGATGCCTTTTTCGCGGTAGAAAAATCCTGCAGTCGCTGGTAGAGACGCCGGAATAGATGTCGCAATCGTAACCACCACCATGCGAATGCCATACATACCTCCTGTGTCGGTGAGCCAATGCCAACTGCGCCTAATGAATTGGCTTAGTCGGCTTTGATGATGCGTCACTCCAACACCATGGCTTATACGAAGCTGGCGGTGTGCTTCTTTGACCTGATCATCCATTGTTGTGGGATCATCGCCGGTGCCCATAGGTAAGCCTGATAAAGGAGGGCTCTGGTGTCCGTTGACCAGCCAAGATATGGCATAGCGAATACCAGTCGGATACCATATACGGTGCTTAGTGCGCGTCTTACACAATTCCAGGATCCGAGCTAATAGATTTTCTGTGGCCGTAGCTGATCCAAGGATTCGTTCTTCGGCTACCATGCCCAGGACTAGTGCACGAAGGGCATATGGACCCTGATGCTCCTCAGATTTGAGATTGCCGCTTGAATCGAAGAGATCCTTGTGGCTCTCTATCAGCCCCTCTGTAGACTCAATAGCGCAGATCTTCTTCCTAGAACGCAGTCGACCAAGAATCTCTTCTCCACGAGAAACTGCAAGGTCAAATTTCTCGGCCGGGTGTCGACGGATCCATCGACGAGTGTTGACTAAACGGATACATTCAGCGACCAAGCTAATAGCTTCCGAGGATACCTGCAACAAATCTGCGCTGGACTTGTTGAGGGCCTGAGTGGTATTGGATCGGATTTCTCCCATCTCCGGCGCTTGTAGGGCATGCATCATATCAATTCCATCTCGCGACTGTCGGTTTCCAACTCCAGAAGAGTATGTTTTTTTTTCTGTACCTGCGTCATCTTTTTCATCCCCTGAACCCGACTTCATCTTGCTGATCTTGTCATGGGCTCGTTGACGAGCGATATGAAAGTCCAAAAGAGCGATCTGAGCAAGCATCATCTGCCGGACAGGATCTAGAAGACTCCGAATATCTTCAACACCCCATCGACCACGGGAAATGTCCAATGGAAGAAAGGCCATCATTGGTTTCATAGCCTTGAATGCCTCAATGAGTTTCGCTTTGGAGCTTTTCATCTGGGTGAGGTCTATTGGCTTTTCGGCCAATCCATCCCGCGTGCATTGTAATGGGAATTGTCCCATGAGAACTATTTTCTCCATTTGAGACAGAATCGCGTATGATGTTGACTGCGGGAACAGCAGTAGACTGCAAGCGAATCCGAGAGCGATTCCTATAGCACCAGGCTCAACAAGAACTTTGGCGACTTCCCAATTCCATGATGGGAGGGTTGGACCAAAGAGCAAGAATAGGTCCATCACAATGATGCCGAATATTTCCGCGAGGACGAATTTCTGGTTGACCACCCGCAGTCTTGCCATCACGTACACAAACACACAGCTCATCACATAGAAAATAACAGTGACTCGAGCATCAAACATGAAACCATTGTGAATGAGTTCTTCCGCTATTGTGAGAGGATTTTGCCCAGTTTGCTGGGCTTGTGAGACGGCCTCTTCCTTGAGTTGGAGCAGTCGGGCCATAGTTTGTGAAGCTGGGCGGGCGGCCAAGGCGGCTTTCATGGTAATGAGTCCCCATGCCCAGGCGAGGCACATACCAAATAAGAGAGATAAAGCTGCTAAGAGGTAGATGATCAATATACTGCTGGGGGGCACGATGTATAGCAACAGTGCGCCAAAGAATGTGGCGATTCCAATGCTGCGCAAGGCCGGGCCGATGAACATTAACAGAGATGCCACCCAAATAGCTACCCAGCAGCGAAGCAATATTTTCATGTCGTGTTTGTTGAAGTGGTCTAGCCAAGCTGGTAATTGGAACCGGCGGCGTTGAGCAGAAGCTTCCGCGCTGCCGCCTGCTCTACCGTTCCTACCCTTCCCAATGCCATTGGGTTCACCGTCTGCAGAGACTGTCGTTGGCATTTTTGTCTAGAATTAGCTGTATGAAGCCACAGCAGAGCTTTTCAAATGCTCATAATCGCTCATGTGGAGAATAATAGGTGGTGGGGTTGAGCATTACTATGATAGGCCGTCGACGCAAGTGAATGCTGTCATCGTTGGAGAGTTTGTCCCGTCATTGGCCAAGCAACCATCAACGACAGCATCAATTGACAGAGACATTCAGGACCAATGAAAAACTCCAGATCAGTGGGAACCGATGACTGAATTGACAAAGAAGTTTCATAGCATCATATTTTGATTGTTCACCAGCTCGGTGATTCTGTCCGGATGCCTCGGCATTAAGATATCTAGCGGTTACTGGATAATAAGTCTCTGAACATGGGTTAGATCTCATTGGAACATCTTTTCTCTCGTATTCACTTATTTAGCCTGGAATACTACAACGCTAGCGCAGCGATCATCCGATTTTAGCCAGATGAGATTCGCCCCACCCAGTCGTCGACCACCCATAGACTTGTTTAGCCGAGTTAGGTAATGAAATCGGCGGATTATTAATTCACCTAGCCGACTAAGTCCATGGTACACCAATAAACCTTCCATCTGGATGTTATTGCCTCTAATATTGTGGTTCGTGGCTTGATCTAGCCTTGTGACCTTCTTCATTTCCCTGTCTGGACGGCCGAACTTTCCATTACTTAACTTATCACCTGCCCTACAAAGCATGAACACTTCTGAACTAGGCTTTGTGGTGTTTCTGAACAGTGGTTTGCGATGCCGACTTCTTTAGAGCCGGGGCTTGGTTCCCTTGATGGATCTAGACCTTCCAGGACCGAACCAAACACTCACTGTAGTCATGTGAGCCCAGCGCGAAGTAGATTTACAATCACAATTCCTTCCGTAGCCTTGGGTTTTCTGTTAACGAGGCAACACTTTTTTACCTCACTGCACACTCTCTGTCGAGGATTCTTAAAACAAGACTTCTGGGAGTAATGGCTGTTGCAATACCTACCAAAGGTCGACAACTTCAACCTTCTCTCTCAAACAGTATGCCCTCTCCATCACGTGCGACTTTAGAAAGCATCATTTCCGGCAAATCACCGAAGCCGTACACATTCGATGCCTTTCTGGACTTTTTAATCCAGAACCATTCTGAAGAGACGTTAAATTTCATCTCCGAGGCACAGGCGTACCCGGGCGTCTACGGCGCGCACTGGGCTTCTTCCGACAATAGCACCATCATTCAAGACCCTGTTGTTGTCGGAAGACAATGGAAGTCCATAATTGGCACTTACATCCTGCCCGGGTCTCCCAGCGAAATCAATCTGCCAGGTCATATTCGTGAATCACTTCTGGCAATCTTGGATGTCACCATCTTACCACCCAGTCCAGATCGACTGGACTCTGCCCTTGATCATGCCTATGAAATCCTCACACACGATGCTTTGATTCCTTTCATGAGAAGCTTTCATACAGGTGATGATCGGCAGCCAGTCTCAGAATCTCGATCCAGTCCGACGGCATACTATGGAAGTTTTTTCCACATGTTTTCTGGAAGATCCAGTTCACCAGACCATAACAAATTGTATGCTCACTCCCAGTCCGATTTGGTCATCACCGCTCACCCGATACTATAGGCCTCTCCCAGGCGAGTGTCCGGCGGAAGATACTCCTGAAGTCCAACCCCCGAAAAGCTTCCGAGTATCACCATCATTGTACAATTTCTCCTGGGTTAAATACGTTGGCGGATTTGGATATTCTAGAGGTCATAGCTCATGATTCAATATGAAGCGCATGATTTGAGAATGTGCAGCAAGGACTCATCAAGAACTGCACGCTCTTTTCATGGACATTGATATAGCTCGCAACCCGCAGACCTTGAATCTATCACGGAAGCAGGTGGGAGTCATTTGCATTTTCGAGAGCCTTGCTTCCATTGTTTATTCCACTTGACATTATCTTCACAACTGCAGAAATTATTCTGCAAATCCACAGAGCCTTATCATAGATCCCTCGCCGATCGCATAGTGGAAAGTGGCAGTTCAATGATCAACGTGTACATTGTAGGTGGCTCATTCCCGAATACTGCGAACAAAGCATATGTTACGTTGAGCTCGATTGTTCCATCTGTTTATGCTTGGAAGACTGCACCCGGTTGACGGCTTGATCTCGTGTAAAATCGGGTTGCAGTCCATCGCACTTTGTGGTGCGAGGTGTATTCTTGCCCGGTAGCAGGATCTTTAGATTTTGTCGCAGGAAAAATTCACGAAGCCGTCGGGGAACTTTCTCGGCGAGCCTAGGGATTCAACATATTGATCCCATTTTTCAGTTCATTGTTCCGGCGTCGCTCAGAGGCTGTTGCAACGCGACGCTTTGAACTCGGTAGATACTTTTGCTGATGGATAAATAGGCCCGATAGCAATAGGTCCTGTCACTAGGCTATTTCGAATGCGGGAGTCTGGCAAACACCTTGTCATTTTACAATGGAGTCAATAGATTATGGGGAATCAGTTGAACGCTTGCTGTCAAAGTTTGACTTCGATATAATCATCCAAAAGGCATATTTTGGCTAACCAGATTCGCGTGTCTGAGGTTCCAAAATATGTCTCAATAGCCAGCCTGGCGCGACCGGGGACATCACTGATTCTAAAGACCTAGAAGCTTTCAGAGTCACATGAAACCATAGAAGTAGATCTTTTAAGGCGATAAAATGTCCTTCCGAGATGTAGGTTGAGGATGCGCATGAAAGAGTGAATGTAAGAACCGCTTAACTCCGATGCGGCTCTGCATCTGAGACAAAAAGCCTTGGCGGCCATGTGTTTGCTGACAACCTCGCAACTTTTACTTTCCTTTTACCTACCTCTGTTCATTCACAGTCTTCAGACTAAAGATGGGTCGCCTCACCGATGAACTCGCGGCGTCCTCGTCAGTCTCACTCCACACCATTGACAACGATGACCTCCCGCCCCCCTATACCGACGAGCCAGAATTCCTTTCCGCTCCCGCTCCACAGCCCACAGCCCAACCTCTAAGACTCAGCGACTCAGCCTATCACGTCCCCGGTGCCAAAAACTTCACGGTAGCTGATGCTCGCATTGTGACCTACGCTCCGGAGCTGTCCCAGAATAGCGATGAGCTCTTCCGTGTGATTCGCAGGCAGATGAAGCTGCCCGTGCGGCCACTGCTTGGAGTCCAGGGGACACATACCGAGTCGAGTGACGATGGCAAAAAAAAGAGTTCTAATACTGTGACGGACTTTTGCTTCCAACTTGATCTCGCGGAGACTATGTTGCGGGGTTGGGAGGGACCACTCGATATAAATTGGATGCAGACCGAGGTTGTCAAAGATGATGACGAGCGGAAGGCGTTTCGGGGTGGAATTGTTCAATCACGTCGATATAAGCCTCGCAAGACGCGTGCTAAGGGTATTTCGCTCGACGAGAGCGATGCCGCGCTGCTGGAGTCGGAAGCAGATGTCTTGGACGGGGTCGAGGAGGACGGTGCGGCTCTTTCGGAACAAGAGGAGGATCTGAAGATGTGGTGTGAGCGGTTCTGCAATGATCCTGCACCTGTCAGATCGTATGTAATCCTTTCTTCCCTTTTTTAGAACATCCTTGCTAAGTTTGACCAAAGATTCACCATGACCCGTGAGCTCCATGGCTTCGACTTCAAGCCGATGCGCAATGTTCTTGCTTCTCATATTCGGGAACTGAACTACCGCGGCTCGACAAATTTCTGGTTGAAGAAGGGATACAGCTCTGTCACAATTTATTCACCGCATTGGATTAACAGACTACGAATTAACAACTTTGTCTGGTGGATCTGCGTTATCCTCCAGCTCTGGATTATTACCTGGCCAGTCATCTGGTTGATGGAGAAGCGATACGAGGTCGTCCGCTCCCAGTGGAACGCATCGCTTGATGCTGGCTCTGAGACCGGATTAGTCAAGTGCTACGCCCAAGGTCGAGACGAGACACAGCTAGGAGAGTTCTGGGCCGCGGCAGTCAAGCAGGCTGCGTGGACTCGAAGACAAGGACAAGGAGCCTTGTTGACCAGGAACGATGCTGACCGACTGCAAGGAATGAGAAATGAGCAGATCTTGCGTATCCAGAGCTGTGAATCCGAAGCCGAGCGACAACGCCGCGAGCGCGTTCACAGCGGCCAAGGCGGACTCATGGACAGTGTCGTCGGCCTAGTCAGAGGCGTCTCGGAGGCCTCACAGGACTATAGATTGACGATGGGATGGGGAGCCAATACCTAGGCTCTTGTGGTTCATTTAAATGAATACACCGGTGTTCATTGCTTTATTTCATACCATGCGCTATTCTCGACATTCTGCATAAACAGCGTTCCATATTGTGACAAGTCGAGTGCCCGCCACAGCTTCAGGCGTTAACGGCAGGATCCAAAGACACAAATACATTTGTGGCACGCACTTGACCCAATTGACTGGGTTGTCCCCCTCCCCATGCAACTCATAGCTCTCCCGATTGATTAGTATTTGTACATGCTGAGATAAGGACGGCTCGATAGCAGTCTGTCAGCGTAGACTACACAGCACCTAACATAAAGACACATATTTACACGCCCGGAGTTTCTTGAAGTACTTGAAAACGGCGCAGCTGTTACTCTTGCGTTTGACTGAGAGTAAAGAGTATTTCCCTGTACACATTTAGCTTCAGATATTGCGTAAATGGAAGGGTACAGCTACAGAGACAACTATCACGAAATCATCCGGGTTATGTCAGGCATCCATTATACGTATATATAACAGACTAATTAAATTCTCTTCAAGTCCGAGGCCGAAGGTCATTCCTGTGTCTTGAGGCTCTCTACCCGAACTTTGGAGCCTTGGTGCCTTGAAACCTAAGATTTCAGGGTCTTTCGGACAAGTATCTGCCCCCGCATTTACGCCATTGCCCCTGGACCGAGCTAACTTGGCCAAGAACAGTCTGCAGCTAACAAGAACTCAATTGTTTTCATCGGCTCAGCATAACTTGATCGGTTATGAGAAGGTTTGAAACAATCATCACAATTCTCTAGATAAAGAAGGTAACCATAGCCTTGTGCGAAATCCACAGAAAGGTCAAGACTCCCTGGTCGGCAAAATGCTCCCATTGACTAGGTCGATGGGAACGCCCAACGCGAACAGACGGGTGTTGAAGCGTATCTGCTGTCCACTCGGACTTTCAACAGGGTCGCGTCGCCTCCCCCGCTTTGATCCAGCAACCGCCACGACCAAATGAGGAAACATCTCCAGTGATTCTGGTCCGTCAATTGGCCATTTTCCCTAAGCGACGACCAGCCATCAATAACAGGTTGATATGAAGATATTTAAGCGATTCAACCCCCAGAGGTCTCTTCAAGCCCTCCCTGCCATCCAATTTCACCACAGTATTCAAGATGCGTTTTCAGCGAGCAGCAATACTTTCATTCGCTGGATCTGCTCTTGGATCACCAACGAAACACAGTGTACCCTGTATCAACTCTCTTGGTAGTGTGCAGGTCTTGCACTATAATAACCTGGGCCCCCAGAACAATGGCACGTCAGCTGTTCTCGTGTATGACGACTTGAGCCACAAGGATGCCGCAGCACGATGTGCGGAAATCGGAGAGGAACTTCACCCATGGTCATCTACAGTGTCTCTTCAGCAGACACAGCTTCTATATGAGCTTGATTATTTGACTTTCTCCAATGAATTACGTGCCGATGCTCTCATTTGGGTATCGACTGAGCCAGTCCACGGCAAGCAGTGTCTGGCGCTTTCAATTTCACACAAGAAGTTACTGGACATTCCTTGCAATGTTCGACTCCACTCGCTGTGTTCCTCAACACCTCCCCCGTCAACAGACCTTGACAGACGCCCGAGAGAGTCGAGCAAGCTTACCATTGAGTCGCAAGGCTACAGCATGACTGGCTATCGCGATGCCCGCTCTTTCCGATTTCTCGGAATTCCATTCGCAAATCCACCGACCGGTCATCTACGCTTCGCACCTCCACAAGCTTACTCAGGCCCAGAGGTCATCGATGCGACCACATTGAGCGACTCTTGCATTCAATCAATGTCCAATTTTGGCACCAAAGGCAACGGGGGTATTTCCGAGGATTGCCTCTATCTCAACGTATATACACCTGTCTTACCCTCCTCAAGAGGCCAAAGAACAGCACTACGTCCGGTCGCGGTCTATCTATATGGTGGCGCCTTTACCAAGGGAAGTGCAGCCATGATTGACTATGACGGTGGTAACTTTGCCAGTCGTAGCGATGTCATTATCGTCACTCTCAATTACCGTGTCGGTGCACTGGGGTATCTTTCTACTGGGGACTTGACCACGGGAAGCTATGGGACTCGTGACCAGATCATGGCATTGGAATGGGTTCAAAGACACATCAAGGATTTTGGAGGCGATCCGTCTCATGTTACACTTTTCGGACAGTCCGCTGGTGGTCAGAGTACTGTGGCTCTGCTGTCATCGTCTGCTGCAAAGGGTCTTTTCTCCGGCGCGCTCGTTCAATCTGCGCCACTGGATTCCCCCTGGTTCCCCCGAAAGCTATACTCCAAATACATCGCACCGGCAGTTGCCCAAGCAGTTGGGTGCAACGGTACGAGCTCGGAACAAGCTCTGCTCAAGTGTCTTCGAGCTGTTCCCGCTACTAGTTATCTCGACAACTCCACTGCCTTTGGAGAAGCTACTGCTAGCATTACCGCAAGCATCGCAGATCACTACTATCACAACACGAAAATGCTCTCAGGAACTGAACCGTTCATGCCCATGGTTGACGATTTAGGATCTGGCGTTATTGATGATCAATTCTTTGAGCTGCTGGCCAAGAACAAGCTTCCCGTTCATGTGCCAACAATGTTCACCAACGTGCGCGACGAAGCAGCTCTTTACACTGATGGGGAAGTCTCGAACCTTGGATCCTCACAGCTTGCACTGGATGCCTTGCTTCAATTGGCATTTGGCGCCGAGCTAGCCCCTAAGATGATTTCCTCTGGTGCATTTCAAGTCAATACCTCAGATCCAGATGGTGTTCGCAACGCCGCTTCTGATGCCGTCACGGCCAGCGAGTGGACCTGTGCCCAAGGATATCTTCTCAATCAGACACACTCCGCCTTCCCCGCACTTTATGAGGTGGTTATCACCAACGGACACATGCAGACCAACGTGGGCGTTCCAGCGATCTGTTCTCCGAATAATGACTATAACGCGTCTTGTCACTCTTCTGACGTGTTGCTCGCATGGGGCACCTTGAACTCCAAGACTAAGAACGTCGCGCCTTACTACGATGATCAGGATGTTCGACACTCTCAGCTCTTACACGATGTATTTGGCGCTTTCTTCCGCACCCGCAACCCCAATCCGGATCTTGACTTCTTGAAAGTTCGCGGGCCTGCATATGCGACTACCCTTGCTATTTTCGCCGGTGGACAAGTGATTAACCCCTCGCATGGGGAAAAGCACAATGGCCTTTCAATTGAGCAGTATCAACCTCAAGATCGCAATTTAACCTTGCTAGGCTTCCCGCCGTCTCATATTGCCAACTTTGAATATTCGGACATGTGTGCAGTCTTCCACGACTATGGGTTCACTTTCCAGCGCGCAGGGTTCACAAACTAGGGGCCTTCCTTAGGCTTTGCAGGCAATATTGCACGGATTGACAGAGTTTACTCTGCACTCAAATATATTTAATTCGACTGAGATTGTATTCACATGGTTGCTGACCTGAATCTAAAATAAGACGCTGTTCTCAGTCTCAGATTTCAGCTGATAGCCACACTCCTTTGCAGGGAATTGCAAAAGTCGCAATATCCTTGGATCAGGATCGTGCTCCAAAAACATGCATATGGCCATGCACTCGCCCCGAATTCTTCCTTCGATCCATGGCTGTAAATCCGACAATGAGCACATAAGCCCCATCCACTGCGCTAATATGACCAGAGCAGGTGGATCTCTTTTTCGTAAAAGCGAAAGAAAGTCGCATTCCAATCGGCCCATGAAGGAGGCACAATGTCCAGCATTCGGCATTGTTCTTTCCAGTTCGAAAAGTCGGGTCAGAATTCTAAGAGGGCTGTAATAAACGTTTGTATTCTCTGTAGAAAGCTCGTCAATGCCACAGAGATCTGCCAGATCAGGATCGAGGCCTTCCCCTCCCTGTTTCACGCCTTCGAAGATTTGGCGCTCTTCCTTGTTCAAAGACGCGAATGCATTCCCCCAGATACTGCCGGGTATGTATGGCTTGGCGAGATTCAGAATACATTGAAGACCGCTTTGTAGAGCGAGCCAATTCATGGCCTCGGGTTGGTTGGTGAGGACCCATGATTCTGCGGGGTGGAAATGCTCGGGACATATTGTCATTGACCCCATCAACATGCATGACGATAGAAGGGCGTCCACGTTTGCTTGATTCACCTTCGAGGATAGTTCCGCTTGGTAGAGCTGTAAAGCGCGCTGCCAGAAATAGGACTCGGCGATTGATCGCTCTTTGGTCGGGGAGACTCGATTCAGGTGAAGCATGGCTACACCAAGGATCGTGTACATGAGATATGGTGTCTGCAATTTGATCATCAGGAAGTTTTACTCAAAGGTGACTTCTGGGAAGTTACAGTGAATGACACGCGTATCATGTCCGTTCTCATTACGGCTTGGATAACAGGTTGGGCGATGGTCTCTGTTGAACATCGGACGAAATGTTGAAATGCGATACCACTTAGTGGATGTGTCGATCCAGGCTCGGTTAAGGCGTAAGGTGACCATTTGGGGTCAAGGCTCAAGGTGCTCTCGACATTGTTCATGACAGTGTCAAGTGAAAAGGAGAAACAAGTGGTACTCGGTTCGTTCGGGGTCAATGAGGTTGCAAAACTCTTCTCGACGCTCTTATTGAGAAAGCCATCCGACTCTGAGGGATAGTGACATGGCACCTTCTTCTTTTGACATCTCTCGCAATGTGGCTTTTGTTCATCGCACTATCCTAGACGTTAATCTTGCTCCGGTCGAACGAACGCATCACCATTCATACCTTGACTCTTCTTTTCTTGCAAACTAGACATCCAGCTCGAGATTTTCGGTGTGCTCGTCTTGCATGAAATACATGCTCTTGATCTTTTCCACGCAAGGCTACCCTGAACACGCTTTGAAGGTGGCGGCCCGTCAAGCCGGCTTCAGCAAGAGGACTGTCAAGAGGCGTGTGCCCGGAGGCCCCACTTTCGGATGACATTGATTGCAGCGTCAGTCCTGGACTTTGCAATGATATTTGGCACTTATTCTCAATCCGGTGATTGTTTACCTGTCATTAAAGTTGAAGGTGCAATCCGTAGACGATCATGTGCCCGGGTACGAAGTAGGTCACGTGCTGGCCCCGTGTCTCATTATGGCCTTGATGTAGACAAGGATTGATGTTTTCAGCACTATTCATACTACTTGAATTTGTAGGTGTAAAGTAACATCCACGGAGTATCGGAATTTTTCATTTAGCCAATGAAAGTTTCCAACGTCTCTCGACGTGTGCACGTGAGTTTTATAAATGTATAGGGCCTTCATACATTCAATGCCCAGCCAAATCAACGAGTTTTATGGTGTCAGTATCTGAGCCAACAGTTAAATTGACAAGTAATACTGGGGATGTGTTGAGTTACTTAATTGAAATACAAGCGAACGCTAGCCTTGCAAGTTGCGCAGCTCTTCCTCAATGACATCCCAAGCCCGAGGCAATAGTGTTCCCATGAACCAATAGTTCTCTGCGTGATCTTTTCCAAGCATCACAAAGATGTTAAGCCCCTCAAAAATATTGTCGAGAGTTTCGTTAAAATAATTCACCATGGTTCCGAGGGGGTTTGTTCGGGTTTCCTCCGCCTCGCCCTGGGTAATAACCGCTGGAGCAAAGTTGGCTGCCTTCATCAACTCTGCTTTGATGACATTGTTGAAAACCACAGCAACGCTATCCGAATTTCCAAATAGGACCCTTGGAGCCCTACCTGCCTCGATATCTGTCATCGCAGCTTTCAAGAATTTGCGGAGTTGTTGTTCTGTTCCTTGTTCTGCAACATGTTGGCGATGACCAAGTGCAATCGGCCCAAGTGGACCTTTGGCAATCGGTGAAGAAAAGAATGCGTATGTCCCCAAGACCATGTTCTGAAGAAAGACTCCAGTTGATTGCAGCAGCAAGGGGATTCGGAAACGAAGGTTGAGAAGACTCATAACAACAATGGAACGCGAGTGTGGCTCGGACAATGCGATGGCACGTGTCACCCAGGCTGTGAGTATGTCGCTCTCGCTCACAAAGGGAGCAGGATCTGCTCCTGGAGCAATTGTGGCAACTTCTTGCCGTGTGCGGGTTTTGAGTTTCTCGTACGAAGTCTTGGGAAGGAAAATGACTCGGCGTTCTCGAGAGCCATTGCGAATCAAGTCCCATAATGACCGTAATTGGAAGACAAGTAGGCTAAGGCCCGTCAATCGGCTTTTTTCCAGAATAAACTCATCATCGTCATCGGCTGTGATCGCTGGATGTTGGAGAATATCTTCGCGTGCGCCCAGAACGGTTGGTACCTCGTCTTCGCGACCGGCTAATACTGATGACCATGCCGCTAGAAGCGCTCGACCGCTCATGACATCCATCAATACATGTGGCCATACTAAAGCGGCGATGGTGGCATCGCGAAATGAAGAGACATGCAGAAATATTGGGGCAATGTCTCCCTGACTAACTTCTTCGAACGTGGGAAAGTCGGCCCGAGCAATGAATGGTCGGAAAGTGCTCGGAATCGGATGAATGGATGGGCCATCTGTTTCCTTCGGGAAATTCCTCGCAACAGGATGGTCTTGTATTCTCATATCATACGTTGAATGCGAGAAAGACACATTCTCTCTTTTCGTGGCAGACAAATTTTGGACTTGGATTTCCCAGGTTTTCTTGCTCTGTTACGCATTAGCAGGCTTAGGCCCTTCGCGGCCTTGGGGTTTGCTTATTTCGCACCTTGCGGCGTATACGCCCACCAAGCTTTCTCCAGTCTCCTATATCTAGCAGTCTGGAAAGGGAATCATGCAATCTTTGAGCATCAAGGGCGTCATTAAATCGCATTACCCAGTTCACCCAATTGGGGTTGTTGTCCAGCGCGTGTAAAGGGTAGACATTTTCATCTGCGAAGGCAGACTGTTTCTCGTTCTCGACATCCATTTGGATCAAATATAATGGTGAAATTCTTCAAGTCAGAGAAAGTTGGAGGGCTCAGGGGTGGTTTTGTAAAATAAGAAATCTACCTTCGAGGCTCATCCGGACGATCGCTGGGGCCATAATTGGGTAATTTCAAGTTGGAGACCGGGACGTTTGAACGTGCTCCCGACACTATTGGACTGTCAAGGTTCGACACGTTCGACCGCGGACCCATTATTGAGTCTATTGCTAGGATCACGTCACAGTGGATCTGCACCGGCCGAACGACAGTCGCCGAGTTGGTTGAGGGCCAATCTGGGTGGAGATCTACATTTTGTGAAGTCCGTACCGACGGTAAAGTCTATCTAAACCGGTCGCGGCTTGCAGCCAATATGGGAAATTTTGTCCGCGTTTTACATAGAAGTCCTCGGTCGCAGAGCCCTGTTATTTGACACCATTCTTGAAGCGACATGAAACGCCTCAATTTTGGACCTCTGGCCCCCGGATTCATGTCGGAGAGGTCGATAACGCCAAGAGCCGATCAGCTCGGCCGGGGTTTCCCCCCCATGAAAATGGAACCCCGACTGAGGGGATTCTGGTTCGGTAGTGCAGGTGTCGATCCACCGCATGCTTTCAAACATAAGTGGCATATCTCTTTTCAACGGCTCGTATGTTTCCAACAGCCTCCCAATCAATCGACGCACAACCTTTGCACCACCGGTAGGATCTTAGATTAAAATTTTGTACGCTAGTCAGGACTTTGTTGATCGAGGGACCTAGAACGCTAATAATGATCATACTTTTTGCAAATTGATAAATGAGAAAAGACGTAAGATTGAGGTACAACGCACAATTCATCTTATGCTGTGCCCCTAACGGCCGACATATTTCAGCTCTAGCCATCTGAGACCGGGATATATTAGACCACTCCAGCTTATACCCAGCGGGACGCCGATATCGATTCCACCACTGACGAGCTTGCTAATCGGTCCAGTAAAGTAGGTCTGGCGCATTCCCAAAATAGAGCCAATCCAACCGAGAAGGAATGCAGCCAGCGCCGCGAGACCTGATGGCAGGAGCCTGGGACTGTTCCAAGCTGTCCAGTCGTAGCCGCTCTTGCGGCGAAAAATGAATTCCTCCTCGAGCGTCAGCGTGATCCAGATGGCGACCCAGTATCCCATAAGGGCCAGAAAGTTTTCAAACACATCATAGAAGCCATTGCGCCCGATGCAGGCTAACACTGTGTATATTAAGACGCTAACGACAGCCCAGATCAAGCGAGGGATCTGTGCAAACCATCGACCCAAGAGTTGAAAGCTTAAGGTGGCTGCATAGGTTCCAGCTACGTTGTTCGCGATCAAGCCCATGGCCAGTATCACGCCACAAAAGCTGCCGAAGTAATTAAGGGGGCGAAATATTTCGACTAGCAGGGCGCCAGTGCCCTGCTCATCTGCAATCGCCCAGCTCGGGTTCGAACCTATTCCGGTGCCGATGCCGACGCCCAGCATGGAGGTGAATGCAGTCGAGACTCCGAGGCCAAGTGTGGCTGAGAGACACACCTTCCACCGAGTGGCATTTGGCGAAAAATAGACGTAGAAATCAGCGCCGGCCGGGGCCCAGGTAATCGACCCAGAAAAGACAAGAAGAAAGAAATTCATCCGATCAACGTTCTTGACCCGGTCAGATGAACCGGTTGTTTTTCCTTCGTCGTTGAATGATGGACCAGCGAGTCCGATGAGGATGAACATCACCATGAGCTGGGGCACCCATGCGTACCGTTCGAAGGTATGAAAGACACTAATACCAAACACGACGACCAGCAGAGAGAGGACGGACGCAATGACAACTCCGACAATTTCAGTCATTCCGTTTCCATTAATAGCAGTCAAGATCTGTCCTGCAATGAGCACATCCACGAGGCCCCATCCAAGCATAATGACAAGGTTGAGAAGAACGCAGATACGAGAGGGCCACCAGCCCATCGTATAACGGATGATGACCTATTCCGACATTAGTGAAGGTTCATTCATCGATAAGCACACAGTCTTCACCATCGTTCTATTCCCACTTGCCGGCCCGAACGTCGAGATGTAGCCGACCGCTAGGGCCGCAAGCATGGTGGCAAAGGCTGACAACACAAGTCCATCATTTAGACCGACTCCAAATACTTTAGGTCCTAGCAGGCCTATCGCGATCGATAGTGCCGTACAGTTTGACGAAAACCAGACTAATCCCATCTGACAGTAGTCCATCAGTGAGGTTTTAGTGCCACGCTGCTCTTCTGGGACCCGGTCGATACCTCGCGCTTCTATTCCGAACTTCTGCTCCAGGTGAACGACGCAGCGATGCAGGGAATTCTGTGACTTGGTCATCGCTTCTATAACACCGGCTTCATTCTCTGAGAGTTTATGATCGGGGTCAGGCGATCTGTCCACGTCTGGGTCCATCGTCCCCCTTGAACCATGATGGATCGCATCGAGTGAGGATGATGACATGATGCGCTTGACAACCAGCACGAGTGATAAGACTGCGATATGTTTAGACTGATGTCGAAAGGGGTATTTGGCCTAAAATGCTATTGTTGCACGACACTGAGGTACTCGCAGTTAGAACCGCGCCCCGCGCCGGCTCTAAAGCCACGCTGAAAGATTGTGTAAACACGTAGCTTATCAACATCCAGGGTTGACCATCCCTTGCTGAACTAAATAAAGCCAGCCGGAGTCTCGGTTTCACGCCAGTTAGACTTCGGCATGAAGATGCCTAAGAAATTCTGGGGGAGTCTACTTCCAGCTATACTTTAGGAAGAGATAGCGGCGGTGGTTACGCAATTCACCCGCTCTTAGAAGTTCGTGCAACAAAATTCATCATCGCGTAATCAAATGTATTGCCTCTCAGAGTACTGACTGCCTTTAAGCCTAGTCTATGCTAAGTATGATAGACAGGGTTTCATTCGAGAACCATCAACTTTCCACGGTCGTTGGTTCCTCACCTACATGTCCCTATAATATCCGATATTTTAAAATCTTTAAAGCCGATATTCTTACAAAGGACGAGTGATATGCCATTCTGGGTCATGATCTGCAACGCGATATGCAGGGGCATGCGGACGCGGCGACGTCCGCTCCTTACTAGTTTTTATAGACATGTCCAGACTGCCTCACCAAACAGTGCCTATATACAGTGGGAGCCGTCGAATACATTCAAAAAGGTAGTCTGTAGTCCCTTGTCACAAGATTGAAGACTATATCCAAGGAACATGATCTCCAAGAAGCCCGAAGATGCGTCAATAAAGTTCTTGGGCCTGACGGGGTGACCTTATTGTGAAGAAATAGAAAAGTAGATTTGCTGACCACATGGAGACGAAGCGAAGACGCGATCATATCGATTTGAATGACCGCGGCCGGGTTTGCAGCTTTGAAAAAACTGTATTGCTTCGGTGGTAGCGAACCTGATACCCGATGATTCATGATTCGCCCATGTCAGCGATTATGAGAGACTTTTAGAGATAATGACGGAAGGTGGAAATATGTGTAAGAGTGATGAATCAATGCCATGCGGGAAATAGGCTAAGTAAGGCTACAAACAGAAAGAAACGAGGTGAGTGGCTCTACGACGCAAGATATCACATTTTGAAAAATGCTCACATTGATTATCAAGAATTAAATTGCCCATAGTCAGTGTGTGACCAAGGACTGACTAGCTGTGAATGATTGACAATGAAAAGGAAACTATATGATTGAATCAATTTCACGAGAGCCACAGACCCTTTTGCCACCAAACACATCTGTCGTTTGCTGTGTCATCGTTTTGGGCCCTGACATTTGCCGTGTTTGCACCTATACCAAGCATAGTAGCATTATGGCCCTGCCTTGGGAAAAATGGCAGACGAGGCCCATTCGGATTCCCTCGAGTAATGAAGTTGGTGATATAGCCTTGCATCATCCTCGCAATGGGAGCCACCATGTGTGAAGTACCGGTCGAGTTATTCGTTGCTTCGCCATTCCAGTAGGTGTAGGAGACATCCTGACCGTGAAGAGCCGGCGGCACTTGGAACTCGTAGTTGTATGTCTCGTTTTCGAAGGCGCGAGCGAGATAGTTTGTGTTGCATGTGAAGATTTGCTCATTTACTATAGAGATAGTTCGATTGATACCCGACTTGTTCCGTGCACTGACCGCTGTGTCGCTCAAATTTGCTGGATATAGTTTTTTCACGATAGAGTCAACAACTGACGGGTCACTATCGGAGAATAGAGCTCGAATTGTAGCTGTGGTATTGGCCCATGGTGGCGTGAAATAGGGGGCTTCGTTTTTATTGTGGCCCGCCATGACGGATATATTCTTCGAGAAACCACCATTGAGAAGGGAGATGCCTGGTAGAGCAGGCACGAAGAGACCATCAACCACCGGACCCCATACAAAATCGCCATAGGAAGCATTGCCAACCTGCCAAGAATTGGCATTGATGAGAGCTTCGGAGCTCAAATTGCGAGCCTTTTCGATTGTGCTGACGTTCAACAAAGATAGGAAACTTTGGGTTCTCTCCTCTTGTTCCAACTGTGAGACTGTCGGTGTCAGGAACGGAGACTGAACAATAGCGCGCTGGAAGGGCGTTGGTTTATTACCCCCGTAGGCGGTGATTTGGTGCATGATGCTTCCACCCCCAGCCGACTCACCCATCACAGTGACTTGATTGGGATCGCCACCGAAGAGATGTATATGATTCTGTACCCACTCCAAAGCCAAGCGTTGATCATGTAAGCCTGCATTTGAAACGCCGCCCATGCCCTGAAGCGTCGGGCCGGAAAGCCATCCAAATGACCCAAGTCGGTAGTTAATGGCCACATGAATGATCCCTGGTGCTCCATTGATTTGACTAGCCTTGATCAGTCCAGCGGGCTCAACGGTTTTGCTACCTAGGGTATAAGCTCCACCGTGAATCCTAACGAGTATTAGCTGTATGACCTTGACAGGATGTGGGGGATGAAGCATACCAGACGACTACCGGAGCTCCTCTGTGACTAGGACCGTTCAATACCTGCTTGGGTACTGTAACGTCAAGGAACAGACAGTCCTCTGATACCTTACTCCCATGGTTGAGCTCAGAGATCAGTACAGGCAGAATTTCCGGGGCCACCTGGGCAAGATGAGTGTAGTTGAAACTAGATAAATCGCCCGACATGTAAGCCGACTGGAAGGAGTTTGAAATTACTCCCCATGCCGGCCCTGCCTGTGGGCAGGTATAAGATACGTTTCCAGTCTGAATGACCGGATTACGACCAGTTGGTGGGACTGGCTCTGCGAAGCGTAGGTTGCCTAATGGAGCCTGGGCATACCGAATGTTGGTGAAGCGGTAAAATTGGCCGGTTTCCTGACACAATCCCAAGGCAATGAATCTTCAGCTTAAAAATGCAGCAAGCTTGACTTACATTATAGGTTTGAGCCTGGTGGATCGCGTATCCCAAATCAACTTGTGGGAGTGTCTGTCCACTCAAACAGAGCTGAACTAGAAGTGGTGTAACTGTGAAACCAGAAGAAAATATGTTCTTCATGTTTGAGGGGTTGTTTTTGTTTTCTATGAGAAAGCAGGCTCTAACGGTGCTTTATACCTGTTGCGGGCCCCTTATCCCAGGTGCCAGTCTCGATTTGCGGTAGTACTCGCTTGGAGCATATTTTGGGAGTGAATCCACATGCATGCCCTCTGACGCTTCTTCCCCATCCCGGGGAATCCTGTTGTGAATAATCATGACGAGGCCCCGCTTCTGAGCTTCGCGACTTGCATATTACGATAGGGGACCGAAGTTTGAAGACAGGCTTCGTGGCCGGTCCCACACTTTCGCCACCCAAGCTATACCCAAACCGGCTCATGCGGTGGGCCCTTTTGGTTCATGGCGCGGTTTGATGGTGAAGGAAAGCCGTAAATATGCTCTCTCCACTTTCACTAAAATTGCTTGGCGCGTTTTACCTTTCCTGCGCCCGATCAGAATGTGGGTCTGAATAGCCAATCGGCTGCCTCAATTCACTATACGAACTCGAATTTCCTTTTCTGTCATCGAGTTTACATCAGCTTTCTTCTTACAACGTAACTTGGCTCCATAAACCCCAAGTTGAGACCCTGGCCATTGTCGATACAGCTAGGTGCTTGGCTACATAAATGTCCAATTGCCTCTCTCTACTCTTTCATGTCATTCTTTTAATTTGGGTCCTATCTCAGCGATTCGCCTTCTCGATCAATCTCGTCACTATCTCTCAAATCTCGTCAGTATGTCAGATTCAACAGGATATCAAGCTTGGCCTGCTGGCCCACCCTCTTATCCTCAGGCTCAATGTTCTCCGGGCCATGATCTCGCACAGAATCCTGACTGGAATTATTCTCTGTTTGATTGTTTCACCCCTGGATCTATTTGTGAGTCCTGCTCGTGCCTTTTGAGTTACTCACATCATATCCATGACACATGAAACTGACATGAATCAATTCCTGAGCATAGGCTTGACCAGTTGGTGCCTTCCTTGCCTGACTTTCGGAAAGACCCAAGCTAGAGTCAAGAACCCAACCCTTGCCAATTTCAGCTACTGCAATTTTGATGTACGTATCTTCGGTCTGCACGGTTTACCCGGTACCTAGTTCCCACTTTAGCAGGCAGGACATATGCTAAAATAAGATGAACAGTGCGGCCTGTTTACCTGTCTCGGGTTTGTGTGGTCACATTGGATCTTGCAGACGATTCGGCGAAGTGAATTGCGTCAACAATTCGGAATCAAGGGCAATTGCTGTGTAGATTGCTGTACAGTCTTTTGGTGTTGCTGCTGCGCGGTTATACAAGAAGAAAAAGAAGCTGAGCTGAGGACACGCCCTGCTCTCCAAGCTGTGTACCAGACGACCCCCGGAATGGAGTATCCGAAATGAACCCAGCTATCCACTCGTGACTTTTTGAAGAAAGTCAAGCTTAGGACAGTTCCAATTTGTGTTGCATTTCAGCTACTGTAATCCACCTTCGTGCAAGGGAAATATTCTCACAAAGTTCACTAGTGATAGATTTTCATATATGCCATCGCTCACCGTCCTGCTTCACATAGCTCGCTACTCGGACTTGAAGCTGAAGCCTGTCATTTATATGTGCCAGTCTTTCTCCCTGGTCTACACTTCTTTGTCATGTATATTAAAGAGTATAGACCCACCGGACTCATTCACAAACATCAATAATGGGAGCTATGTAGTTTCCTGGACGTGTACACACCGCGCCTTTTTTTTGCGCCGTAAATAGACCGCAAAGTAATAGACAAGTGTTGTATCATTGGCAGTTGAGAGTCTAAGAAGCTTTCGATAGTAGTTAATAACTAACATATCGGCCCACTTATGTTTGCCTTTCAAGACTAAATGCTTGTGCTCTCTTTCATGGGCCATCTTACCACTTATCCACCCACCAAACAAATTAACCATATCGCCTGAAGTGAGTTGGCACTATCATTAATGCCTTGATCACGCTTTTGTCAAAAACGTGAGGAAAGAGTCCGCAAGAATAATTGACAGTCGGCTTGGGTGTATTTTCTGATACCCAGTAGTTAGACTTTTCTCCCTATGGTAATCGTGACTAACTAAGGAGATCGCCGGTCGATTTTGATACGTAAATTGAACTAGAAATCGTACAAATCTATGCAGCAGTACCGTGAGTCACTCGGGAAGGCGAGACAGTGGTCATCCTAGCCTAAAAATTTTCAGCTCTGGCATTGAGTCAGGAGCTATCATGTTGTTGTCATCTTTTTCGTCTGCCTAGCAGTAACACATGCAATTTTGAAGTTTCAATACCTTATGTAGCACATTAGGTCATCAGGTCGCGTCTGTCCTGATGACCTGATGAGCTGCACGCATGATTCACTATCTGTGTATCCTAATATCTGAGAGAAGTTGCTGAGAAAGACAATTTGATTATATCTACCAATAAATTTACGGTATAAAGAATATGGTTATACAGAAAATCCACCAACGTTGAGATTACAGCGTCCTGGCGATCGTTGCTCGCTGATAGCGCCACGGAAACCTTTGTATCCCGATGGAGGGGAAATTTCACAACTTTGCCGAAGTCTTTTTACAAGCATCACTCAAAAAAATCAGCCGAGGGTCTACACAAGTTTGTTCAATTTCATTAGAAAGCGTAGCCATCACACAGAACAGGCGACCTATTGCAGCGTAGACAACTTGAGCTGTTCAAATGGACTTTACATAATATGTCTATTCTGTCTCGACCACGGAACCATCCTCAATGTCGCAAATTTTTCCCTCGGAAACTGCCGTTTGTCACCGCCACTGAAACGATGTATTACTGTAACGTTCGTTAGCAATTTTCAAGGGGTTTGAGTTTGAAATCACCGCTCCCACTTAAGCACGCATGAACCGCGTTCCGCATCCTTCTCTTCGGGGAACTTGTTGATGTCCGCTTACGATCTTTGATTCTCTATTGAGAACATCGAAGTTCTACCTTGTGGAAGGATGAATCGAAAAGCGAACAATTATCTGGCGAAGAGTTCTCGAAAGTCGCATAAGAAGTCTCGGCTTGGCTGTGGGAACTGTAAAGGTCGCAGAATAAAGGCATGTTTGAATTCCAACTGGAGAGGATCTGGTCGTTGAGAAAACAGATCTTAATATTCGTAGAAAATTGGTATACATGATTCAAATCCAACTAACGGCCTTGCAGTGTGACGAGGTAAAGCCTCAATGTGGTCATTGTCGCCGCCACTCCATCCAATGTGATTACAGTCTGGAGCAGCAATCTCAGTTAAACAGACAATCAGAAACTTCACGCGAGGATTCACAAGGAAGCATTGCATCAGACTCCGCGCCATCGGAGTTGGAAAATCAATATCGATTTATATCCTCCTCTACGGCGAATTTTACACCCCCTAAGAGGAAACATGAAAGGCACCCTCGACAAATTGATACTAGAAGTTCAACTTCGTCCGCCTCTGAATCTCCATGTACCAACATATCGGAACGGCCTTTTCAGTTTAGCGGGGAGGACATGGAATTGTTTCATCACTATATGACTACCACATCTATGACATTTGCGGACGACGAAGCAAGTCGTCACATGGTGCAATCGACGCTTCCCCAGCTGGGGTTCAAATTCACTTACGTTTTGCGCTTGCTTTTAGCTTTCTCTGGCTATCACATTGCTCACCTGAAACGAAAGCAGCAACAACAGCGAGAGCAGGAGCTTTTGTCTAGCGTAGAGTCTCCGAAACTTCCGCTCATCACCCAAGCAGACTATCATTACACGATTGCTCTGTCCAAAATCAGTGCTGCTATTCCTACGCTCAACGAGACGAATTGTCATGCCGTCTATACAAGTGCGGTATTCATTTGCTTCTGTTCGTTCGGGAAAGGGCCGCAACCCGGGCAATATCTCGGCTTCAGCGATGATGGCACTGCGGAATGGCTGAACTTATTAGCAGGAGTCCGGTCCATTGTTCAGTATTCACGAGATGCGCTCTCGGTGAATCCAATTTTATCTGAAAATTCAATCGCAAGTTTGCATCAACATCTGTGCGAGCCGTTTGAGAATCAGGAGTATGTCCACACCGGGTGGAGAAGTTGCCTTACGCAGCTCCAGGAACTGCTCCTTGAGAATTTCAGCATTAGTGACCCTCGATATCAAGTATATCTAGAGGCATTAGATGGCCTTGCTATGTCATTTGAGAAGGTCTATGATAGGAAAGATATCAGCCGAGGGGACAAATGGGCGCAATCTTTTCGCTGGCTCTACGCTCTCCCAGAGGTGTTTGTATCGGATCTTCAAGAACGGCAGTCGCTTGCTCTTCTTCTATTCTCCCCTTTCGTGGTATTGTTGAGGGAATTGGACTCTTACTGGTTTGTATGTGGATGGCCAGAACATATAGTGGGTGGCATTTATCGTCATTTGAACGTGGAGCAACGCAAATGGATACAGTGGCAAATGAACCAGGTCGGATGGAAACCGCCGGTCAAATTTGATTGAGCACAGATTGTGCCTAAAGATGAATTTTAATCCGATCTATGGCTCATCGTCACGTTCTCACAGCATAATTTTATTTTCTATCGCCGTAACTAGTGCAATGTAGACGACAATCTATAATATCCTGTTCATGAATACAAAGAGTGCTTTAATTGAACCTCATCACTAGGCTGTTTGAGGTGCAATATTGGCAGGGAGGTTCTTCGCAACTTGAGGTCGATTTCATCATAACCATACATGAAATGTGTGGACTTATCATATCCGTGCAGACAAGTTAGCTGATAGAGAAGTTCCATTCAACACAATTTTCATCATTCGTCGGGCTTGAGCGCAGACACATCTCCTCCGCCTTTTATTGGTCATGAGTAGTCAAGACCCATCTACTCTTTAGACAGGGGATTCTTCCAGGGGAGAGTTTGATGTTCAAACATAGATCTTCAGGGCTTTCGTGTTGGTTTCAAACGCGATATAGATAGGATTAAGTTTCATCTTGGTACATACGACCATAGGGTGTGGAGAACAGGGCTTCCCGTCCGCTCAGCCGTACTTAAGCCACACGCCGGCAGGTTAGTAGTTGGGTGGGTGACCACCAGCGAATCCCTGCTGTTGTATGTTTTTGTTTTTGATTTTCTGGTTCATCGAATTTTTTCCATTCATTTCCAGCCATTGTCAGTGTTTGACTTAGGGGCAGACTTGATTATAGGGTTAGCCCAAGGTACAGATACCGAACTATGATAGTCCAAACTTCCGTCGAACCCTCAAAATTTCAGTATTGTTCAGACTCTGCAATTGAGGGGAAGCCACCAGGGCCTTCACAATTGTTAAGGCCCAGTTCTCGATCCTTAGCTTCCTTAGTATAGTTTTTTTCTATGGGTGATCAAGACTGGCAGACTGCAGTACTCCACCTTGGCATCATCAATGGTATTGCCTTCATTTGTGGACCACTTCTCAGTAGCGAAATCATTATGGGTACAACCTGGAGATGGTGAAGCTTCTCTCTATTCCATGGGTGATTATGTGGACTGACTGCATCAATCCGATTATGTCTGTCCTCACCTTCACCGTCTTCTTCATGGCCAGACGAAAGCCACTGAAAATATCTGTGACAACTTGGAAGGAGAATATGGCACGACTGGACTTGCCTGCTTTTATTTTGTTCGTCACCTCGATCCTGTGTTTGATCCTGGCCCTGCTTTGGGGTGGCAAGAAATACTCATGGGAGAACGCCTGGACCATAGTTCTTTTCATTCTCTTTAGGGCTTTCGCTGGCTATTATGATGATGACGATGCTTTAGTTGCCATGATTATTCTCAGGACAAGAAAGTGTCTCCTTTGGCAACCCGTTCGATATCCAAATCTCAAATGTTGTCTATAGCTAGAGTTTCAGATTTCGTATTATTTTTGTTATTACGGTGGAAAACACTCATTTCTTTTCATACTGCTTTACTGAGAAAAATACTCGCGGTATCAACAAATACATTATACTCTGAGAGCGCAGAGTCATTGATTCATCGCATGAAAAATTACTTTGTAAGTGGGACACAGTATACCGCTGTAAAAATGCGGTTAAATTTTATGGTATTGGTGAGATATGAGAGAAAAACCTTAGTATTTTCGGTACGGTGTTCGTTGGGGGGTGGGCTTGTATCACGTTACCAGGACGCTCGATTTGAACCGACCAATACGCTAAAATTACCGTAAGTCTCCTTACTGTACGCACCTATGTTTCATAACTGTATGAGCAAACCAGAGGACCGGAACGGGCAGAAGAACTCAATCTCCTAGAGGCCTGCGAGAGACTCAATTTACTCAAAGTTTTACTTTCCTTTGCCACTCACATGTTCCACTGATGCAATACGGCAATGCTGTTTTCACGACTTTGCTAAGACGCGAACTCTCATGCTATAGCAATGCTTTATACTGCTCACTCCATTCATGATGTGCTCAAGAATCGATTGTTCAAACGACACCATTAGTATCTCAAGATAGCACAATGGTGATCAATTCTTCTATTCTCCAGGTAAAAGCCTGTCTGCTAAAAAGATGCATCTGTTCCTTGGGTCTTCAGACCATGGTAAAGTGACCAATGATGAACTGACAGTCACAATGACATCTTCATCCTGTGACGAGACATTTATCCACGATTGACTGAATGATTCTGCGATGATCTCAGTTCTTTGTCATATGCCTCATAGAAATCATGATATAAAATGTCGAGCGTTGCTGGGATCGACTTCGCGAAAGAAGATCAATTGCTCATTGATATCCTCAGAATCCGACTCGTGATTTCTCGATATTGATCTCATCATGTCAACAGGACAGAGACAGCCCAAACCACTCCGTCGGATCATAACCGCACACGATCCTAAAAGCGGCCAAGCTGTCTTTAGCGACGCAGTTGGGGGCTCGGTATCGTTTACTGGATTTCCTGTTCCCCCCGGCAAACCCCCAACGTCAGATTATGCACTAGCCTACAACACAACTACATTTCCTGTGCAAGGGTTGTCCCCTCCAACTTCTGCAACCCCGGAATCCAAAGCCAATCTTGATATTAAGCACTATAAATCTCAGCTTTCGGATCCGTCGCCTTTGAATCCGCCAAACGGCACCTCCTGCACGATTATTGAGGTACCTCCGGGCGCAACGGTTCCGATGCACCGAACCATGACCCTGGACTATGGAGTCATAGTTGATGGGTCTACTGAATTAGTCCTTGATTCCGGAGAAAAAAAATTGATGGGAAAGGGTGATGTATTCATTCAAAGGGGTACAGCTCATGCCTGGCGGAATACGACCGAAAAGCATGACAACTCTGGTATTCTACGCGTCTTTTTCGTGTTTCAACCTATCGAGCAAGTGCGATTAGAAGGCGGAAAGGCCATCGATCAGGACTTGACTCTGTCTCTGCATCAGGCCTAAAATTGAGGGGCGCAACGCCTGAACCGCTCCACAAAAGTTAGCTACTATCTAAATACGAAGCTCTTCAGAGATAGTTGGAATCCCCGAAATTTTCTTAAGTACATCTAAATCTCTCATTGCATTGGGGAAGCAACGCATATCTTTCCTTGGGCATGAAAAGTTTTGAACTTCGTTCTTGTGTAGGTTCAATACCATGACAAACATTCTCAGAAGCGAGGAGAAAATAAGGGAGACCAGATTCAAAATGTATATATGCTATGTAGAGATCTTGAATATGTGTGGAATGGTATCTCATGTGAGGCAATTATCGAGTAAAACGAAACTCATACGGCGCGCCACATCAATTACAGGCAAATATTTCAGGTAATTTTCATGTCATCTTTCACTGCCATCTAACTTGGACAAGTATAATCTTTTCTCAATTTTGTTGCTTGAGCGACGACATCAGTTTGATACTTCAAATATGAAATCAACGTGAAACATTAGGATTTTTTGGGAACTTTTCGCCCTCAACAAAGCTCAGAGTACTGTCAACGCAGGAGCACCTGGCGATGGAGGCGCTGAAAATTTTGTCTCGATGAAAACCTTCTGCATACCCGGGTTGCGCTTATTAAACAAGTCATAGACTGTCTCCATGTCCTCGAGCTTATATCTATGAGTGACCATGTGCAGGGGGTGGATCTTGTCTTGCTGAACGTATTTCAGGAGCTGATCCCAGTATTTTTGCACAGGAGCTTGTCCATTACCCGCGAGATGAATTCCAGTCTCCATCAGGGAACCGATATTGAAATGATTGCACTGTATTGCCTCGTCAGTGGAATTGTCTCGTTGTGGGAAAGGCATCACACACATAACCAGCATATACACCCGTAACACCACAACGCCCGAAACCACGAACAGAGACAATCATCTCGTTCAGTAGCTCGGACGTATCAGTTTCCAAACCGAGTAATCTTTCGAAGTAATGAGCCCATCCTTTCGAGTACTCGCCCGCAGCACACTCCAGAGCCACATCAGGGCCACGGCCGTCGCACATTTTCTTCAGAGTTGTGGCAACAGTCTCGCCTTTAGCGAGATTTGTATACTCAATCGTCTCGAGATTCGGTAGAATCTTCTTGACAAAGTCTAGTCGCCATTTTCCAGGCCCTCCATCAATAAGTATGACCCTCTTCGCACCATTGAAGAAGCTGAATTCAGCTGCCATTTGCCCAATTGGGCCAGCTCCCCAGATTGCGACAGTGTCACCCTCCTCAACCCCAGTGTCAACAACAGCGTTCCAAGATGTTCCCAAAACGTCAGAAAGGTAAAGACCTTTTTCATCCGGAACGTCGTCAGGTAGATGAAGGAGGTTTACGTCACCGTATGGGACGCGAACATATTCCGCTTGACCACCGGCAAACCCTCCAGTGAAGTGGGAGTAACCAAACATGCCTTAAGATAAGCTTTAGCATAGAACACTCATGACCATCAATACAACCGATTAAAGAAGAGACATACCAGCTGTGCGACGCCCATATAGCTGACATGCAGCTTCGCTCGAATTTGTCCGCTCACACATTGAGGACAATTTCTTCTTGCAATAATAACAATCCCCACAAGCAATTTGAAAGGACGCCACAACGCGATCACCTACTTTAACTTTCTTTACCGCTGGCCCAACGCTTGCGACAACACCGCAGAACTCGTGACCGAGAATATCACCTTTCTGAAGATCTGGGATAGCCTCTAGAAATTGAGGAAAAGACAATGCATTAGCAGATCCGCGAAGATCTAATACGATGATAAGCAATCATGGCATACCATGGAATAAGTGCAAGTCACTCCCGCAAATGGTGCTGCCCGTCACTTTTAGGATGACATCGCCTGCGTCGATGATCTTAGGGCGAGCCGTCTCAACTATTATTCATGTATGAGCAGCAATCTTCAATAATCTTGAGACGATCAAAGTGAAGTAAAGGTCGTGGGTTGCAGCTTTACTGACCAACTTTCACCGAATTCTTTGCTTGCCAGGTTAAGGCTTTCATTGTGTGGCTCAAGTCTCCGTGTCCCCGAGCCTCATAGTTACTGACATCTGTGGTGATTGAGGCAGACATGCTTTGTTTTTTGAATGTAATGTTTTATCTTTGTTTTGGTACTTGAATTTCAGCAGGATTCGCTGTTGACAGAATTGAAAGGAGAAAGGATATATACCTCTCATCAGGCAGCTGCGAACGACGAATCTTTGGGATTTCTTGACATCATGCTTGTGTCCCGGGGTCTCCGTGTTTACATCACCATGATCGTATCTCGGCCAAGCCGGTGAAACAAAACCGTGAGTCGAGATTACGAATCTCATGCAGGCGTCATTCACGTCGCAAGCCACTCAGATGTAAGTGAAATGCTTCGCCTTTGCGTGGTTTTGGACTGGTGGGGGCCCCATGACTAGTGTAATTTACAAGCCATACGCCACTCCCCGCCCCCTGATGAATTACATTGTCGAGAACCACCACCCTTAGATAATTATCTAGAAGCCTCGATATAGGGTTCTTATATAATCCGCTTACCTTTCAGTATTCTATATTATTAGAAACATCACCTTCAGTTCAAAGCTCGCTACTGACACCGCTAGCATAATTTCTAGTAATTTTCGGTAATCTCCGGTAAAGCGGCGTAAAATTTGATCGTCCCTTACAAGATTGATATAGCTCACTATCCTTCTGATGTTACAGCTGTATAAAGTTAAGTCAGTCCTGATCAATTGATGGCTATTGAATTATAGATACGTGATTCATCGCGATTACTATAGTGTTCGGGAATGGCGGATGGCTTGTGGATTACGTTACCATATTTGAGTTAATAGATGTGACTAGACTCATGGAGGCCCATGGGACTGAAATGCCTCCCGCTATTCCGGTAAGCTCGCTTGTGATTGACTTTCAATGATGTTAGTACCACACATGTTTTCAAAGGTGGGCGCGTAGAGAATTACTTGTATTAACCTTACTGGTAATACCCAATCAGATATAATCTTGATCACTCTGTGTACAATCGAAAGCAACTTGAAGAAGCATGATTGGGTGACGAGTCCAAGCGCGGACAAATCGCATGTCGATAAATAGGGTTCAGGAAAGATCGGACAGCTTTCGGTAGTGATACTTGCTCCGAGATATCCGATCCGAAGTTATGTGCTTCAATCTTTTCGGTATCACTCTTTTGACACTACAGAGCGGGCCTAGGAAAAGAAAGCTGCCTTTTTGTTTCATTTTCTTTGCAATCACCTCGCAATTCTGACAAATGTTTCAATATTCGCTGGCGCACAAATAGCAATACGGGTGGTTGCTGCAACCGCATCCGCAACTGTAATTTTGCAGCTTCGTTTTTCACTTCCGCTGTTCTGCCCGTAACGGTAGTACGAGTGTTAAATCGCTCACATCTTGATAGGCTTCCGTCGGATTGATTGTATCTAAAATGTTTGTAGCATACTAAGCCGCATGATCATTCTTAGCGTTCACCAACAATTCCTCGTAGGTTTCAGTACCTGAGTCATCGCCCGTTCATCATAAGCATCGCTGAAATAATCTACTTCTTTGTCTGTATATTTATGAAGACCGAATAAGTCTACAATATTTCAGCAGTCGAAATTTTGCAGGCTTGGTCTGGAGTAATGGGAACCTACTCACTCTGCGTAGCTGCAAAGGGTAATTGTTGTGTATAACTAGACTCGCAAGAGGAATTTGATCTGTGCCAAGGTTCATATTGGCTATGAAGACTCAGCACAGTATTGGCCACATTACAGCAATAGATGCACCATTTTGACCAGGCTAGCCTAGTAGTATTCATAGACACCGCGATTTAAAGGTCCCCAGACGGGTAATTTCACCGAAGTGAAAGATCTTGTCTACGGGATCTATAATGTGCCCATCTTCCTCACTCCGTTAATGCGACGCCAAAGCGGCGCTCGCCCAATTCTTACCCGATCAACCGTTATAGGAAGTACGCCGGCAAGTTTGTTTCTTTCTCAATCCTTCATCTTACATTGCGGTCATATATGACGTGTGCAATTTCCACTAATTGATGAGATATCCAAGTTTAGCACCTTCTATTACATCTTGCCACGACTCAATCGTACCTAATTTATCAGAAAGAGAGAAGTACCACCAACTCGTCAATAGTCAACAATGCACCTCTTGGCCAACTCATCTTCGCCATCATACATGTCTTAGGTGACGCTCCCTCACCAGTCTTCTGTGACTTCGTAAGCCCACTGTACGTCAAGATATTTGTTCTTTTCGTCCGCAAATGAAGAAGTCACATCATATCTTCCGAAAACCCCCATACCAGACGGCGCTTCTTCACCACCAACTAATTGACATGTATTAGTTCCGTTTGGACGTCAGGACTAACATTTTTTATCACTCACATGTCACTTCAAAGTCAGGCTGGCCTTCTAAGACAGGCGCGTAAGAGCCCTGTTGGCCTTGTCAGTCGCGTCCCAGCTAGACAAAACTTTTGCTACTCACCATCAAAGTGTCACTTTTTTCGATCAAAACACCCCGACGCCTCTTTTCCTCCAGATATTTGAGGCCGGTGATAACATCAAATCTCACTCTAAAGACAATTTTCATTTGGTAGACGGCACCCTCCTTGATCTTGACGGGGTGTTCTGATAGCTTCTTGCGCGAGTCTGGAGTAGACACATCAAGAGTGATATCTTCGCGCCCTTCAATCTCAAGAACGATAGCTGAGATGATGACGTTCCTTTTGTCGACTGCCATCTTGGATTTGTTTTCAAACGAAGAGGGTATAAGTAGTGAATTTTGACAGTGAAGTTTGCCGAAGGTTGAATCTTTGAAAGCTCATTTGGTGTGGCTCTAATGTTAGGCGGTGTACCCTCGGTGGAGTATTTTTGCCGTTGTACGAGGAGAGTCATGTGACCGTGTTCGTCAGGCGGTGTAGTATTAGCCAGTCTTGTGGGATCCACTTCGATTTTCTTCATATCGACCCATGAGCACGTTGCGCTATTTGTAGCTATGCGGATATCCAATATTCAGCTTGTGTCACTAAGATACTTCTTAAGGCTAGAATTTATTTCATCGGGAGATAGTCTGCTTTTTGTGCTAGAAGAAACGCCTTAGAAAGATCTTCGACTAAGCAACATGAGAATCAGCAATAATGGACACAGCATGGTCCACAAGTTTACAAAGACCGTCCAAATAGACTGACCTTACCTAATAATGGCCCTGTTAGATGTTCAGCTGTGACTAAGTTCAAATATCGTGAAAGGATCTGTGTAGTAGATAAGCAGATATCACCCAGACTTATCATGGATTCAACTCTTTGCACCAGAGGCCGTCAATATTGATTCGTATTTTGGACCACTAACAAGGCTCTACATTCAACTCCTACAACGTCTCAACAGGGACATCAACAAATTTATCCCGGACATAATCCGAGAAGCCCTTCCCAAAACCATCGAGGCGGCTAGAACTGCTCACACCACGGCCCAAAATCCCGTAAATAACAAAGTGCACAGCCTGGATATGAGGAAACTCAACCCGCTCGATGAAGAAGCTCTCATGCCAGTCTTTACCAAGGAGCTGGCGCATACGGTCTCTGGTCATGTAATTTCGAAGCCATGGCCAGTAGTCAGGGTTTGTAGGAAAGAAACCCACGTTAAGATTTCCTCCCTTGTCACCTGACCGACCGAGAGCGATATCCCCCAGCCGTACTTTTTTAGTGTCACCGGCGAGTTGTTGGGGGTCTTCTGGGTCATAGTTGTGCCGGACGCCGAATTCTTCGTATCGGGGTGGGTGTCCAGTCCCGAACGAGGAGATCTTATCAAGTCCGTCAATGAAGTTGATTGTCTCATTTGTCTCTGATTGTTTGATAATCGCAGGATAGTAGGCAAGGAACGGCCGGGGAATGGCAGTTCGCATATCCAACGACGCATGGAAACCTTTAATCAAACCCATCGTGAGTCTTCGTTATTTCTGGGAGGATGAAGGACGTGGGAAAGCAATGGATTTCGCACATACCAGAAAAATGTTTCAATGAAATGTTTCCCATTGCTTTTGCCACGGCAGCTACTGCGCCTTCATTTCGAGAAGTAATGAAAACTCGGAGATAGGTAGTGCTTTCCAGCTGAGAGCTCGGGTCTTGAGCGGGGACTCCAACTCTGATTCGTGTCAACGTTTCGCTTAGGTCTATTTGAATAATTTCAAATGTGCTCGGCTGCTTACCTTTGGAACTCCAATGTTTCCAAATCATCCATGGTTTCTGCTGGAATAAAATGCCTGAGTTGCTTTTCTAGAAGATCCCACTTCTTAGAAGTACCATATCCAGTGGCATTGAGAAGAAGCTGGGCTTCATATCCTCCTTTATAGAAAATTGCACACTTTGTAGTCGACGGCGGCGGGGATCCTTTAATGCCGGATATGGACACGCTGTAGATTTACTCCGTCAGTCCAATTGTCCTAGCACGGAGAAAACTTCTTAAAAGCTTGCAGAGGACCAAATCTTCCCTTCAGAGATCACCTACCGGTCGTCTCCCGCTTGTTCCACACGAACTTCAGTGATATGGGCGCTCACGTCGCTGTTGAGGTACACGTCACCCTGTAACTCGTACAGGAACTGACAGCGAATGGTATCCTCGTTGATAAATCCATCTGTCCCTGGATGTTTAGCAATCACACATGTCCCATCGGAAGCGATCTCAGCGATTGGAAAGCCGGGGGCAACAAGCCTGTCCAGGTCATATTTATCGAAGCCCGCAAAATTGCCACCAGTCGCGTAAGCTGAGCATTCAATGAGATGCCCTGCGATCAAAGATCCTGCGAGTTCATCATAACTCGTCTCAGACCATTTATGCCAGAACCAAGCGGCAGCAATAACGGGGCTGGCATCAGCCACACGACCACAAATGATAATGTCAGCTCCTCGTCGTAGACCATCGACAATTCCTCGAGCTCCGAGGTATGCATGTGCAGAGACCATTGGAACAGGGTCTCCGCCTTTGTTGAGGAACGCATAAGTGAGCTCCGCTGGCATCGTGGCGGTGTTGTTGGAGTCGAAGTGGCGCAGCTCCTCTTTTGTGGTGGGCATATTTGGACCAATAGTTGGGTATAGATCATCGCCCGAGAGGTACGCAACGCGAAGATTAAGCTTCTTTTCTGAGATCTGATCGACTTGGAAATTCAGTCAGTGGAAATTGAGTTGTCATCGAATGTCGATCAAGAAAGGACCATTCACTGACCAATGCCTCCACCTTTAATGCAAGAGCCCTGGGATCCAAAGCACCGCCATTAATCACCACTCTGATGCTCTTTTGTGCAATAACATCGATCGTTTGTCGAAGGCCTTCCCAGGCAGTTGGCTCATAACCTGGGTGTTCTCCATTTCTCCACGCCTCTGCGTTGTTGGCCAGATTGACCTCTAGGTGGGTCTTGGTCAGTACTTAGTTCGACATTCATCGAGATGTACAAGGCGAATTAAAATTACCCGCAAGATAATCGCCAGTGATGAAATCAACATCGCCCAGGGTAGCCTGGCGGTACATTTCGAACGCTGGATCGCCTGTCGTGAAGGTTGAATGAGTTTCCCAGAGCCATACATCGTACCAGAGCCATACATCGTACCAGAGCCATACATCGTAAGGTTTTGCTACATACCATGATACCCGGAACAGTTGGCGACTTTCACAGGTCGTATCTCTATGGGGCGTGGCATTTTTATAATTGAGCGTCGGGTTGCGATTCAAAGTAGGATGTAAAGATCGATGATGAGTTTAACAGCTGGATTGGCAAAGAAAACTTTTGAAATAGCCGTAGAAAATGCCCAGATAATTCCCAAGACGACATACATGATCTAATTTAATCTTCTATGTTTATATGTACACGGTCCGGGATCAAAGAATCCCGTGGGCCGGGGATCACGGACGTCTCTTTAAGCGGGGTCGTGGCGCTCAATGTGGCTTTCTACCCGAGAAATCCGCCGAGGCTGGCTAAACTACATTAGCGTGAGATCAGAACGTTCTTTGACGATGACCCGAATACACTCGTCAAGCAACTCAAAAGATAGAATGAATCAATAGGAAATAAAAACCAGAAGTTCTAGGGTTCTGAGAAAAACTTGAATAAGCTTTGTATTTCGTGAGACAGGCATTTCAGTAAGGCGTGCCATACAAGGATAAAACCTCGTAAGCATTATGCGTGTCGTAAAAGGCGATTGATCGGGTTTCTCGGATGTCCAATTTATCAGACCGAGGCGTAAGCAAAGCTTATTTCGCGGCCTCTGCGCGGGGAAACCGGGAGTTGAACAGGGGAATCCGTGGCCCACGGAAAGGTTGGCTCCACGGGCCGTGGGGGGCCGAAAGCGAATGAAGATCCAATTTGTAAACATCTTTCTTTGAGTCCTTTTCATCGGCACATTGGAATCTTGGTTGATCCAATATATACATCTAATACCACATTCTGATCAACATTCTTGCTCTCGCTCGAGCTCTCGCCCCAATCGCAATTCGTTCGGTTCACCATGTCCGTTCCACACGAAACGACTCCCGGCACAGATGTGTACGGCCCAGGCACATTTGTCGACAAAGAAGTTCTGCCGGTGCCAGAAGACGCCAGACAAGTCTTCGAGTTCCTCGCCTCACAAACACCCGGTTTCACCAAGAATAAGGCCGCATGGGACACAGTTCATTTCGAAGGCCAAGCCAAGCCCATGATCCCCGGTCCTATCAAGTCCGGAGTAACAGCATCGGCACTTCATGCCATGGCTGGTCTAGTCGCCAACGAGCTGCTCGAGCTTCGCGATGGAAAGCCTGTGACGGAGAGCAGTGTCACGGTGGATACTGACCACGCCGGACTGTGGCTGGGCTCGGTGTTCACCACGTATATCAAAGGCAAGGACATGTCTGAGTGGGCACGATCGGGAAGAATGGAGTCCTTGTTTCCCACGGATTATGAACATGGCGTCTTCCACGGTATCGCGGGCCGGACCACGGCGATCTACCAGACAAAAGATCCCAAAGTTTGGTATCAGTTGCATGGCTCACTAGATGCCAAGAGAACTCTTGAATCCATGGGAATCGACACGAGTGTGACTTTCGAAAAGCCGAGCCAGTATTATGACTATATCCAAAAGCATATCATTCAGTGGAGTCCGGACGAGCTGGAGATGCACAACGTGCGCCATGGCTTGTGTGGAAGTATTTGCTACTCGCCAGAAGGGTGGAGAAAGACGGAGATGGGAAAGAGACTTGACAGTCACCCCTTGGTCAATTTCGCCGAGCAGACATATGCCAAATCGACACCTGCAGTACCTCTTGCTAAGAATACGTCTGACTGTCGGCCTCTTGCTGGCATCAAAGTCTTGGAGATGGTTCGAATTATTGCCGGTCCTCAGATTGGCGTTTCGCTGGCCTCTTACGGAGCCGATGTCATTCGTGTGAACTGCAGCAGACTGGTCGACCTGAATGTAAGTTGCATCTGCCCTGTCTACTACATGATCATATTCAGATGACTGACTTTGTACCGATCCAGGTCCTGCAACTCGTCTTGAATGCAGGAAAGCGGACTATTGATCTTGACATAACTAAGCCGGAAGATATGGCTCGTCTTCACGAGCTTCTTGCCGATGTCGATATCTTCATCCAGGGATTCCGAATGGAATCTCTGAAGAGAAAGGGCCTAGGCCTACACGACCTTCTGGAAATGGCTGCCAAGAGAAATAAGGGAATAATCTATGTTGACGAGAACGCTTATGGACCGGATGGACCTTTCCATACACGTCCTGGCTGGCAACAGATTGGAGATGCTGCATCTGGTAGTTCCTATGTCATGGGTAGATCCCAGGGACTTCCAGAAGGAAAGAGCGTGTTGCCACCTCTCCCAGTCTCCGACATGATTACTGGCATTGTTGGCGCGTTGGCAGCCATGATGGCTGTGCGCGACCGCGCGATAAAGGGTGGCTCATACCATGTGACAAGCTCCCTTGTTGCTGCGGACACTATTTCGCTACAGCAAGAGATTGGATTGTACCCGCTGCATGTAGTTGAAGAGACTGCCAAGCGTCTTGCTTTCCCAGACACTACTCCGGATCAGTATGTCTCGGAGGTTCTGGTCTCAGTCGTGAATGGATGGAATAAAGCGCTCCCTGGTTATTTGGATGAAGATTCAAAGTTCATGACGACCTTTGAAGGGGGATTCTGGGGACGTCAATCAATACTGAAGCCGGTTGCCCGACTTGGCGATGAGATATCAACAGCGAAGTGGACAACGCCTCCTGTACCACACTGCCATCATGATCGCTCAACGACCTGGCTGTAAACATACAAGCCATGCGAGATGAAGGGCGACGTGAGTCGCCAGGGCTAGGCCGATGGAAATTTGTGTTGATAGAGATATCTAGTCGTGAGGTTGAATGGAAGAAGTTTGCGTATCATTTCCTAGTCATTTCCGAGACTTTATGGTAATTTCGTCGTAGGGAGAAGTATTCAGATGATGTTAAGATCATTCATGGAGACTTGTTCATTCACCCTCTGCTCATTTCGGGAGAGACAGGCAAGCCAATAAATGTATCCTGCCAATTCCAAAATGGAGGAATTGACCATTGCGTGTTAACAGGATCCGGATCAATGTTAGTGAGAAGGTCAACTTCATTGTTGAAAAGGGTATTATCAGCGTGGTCAGTAGGCAATTGCTGTTCTGACAGCCCGGTATCTGGGCCAGAGACATTTCTATGGATACCTGTAGCCGGTCCGATACCATCGCTCTGTGTTTGGTGGATAGTGCGTCTGGCAGAGCTCTCTAGATCGGAACACACGCTCAGAATAAAATCGACAAATGTGCCTGGTTCTCCGGATGAAACATCTCTGAGGAATGATGTGACTTCATGAGCCATGAAGAGATCATCATTGGAATTTGGATGGGTAGGATTGATGCGTATTTCAGATGTCAATGCCACAGATGCGGTGGCGAAGAAATATAGCACGTTCCTTGTGAGATACATATTAGCGGACATTTCTGGAAGCAGCCTCTCTTTCTTGACCTACCATTTGTAATTCAATCCCAGCAGGCGAATATACGGAAGCAAAGCCAACGCAGAGCGGGCCGAATCAATGGAGCGTAGGCGAAGTGCTACTATCTCGTTGTCAACCTCTGGTTGACTGTCTCCAGATCTGTTGACAGAAGAATCAACCAAAGGTAATTGGCGGAGATTTGCGTAGCAACAATGGTATGCAAGGTTCAATCGAAAGAGATGTTGCCTAGAGTTGAAGGGTTCTGAAGCAAATATGTTTTCCGGTCGGAAAAGATCGGGAATCGAGCTTCTCCATAGCAAAAGGGCGTCTTCGCAGGCCTTGGCCGATTTGAAGGCTATCTCTTTGGGTTGCTGATTAATAGCCACGGTTTGAAGATGACGATATACAAGCCTTTGCACGGTTGCAAACTGAGCCCACGCGCGAAAGAAGTTCACGCTGGTCTCGTTGATGGAGACGATACCTTTACCATCGTGAGGTGACTCGGACGGTAATGGTGTGTTGTAGTCCTCCAAGTCCTGAACTGGTGGGCGTCCAACTCGGAGGGAAATATCAGCATCCAGAATGAATGATATCCAGAATACTCTTCTTCGTTCTTCAATCTCGGCTTTGGTGAAGCCAGAGGTCGTGTTTCTGTGCAGTCCAATGGAGTGCGACAGCCGCATTGCTGATGCTGCGAGCATAAACAGGGCTTGTGCATTAGGAGTCCCCTGAAAGTAAAGAGCCAGCCCTAGTAGTCCTTGCACAGCAAGTAGATCTGCATTACGCAAGAAAAGGTCTACGAGCACGTTCAAGGCGTTTTTGATATGACCCAGCGACTTCTGTAGATCGGTGCTCGCGTCAGAGGATGCTTGTGCCCTCTCTCTGTAAGACAATGCGAGCACGACGTTAAATAAGACCCATGATGAAGGACTCTCATCTGGATTCCAAGAAAAGTGACTCTCTACCAGGCGCATGAGAGATGTTTCGTCGACTAGCGGAATCGTGCGATTGAAATTATCAAAAAAAGAAGCCACCAGGCTCATCGTAGCTTCCTTTGATGGTAAGGCCTGAGTTATACGCTGTTCATAAGCATTCTGGAGAATTCGAGGAACCCAGTTCGTCAACGGCCATTGTATAGCACTGCGTCGGGCCGTGTGTTCCCAGCCGAGCTTGTGTTTCGCTTCCGATCGGTTTATTTCTTGAGAACAAGGCACACCAAACCCGGAAGATGCTCCTGCATTGCCAAGTTACAATTTGAATGTCATGTTTCATTTCTGCAAACTTACCGAAGAAGCGCATTTTCCCGTCTCGCGCTCGAAGGACATAAGATGGCTGGTCGGAAATGTCCTGGCCTGCCTGGGAAGCTTCATCATCAGGCGGCTGAGCATACGCCAAATTAGTCTCATCTCCGCCAGGTTCTGAGCCATGAGCTTCGGTGTCTCTAAGTGGACTTCTAGTAGAAGACTGGAAGTCTCGAACATTTTGTCGAGGAAACTTTTCTCCCCGGCTCAGCCGCTGCAATTGATCGTCCATGAATTTGATGCGTTGCTCCAGTTCCTCCACATATGCCCTAAGTAAGAATCACTTGGTCTCAGCTTTCTCAAAGAACAATTGAAGAGGCACATAAAAAGAAAGCGAAGTTCAAAATTGACACACCTATTGGTCCGCCTAGATGTTGTCCCGCTGTTGTCAAAGCCGCACGGGAGCTTGAATATTATGCACGATGAGCAAATCGGCCGTTTCCCATCACATTTGACTTTCTTTCGTCGGCAGGTATTGCATGCCTGAACTAGGTTTAAATCACGACGCACGACGATGATCCTCGGCTGGGTTCTCACTGACCTTAGCCGGACGGGATTTCTCAACCCGGGAACATTGTGATTCCTCCATGTTCAAATATTTTGCTCTTTTTTGATACAACCGAAATAACTTATACCAAGTCTGAAGGGCTAATACTCATGCGTAGACCGACAAAGGCGGAGGTACGCGGCAAGCCTGGCTTCCTCATAAAATTCCGATTGGTAGGGGTCACTGGCTTTCAAAAAATGTGAGATTGATCCCGGAGGACTGTTGCTCTCAAAGACGGCCACATTGAATATAGCCAACCGCTGATAGCGATGGATCGCCCGACGGTCGCGTGGATGAAATTGACATCCGCCAGGAGAGGAGACATCACGTGATATGGTCTGTGTTGAATTAGCGAATCAAACGTCCTTTAGAGGGGTCCATTGTAGTGGCCTCTTCAGTAAAAGGTAGTGATAGTAAAATTAAATGTCGCTCTATCAATAAAGCTCGCTTGAAATACAAGCTGGTATGCAGGGAAATTGCCTCTTCAGTAGTCATCTTCCAAGGTCCAACACAAAGGAGTCAGCAAATGGTCAATGAAACCAGGGTCCCGATACATATTTTGACGAACTTATGCTCGTCGTGCTCGAACTCATATCAAGCTAGAGCATTCTCTAAGACATCTTTAATTTCGTGATAAAAAGGGTGTCATCACTAGGCACAAATACTGCCGCTAAACAGCTCATCCTGTTTGTGAAATCATCCCAAGATGATCCATACGCAACTCAGTTACCCAGATACTACAGCGTTCTGCTTTTAAGCACTTGAGTACACTCAAAAGCCATTTGGAGATGAAGATATCTCAAAATTGTGAACTTCGATGTATGGCCGCAAATGATCAATTGATTGGTATTTAAGGATAGCGTGACGTTGAGGCCATGAGCTCAGATTTGGTTGCAGGATACTAGTCCGTACGTGTTACGGGCCAAGTGGAAAATGATACTGTGCGGATTCCTAATCCGACCGCAACTCGGTGCGGCTTTTTCTCCGGAATTCTTGCGACATGCACTTGCCACGTGAGGATGACTGCACCCATAACGAGGGGATTCCGGGCGTGTGTTCCCAACAAGCTTATCTCTGGATAATCCGGACCACTCTATGTCACGAGATGAAATGCATCAACGATGGCAGAGCGTATTAAAATTGGACGATCATCTCGAACGCTATCACATGATCATCCCGAGCGTTTCAAGACGGCGTCGGTCACCGCTATTTGATGTCAGGCAATGTAATTGAGGTTGCGAACATTGTCATTAAGGCTTACTCTATAACTTAATCCATCAATGAGGTTATACCGTGGCTATGTGTAAGTGCTGGGAGGTTGGTTAAGCGGTCACGTTCAATTACCGTGCACCTTTGCCGGGTTGAGCAATCGTGCAGTCTACGCGCCGCCCCCGAAGGATTTTCACCCCGATTGTCGCTTGAATAACTGAGTACTCTCTCTTCTCAATTTTAGACGTGCTATGTCCAAAGGTTCTCGTCCAGTTTTTTACCCGGGCGGCACCCACCTATTACTGGCCTCGAATAAGCCACACCGCCAGCAGGTTAGTAGTTAGCTGGGGAATCACAAGCGAACCTCTGCTTTGGTCTTATTATTCAAGCTTTCTATCTACAAGTTTTGCCTTTTGCCATCTGCCCTTTAGGCCGCTGTGGGTAACAGCCGTGACTGGGCCCCAGCTCGCACCTGCACCCTCCTCCTCACCCCAGTCCGTCGCCCCCTAGCTAGGCCCATGCCAAGTGGCGCCGACCTTTTCGTTTAACAATTATTCTTCCCGTAATCGCCATTCCACTTTGCTGGTAGTGCCAGTAATCATGCGTCTTGCCAATGTGAAATGGCCTGCATGATGTTGCTCTTCCGTAACTTTCTCAGTCCTAGAGAGTATCGCTACTTAGAACAATGTCTTTTGCGAAATGCGCTTCTCTCACTAAGCGGAGCTGAGCCTCGGTAGAGTCTTTGATCAGGTAAATCCGGGGAAGCGAGCTCTCATGTGAGGCTAGCGTCGAAATACGGGGTCTCGGTCCCCAGGGGGCCCCGCTAGCGTGCAAGTCTGGGTTTCGGTCCATGACACCGAGCCTTCTTACTGGCTACCCGCAACAAAGTGGTAGGAATGACAAGGAAGAGTCCCTGAATCTGCCGTGTCACTCCCGAACTTTGCTTGAGAGCCAATCGCCTCTAGATGCCATTCCACTCGTATCCCTGTCGTTCATGTCTTGTGTACTCTTTAGCCTCACCAAAGATCAGAAGTCACCGCCGCCACTAACACTTATTTCCTTTCGTTCTCGTAGTACTAGTAATGTAGTATGTTTAGGCTAAATATGTCCTTCCAGAGTAAGTACTCGTGGTAATTCGAGTTGGAAGAATTCCCTACCCCCGGACTTGGCTCCTTGTCGCACTAGGCGGGGGAGAGTTTAGTGAAGCCATCTCTAGCCCTACTCCCCGCCTTCCCCATTCAATGGATCGGGGTAATTGGTGAACACCGGGGTTCAATTTATCCTATTTTGCCGCCAAAGATAGACGATTTCGTCAAACATGCTGACCATCGGCTTAGCTTTGATGTTCAAATACCTCTGATTCCCGGCACCGTAGGCCTCCAACTCGTGAAGGATCGAAGTATTCTGACTTGTCTCTGATCTTGAATCTGGTATCGTGCTACTATCCCAGAACGATCGTCTCACGATGGGTAAAGACACCTTCGAGCTCGGTGGCCAGCAATGGCCGAAGGTGACTTGGTGGAAAATGAAGGGGATGCGTTTCGTGTATCTCACATTATGGGCTGCAATGATTACTTCTGCGACCAACGGTGAGCTTCTTACGCCTCAGATCGTCAATTTGAAGTCACTCGCTAATATACCGCAGGATATGACGGCTCCCTGATGAACGGTTTGGAAGCCATGGATTCTTGGAATGAATGTAAGCGTTTGTGTTTTCACAGATTTCCGTACTATTCTGATGTTGTGCCGAAATAGCTTACAACCACCCGACCGGATCTACACTCGGTCTTCTCGCCGCTGCCATGTCGATCGGATCTATGCTTTCCATTCCCGTTGTGCCTTACGTGGCCGATGTCTTTGGTAGACGCGCTGGTGTGGTGATTGGATGCGTTATCATGCTATGCGGTGTAGCCCTCGTATCCATTGGTTACCATATCGCCCTTTTCGTTGTTGGGCGTATCATCCTTGGATTTGGCCTGGGAATTGCACAGGTGAGCTAAGATGCAGCTGCTAATCCCGACTTTCAGAAGCTAACGGAAATTCACGAAAAGGAATGTTCACCTTTATTGGTCACTGAGCTGGTTCATCCTCAGCACCGAGCTGTCTACTCTTCTATCTATAACTCACTCTGGTATGTGGGTTCATTGATCGGGGCATGTGTCGCACTGGGTAAGTTTCTTCCGCCGAGTATTTTCTTTTACAAACATCTGATGTATTGTACTAGGTACAAATCATATTCACAACAGCGAGTGGTCTTGGCGAGTCCCTTGCCTTCTACAGGGTATTCCTTCTATTTGCCAACTGGTCTTCATCTGGTAAGTTGCCCTCAGGTCACTGAATTATTGAAACTTTCGCTAATTGATTTTGTTTCACTCATACAGGAGTGTGCCCGAATCGCCTCGATGGCTGATCTCAAAAGGAAGGCACGAACAAGCCAAGAAGATTTTAGCTTATGTTCACGCTCAAGGTGACGAGGACGACGCTTTGGTAAATGTCGAGTTCGATGAGATCCAGCAGACTATTGCACTCGAGAAGGAGTTCGAAGGCAACAACTGGTCCGAGTTCTGGTCCACCCCCGGCAACCGCCACCGCTTGATTATTCTCGTGTCAATTGGTTTCTTCTCCCAGTGGTCTGGAAATGGAATCGTTTCTTACTTCTTACCTAAGGTGAGCTCCAGGCGACTCTCGCGTCGACTTGAACTATATGCTAATGAGTCTAGGTTCTCGCACTTATTGGTATCACAAACAGCAACACCGTGCTCACAATCAATCTGATTTTGAGTGCTGTCAATGTCGTTTCAGCTACGGGAATTTGTTTCTTCGTTGATAAGATCGGTCGCCGAAAGCTGTTCCTTACTAGCAGTTTCGCCATGCTGGCTTGCTATACTTCAACTACCATCGCCTTGGCTCGCTTTACTGAGAGCACGAGTGGAACCAACAGCGCAGCAGCCAATACCGTCATCGTTTTCATCTTCCTCTACTACATCTCCTACAACATCGGTTACTCTGGCTTGCTGGTCTCTTATTCTTCTGAGATTCTGCCTTACCGTCTACGTGCCAAGGGTTTGACCATCATGTTCTTGTGTGTGGACATGTCCCTGTGGTTCAACCAATATGTCAACCCTATTGCACTCGAGAAGATTGGCTGGAAGTACTACATTGTGTACTGTGTCTTCCTTGTGTTTGAGATCTTCATCGTCTGGAAGTTCTACCCTGAGACAAAGCAGATTCCTCTTGAAGAGATTGTAAAGATGTTTGATGGAGATAGGGCTATCCTCGGCGGCGCTGCCGCATCGGAGAAAGTCAACCAGCTCACAAGACGCAATGACTCTGTGGCATATGATGGAGAGAAGGCTATCACTACACAGGTTGAACTGTGATAATGGTTGCTCTGGATTTCTCTTTGAGATCTCTGACTCGGCAGGAATGGGGGCGTTCCGATGGATGGAGGCAATTCAAATTTTGCAATGATAATTAGTTTCTAAATTCGGATGATCGGCTTTTTGATAATTTTAATTGAGCTCAATTCGAACGCTCTCTGTCCAAAATCTAAGGATAACATAGCATCTGAGTGCTGATAATATAGTCTGTACACAATTGGCAACTTGACTGCGTTATCCTTAATTGATCACAGCCCTCTCGGAATGTTGCAATACCGAGATCAAAGTGATGACTAATTCTTTTGAGCACATTGATAGAATATTGTCAGAGGAGAACCGGTGTATCTATTTTTGAAACACTCTCCGCGACTACGGCATGGTGTTCAAATGCGTACAGAAGATATCCTTATGGAAGACTTCTTTGTCCAGTTAGTATTGCTGACTCTTTCTTTTCCGGGGGCGGGATTGCCACTGGACACATTTACATTTGTATAGCTTAGATAGGAGTGGTGTATGAAGAGCCTTATAGGCAAAAGAATTGAGTCATTACGTGTCAAAGAAACCGGTGACTTGTGCGATGTTGTCAATTAGCATAGTGTTGGCGAAACGTACAAGACAGGCACGAGGCAATTTGTAGTCATATTCGGCAGTCAACCAAGTAATGGTAGACCTAAAAAAGAGGCTTGCACGGTCGGTGAGTTCGCCGATGACCGCGCGGGCAGTGAGGCTGCGATACGCCTGTCCATGTCTTTCGGATCCAAAGGGTATTCTTCTTTATGGCGTATCTGGTAGCAACCGGAGATGTATTGCATCCAGAAATCAGCGCGATTCACTAATTATAAAAAGGGCGGGCGCGTAATCTCGACAACTTCTTTAGAACTGACTTCTGCCAGTGCGAACTTGGGATTGGACATTTGAAGGCCTTTTCAAAGGTATTGCCAAGATGTGGTGAGAATACGTCATTCTGCTAGGGGATGTGGTCAACACGGCAGTCGTACGATCGGGCTTCAGAATACCAGGTTAGATTTGAGCTTCAGGTTAGCCGGTAGCTTCTTCGAGGGACCAGTAGAGAAAAAATGGCAGTCGTAGAGTTTGATGGGATCTTGTAAAGCTTCAAGGGGGCAAGGCAGTGATAGGCGTTGTAAGTCACCATGCATGTGAGCTAGCCCAGTCAAGTTGGATTCGTTGTGAAAGAAGAATACAACACCAATTATCGTCGTAAATTAGAGTTTATACCCAGGGCACCACTCTATTTCACTCGAGTATGAGGCACGTGGTTTAAAGCAACGCAACAGATTGGTTGAAATTCAAATTGTGGATACGATAGCAAAGAAGAACACAAAGCTATGGAGATGTTAGACGAAGCAGTCACAAAAGAACGAACCGCTGTCTGGCAGCGAATTTGCACTTCAAACATGCGCTCCTTGGAGAACCATCACGTCTAGGAGACGGTAATGGCTGCAGATCCGCTGCTCTCGTATCCTTCGGTAGACACAATCTGGTAATTGAAGCTACCCAAGTTCATGCCAAGCTTGGCCCAAGCATTGAAGTGGTTGGCAGTGGTCACGGTACCGCTGGATCTCTTGTTTCGGCGAATGGACCAGTACTGGTTGAAAGTAGCCGTGCCGGAGATAGAGGGCTGGTTGACCTGCTGGTGCTCGTAGATATCATACACGGAGCCATCACTGGTGACAGTACCCTTGTAGGTCATAGAGCTGCCTGGGTTGTACGTGCCGTAGTTTTCCATGATGTAGTACTCGACGAGCGGGCCAGTGGTCCAGCCGTAGACGGAGAGATATGCGTTTCCAGATGGGTTGAATGAACCGGAGAAGTTGATGTTCCTGGATTTCAAAATGAGTTCAATTGGGTCATGGAAGAATCTTAGGTGTAAGTGTCTTACCGGGCGCTTCCAGTGCTCCAGCCTTTGCCGGAAGTAAAGTCTCCGCAGTTTTTCCAGCTCACGCTGTACTCACCACCTGCACCATTGGTATAATCAACGGTGCCACCGCCGTTGGTCCAGAAAGAGTAGTAGTAGCCATTGTTGGTTCCTGTTTGGCTGGTGGTAATGGTTTGGCGTTTGTCGTGGTAGTCGCCTGGCAGGGCCAGAACACTGGCAATGGTGGACAAAGCCAGGAGGATGCTCTTGGAAAAGATCATGATCAAATTTCAGGTGCTTTGGCAAGTAATGCTTCAGTGATGGTTGTCTTGGATGCTCGGAGAAGCCTTAGCACTGACCTGGCAGCAGATATGAAGGCATATTTATATCGATGAGCTACCTCGGCGACATTACCTTGTTGCATCTATTGAGCCGAAAGACCCACAAGGGACTGTCACGCTCTAAGTGGATTTAACCGATGTTTCATGTTAGGTTGGTGTTAGGCCCCGCAAATGTCTCAATTCGGATAGATGTGTGATCAAGCGTATGGGAAGGAAAGCTTGGAGTCTCGGCGTGTATCAGAGATCAGCCAATGCGAGTCGGCTCAAGAGAGGAAATTTGAAGGTGCACTCGAGGTTCGCTGGGTAAATCAAGCTTGATGAAGTTTAGCGCATAGTCTGAAATGGCTAAATTGGATGAGCCTGAAGAATGCTGCAGAGTTCAGCCAAAAGGCGGGGAACTTCGACCTAAACAATGTCAAGTCACGAAAAATGATCAGACTCGATGTGGACCTGAGCTCAGCTCATTATACGGGCTGTCTTGAGGGCTTAAAAACTTCTTCTGGAGGTGGAGGTTACGGGAGTGCCCCGAGGAGGATCGCAGGCTGAATCCACATTACCATCAGGGTCAGGTGGAGTTGCGCTATGCTCTGCGGCACACTATGTTTCAGGTTTCAGGGCCGTAACAAAGTAGATGACTCCTTCAAGCTGCAATGGCGAGACATCGTACAATTGTCTAAACTATTTGTGCTACCTGGTGTTCATTCAATGCAGTGTTCTGGGCCTGCCTATTAACCGCCGAGTGCCTTGTATGTTTGTTCAACGTCATTACCCATCTGAGATTCAAGATGCTCAATCTGCCGGCGATAGAATTCCTCATCCCCTCCCGCCGCCGCCACCATACTTTTAGGCACATCTTCGAGATATTCTTGTTTGGACATAGAGACGTGAGCATTGACAGCGGCTCGTTTAGCCGACCACATGGCGTGATATGCATTGGTGGAGCCGTCGTTGTTGGCATCACCGACCACGTAGAGACCACCAACACTGGACTCCATGCTGGGCTTAACCTTGACAGACTTTCCATCCATCTCCAAGCGCAACTGTTTGTGAAGGCTGGATGTCTGGGCAGTAGGTACCGAAATGAGCATTCCATTAGTGACCAGTGGGTTTGGGCTGCCGCCGTTCAGGTGTACTCGGTACTCGTCATCCTTCGGCTCCATGTTCGCCGTAGTACGTTCGATCTTGGTGATGTCATTTTCTCGGATGGGAATTTTGTAAGTGTTCTTGATGACTGTCTCCCAGCCTGGCCAGCGTGCTTCTGCTTCATCTTTGTCCTCTTTTGTAAGGGGTCCCCCGGTCACGATGGTTATATCGGTCGTCAACTTCCTGATGTTCAGAGCGGATCCAATGGCGCTGGCAAGCTTGCCATACACAACCATTTTGCGGTTCTTGTAGTCGTGGCCATCGCACCAGGGACACCAGAAGACGCCTCTACCAAAGGCCTCCGCAAAGCCGGGCTTATTGGGTATGATGTCCTTGATACCAGTGGCCAGAATAACCCTCTTGGCGGTGACCTTGCCGCCTTTGTCGTCATATACGCGGAATCCTTTCTCAAGAGGAATGATCCCGGTCACCTTCTTCTTGCGAGTTGCCCAGAATGAATAATCGGGGTAGAGCTCGTCGATTTGCTGTCTGACGGCCGTTCGAAACTTTAAGGGTACTTGGCCTGCACAAAGTCAGCTCATCAAACCTTATCACATTATCGGATCATGTACTTACCATCTTGGCCTAGGACGTCGTGCATGTATCGCGTCTGCTCATTTCGATACTCTTGTGAATCATACAGAAGGGATGTGCGGGCAACCCTGGCGAGAGACATCGACGCAGCCAGTCCCCCCGGGCCACCTCCAACGATGACAACGTCGTAATCCCATTCTGTAGGATTCCACTCGTCTAGCGCAGTATAATCTGTGATGTTAAACCCGACATCATCGGCAACAAGATCCTCAGTCTGCTCAGCGACAGAAGTCTCAGAGTATTGTGCAATGGGCTTCTGAGGGACCGTCAAAGCGGAAACAAGAGGAAGGGAAAGAAGGCAGAAACGCCGGACGGAGAAGTTGAGCTGCACCATCTCGCCAAAAGAGCACACGAATCACTCACACCTGTGTTAATCGACTGCGGGTGCAGCAGCGCTATTTATGTTGCCAAAGAGCCAGAGCTTTGTTGATCAATCACATTAGGAGAGTGTTGATCGTTTACCTCGCCGCTTCATTGTGTGAAGGGCATCGTCATACGCCACGACAAATCCTCCCGTGATCGCCACTGCCATTGAGCCCAACAATGCATCTACCCCTCTCGTCGGACAGCGTCAATTCGTGGGTCGAAAGGGCCGCGACCCACATGTTCGACTTGTTTTGCAGATCTGTGCAAACTCCTGCAGCTCGTGCAGTTCAGGCCAATAGTGGTACGCGGATACAATAGTTCAGGTCACTTCAGCCAGCCACGTTCTCATGGTGATCGGACGAAAGTGGAGCTGGCGCTGGAGCTGGAGCTGATTTTCACAGCGATCTTCTAATGATTTTCACGCTAGCTCGTCCTTCATGGACCATCAAGGACGGCAAACATCCGATAGGGATTCGAGTCATGAATTGATTGATGATGGAATTTTAACCAGAACAGCGAAGGAAATGAAATGCTTAAATGTACGTACAGACGCAATAAATGCCGAAGAGACCTCTTTAAATCAAGTCCATGTCATACCTCTTTTAGCGAAATGAAGTGGGTTTGTCGTTCCCCGTCAAATTACGCTCATCGGTTTCCGGATGTTTGAGTGTCGCCTGAGAGCTTTGGTAAGATGGGAGCTCATAGAGATCATCAAACGCGTCAACCTTGGTCGGCCCTAGTTCGTGCCCCGCAGAAGAGGCTCCGCGTGCATACGGACCATCATTCATGGGTGGCCGGTGCTCGTATGGGCTGTCCATTGTTCGGTGGGTCTGTCCTGGCGCAAAATTCCGCTGCCTTGACGATATGGGTATATCGTTGGGGTCATCACGCAGCAGCCTTTTTCGGCCTCTGAAATGAAGGAATATACAGACAGAAACAGCGACCACCACGATGCTGCGATCGAGTCAGAACACATCTGGCTCCAAGGCTCCTTCGTCAATAGTCAATGTTCACTTACACGCATGTAATGGCGGCTGGCACGCCGTAAGTCAGCACGTTACTAGTGGGCTTGTTGTCGTCGTCTCTCGTCACTAATGACCAGGCCTCGGCAAGCTTCATCTTCTTTTTCTTTTGTCGTTTCGATTTGCGCGGAGTGGTCACGATCAAAATCTTCACCGGATGGTTCAAGGGGTTGCGTTCTGGCAACGAAAGAAGCTAACAATCACGCGTCCAAATACCGGTCGGGCGCGTTGCGAGTACACAAGGGATCGCGAGCAGTTCACAGGGATGTTTCAGAACGAGAAATCGAGATGAACTTGATGATCTCTACCCGTGCAAAATAATTGGAGATGGATCGTGAATGCTCACCGATCCCAGAGTAAACTAATGTCCCTTTTCTTCTGCCTAGCTAAAAGGGGCGTCCCAGGAGGCCTGGGGGCGTCTGGAAATCCTTGTCCAGGAGTAGTAAGCGGTATTCTGCTTTCTAGCTATAAATGGCCCCCCTCTATCCCAGGATCGGTTAGACATTGAGTGGATTGCGAACTCCACAGTCATCTCCTTCGCGAAGAGCGAATAATCTGACCTGTCGAAATCCACTCAAATTCACCGTCAAGTGGAAATAAAGCAATCAATATTCTCAAGGGCTCTTAGCAGAGCAATCGTGCTATATAGGAGACTTGATTGGTATGATAAAAGTTTCATTGCAATATTGTGCTGTACTTGATGGCAATTTTTGATTCACCAGAGTTTCAGAGCCTCGGGCGCTTCGCTCTTTGAATCTACAATCTTCCAAGTGGGGCGCTCTTCCTTTGTTTTTCTCTACTTTTTTTCTTCTGTTTAAGAGTGTACAAAGTATAGTTCTCAACCTGACCGCACTCCTTCATTTGCGGTCTTCTGGTGAGTAAAAAGTTCACATTGTGGTGAGTGAAGGTGGACCATCATCCCAGGTCCCTCTTGGCGTGGTAAGTGTGTGTTTCAGATCCTTACCGCGGGGGAAATTTCAGGGACAGCCTCATCCCGTTTCCCCCTTTTTGCGAAGGGCCCCAAATAATTCCATCACGTGACTAAACGTTCACCTGACCGCCATACGTGGGAGCTGAATCACATGACCACATTGGGAGAAAGAGGGATGCGGAAGGGGCTCTCTTTCCTACAGTAGTTCTCTGTCCAGACTTTACTTGACACCAGACCCACCATCTGTGGATTCTTTGCCTTTCTCCGGGCGCCACTCTACTTTCTCCTCTCCAGGCTTCGTGAGTTTGAGCTGTCTAGTGGATCTCACCTCCCGCTACCTTTATCTTATTTCGTCCTTGAATCGGTTGGCGGCCCCGAGGAGTGGATGGGAGTTGAACTTGCTCATTTTTTTTATCCGACTTGGAGAAATCCTGCCATTTGCGCTGAAAATGGACCATACTTGAACCGAGAAAAAGAAGACTATGAACTAGCTACGCGTTAGTGACCGAAGCCTGAAGATCGTATATGGCAAATAAGAGATGATAAGTAGAACGATATCGATTGCTTTGTTCTGTATGTAAGCCTCATAGCAGTCACATGCGGTGGCTGATTTGAGCGAGACAGCTTCGGTCCCACAGATGGCTAATGCAGCCCCATTGAAACTCAGCAGGTCACTAAGTTGATGGAGGAGCACGTATAACCCAAGCTGATGAATGTCTCGTAGTTTCAGTAGTCAGCCTGTGTGCCCTGTCTATCCACCGTCGCATTGCCAACAAATTCGGCCGTCCAGTACGAGTCGCCTCGAGTGTACTTCTACCATGCGGCGAGTCCGGTCTGTAGATTTCTCGTTCGGCTCGCGCATAAATTGTCAGTCTGCGCTTATATGAACTTTCTCCGATATAAAGAGGGATTTTACCATCTCCGGGCGCGGTCAAGGCATCCTCGCAAAAATATTGATCGAGATTTGCCGCGCTTACTCTACGGCTCGCGAAATAGTGATTGTGGACATCCGGGACTAAGTTCGTTCTAGCAGTGAAATCGAGCGACCCATATTCTTCACCTTTAAAGCTTCCTTGGAAAATGACTGCTATTAAGGATTGATAGCTTTGGTTTTCCCGACGACTGAATTGATGTTTTCTTACACCTATTAGGCACCGCTGTCGGTAAGGTAGTAGGGGCTACCGAAGGGCGTGATGTCTGGCACCCTCTGACCGGGTCATTGCCACCAAGAAGACGCTGCGTCGTGAAATCTTTGCTGGATTAGGGGCACGTCTTACTGTTGCGATTTCAGGCTTGTTACTAGCTACTACTGGGCTTTGGACCTTTAGGTTCTGCGCACAAAACCCTGTCCTGCCACATATGTGGGCTTGGATCTTTGGAATAGGTATGCTTTGTTTTGGTCTGATGCAAGCACCATCCATTGGCTTCAATTACGTGAGTTGAAGAGAATTGCTCTCTATTTCTAGCAAATAAGTTTGCTAATAGTTTTACCTGCTTCCGATAGCTCATTGAAGCTTACAGCACTCTTTTTGTGGCCTGCTTTGTGGCAGTGACTTACATGAGAGCTATAATTAGCTTGTCGTGGACGTTCTTTGCAGGCGAATGGGTCGTAAGACCTGGCTCAGCTATTCCATGTGATGATTCTGGACTGCTTGAGTGAACTCATTCCTTGCTCGTCGCCCTTATCTGGTTATGGCGAAAATGGATCGGGGATCAGGATTGCTACGGCAGCATGGGTAGCAGTGACTCTTTAAAACTACGAATTGTTTTCATAAAATCTCATCTGTCCATGGAGTGAAATGTCTCGGGCATAGTTTGCTTATATGTTGTATCCACAGAGCAAGTCCTTTCAAGTCGTTCCAGCATCTCCATCCATTCGCGAGCACTTGTGAGTACAATCCATCTCGAAGGGCTTTCCCATTCATGGAACAAAAATCATTGGGCTGCATCCAGCGCCATCATCTCCGCCGGAACCGTCGCAGCACATGGCATCTTTAAGTTCACTTGCACAAATTCCAAGGAAGTTGCTTGCATCAGTGGGCTCGTGTTTGGCTGTCGCGTTACGGGTTGTTAGCTTTGCTGACTAGAACTGGGCGAGAGACGAGAAGGAAGGTGGGAACGGGAAAGAATGCTGTTCCAATGTGGCAACAAGGAAGGACAGAACTTACGAGCTGTACAGTCGAGCTTTCCTCCCAATTTGGCGAGAAGGTTCAAGGAACAACATTGGGGTTTGCCATCTGTGCAGACGCTGGCAGCCAGACTAGAGCCGGCGCAGAGAGCAAGGATGGCGGTGATTAATCTCATCGTGTAATGGTCAATCGTGGTAAAGTGGAAGGAATGCCTGATAAAGAGGAGTTGGTGGGGTTTTGTAGACATAGGCTACTTTATATTACTGGTTGTTGTTTTGCTTAATCTTGGGAGTGTCCCATCTACGCAAGGGGGTGTACAAGAAGGGGCTCCGTCTACCACCTCAATTTGAGCCGTTTCCAGCTCAATAGAACTCTGGGCTTCTGATTCGCCCATCGATATTGTAATTAGCCTGAAAGACGAAGCACACCAGATGGCTTCGTTGGGACAAGGTGGCCTTGGGTTCAAGTGTCCAAACAGCACAATATATATTAGTGGGGTGGAGACACGAATTGAAGGCTATCTAGCTTATAGAAAAGCATTGCAAGGAACGAACAGACAGTTAGGCAACTAGAAATGACAAGGGAATCAATTTAACTGCAATTTGATTCAACTCGAGGTACAACATGGATGTGTTCCCTTCCGGGTCCTCTTTGGCTGGACCTAGATAGTAGTCGATATCCTCAATCTTGCAGGCAGCTCAGGATCAACAATCTCGTGAAAGAAATGGATTGAAAATACAGAGAGGCCGAGATCCATACCGACTAGTCAAGGAGGAGGATGTCAACAGGTCCTGTACCGAAAACAGCATCCCGTTTGCTGGCCTGAAAAGTCAGGCCTCAATTAATTCCAGCCGCTGACATTATGAAAAGCAAACTCATGAAACATGATCGACCGCGCAGTAACCATTCCAATAAGGCCCAGCCCCATAATAGTACCCCGGTAGCCGCCTGCATCAGATCCGATGATGGCTTGGGATCGTTAGGTCGAGAGATGCCCGGGGGGTTTTAAAGGGCCCTCCAAGCGCCAGAGTGGGTCCTCAACGCCGCCATACATCTCGCCCACAATCATTGACCACTATTTCGAAAAGCTCTTGGAGCTTCGTGCATCTAAGCTGTCGCATCTGCAGATGTTCTCATGGCGGGGTCCAGGTATTTCAAATGACTTAATTCGTTGCACGCGGCGGTTGGAGTCTAGACATTCCCTGACAACGGGATGAATGAGGCTGAGATAGCGTCCTGGGGTGGTCTAGACTTGGTGCTGCTAATTTGGTATGATCTAGAATTGCTATTTTCTATTTGTGTTGGCGGTTATGGTCTTTGTCTATATAAAGGTGAACTGTGTCTTTGATGGTTCTGCAGAATTTCACCACGGTTCACTACTTGTTTACTTTCATTCAGACCTTTTCTTTCAGTTTTTCTTCTATTTTCTTATCGACTCTCCTTCAATTTAATTGAATCACTGGACTATATTCTACAGCAACATTCACTTTCATTCGATTCATTTAGCGACTTTCGACTTTCGACATTCATCACTCACTTTCATTCTACTCGCCACATATCTCATACAACATGCCTCGCTACGGAGCTCTCGGTGCGACTTTTCAACTGGCGCGGCTGTTCCAAGCTGTCTCGCTCATTGCCGTTATCGGCATGACAGCCAAATTCATCGCATCGATCGTCTCGAACAACGCCACACCACCGAATATTCTTATCGGCACAATCAGCGTGGTGAGTTCACACCATGCACCTATCTATCTCACTTCTAATGAACATAGACTTGCATCGCAGTCATCTACTGCATAATCACAATCATTCTCTTTATGGATAACATCCTCCCTTTCCTCGCCGGCGCCGCCCTTGACCTGCTCCTCCTAATTGGATTCATCGTCGTCGCTGTGGTTATGGGGAAGCCCTTGTCCTACCTGACGTGCACACCTCTGGCCAATTTGGGGTACAAGGATGCCACGGCTTATGCATTCTCGTCCCATCTGGATAGTTACATCGCCACTATCAGCAGGAAGATTGATTACGAGGCCTGGATCGGGGCGTCCAAGGCTATCTGTCTGGAGACGAAGGCTATTTGGGGGCTTAGTATTGCTCTTTGGTGAGTCCCATCTTTGCCACATCCTAGGATGAGCGATGCTAACATGTACATAAGTATTCTATTTTTCTTCTCTACGATCTGCAGTATCTGTCTGTGGCGCCAGAAGAAGGCTCTCGCCGCTTCCGAGGAGAAGTGATCGGCGTTATTCTTTAAAAATACGATTTATTAGCGCGCCTTGCATGATTGGGAAACAATGTCCTTTTGAAAAGGTGGGGGATCTAATGGATATCGGATATGGGTGACATGAGCGAGAAGGGTAGTGGCTATTTGGTCACCCCTCAGTACACTAATGGTCTGATTTCGGCGTTCGGCGTCTTGATTAAAGAAAAAGTAAAATCCCCAAAATAGATCAAGAATGGTATACAATTATTTGCGTCATCGCAAGCTTTCTCCATTCGAAACAGTAAGAAAATGACATTGGCTCTGGTGGGAGGACATGATCACCCCGAGCTGACAGGCGGGATGATGGCGACCTCCGCTCCAGACTGGATTAATCGGTTGGGCTCATCGTCGAGGTCAACATATTCTCCATCGATGCTGATACCAGAGCTGCGTAAGATAGCGTCGTTGATGCCGGGGTATCGCTTTTCAAGAAGTGGGAATAAATCCGAGAATGTGGTTGGTGCGGGCAGACGCTCTGTGTTCTTGGCGGTGTATTGGGACGCCGATGCGAAATAGAGAATTGTGAAGGACTCTGAATTGAGTGCACCTCCTGTGGTTGATACGGAGGTCATTTTTGGGACGGCAATGAGGTCTGAAAGGGGTTGAGGATCAGGTTGATTTGAGAGAGATTAGGATTGTGTCGAGGGCGGGGTTCGCCGCTACGATTTGGCGGCTTATACTTGCCTTTTGTAACACACGATGCAGAGCCGAATTAAATAGAGATCATAATACATCATGTGGTAAATATTCCATGATTGCTAGCAATTACATTTACTAGCTTTGTTATCACGAAATCTCAAAAGCGCTTTCTTGTATTCAATTTAATTCTACACTGACTCTGTTCCTACTGATTAAAGTCTCTCACAGCGCAGCCAACTCTTTAAAAGCCTGAACGAAATCACCCTTCAGATCCTCCCAATTCTCTAATCCAATACTGACCCTCAGCAACCTCCGATCAACAGTCATATCAGACAATGTCCTCCACTCAATCAAGCTCTCCACCCCGCCTAGGCTAGTAGCATGCTGGAACAAATGTAATTTACTCGGCAAAGTCTTAGCCGCAAGCTCCTCCTTCATCGTGATTGAAAACACAGGTCCGAATCCATTAGGCATCTGCTTCTTCAACCACTCTTCCTGCGGCTGCAAACTCGCGTGAAATACTTCGTCCAAAACAGCCTGGACGGCTGCTTCGTCGGATCCTGGTGCTGGAGAGGGAGTGTGCAGTGCATTATGAAGCCAGGAGACTAGCCGCGCGGTGTTATCGCTCTGTCGGGTGACGCGCACTTCAAGGGTTCGGAGACTGCGAACGCCGAGCCAGGATTCCATGTTTCCCATTACTGACCCGAGGAAGACGCGGTCGGAGAGGAGTTGTTTGTACCATTCCTTGGACTGGGTGGCTAAGACGCCACAGAGAATATCACTGTGTCCGCCGAAGTATTTGGAGCCAGAGTGCATGACGAGATCGGCGCCGTGGAGGAATGGGTCTTGGAGAGTTGGTGGGGCGAAGGTCGAGTCGACGATGAGGAAAGCGCCACGCGAGTGGGCTTTCTCAGCGTATGCGGATATATCGAATGCAGTTCCTTTGGGGTTGATGGGTGTTTCTAGAAGAATTACATCGCCTTTGGAGAGGTCCGAGGCGGCGCAGTCTAGAGGGAGTTTTTGTAGACCAGTGCAGCGGGTGAAGAGGGCAATGACGCCGTGGCAGCCATGGTAGCCTTCGCCGATGGAGATTCGTCGCGGGTTGAGGAGAGTAAGAGCTGCGTGAAGGGCGGATAGGCCTGAGGAGTAGCTAAGTGCGTCGCCGTGGAGGATGGAAGAGAGGATGGCTTCGAAGCGGGATGGATTGGGTGCGGAGGCGCGGGAATATATGTGGGATGATGGATTGGAGGCGGCTAGGGTGCCGGACTACAGAGATCAGAGAAGGCTCGCATGGAAATACAGAGAGGCATACAGGTGCATCAGCCGCGGGGATTAAGGCAGCTGGATCATCCGGATATCGGAAGGTGGTGGCCAAGTGCATGGGTGGAGCAACGTCGGTGACAACGTTCAACGCGTCATCCGCGTGAAGCGAAAGCGTAGAAATACCGTTGGACATGATTGAGGTATCGCTATGTTCTCTAAATTGTATGCACAAAGGTTGGAAGTTATAGTACAACCAGAAGTTGAAGTTTGGAAGAGAAAAATGAGGGGCACGTAACGGGTCACGTGGTGTGGGGAAAGCCGATCTCGCTTGGGTAAAATTGGGGAGATGAAACTGAAGATTGGGGTGGATGAGAATATCAATAAGATGGATGAGAATGATGGAATTGGGGCATGAGATGAGGATTGGTGAGTGGGATGGGATGGAGTGAGAGGTGAGAAGTGAGAAGTGAGAAGGGGGAAGAAGAGGTTGTTTTTATCGGCGGAGAGATGCCATTCTGGATGGTTCTCGCACGGATCCAGGCAAGGCCACCTTGAAACTTGAACGGTCTATAGAATGATTAGCCAGATATCGCCAGATATGATCGGATGAAACTTACCAGCCTCCGTATCAAAGGCGATAGCGATGTCATCGTGTTCAATCGGATACTCGGGCATATCCAGACACACAAAGTCGGATGATGGGTCATCATCTTTCTTCGGGAGGGCAAATTTGGCATCAACAATACGAATACCGAATTTGCCAGAGCGGTTAAAGGTCTCAACATGGTCGGTACCTTTGAGCACAAAGTTCATGCATGTGCCATGATGGAAGTCTGCGAAGAAGGCGAGTATCTGGGTGACCTTTTCATGACGCACGATCTGGATGCGGGCCAGACTGGCTTCCCATTTCTTGTAGATAGGCACCACCATGCGGCGGCGGGATATTGTGAATGAAGAGGCGATGCCATCGTAAATAACCCGGAAGCCTGTGACAGCCTGTTCGAACGCATGAAGATCTATACTGGGTCAGTAGGATTCACCTATTGCAAGGAGAGACAAGGAACCTACGCTCCATCGATGCGAAGTCTAATCGGCGAACCATCGGTTTAGCAGTGATTTTCTGCAAGAAGCCAGTGACCTGCTCGGGCATCTCCGAAGGAACCAGATTGTCCGCCAACGAAACGGTCAGATCCTGCTGTGGCGAACGGAATAGGCTCATGCCAGTCTTCTTATGAACATCCAATGCGATTTTGAGTTCCCCGGGCCCTGCATTGGTTAATATAAGCTCGACCATGATCAAAGTTCTTGAACGGGGCAACTCACCTAAATTGATGCGATCGGTAACAGAACCCCACTCAGTAGCAACGAACGCTCTCAAGCTTTCAGACAAGATGGTTGGACCGTAGCCATGCTCCACGTAGGCATGTTCTTGGTCGATGACGGACACGTTCCCGGCTGGGAACTGCAACTGCGTGGTTGCTGTCCGGCCACTGCCGGAATCGCCAGGCTGCTCGATGGTATACGACCGAAGAGGAATCTCAGGCGTTTTGGTTTCTCCCTCCCGTGGCAGCATCCCGAGAAGCACAGAGTGCATCTGTGTGCGCTCATCTACTTCATGGAAGGTCATCAACATCGACCGTGTACGACCGTCCTCGGTGACCTTGAGAAGAAGAGCCGGGGCTCCGTCCTCTCCTCGCAAAAGACCGAACACAATAGGCGTACCGCAGCCCAGAGTATGGCGGACATTACTGAGAGTCTTCACTTTGGGACTTGTCAGTACGGTCAAGCGGAACCCACGATGGGCGTTCCGAGTGCCAGTACCTTCGGTAATGCTCACTGTTCGCTCGAACAAACGAATGCGACAACGTTCCAGAGCTTCCGCGGGGAACGCCTTTGGCGTGCCCGGGTCCATGTATTGGAAGACTTTCAAAGTGTTCTCAAAAACCACCGACTCACCAGCTTCGGGCTCAAGGCTTGCTTCAGACTTCTGGGTGTACTTCACAATATTCCACAGAGTCTTGAAGTCCTCATCTTTGAACTTGACATCTAACTCAAATCCACGTGGCAACTTGACCCGCATGGAATTCGATCGGACCCCCCACTCGACGTCCTCCCAGGTAGGTCCCTGTTTGCGATCGGACTGAATGAGGACATTCACGAGCTGACTTTGACTCGTAATCGCCGCATGAACGTACCAGTCTGATCGCTCTCGAATGATTGTCAACGCACACGGCATAGCATACTGCTCGCCTTCGTCGTCGCCGGAACTTACACTCGCCTGAACAAACAAGGTTCCGTAGCTAAAGTTCCGACTGGTGTCACCAAGAGGCATCATGGACACCAAGCTCGGTGATTTAGAAGGCTTGCCCGCCAGCATTGATCTCGTTGCACTGCCAGACAACACCGCAGAGACATCAGGTGCAAAGAAGGGGTATCGAATCCAGACACTGGTGTCAAGCTGGCTGGGAGAGTTCTCGTCGCGGAGAATAATGGAGAGAATGTCATTTCGTTTGATAGACATTGAGAGTGAGCGGAGGTGGTTCATAGTGACCTGATGCAAGCTGAGAAGGTCCACCATCTCCTTGTCACCGGTTGTGCTGGCAACTGCCAACACAGCATCCACACTCATGGATCCATATTTCGCCACTTCGTAATGTGTAGGTACAATATTCTCGTTGATCCACAGGGCTTTTCCAAGATCAATGACAGCCTGCTTGGCGTACGCGGGGGGCGCTGTTGACCGAGAGCGGGCAAACCCCTCCAAACGCGTCTTGCCCCTCAGGAACCACCATATCGCGGCTCGAATCCATTCCATCAAAGCAGTTTCAATCAACGGCTTGACACTCTCGGCAGACATTTGAAGAAGACCGTCGTATCGAGCGATATAGTCTTTAAATTCGGCAAACGCGGTATCTCCAACCTGATTGGCAATGTTGCGCAATGAAAACTTGGGCGGCTGCGGGCTTCGGGATGGCTCTCGACTCGTTTGGGTGGACGGAGTTGCTAGCTGGCTGTTTGGTAGAGTTTCACGGCTGGCCTGGCTGACCTGGCTCCCAGGAGAAGCCACTTGATTCCTCGACTGAGGTTCATGGGTGGGAACCGGCGGTCCCGCTGATTTCTTGGCCGGACTGCCTGGTGTAAGGCAGGGAGGCATGCGCGGGTCGATGGGACTCAGATTAGCATTACCTGGGGCGTGGCGTCCGGCCGGGCTCGTGGGTGTGCGAAGCGATTGCACAATCGACGTAACCGAGGGTGCATCTTGTGAAACGGGTGTCTCATAGACGGAGTTTTGAAGACTTCGCGGACTGCGAGGGCTATGCGACGGCAGGGGTTCAGGGCTGGAGATACTGTCGTCGTCATCTGTCGGAGATGCGCCATCCTCGTAGCGATTGTGTAACGCACGCGCTTCCTCCACCTGCATCTGCTTGCGCACCCTCTCTGCAAATGAATGTGAGTCAGGAGACTCTCGAAAGGATATACGAGATCCAGGTTTGCTGATGTGTAGGGTATTGAGGAAGTCTGCTTCTTGCGGGTCTTGGACAAGCGGGGGCCGGGGCGCACTGGGGCTCACACGTTGGTCCGCGCGCCCAGATCGTCCATCACCATCGGCCAGCGAGGTGTTGACTCGGAGTGTTGGTAGTTGCTCCCGAGAAGGGTTCGGTGAACGCATCGAGGGTAATCGTCGTGGTTGTGAGGATTGTGTGGCTTGTCTCTCGCGCATGCGCTGCAGGGATCGTGAGATCTCAACCGTGGGGACCTCCGACTCGTCGCCTCCTTCTCCGATCGTCTCGGGCGCACGATCTGAGAAGCCGACCCGCAGTCCTTTGCCTTTGCGGGGCTTGAGAATTGTACGCGCACGCTTGACTTGGACATGGTCGTCGGCGAAGTTGAAAGCGGAGTAGTTCTCGTTCGACGGCGGGTTCACTGGTAAGGCGGGCTGCGGGGCAGAGATAGGGGCTGGAGCAGGAGCCGGAGCAGGGGCAGGGAGATCCGCAACGTCCTGCGACGAAGGAATATGCTGTGTGGACACGGTTGGAGGGGCATCTCTGGGGTCAGCCTTTTGAGCTGTTGCGGTCGCAAGGAAGTCCTGAATCTGTTTGTCGGGGGTGGAGCGACTGGACTTGTCTTTGTTGAAGAACTTCTCTTTCCATAGTGATTTCTTCTCTTTCACGGACTTGACGTGCTTGATCTGTTGAGGCTGGGACTGAGGCTGCTCAGCCAAAAATGCGAAGGGGTCATCGGGAGGCATGTCGAAGGTGGGATGTGAGGGTCGTCAACATCGCACGTCCACAGTTCAGATGGACACTAGTTCCCAACTTCCAGCTCCGTGGAATGAATCCCCCCTCCCCCGGTGGTGAAAGGGTTCAGATCGACAGGGGGTTAAGAAAGTTGTAGGCGGGGAAGGGGATGTGTAGATAAGGAGGAAGGTTAGTGCAAATGCTACTTTAAAAGTAGGTGAGGCGCGATTGCCTCTAGTCAAGAATGAGATCGACTCAGGAGAAAGCGTCCAGCACAAGAGTCGTAGTGTAAACTTTAACGATTGAACAGAGCGTCTGGGGATGTGTGGATCAAGGAGAATGCCTCAAATTGCGTTTGGTATAAGGGGGAGGTGGATGTGGAGCAGAGTCCTGTCACTTTGTCACTGTATCACGGTATCACGAGAATAGCATGGGGACTAACCATCCTAGTCCTTGTCTATCGTGTCCCGAAGCTAGTCCCCTATCTACTTTGACCTCGAGTTTCCGCATAGAGTACCACTCGGTGATCTCCTTGCAGCAGCATCTAAGCCACCCTGTCACCAAACTCACCCAACTTCCCCCGCTGCAGATGCTCCACCTCCACTGCCTTCACCAATAATCAGCTGCGACAAGGCGGGTCGCATTATGAAACTCCGCTAAACTAAAATTGGTCAACACAGAGGGGCAGCGGGTCGTCGCTGACGAGGTCCCTGGGTCTTGATTTGGTCTCAGACTTGCCTGGAGTATTATGAGCTTTTTGCCAATCCAGATGGACACCAATTTTACACGTGTACGGTGGCTGTATAAGGCGCCTGTGCACACTGCCTACGTCTATAGGCTTAAAGATACGAAATATACAATTTCCACCGGGGTCTCTAGCTCAAACCCGAGCCTAAGAAAAAAAAGCCCGTGCTAATTTGGCAGTTGATCGGATGTCCCATTCTTGCGGCTTGCCCCTTTCGTCCTTCCGATGCAGGGGTCATCGGCATGTAATCCCTATGAAGGCATGTCCCATGTCCTATCTGAGCATAAGATTGACTTGTTCCCAACGTTACCGCTACATTGCCGAATGCCCGGGGAGCTTATTCTCTGCCTCGGGACAGGCGTCGTACACCAAGAGGAGATCCTAGTATGATCTTCAGCTAAGGCCACCTGGCGCTCCATGCTCGTTATATCCACTGTTCGTTGGGGTTATTCCATCGATTCCAGTCGAATGTGATCTAAGCTACGCGCCGGACGGTCTATAATTAATCACCCGGCTGAGACAAAGCGAACCACCCCCACCTGCCCACCCTCTAAATTTATCCTTTTGAAATTGTAGCGCATCTACTGGAACCGCCCGAACAGTACGCCTTCATGCAGGACATAATCTGCCAGTGTAATCTCTGCATGCTAGCCCTACCCATTTAAACTTGTGAACACCACCACATAGTTTTCGTACAGAGGTACGCCCATACACGGGTTCGCCTTGCCACAGCGGATAAAAACCCAAAATGTATCCACCATGACCCGAGTCTAGCATCGCTTCTCATACAGCGCCCAGGATATATTACCAAATCGCATGGAAGGCATTGCAGACCATGTCATTGTAGAGACTCTTAGAGACTCGTATTGACTCGTAGCAAATGGAGACACTGCTTTCCACTATCGCCACAGGGGCGCACTATATTCATCCCGCATCTTGAAGATAATCATAATTCTGAACTATCACCACGTGAATGCACTAGTCTGAACTCGACGTTGCAAATCACACTGCATCCTTGCCACCGTTCTAAGGACAGCGAAACCATCTCACTTTTCAAGTTATAGCCGTCAACGTACATAGCACAAGAATGTGCCCAATGTCCATACTCATCACAGCGGTAAATCGAAAGTAATATGAGTCATCTGGCCAAAGATACGCCCGAGACCTGCATTTCGGAACCATGCGAGACCCATGCCGACGTCGTGCATCCAGTGTCTCTGTTCTCCCAAAATGAGTATATTTACCCGCACCAACCAGAGCTCGGAACCTCACATCTCCGATCTCACATCTTACGTCCCAACTAAACCATGAAGGTCAAACACATAAAATAACAGATATGACATTTTTTCGTCTTGCCTGCAGTCTAAAATCATGCTAAATCTCCACTCACGTCGCCCTGACCTAATATGCACCACAAACCACGGAACAAGCCCACAAAACCGCCGCCTCGAACCATACAGCCGCTTGCCAATTTAAAGATACAGGGGCCTTCCGAAATCGACGCCGCACGGTTTATTTCACAAGTGCTGAGCCTCACGCTATAGCGCTTGCGCAATAGCCGGACCGAGCATCTCAAATAATTGTCTCTCGCCCCGGCATAGACGACCGCCGGATCTCATCGCGTACTTATTCCGAAGCAGCAATTCTGAGTCAGACACGCAGCTCGGAATACAGGATACAGCCTTCATTTGCAAAGCGTTGACCAAAATGTTGAGTCACGGTACCCAATTTGAAGATGCAGATGTTTCGCTGGATGGGTATATGCCTGAAAGGTTGAACGGACTATTCAACTTGGGTGTGGGCGGAATGTAGTGCTGGAGGTTGCGAGGAGTGGAAGCAAGGATATTGTTGGCGCGAGGCAAAATTATCATAAGTAGGTTAGCCAGTTGACGGAGAAGCGACGATTTCAGGTGATGGGTAGTTGTGTATGTGCTTTCCTTTCCATTCATCTCGACTTGAGAGTGAGTGAGTGAAAATTGCCAGTTGGCCTTGATCTAGGTGGCTGATGTGAGCTGGACGAGGGGATTGCTTTGGTCTTTAAATGCCTTTTGTGCCATCTACTGTTCGTGAGCTCTGAATACATCTAAGTGTCCCGAGAACAACAAGCTGAAGGTTGATAAACATTTCGCCGGTGGCGATGGACTGGAAGGTGGTCGGCATTGGGCTTACATCACGCATGCGATGTATCGACGCGCAGGAGGGGGGAGTATCATATGTTTGTGCGTCGTTGAATTGGTTGGGATCCGGATGTCTTGGTCTGGAGCTGCATAGGGAAGACGCTCTGGCGGCCATGAAATCAGAGAACCTGAGAGATAGATCTGTTCACTATTTCCAGCAGATTTAGCATAGGGATCACGAGAGTGTGTGGGACGAGCCGTTCAATCCCCTTCGGTTCACATTTGTTGAGATGTGACGGGGAAGAGAAGGGGAGGTGACGAGGATCCAGGATCCCAGGAAGACGGTTTGATTTGAGGAAAAAGGTAGTATACTGGACGGCTATGATCATTGCTCAGATGTGCCGGGCGCTGATCCGGCCGAGTGGGTGCATCCCATTCATAGCGCCAACAGGATTCTGAAAGAAGACGATGGCTGGTCCAGGTCCAAAAAGTGCCAAAATGCGTGAACACTTCCAGACATTGCCCATGAATAAGACACGTCATATCTCACTATGGGGGATGCTCTTGAGTAGGTGCCAAGTTGAAAACGCCGTCTTGTACAGCAGTAGCCCTCTGTGGCTTGCCCTAGCAGGACCCTGCGTACCGGTATAGCCGTGTTCGGAGGGATTAGACCCAGCCACATCCCCCACAGTGAGACACTGAAAGACAGAAAAGGCTCCTAGCCTTGCTATTGGATTGAACCATGGTTATTTTCTCGGGCCGTGTCTCAAGAACAAGTTGTTATCCTGATCGGCGAGCTTTCAGGTGGAATCCCGTGGATACGGGTTCACCGAGTGAGACAGCGTTGGGGTGAAACAGAATTGATTATTTCATTCAGCTGCTTAGCACCTAGGTGTCGTCAATTTTCAATTGCTAGGGCCAGAGCCAAGGTTGGGATATAATTGAACCGATTGCAGAGCGCACAGCGCAGATGTAGCAAGGGAGAAAGTATGAGGCTGATCGGTTACTAGTTCCGGATACACTCGACGGTACCATTCGTTCCTGGCTTTGAAGATTAATTGCAGATAGAATGACTATGATTAAACCATTCTTTGATTTTAGGTCATGCAAGTATGCAAATACTACTCTCTTCAGTGCACAATTTCCCTAGGTGTGTCTGTATAGCTGCAGTCCCAAGTAGCGCTAATAATAACAACTCCACCGGGCCAGACCCAACAAGGCGCAGCAAAAACACTCCTTGTGCCTAACTCACCCGACACTTGTCACTCTAGCACCGACACGAACCTAGTCTCCCCTCCTATTCGACTTACGTACCTCACGTTTCTATCCCCTCTTCCAACCTGCCGACTCGGATCTGCTCTGCCTCCCACCCACCCTCTCCCCTATCCGCTCCTCGGACGCGACCTGGGCCGAACAATTCTGACATCAACACAACGTGGATTCGGTTACTCGCTACGGGGGCTGACCTCCCCCAGGAGGTCATCCCGGATACCCGAGACAGACGAGATGCGTCACAACTCGACGCGTACGCCTGGGAAAGCGGCCCCAGCGAACTCGTATTGCCCGCGCGGCCTCTCTGTTTCCCATCAGCTGCGAAAAGCCTCCACCACACGGTTGACGCTGGGGTGGTGGATTGCTCTGGTCTGTCTGCTCTGGACGGCGCCAGCATCAGCGGTGCTGCTAGAATTTGACAACTGCCTGAGCAAATCGATCCTCGACTCCAACCCTGCGTCTCTCCAATACGTGCCTCTCGATGTCGCCGTTAGATACAACCTGAGCGACCCTTTACATCCGTTGAATGTAACGGTTTATGGGAACGTTACCGGCACGGCCGAGCAAACATCGGACTATCCCTCATGGAACTCCTCGTCGTGGAATAACCCGAACGAAACCCTCGGCAAGATCGTGGATTTAAGCGCTTCAAACAACAAGTACAGCACGCTACTAACTTCGTTGGACGTGTTGAGCTTTTCGGCTTTTTCCAATGCCTCGCGATTTTGCGAGTCTGTCACCCAGGGCGAGTGCCCGCTGGGCCCAGTCTTCAACTACAATTTGTAAGTTGAATCTTGCCCTGCACTTGATCTCTACCTAACGCAGTTTTCTGTAGGACTGATTTGAGCACCTTGCGCGCCTTCTCTGTCCAGCATGACATGCTTTCGACATATCGCTTTTCAACCATCACCCCGACGCTAGTCATCCGATCTGGCGACGCCGATGCTGCTGAGATAGGTTGCATAACGATACCGATCACACCGGACTTTGGCGCAACCCTCAGAAATGCCTTGGCTTTTGTGCCGCTGGTTATTCTGATTTTGGTTGGAGTTGCAACGGTGACTGCTGCTATGTATAGTCCTTGGGGAACCACAGATCTTTTCCGGTGGACGAGCAACTACGGGCGCGACGAGGATGTTCTTCGACTGGTGACACCCGGATTTGCGGATTGCCTGCAGTATTTGCAGTACGTCGTGCTGACAGGGGCTCTGTCCTTGGACTACCCTGGGTACTTCCAACCAGCCGTAAGTCAGGGTTCTTGGTCCGTCCTCATGTTCAATCAGAGCTTTGTCCATCCCGGTGCAGGGTATAATCCAGTCGTGGATGGTGTCTATGCGGTCAACGCGACCTATGGGCTCGAACGCATGAATCAATTGGTAGGAATGGCCACCGCGCGTGACATTTGGCCGGGCATGATGGTCTGGCTACTTGTTATTTTGATCTGCATCACGGCCCTAACCCAGATCGGTTTTGGGATACGCTGGCTTCTACGCGAGCTGGCGCACAACACAGAACAGGATTTGCGCTCGAAGAACATGCCTTTCACCGTTGGCAACATCATTCGCGTTGTGTTTAACTACCTGCTCCTCCCAATTATCTCGCTCTCTTTCTTCCAGTTGGTCATTGCTAGTGGCTCTCCAGCTTACAGCGTTGCCTTGGCGGCACTCGTCATCGTGATCTTAATATGCTTCTCCATCTGGATGGTTCGAGTCATTGCATCGACTCGTCCCAAGTCTCATCTCTTCGACGACTTACCGACAGTGCTTTTATATGGGCCGTTGTATAACACCTACTGCGACGATGCAGCGGCATTCGCCATGGTTCCGATCCTCCTAAACTTTGCCCGTGGCGTGGCCATTGGAGCTTTGCAGCCTTCTGGAATTGCTCAGGTTGTCTTGTTGGCAATCTGTGAGGTTGTCTCCGTGCTCACTCTCGTAGCATTTCGCCCATTTCCCACACCAACGCAGATGAATCTTTATCATGGCGTGTTCTCCATCATCCGATTCCTGACCATCATTCTGAGTGTTGTGTTTGTTCCTTCTCTCACGGTCTCGACCGCCACCCGTGGATGGGTTGGTTATGTGATTCTCGTGCTGCATGCTTTGGTCCTAATCTTTGGATTCTTCCTAAACGCTCTCCAAACATTGATTGAAGTTTTGGCGAGACTCGCTGGTGCCGGTGGTGCCACTCGTGGTGGCTTGGTCAAGGTTCTTGGCATGCGGCAGCTGTCAAGACGGGCCCCGAATCGCGATATCACCCGCCAGAGCCTTGGATCAGAGGCAGCCATGCTCGCACACGTTGACGATCGTATGTCATCTCAGTTTGACGGGTCCCGTCCGCGCAGTCTATCGGGCAGCTCTGCCTTGCTGCTGAACCGTGCTACGGCTAGCGAAGGGCGTGCCAGTGCAGTGCTGGAGTATGCCAGCTCTCAAGGTGGAACACACAGCCGAGCAGCTAGTGGCGGACTATATACGCCGTCACCCACCGCGTATACTGGAGCTGGCTTCCCCGGTGACTCACCGAATAGCAGCACCTTCATCGGTGCGCATCCTCGGGATCCGTACTATAGACCGCCCCGACCAGGGCGTCGAACGTCATCCCAGCTGAATTCCCCGATCGAGCCTTCATCTAAGGGGAAGAGAAGCTCAAGGAGTTTCATGAAGTCTAGTCGGGCTAACACAAACGAGGACGTGGAAAGTGCACCACCAATGTCAGGTCGAGGTACGCCGACGCCGGCTTATTTGCCTGCTCCCAAGGATGATCTTGAATTGGAGGATCCTCGGAAGCGCAAGGACTACGCCGTACGCGAGGTGGACTTCTATTATCGTGTGCGTGGTCCTCCACTCTCGCATACCGGCACTCGTAAGCTGAAAACGGGTCCCGCAGACCCCACAGGTCCTGTGTCTTCTGCCACAGGCTGGTTCCGCAATATGTTCCAAGGCAAAACCAAGGACAAAGGAAAGGGATTCGAGGTCGTCCGAAGTGCTCGGGCACCACCTCCCGGTCTTTTCCCGGAGGGCGACTACAACGAGGAGCCATATCACGACGATCCCGAAGATGCAGCGGCTGGTGGCCACTCTCGTCAGAATTCCAGCGGAGAGGAGCCATACAGATACTCCGAAGAGGACCTGGAAGGCCCACGGTCCAGCGACGCCCGTGCCCCTGTTCTACCCCAAGTGAACTCGGTCGGAAGTATCGAACTCCCCAGCCGAGTGGGGTCGCGCCGCACTCAAGCACAAGAGGGCTCAGAAGAGCTCGCCGCACCCCTTCCAATCGTCACCGAAACAACCTCTCCCCAAGCAAAGTCCGGCTCTGGTCCTAATTCCCCAGACGAAGACCACCTCCGACCTTCCTCGCCCGCCACAGCCCGCCTCCCATTCAGTGGCAGCAGCTCAACATCCCGCGAACGAGGCCAATCCCTCGCCTCAACATCTGGCTCCCAGAGTTCCTCACACCGAATTGGCCGCGAGACTCGAACAGACCGCCCAGATCGCCCTTCAAGCATGGGCTACGTCCCATCCCATCGGACACAAGACAAGATCATCCACGGCAGTCCCGAAGAATCCTCTTGGATCGGCAGTGCCGCCGAACTAGTCGACGATGCTGAGCACGGGCACGGGCACGAGATTGGACAGGGGAACACAGAGCACCCCGACTCCTAGATATATCTCCGCCCCGACCCAAACGTCTTCTCTACCACCTATCTCCTCTACCACCGGTAGTGTACATTCAATATATCATGTTTCACCACTCGCACATGCAACAAGTATCTTTCGATCGGATCGATGCCGTAACGAATCTCTTTGGCACTTGTTGTGTCTAAAAATTTGCTTGGCGTCCATTTTCTTGAATGTTCCAGCGTTATTTGCTTGGTACTTGATGATACCGATTTCCACTTATGCTGGTCTCAATGGAGTGTTTAATAATTTTTCTTGCTATTATTTGAACCAGGATTGCAGATGCCTCTTCCATGTTGGATATGTGTTATGGTATTTTAATAGTATACGTAATATGGCTTGGCGGATATACTCTGGTCAAAACATGAATTGAGAGCTGGGTTTGAAATGATCATTGACCTCGTGAACAAATACTATACATAATTATCATGATCCTAGAAATGAAGCCAAAAGGCAAACAATCTCGGCCCGGGGTTTTGCCACTCCCGACTAAGATTACGCCTCACACCGCCTTCAAGGCCCAAGGCCCCACTGATAAGACGAACCGGACCCAAACTTCACCTTCTTACATGATCTCGGGCTTGGTGACGGCTGTCTCTCCAGTCAGTTGCCCCTGTCAAGCGCTCACCGAAAACGTATAGAATTCTGATCGAATCACTGCGTGATTTGTCGTCGTCGCGCCACCGGCTTTCTGTTTCCACCTCTTTCTCTGGCCGATAAGGGGTCACGAGACACTCCAGCGTCTTCTGCCTCTGAGCGATCTCTCCCTTAATCGTCACTTTCGTGTCCGATACGCTATATATCTGCCATATATCCCCGTCACTCATCGCCGAAGCACCGCAAATACATCGCCACCGCGTATGAAGATTATAACCGTCGAAGACTTCATGACAAACTAGACACTGGATGCTCGAGACCGGTTCTCGATGCCAACAAGGAAACAAGGAGATCGGATCGCATCAACGGCATATACACAGGCGTCCATGATGTCTGGCTCCAATTCTGCACCATTACCGACCCACACGACAGGTCCCTCCTCCGACGAGAGTGTTGGTTCCCAAATTCATGAAAATAATGAAGACTTGAGCGCTGGACGCCAGTCAGATTTTAGAGTTGCAGGCGATGGAAACTTTCAAGATTGGGAAAATTCAGGGGCTATGAATTTCCGTGGAGGCACACAGGATATGGAGGAAGAGTCGGAATTTTCCAGACAAACGGGACACCCCGATGTGGCGTCATCAAGGGCAGGACCCATGATTGATCTCACCAGACCGATGCCTTCACACCCAGCAAGACACCGTAAACGACGGATGGTAAGTCTTGGCGAGAATCCACGTCTGCAACGTACTCGCTCCGGAGAAGCACCCTCTCGCGAAGGCAATCCTCAAGAGACGATCCCACATCGATCAATATCAATGATTGTTCCGTCCTCCAGGGCTGTCTCTTCCACCGTTGGATCCTCTTATGCCACAGCGATCGACATAACATCTTCTCCGCCTGATCAAGGCCACGATGCGTCGCTTCAGCGCGAGGAACCAGCCCCCTCACACCATCCGGCTGAAGGGACTCCTCTTGGCGCGGGGAATGCAGGGTCACCAATGTCTTCGAGGCGGGCATCAAGACAGTCTGTCTTGACAAACCAGGATATGTCTGATTTCTTCGGACATGATCAAGAGTTGTCAGCAGGGCAAAGGAGCACCAGTCAATACGATGAGAACCTTGAAATGGAAACAGAGTTACCCAGATGGCAGCCTGATTCAGAAGTCACGGAGTGCCCGATATGCGGTACAGTTTTTAAGCTCTGGTATCGGAAACATCATTGCCGGAAGTGCGGGCGCGTCGTTTGTGCTGCTTGCTCCCCACATCGAATTACTATCCCCAGGCAGTACATTGTGCGTCCACCTGAATCTTCTTCTATTCCCACATCTCCGCCAATACCTCTACCCCGCCAAATTGTTGATCTTACCGGAGAAGAGCCTGTCTCTTCATCACGTATAAATCCTGCTCTGGGAGGTGGTGAGGAAGTGCGACTCTGCAACCCCTGCGTCCCTGACCCAAATCCTCATCCATTAATCTACTCGACTGTACGGCCTCACGGTCACCGGCCGACCCAGTCACTCTCTTCTACGATGCTTCCGCTCTCTGCGCGTCATTCTGCTATACATCCAGTAAGTCTGTGTTGGTCGTTCCTAGCCGATACATTATGCTCACAATCCTTGCAGGATGACACTCGCCAGGAACGACGCCCGAGTGAATCTTACCGCCGTCTCTCGCTGCGCCAGGAACCTGTCCACGATAGCCGTCATCCCTACCCTTACGATCACGGTCGAGCTCATGAGGACGAGATTCGCCGGGGCAGTCGTCGATTCACCGGCCCCCCTGCAATGCACGCTTCTGGCGCCGCTCGGCCTGCACCAGCACAAAGCACCTCCACCAGGAGAGCCCCTCCTCCTGTAAGCGAGCGCGACCTATGCCCGATATGCGGCGCCCTCTTCCCTCCTCTCAGCGCCGACGCACCACCTGCGTCTCGAGAGGCCCACATTGTGCAATGTATCGAAAGCCGTGTCTCACCCGCCCCACAGGATTCCTCGGCATTGAGTCCTTCGGTGTTGAGTCCGTCTCCCGCCTCTGCAGTCGCCCGTATGGTTACATTCATAGCCACGGAGAAGGATTGTCTCAGCGGATCCAGTGAACCAGCAGAGTGCTCGATCTGTATGGAGGACTATGAGGTTGGCCAGGACCTTGTCCGTCTTGAGTGCCTGTGCAAATTTCACAGGGGATGTATAGTTGACTGGTTCAAGCGGAAGCCGGAGTGCCCATTGCATAAGGTAGCCTCCTAACCTAACATAGTATTTGGTCAAATCTTGTTTGGCATCTTGCACCCCACAAGAGGGTTCCCTTGGAGAGTTTCTGTTTCTTTTGTTCCATACGCAGAGCGGCGCTGGTGAGGAAATTTCTTTTGCTCTGTGTACTACTAGCTTATGATGTAATGATGTAATGAACCTAGCATAATTATTTGAAATCCATCTTTACATTCTGACTCGGCGTTATTCGAAAAGAAGCCAAGTTGAGAAACAGTAAGACGTTGCAGAAATTCTTTCGACATCTCGCCGCTCAGAACCAAAATATTGTGATATCACCTTTGTTGCGGCAGATCACGTGCTGTGCTGACGAGACCATCGTCGCCCGCCTCAAAACGAGCTGCGACGTCGACGAATATCGAATTTCCGGGGACGGTTCGATTCCCTTAGCCAAGAGCTTGACTAAACCTGGCTCGCATGCTACGTTAGTGCCGCTTACGATCAGACTGCAGCAGCCACGAGCAGTGCAACTAAACACAACTTCGCATCGGCGGTCGGTGCTTGCATCCACCGTGCTCCGTTCGGGCTTTCGAAGCATACACCATCTCTTTGAAGGTCTCATTTACCCGCTAGGTACAGCCTCTCCGCTATGGAATATCTGCACCCAATGGCTTCAAAACCCAAGAATCTAACTTTCCGCAGCTCAGCGGCTCCAAGCCGATCAACCGGTCCTGCTGGAGTCTGACGTGACCGGCGATTGCATTTGCCGATCCGACCGCAATGTCCGACTACCCGGAGCCACCATCGCACATGGCCATGCATTCCCAAAGGGATGATTCCCCGGGTAATCGGGCCGAATTCTCCATGGGGTCACACCCTACTGCCAACTCCACCGAGCCTGAAGATCATCACGTGGATCTCAAGCGGTCTCGGGCTTGTGAGCCTTGTCGTCAGCTCAAGGTTCGGTGTGATCCCGACCTAAGTAACCTTGATGCACCATGTAAGCGATGCGCCAAGGCGCATCGCACATGTATTGTGACGGCGCCGACTCGAAAACGCCAGAAAAAGACGGATAGCCGGGTCACGGAGCTCGAGCGCAAGATTGATGCCCTGACTGCGACACTACAGCAATCACATAATAATGCATTCGCCATGGCACCACCGGCGCAACAGTCCCAATCTCCTCGAGAAGAGTCTGTCCCAGGACGATGGCTCTCGGGAGAATTCCACGTGGCGGGCAATAAACGCAGCCACGATGAGCTCTTGGCGTCGCAGTATATCCGTTCTGATAGTTCATCTACAGAGCAAATACACAAGCCTTCGGCCTCTAAATGGCGTGGTCCATTTGCTGGCGAGACTGCACCGCCGAAAGTTGAGGCTGCGAATGAATTCGCAGATATAGTTGACAAGGGAGTCATTGACATTCAAACGGCCAAACTTGCCTTCGACCACTACGTCAATAACTTGGCAGTAGAAATGCCCATGGTGGTCTTTCGCCCTGGAACAACAATGGAAGATGTGCGCCGCGACAGACCTACTTTATTCCTGGCAATCATTGCTACTGCGGTTGGCAAATTCAACAAAGATGCCCAGCTCCCACTTTTGACTGAGACTTACAAAGTGATTGCGGATCGCGTCATTGTCAAGGGTGAGAAGTCTCTCGAATTGATCCAGGCTATTTTGGTCTCCGCAATCTGGTACATGCCACCGGACAATCTTGAGGAACTCAAATTTTATCAGCTCATCCACCTGGCCGTGGTCTTAGCTATGGACATTGGTCTAAACCGCCGGACTCAAGGGGACCTCAAGCCCTTCGCTCGTCTTAGAGAACTTCTGATCAAGAAGCCCCAGGGTCCGAATGTCGATCTTAGTGGACCTGAGGCGAGACGAACCTGGGTGGGATGTTATTTCATGGCCGTTCAGTGAGTCTTTTGTGTTGGATTTTATGGAATTTTCTAACGTGATAAGGGTGACGACCGCTCTAAGGAGAACCCATCTTGTCAGGTGGCATCCATACATGGACGATTGTCTTCATGTTTTGGAAAGCCACCCCGACGCCTTGCCATCGGACCGGCAAGTCATCTGGTGGGCCAAACTAGGGTTCATCATGGAAGAGGCAGGAGCGCAGCTATTGAGCGATGACCCTGACTCCTCGACCTCGTTTTCAGACAGCAAAACTCGATACACAATCAAGGCTTTCAATAATCAGCTGACACAATGGAAGAAAGATATCCCAGCGGAGCTGTTCACCAGTAAGTCATCTTTTCGTCGACTTCGCCTCCTGTCCTAACGTGTACAGTCCCTTTGGCACATACGTACTATGTTATCAATCTTTTTGTCCACGAAAGTGCCATGAGTATCGACTGCAAGGACAGTGTTGTTTCCAATTCCCCAGAAAATAGCGACTTGCCTGCCTCGGCGATGGCCCCGCTTATCGATGCACTCACTACATGCACCGAATCAATCCATCAAAGCTTGGACACCGTACTTTCAGTCGACCCGCAGCGCCTCATTTGTATGCCAACCGTATTCCTGGCTCGAACATCATATCCTGTTGTCAGCTTGATCAAAATTTACTCACTCTTGACCGCGAGTGAAACGCGGATTGGACAAGTCATCGACATGCAAAGCCTGAAGCTCGAATGGTACCTTGAAAAAGTTATCAACCATTATCGCACTGCTGCCGCTCTTGACGGAGGCCGGGCCCCAGCCAAATTCGGAAATATCATCATGATGCTGCGAAACTGGTTTGTCAAGAAGAAGGAGAACGGACCAGCACTGCGCGAGATCTTCGGAACCGAGATGCGCTCGGACACACCTAGCGATAAGACAACACCGCAGCAAACCCAGATGAAACAAGGCGCAACACCCCTTGATCTCCTCAGCGAAGTTGCGACAGGGAACCGATCCGGTCGAGCTCAATTGAACGGCTCATTCACGCATCGTCCAACTTCCAGTCAGGGATCATTCTACTCACCAGCGACCATGAATCAGAACATCTCAAATGCAACAACACCAAGAGGCACCACATACGGCCAAGCGGAAGTACCCACAACATCCTGGTCAACACCGTCCTTCACATCCTCCATCACTGGGCCCACTGATCCAAACATCGGAAGCCGCGCCTACTATCAGCCTTTCACAACAGACCGCGGAACACCCAGTACAGCGCCGCCAATGGTCGGTGGTCCTTACGCAGATATGTCAGTCAACATGCCCCTCGACCAGATGAGTGTGCAGAATGGACTAGGCATGGAAGAAACTTTTGATCCAGACAACCTGTTTGCGTTGGGAACCATGATGGACGAGGGATTGTTTACATTCCCCCCGGCTTTTGATGGGAATACCTGGTTCTAGACGGTCAGTATATTGGCTTTCGTTATTCTTTCCTTCTCTTTTATTATACCCCTGACTTCAAGAATGTCAGTCGTGCATTCCAAAACCTTTCTTCATTACATCCATCAATTTCCATTTCATAACGTAGTCTAATCTCCAAGTCTCGATATCTCACATAACCCTTTTAAATGACCATTGAGATCACTTGAGAATTCTTTGAGCGCTTCCTCCATCCAATCAAACAGGGTAACACTCAGTCTTCTCTGCACTCCCCGCCAGAATACGAGCCAAAGAAGAACACTCTCCGTCATGCATCTCAGGATATTCGGCTACTATCAAGTAGAGAAGCCCCCAGGGGAGCGAAAGCTATCTCTCGGTGCAATGTTTCCAGTATCCTCGAATATTTGAAAAAATCCAGAATACCACGGAACAGCCCAAGAGCGGTCCACTAGAATCACGTGCAGGAGATCAACTGCCAAAGCTGTGAAAGGCCTGACATCCACTTTCCGATCATAGCCACCCTTAGAAGACTCGTGGACGCCTTCAGTCCACTCCTGTAGATTCTGTGGGAGTCACCTGGGAGAGTGTGATGGTCATTCGGATATTGAATGGAGCAGACTATGTTTCCGTGATGGTCAATGGATTATGTACACGAGCATCTGATAAGAGGGGGCTTGAGAGTGGGCTTTTGAACCGTAGAAATGTCTGAGATCATTTAGCCCTGGAAGGTCTTGAGATCCTCCGGTCATATATTAAACAGCGACATTGATCCCGATATTTTGAAAAAATTATATCACCCAAGGTTGATGCGCCATTTTACAAAACCAAGCAACAGTAAGTCGAATTAAACAGGTCAAACTTGAACAGTTCCCCCGATGGCGCCTACCCATACCTACTCCCGGTCAGGTTGTCCCACGGTCCTGAAAATTCTCATAAATGGCCAATTTTTGCGATTCGCGATTTTTGCCATTTATAATGATACCAAAGCTTCGTCTCTAGTCCACGTCTATTAAAATAATACTCAGGTTGATCCAATATTGGTGTGAAGCCAGATTTGCAACATTCACGGTGAGTTTAAAAAACTCGGGATCGAAGCCCATGTTGCCCGCCAAAGCGGGCAACATGAATCCCGAGTTCATGGAATATGCAATACGTAACTTAGTTCCTGAATCAATCATACATATCCATGTTTGAAAAAAGTGTATTCATCCTATTTTGAGATAGTCTCCGGATTCCCAAAAGATCGTCTGTTTTTTTTTTTTCATTCCACTGACTTAAGGTTTCCCTATCTCCCCGAAAGCTGTCACTCTTCTTCTCTCATTGGATCATGAAAATTGTCTGTGTCTGTCTGCCCAATGCCTGTACCGTTGCCCCACATGTAAGCACTAGGATCCTATCCCGCGATGGCGCTAACGGGCGGGCCAGGTCCACCTATGAAAATACATCCACCATTTAGTACTTTTTTGGGGCGAAGGCAAGGGGCAAACCCTGGGCGTGCCGTTTTGCCGTAACAAGTGAGTCTGGGCTCTTCAAAAATATCCTGAATCGTCCAAGGACGAGTCACCCTTCTACCTTGGTCAAATTTGAGCGTCGGGGTCATGACTAGTCCACTGCCCGAGCACAACTTCTTGTCCGTCAGGGTGGGTCGCTGTACCAATCTTCGCGTGAGATCCAATAGCGTGATACTTCAATTTTCTACCTGGCGAGTATAGGAAAACTATTGGGGTACATATCAGACAAAGGCGAAGATGCGATATCTGGGAGTAAGGTTAAAACTTTCGGTATTTGATTATATGGAAGTGCTCATCTGTATTGATGCCCGACTATTGGGCATGAGATAGCTTCAGACTGTGAGGACTATCAGCGCAGGAATTTTCTAGATAGATGATAGATATCGTATTGCTTGTTTGAGAGGCAGTGGGAGATCAGAGCTCTCAGGTCGATACTGCGAACACACGTTTGGATCTGGGGATTGGTGGAGTGTCGTGGCAAAGACCAGAAACCATCCAAGTAGCCAAGGAAGTCGAAGTGCTGATAGAAAGCAAAGACGAACGCAGAGATCATAGGAATGACATCATGCTCTCAGCCCTATGAATGACCATCAATCGCCATGATGAATGTGAATTGAAATCGAGCATGGTTCGACCCCTACTTGACTGAAGTCACCGAGTAACTCATGGACATGACAAGACTTTCAAATGAAAAGACCTCAAGCGAACTTCTGAAAGTTTTGATTGAATTATTGTATTCTTGTCTCTATTGATTGAAACGTGGGTATATTCTATTCATCTGGGACTTCTCTGCCACGTTTGCAAAATCCGTTGCTCCACATAAGCCCACGGCCATCCATTATCTCGTTCTGTTCGGCGAAGGAGATCGAAAAGTAAGCTTTGTGCCTGGGGATCATCTACCCATGAGCTACCTGTAAATCAAAGGATTAGTATAGATCGCGGAAAGTCAAGCATAACCACGTACAAGCACATAATGCATGACACGCCATAATCCGTAAAGATGGTTCATCATCTGCCGAAAGTGCAATGCCCCATAGATAATTCAAATTATCTGTAATCCGCTCCTTGACACTCATATGATGCTCCGCGGCCATTAATCTCCGATCGAATACTTCGAACTCGCGAATCAGCAATAACGCCTTCGCAAGGCAAATATTTTGCATAGCCGTAGCTGATCAAAGGTCTCATTAGCACCACTCCCACTTTTCTGAAACCCCCCCCCCCCGGTCCTCAAGAAACGAAGAAAACTCACAATGCCATAAACTAGTATACCAAACCACAGGAAACGGCTTCCCTCTCCTCGGCTCAGGCGGTGAAACATGCAACGGCGTAAAAGTCTCTGGCCTCGTCGCCTCCCATTCCACGATCCTTTGCTTCAGTGCATTCTCCCTTGCACCAATGTCCGGACCATACCGACCAGAAACATTATAGCAGAATTCTACAGTCTCAGCGAGAAGCCAGATAGCGCGATTGACCCAGTCGCGCTCGGTGCACGGCTTGGCGACCCACCAATGGCGGAGTCGGTCGTCAAATGGCGCGAAAGTCAGCCGAAGACATTTCTGGTACGTAAGTGCGAATTGGATGTCTTGGATGACAAAGACCCAGAATGATGCCGATGCGAGGCCACTAGATATAGCGCAGTCCACGTGAGAACTGATGTAGACGGAGCCGGCGAGGAGATGGCGCTGTGGGTCGTTGGAGGGAGTGTGGGCTATTTTGCTATGTCAGCGGAGAACTGGGAGGGCTGGGCTGGGCTGGACTGCGCTACACACAGGAGATCTGTTCGAAAAAGCGGAGAATGACGGTTGAGCTTAGGAGAATGTCGATGCCGATTTCGAACTCGGGCCTGTCGAGCACCGGGAGCATGATTGAGATGCAGCGCTCATGATAGCTATCTGCAACGTCAGGAGGGATGGTGTTTGTCGTTCTGGAAAGATGGCATGCTGATACGGCTAGGCAGGCGTATAACAGTAGAGGGGATGAACTGGCTCGTCCGGCGACGTCTGCACAAAAGTGTCGTTCGGGATCGCCTGCGTCAAGCTGGGCTATTGTTAGGCACGCGGTCTGTTCGCAGGAAGAAGACTTACCCAGGGTGCTATGTGGATTTGAAAATGTCGGAGGAGATAAGCTTCAGTTGCGCTCGCGAGGCGAGGCTGGCCTGGTGTGGTGCTAGATGATTGAGGTGAGTTTGCCGAGTTAGACCGAGTCCCGGCCTGAGCGTCTGCGACATAAAGTGGGAGTTTGGTGCTTGAGCCAGGCAGAGAAGGGTCCATGGTCGACGAGGCTGTCGAACGAGCTTCCGACGGTGACCTGGAGAGAGATTTGTGGCTTGTAGCCGATACGACATGATACTCTGATGCGGTCTGGTCGGTTTCATCTTTGAAAGAATCTGGCAAGGGTGAGCTAATATGAATTTTTTCATCTTCATGGCCCTGAAGTCGCCTACATTCGGAGGATGTTTCAACCCAGACCTGGTCATCCGGAAAGGTCAAGTCGCTCTCCCCGTACCTCGGGGGCCCCTTGCCCCGTAAAGATGGATTCTGGCCATGCCGAAAGGAGACTTCCTCAGATTTGCCCGGGGCGGGTACGCACTCGCGACCAGATCGCTGGCAGCGCAGACATCTTGTTCCTGATTTGTCACCTACAGGATGAAGGTTAGACCCAGATGTTGCAGTCGATGAGCTGTAATCCTACATTTCAGATGGCGCAGACGACATGTAAGGCTAAACAGGGTCAGTCTCTTCGTAATGCTTTCAGGCCTCAAGATTTCAGAATCAGAAACCCGAGTATGGGAGAAATACGAACCATCCCCTCATTACGCAGACTGGCGAGCAAAACAACTAAGACAAGATCAAAGTCGGCATCCCAGGCCCGAGCATGCTAGATATATGCAATAGCGATTCATGAAGCTCGAGTAGTAATCAACAAGAGGCGGAGACCCAGTGAAGTGGGGCCTGCGTATGGATCACCATTGGTACACGGCAGATCATCATGAGGCCAACGCAGAATTTTTGGGGTACCAGGCCATCGCAAATTGGAGATTAGCACAGTGGAGTGGGCGAGGGAGTGTCGAATGTACTGGAACGTCATTTGGTATTGGCCGATGCTGATACCTGGACAGGCTAAACGGCCTGAGAGGGCTCCTCATATTTTCTTGACGCCAGGTGCAACGCTCCCCACAAGCCCCGTTTTGACAGTCTCTTGCTGGATTTGGTTGGATGGCACGTACCCCCCACGCGCGTACAACAAAGTTTGGCCTTCACCCTACCCCGATCAAAACCGATCTTTGCCCGAAGGAGCCAGATCTGGGATGTGTTCTGGCCGAGATATTGCGGCTTCCTCCGGGAACTCGGCTGGCAAAAACAAGCGAGTAATATTGGAACAGCTGGCTATATGGTCGAAAACTATCGAGAAAATTGGCTTCTGTTGTCCGACAAGAGCCTCACCCCTTCTTTTTTTTTTTTCTCCTAGCCTCCCTTGGTATTTCGGTGAGTGTAGTGATAATCTGTGGTATGGATTCCCCAGCAATCCTGCGTGTATGCATAAAGCATATTTAGAAATTGGGCCCAATAATGCAGGAGTGGGACGGCAGGGAGTCTCCACGGTTATAAGCCGGACATATCCGCTAGCGAGATCCGAGAGCTGTCGTTCAGTCTCTAGATTTCCAGAGAAATTAAAGTACAAACACTAGCGTTAGCATCCCTCAGCATCCACTGTACCTGAAGCCGTCACGGCTGCCGTTATTTGAGCCATGTGGCGGAGACGCTCATCAAACTCAAAAGGAGCTGGAAACCCGGCATAAGGGAAATCTTCATGACTGGATAGGACTATGGGATCGGCGACACCGGGATCTGCTCCGTCCCTGACAAATCCCGCATGGAGGGTGGAGTGCATAGAAGAAAAAAAATTAAAAAAAAATTTCGGCTCTGTCCGCGGTTTCGGGTCTCATTTCACTGGACCCGTGGATGGCGTTTGGATCCGTCGAACCCTGCAGATCTTGGAGAACCGTGCTCACGATGCCGACGCCGTGATTCGTAAGTCGGCAGACAAGACGCGTCTGCGGATCCTCACCCGGGCAGTCCATCGGAGCAGATGCCAGACCTGTGTGTGTTCGTCCGTGGTTGATGTGGGGAGACTTAGATGCCGAGTATTCCAGCTGCCTGTTTGAGCGAAGTCTACCGAGTAGGTTTCGCAGAATGCCTCCCAATTCGGATGACACAGGGGTCTCAGGGGGGATCCGAACCAGGAACTTAAATGACATGAAGATCACCAGCCAGAAAGAGGAGATTGTATTTTGTGGGTGGTGATCGGATATAGAGGAAGATAGCTCCAGGCACCTTTCCGTGTTTGGTTTAAGCCGCTCAACCCGGCTCCGAGGTGATCGGGTTACATAATCAGCTCAGCGGGAGGTCGCATCATGTGACCTGCTTATCGCATTGGTAATGACGTGACGAGATAAGAAACAGGGATTCGGATAGCACTTAACTGACCCCGTCTTAGTGCAACGAGTGCTTGAACAGCTTCTGTTGTGGCCAGCACGCAGGTTTTGTGATTTCTTCATCATGTGCTGCTCTTGAAATTGAGATGTCTCTTCCTCGTGTCTCCTTCCTGGAAGGTTGGGATCGTTACCCAGGCCCCATCGGTGGTCGAGACGCCTCGGCTCAATCAGATACTGAATCAGAGTACGATCTGCCAGAACCTTCTCCGCTGTCCTCCTCGTTCCCTTCCACGTATAGCCGGCTAAATTTCAATCCGTATGCGGGGCCCGGCTGGAACGAAAGCAGTGACGATCGAGAAGATCAACCCTCCTTGCTTGGATCCCTTCTCTCTCCAACGGCGGCGCGGGAGAGTCGAGTGGAGCCCTCAAGTGCCGACCTTGGCTCCGGTTCTGGTCCAGGGTCCAAAGCTCCCTGGTCGGTTGCGAGACCTGCTTATGAAGTCAGCCCCGCTAAGCGCATCGGTATGCCGAAATTTTATTCTTGATTGTGTTTCAATGTCATTTTGGTTTGATTGTGTGGGTCTTCGGGGGAGCTAACGTCTCGCAGTCCAGGTGTGTCTTGCTGTAATCTATTGTTTTCTAGCTGCGGGAATTGTCTTTGGATTTGCAGCCATTAAGCCCGTTCTGATTCGCGAGAATGTATATCGCAACCTCTGCTCGCAGGCCGAGCTCGAGGAGGATGTGGATGTCTGCTATGGTCAGGAGATCAGGTACGTTTCTCCACGTCTCTCTCGGACGAGGATCACTACTGACAAGACGATAGGTTGAACCTCATGTTCACCATTGCCGCTGTGGCAACCAATGTCTCTGCCCTCCCCGTAGGAACCATTCTAGATGCGTATGGTCCTCGCATATGTGGCCTCATTGGCAGCCTGTGTCTCGCTCTTGGAGCTGTACTTTTTGCGTTCGCCGGCCAATTGCCCTTTGATGGGTATATTCCGGGATATCTACTACTTTCTCTCGGTGGCCCGTTTGTGTTCATCTCATCATTTCAACTGTCTAACACATTCCCCACGCGATCAGGACTGATCCTCTCCATGCTTACGGGGGCCTTCGATGCCTCCAGCGCTTTGTTCTTGGGGTTCAGACTTCTGAGTGAACACACCGATGGCTACATATCCAGCCAGAAGTTCTTCATCGCCTACCTAATCGTTCCGATATTCATTGCCACCGTCCAGATTACAGTGATGCCCAAGACATCCTACAAAACAGCCGGCGAGCTAGTCCAAGAAGCTTCAGCACATGTCGCCGACGAAATGGCTGATCGCGTAGATGGTGCAAATGAAGATGCCGAGCGTGAACGGATCGACCGTCGCGCGCAGCGCCAGAGCATCGTAAACCAGATCCAAGGCCTCCTAGATGATGGCACAGCTTCAATCCGATCTGGCGGGATCAACGACTCTGTCTTCCAATCACCAAATATCCAATCCCCTCGCCTTGAGCCCACTGAACCATCTCAGCCCGCACCTATCCCCGCTAACACACCGAACACCCACACAAGCGGTGTTTGGGGTGTTCTCCACGGCAGAAGCGCCCTCCAACAACTCTGCACGCCCTGGTTTATACTAATAACCCTATTCACTGTCCTCATGATGCTCCGAATAAACTACTTCGTTGCTTCTCTCCGCCAACAATATAATTATCTCCTTGACCCACTCTTGGCCCGCCAAATCAATACAGCCTTTGACATCCTCCTCCCCGTCGGCGGCCTCCTCTCAATCCCATTTATCGGCACGTTCCTTGACACTTTCAAAACCCGCACCGTCCTCACCATCCTCGTGGTAACGGCTACTGCCATCGGTGTTTTGGGGTGTATACCGAATAGCACGGGGGCTGCATATGGAAACATTATGCTTTTCGTACTCTATCGGCCATTCTATTATACCGCTGTGTCAGATTACTCGGCGAAAGTATTTGGTTTCCAAACGTTTGGCAAGGTATACGGGCTGATTATCTGTCTTGCTGGTGTCGGAAACTTTGCGCAGGCTGGCTTGGATACTTTGACGCTGAAGGTTTTCGGTGGTGATCCTGTACCGGTCAATGTTGTTTTGACTCTCTCGGTCACTGCTGTGGGTGGCATGTTGGTTGCCTTTGTCTCTTGGAAGACGGCTGTTTTCGCGAAGGCGGGTAGTGGGCCTGAGATGAGGCCAAGCTTAATTGGAAACGGAAATGGGAACGGGGTTCATCCAGAGGGTGTGATGGCGAGAGACTGGGAGACGAGACCGCTTCTTTCGAATGAGAATGAAAGGAGAGCTTATGGGTCCTGAGCTTGTGCGAGCTGGGTGGGAGGGGGGTTCGGGTGATGAGTATATTTACATGTTGTGACTAAACAAGAGTTGCAAAGAAGCTGTGGCATAACAGAACTTGCTATTGATAACGAATTTAAACACCTCTCAGACATCGCCTCCAAGACGCAACCGCTCTGTAGACCCGAAATCTCTGTTTATGCTACAGCAGTAATGAAGATGAAAAGAGGAGAGTAATAGACAAGAAAGCGATGTATTGCACCTCTGATGAAAAAGTAGAAGAGAAGAAGGTGAAATCTATCTCGGAAGGAACCCAAAAGGCAAAGGGAGTGAAATTAGACAGGAAATACTGAAAATCCATGATCCTCAAAAAGCTCGAGGTGCATGTTTAGGCGGACAATGTGTATTTTCAGGCCTTTTTCTTGGTATCTCCTCATCTAATTTACCCGCCCCGATCACCATCACCTCATGATGTCTGTGTCTCCTCGAAATACCTTTGTTTGTATCTTAGCCGGATCAGCTAACAGTAGAAGCCACCCTCATATTCTCAAGGGCTACCCTAGCATATGAGGCATTACTCTATGCTATGGCACTCGATATCGATCATGAAAAGGAAATTTGTATCCGACGAAATTCGGCGCAAAGTTTGAGTAGACTCTAATCGAACGCCAACTGTCATGTTTGACCCGAGGCATCATAAAATGAGTCGAACTAATGCTGATCAAGCTCCAGACTTTGCCTGCGATTTTTCATGCTGTGGGAAAAACACGTAGGCTCAAGAATCATGCTACGCTGTTACTCTGATCCTGGTACGTGTTTACAGCTTTTTCTGGCAATTCCTCAATTAGGAAAATGAAAGTGAGCCGATGTCCAAATTAGAGTACAATCCGAGTCCGAAAAGAGCATATGCAAGAGGAAGTTAGAGACCTTTACATTGACAATAGGAAAGGTATGAACTACGATAAGAGAAGGAAATGCCGCGAACGGAGGCTGACAGGATCGACAAAGGACGGCAGGGTCCAAGCATCCACAGTTGGCCAATATCCCCGCTACTACTGGGGCCCTGTCTTGGCCTATCCACTTCGGAGGGGCCAGCGGCTCAAACCCACCCTTACACATTCAAGTAAATAGTCTAGAGAAAGATCCCGTTACATAGTAGGCTTCATTCCGCTCACGTGGTCCGCGTCACTATAAATCTAGATTTGAGAGCTCTAAGGTTGTCTACTAATACTGACCATGCTATGGCATTATCCGGAAACCCACAACATCAAGATCGTGAGCCGCCTCGCTGGCCCAATGTAATGGGGACAAAAAGCCCTACTTCGCCTAGAGTAGTAAAGAGGCGCGTGTCCCGGGAAGAGATTGCCATCGCATCTAATTGCGGCTCTGGTGTGGTGAGCAGGTTCAGTACGCAGCTCTTCGTATTTATATCCATTTAGTCCAATTTTTCTTTGGCCTTCAAGCAACTCCTAGTTTTTCCCTTCATTGCTTCTAGCACATCGCTTCTAGTAATGCAAGCAACTTGAATGATGGAAATTTATCCGGTGGATTGGCTCGTTAAGATATAGCACGTAGAGGGCAGTCCTTCGGAATCCTACTTTTTGAAGATACCTATTTATGCTATCCTACATTTCTCATGTTCATTTGGTTGATACTATATCTTCCTGACTTCTTCTCTGAGCCCGTTCAAGAGCTAAAATGGCTGTCCCTACCGCGGGTCTCCTTGAGAGAGGAACAGCTGCCTTCGGCTAAATCTAACTCCATCAAGACGTAACATAATAGCGGGTATTCCTAACAGCCGATTTCTGAGAAATGGTTCGAAGCTTGCATTGAGGGCTAAGCTCTTTTCTCACTATGGCCGGAGCCCTTCATGGATGATTCGACGCGAATCGCAAACCATTTCCACATGGCGACGACTGAGTTTAACCATTCATACTTTCCACGGCTTCATGAATAGGCCGAAAATTGCACTAGCTAAGGCGCGCTTGGCCGCCTCACACCTTCCTGAAATTACAGATTGAAAGGCTATTGCTGAAAAGGAATGCAGGTTACATTGAAAAAACGAATCTGTTCACATTGAATTGGAGACATTGCCCCTTACCACATTTTTGCTTCAGCCTCCTTGCCCATAGCTTCATCTCTCTCTCTCTCGTCATTCATCTTCCATCCTCAAAGAATAAATTACTGTGCTCGCGGTGATGCCCAACCCCCTCAATTGCCACGAGAGGCGCCAGGCTGTAATTGAAGACTTGTCAAGAGATACACAGCGCGAATTGGGGCTGGAGATTCAAGGTATATGGTATCTAAATGTAGTTTAATATTTGGAAAGAGTATTTGATCGATCCTTGATTGTACAAAGAAGCAGAAACTGGATCGTACCAATATGACTGCCCGAAAAGGGCGTGTAAATGAAAAAGGCTATACCTTATCTTTACTAGCGATACTATTTATCCCAATCTTTGTGCCGCATCTTTGCACCATCGGAAAAAATCGCGACCAAAAACATCATGCTCGGTTCTTTCAACTAGAGAAATTTGAACGGCGTTTTTTTTCTTGGCCAACTCTGTGGTGGGATCGCACATGTTGCTGAAGATTATCTGTTCGACCAAATACCACGTTGCAGCTGTGACATTTATATTTCCCTGGGAAAAGATGTGTGGACTTGATATGTCTCCAGAGAGACATGTCCGTGGTGAACCCACCATCGTAAGGACATCCAACCCAACCACACCTCAATTGAGTGGGAGAAACACTGTACAGAAGCATGAGATCAATTGAATATGCAGCAGAGCATCAATTTCGCTAGACTTACTTCAGTTCATTCCTTGAAGATTGTTCAAGAGTCCCATGATCTTCACGTTGCTTTTGATCAACGGAATGTCCGGCGAAATGGACACCGCATGCTTGATGTGATTCTATTTGGGGAAAGCCAGTGGAGAGACGTTTTGGATCAAGTCCATATTTGACGAAGGCATCGCAAAGACTGTCATAACCGAATGTCTCGTTCACGACTGAATATTCAACAGTATTATGCTCATCGGCCAACAAGGTAGACGGCTGGATAGGGCATGGGAATATAGTGGAAGGCCTCTTTGGCGTGATTGTAGAGAGTATTTGATGTCCGATTGGACTTTGATGCGAGGTAACGCCGTCAATCGTGGCCAAATCAGTGGTATCTGGCGTAAAGTAGGAGGCACCCAATGAGTCAGAGGAATGAATCTCCTCTTCATGGGGGTGAAAGGCCGAATCGATGTGATCCCATTCAGGCCAACTCATTTCAACTACTTCGTCTGATTCACTGCAAACAGATGGTAGAAAGAGCGAACAAGTCGTGTAAAAGAATGGTGGCAATGACTGATGCTTTGCTCCCGATTGGAAACGGAATGGACGGAGGGAACTTGAACGATATTCATACTCCAGATTCGCCTATTAATCTAGGTGATCTCATTTTGAGAGTGAATACAGGTGGCGGTCAGCATCAAGGCTATCTTGAAGGGCGAGGAAATTCCGATCGGGCTCTCGAAATTCATCCTGTATGGCAGGGATCACGCCCAATGAAAATTAGGACCGCCGAAGGACTCGCTGGGCCGTGCTTTCCATCAAGATAGAACCGAAAACAAAGGGTCAGGCCCTTGATGTATAAAGAAGACTTCTATTGGTGCAATTGGTCTCTAAAGAGAGGTGAGGTTGAAAAACAAGACAAAATAGGGAAGCCGGTCGCCGTTGGACAGGTCTAGACTAGGGCCATCAACTCACGCAGTACTTGTGTCCAGGAACACGTTGACGAAGTTCGTAGCTCAGAGGCATCTCACAATCGTTCAAGCAATCAGAGGCGTGGACTTGTGCTCGGTGGGGATTTTGCGGCTCGTTCGTCGAGTAGCCCGCGGAAATGAAACTAGCAGATCTTTTCCCTATCACAGTAAATCGCTGACACGTCTCCCTCCCAGTCTCCCTCCCAGTCTCCCATCCATCCTCCCATCCAACCTCCCATCCATCCTCCCATCCATCCTCCCATCCATTCTCTCCATCCATTCTCTTCATCCATTCTCTCCATTCAGAGTGTGATTACAGGGCATTATTTTGCTAGGTACGGTAAAGTACGCAAGGTAGGTGCGTTACCTGCGGAAATACACAACCTATAGATACCTGCCCCACATGGATCTTTTGTACACATCTTGAGCTGTATAGGTAGCAATGAATTTCATATGCTTTGACACAGTCATATCCGCTGTTTGTGAACTCAGTAAAGTCGCGTAAAATAGCATAACTTGGACCAGAGACAACGACAAAGCCCGCAATAATGAACAATCCATGGGAGGAAGCTTTTCGTCTAGCAGACGTTCGCACTTGAAATGAAGGTAGTATGTTTGAATTTCTACGATCCAGACTCCAAACCCCACGTAAATATTATGCAGATATGTAGATACTAGCATAGATATCGCCGAGCAAGGTGAGTGGACCAGAATCCTAACACCTAATTTAAATTTGCATGTTAGGATGCATGACCTTTCTTCAAAAGGTCATGCAGAATATACAATATCAAACCACTATTCATGATGGCTTTTTGTGACTGTAAGTCTCAAATTATGTGAGGAATCGACGAACTTACGTATTTCATTGTGTTCATGCGGAGGACTTCCACTGGCGCTCTTCTGGGTTTCTATTGAACATTGCTCAAACATTAGATAAACATCAATTCTTGGAATCCCAACCAACAGCATACCACGGTCAGAATGGTTCGCTTGGTGTAGCTAGCGAAGACATACTCGGGCAACTATTGAGTCATGCGAACCCAACTCTGCTAAACCCATCTCTGACAAACCCGACTCTGACAAACCCGACTCTGACAAACTCAACTCTGACAAACTCAACTCTGACAAACTCAACTCTGACAAACTCAACTCTGACAAACTCAACTCTGACAAACTCAACTCTGACAAACTCAACTCTGACAAACTCAGCTCTCAAGAATTCAACTATCAACAACCCAACTCTCCAAAACCCAACTCCGACAAAGTCAACTACAGGAAACTACATAAATTGGGTACCCAGCCAATCGAATATTGATGTCTCATGACCCATTATCGAATATAGATATGCTTGTCAACATCACTTCGTATTCAGCGATATTCTTACACAACACCCTATACCACCGGCCGAGTATACTACCTTTCATAATTCGACTACGACTTGGTGAGAAATCAAAGATAGACGATCAATTGCAACTAGACATCAATTAGGTAATTAATTTTTTGCCGAGTTCATATATGCATTATATCTAATGTATTCAAGCAACCTAATACCCTTCAATATTTGGGATGGCCGGGTTTGCATCACATAGATTGGGGGAATGTACCGAGAGTAAATCCAAATACTAATCGTAGCCCAAATGCTTCAAGATGAAGATCAAGATTCAGATCAAGTCGAGATTCGATCAAGCTCGGAATGGCAGAAATACTTCATTGTTAAATTGGAGATCTGCAGCGCACAAACGTGCGACGCGTCTCTTTCGGCGTCTTTCAGAGCTGGGATATGCCAAGAAAATACTGTTGATGTGCGCAGATCTCGCGATGGCTGTAGTCGCGCGGCGCTTGGGGTGGGTTGAGACATGATCTTGTGGACCATCACTTTGTCGGGTCATTCGATAGGTCTCAATGTCGGACTTGTACTCGCTTCAAGCCATAGAATTTGACCGGCTTCGTCGCAGGCCATATCATACCAGAGCATCATGTCCAGAGTACTTCTGATTTGGGACCAGGTGGTGAGCCCACTTCGTCGGGCGGTTTCAGCGAGTGCCGAGACGAAGAATAGTCGTTCGGGTGTATCTGTTGCCGCGATACCACCTAGTGTCAGCGTCCAAAGTAGAGGAATTCGGTTGCGCGGGGCGGACCACATGGCGGAAGCGGTGGGTAGACACAGTTGAGCCTGGATTTGCTTCGCCAAATTTCCGAGAGGCGTGTTTTGCGCGGGAATTGGAAATATGACGCCGACGCCGAATATTAATGCGGTAAGTCGGCAGATCTCGTACGTAGTTGCATCAGTGGGATGTGAAAATGAGTTGAGAATGTCGGAAGCTGGTAGGAGGGATAGGAGAGTGTGCTGGGTGAGATTTCGCTGGTCGGCGAGTAATGGGTGGTCATAGCCGTTGACTAGACTGGCCCGGACGATGTTGATATATGTGAAGGCGGCTTGGAAGGCTTCTGCCATTCTAGCGGTGATACCGATATCTTGGAGTCGGCCGAAGCCATGCTCAATGTCTGATGGTCCGAAGCCTAATAATTCTTGTAGAGTGATGCCGTTGCGAGACACGTCGAGAGGCCAGAAGGCGAATCCTGGATGAGTGCAAAAGACCGAGGCAGTGAAAATGTCCGAGCTATGAATGTCAGTAGGTGCTCCCATTAGAGAGATGATAGAACGTACAAGGTAATTGTCGGGGGCAGCCCCGTGAACTGGATATTCTCCAAGCCACCACGGAGCTTAATCATCTGGACCAGACCACTGATATGAATCAAGTTCGGCGGCAGACATCCATATACGTCAACCCATTGCAAGCGTTGAAAAGGCGGATTGAACGGCGTTTTCTGATGTCGCTGGCGTCTAGTGGTTTCGGGCTGATGATGCGCCATGCAGATCACGCTCAACAGCACGGCGTCACTCGCGGCCCGCGAAGGATCCCTTACAGCTTGGTTGATTAACTTGATCGCCTCCATTTCACACAGTTGTAAAATGCGCTCATGTTTCGGGCCCCAGGCGTTCCTCGGCACCCAATTATTTAACCACTGGACACGCTGATGGCATAAAGAGCCGAACATGAACGCTGTAAAAAGAGCGGGGTCGGATAGCGAAAGCGGGAACCACGACTCTCCCGCCTCTTTCAAGTTGGCGCGGGTCGGCACAAGGCCTGGCCAGAGGACTGTTAAGCCTAAAAAAGAGAAAGATAACCTGTCAGTTCCAACTGTATGCACAGACCAGGGTGGTATTCCGGTATTCCTCACAGTACTGCTCGCAGAGATTGACGACCTCGGGCGAGAAAGAAGACGGATATGTGCTGAAAGGATCTATGACGCCAGTGATGGGAGGCTCAATGCGGACCGCTTCCCAAGAATGGGCGGGCTCGCTTGGGGTCGCGGTCACGGAGCTATTGTCGTCACTACTATCGCTACTGTCGCTCGCGTGCGACGGAGGGAAGGGCGAGCTCTCCCATTGACGTCGACGGTCTTGAAAGCGGGGGAGACCTGGCCCGATGGTATTTGCGCGATGGGAAGAATAGGTTGGACGCGACACGAGGTTGCAGGATGAAGGGCCGGCATGATCGCTGGATAGCGGCGAGATAGAGTCACGGACGGGGCGAGGAGTGCGACGAGTTGCTTCGAGGGCAGTTGAACGGTCCTTGGTCTGGTCGGAGATCCAGCGGCCGACGTGGGCTCGAACGAGTCGTTGCGCTTTCAGGCGTTCAGTCTCCGAGGCGGGGCGCGCGTTGACGAAGTGGATGCCGTCCTTTTTGCGGGAGGTGTTCGGTTTCTTGCGGGACGCCATGCTCCCAAGTGATTATCACCGAGGCAGGTGCAACATCCTTGAGCGGGAAGGGGGGGGGGAGGGAGGGGAAGAAGAGATGGGGTACAAATCCGTTTCAGGACCACGGATAAGCGTGAGGGTGAAGGTCGTAAGGTTAAGCAATAGATGGAGATACAAAAAGTACCAAGTTCCAGAAGAAGGGCCAAGGGAGGATGAACGAACGCAACCAGAAAAAAGCCCCGTGACTGGAGCTAAGAGTTAAAATGACTTGCAGTCGGTGGAGTTCTCTTTTCTGCGCTTGGCACCTTTTGGACTTGGCTTGGACCTCTCGCTCTGACGAGACACGTCCCATCCCCCCCGTCTTCAACTCTCCAAGCGAGCTACGAGCTACGAGTGACGAGTGACGAGTGACGAGCTACGCGCTACCCTTAGTGATCAGCGTCCCGCCAAACTGGGTGCTGACATTTCATTCGCAACCAAAGTAGTCCTTGAAACAGGATCCCAAGCAGCTCAGGCCACAGAGGAAAAGCTGAGGCAAGCACTGGTGGACCACTAACCTAGCATACCGTGACACTGCCGATCGCAGGGCCAGACACTAGGTAATGTCATTGACTCGGTTCGTAATTTGCAGGGCCCCGCCCTTGAGTAACACAACATTCCGACTGGAGAATGTTCTAGATAGAGTTGAAGAATACAATGGCGCTGACGGTAAATTTCAGTACTAGGTTTCCCTTAAACTCACTAGCCCTGGGAATAATAAACACTAGGGGTAAAAAAAATGATCAGTCAATCTCCAAAAGGCTGTACTTGGCGGTCTCCCCAGTCTGCGGATCTTGGTACGCCTCCAGCGCCTTCTCCACCACAGCCATGTATCCAAGAACCTGTTCCTCCTGCCATCGGCGCCCAACAATCTGCACGGCAGTAGGCAGACCCGCCATTTTGGACGAGTCGTAATGTTTCCACGCCCCACGAGCGATCGCATGGTTAGCACCAAGCCGCTGAAGTGTTGTCTTATACGGAGACACGAGCGCGTCACGGACGCGATCTACGTGGCCAACGGGCATGACGCCAGCGGAGTAATCAAGCAGGTTCCAGAGGAAAGTATATCCGCACGAAGAAACAGCGTCATGCATGGCTTTATGGGGAAGGGCTGGGGTGGCATTGGCCGGGCAGAGGATGAAGTCGAATTGTTGCGGTTTCGCGTCCCACCATTCGTGCCAGGTTGCGCGGTAAGATTCGCGCTGCGCTGTCAGAGGCCAGAGTTGGGCGGCAGTTTTGGGGCCGAAGGAGCGGATGAGTGTTGCGAGGATAGTGTCGCGCTTGATGTAGCGGACGTAAAGGTAGTAGAGGTAGCGGAGTGGGCCAGGAAGATGAGCGAGGCGGGAGAGCTGAATGGCGCCTGGGTCTGAGGGCTCGAAGCTACGAAGATTGGCATTAAAGTGATGGCAGCCGTCCGAATTGAGGAGCTGGGAGGCCAGGTCGAGGCCTTTGAAGGGGTCGGCGTTGGCGGGAGGTGTGATCTCAGTCACGGTATGGCCGGCTTCGGTGAGTGCGGCGACGGTAGTGGACAATGCCCGTTCGATGGCCGGTGTGGGAGGAACCACACCTGAGAATGTTAGTCAAGGTCCTGAGATGAGTAGAGATCAGACGTACCATCGTTGCTCATCAGACCGATACGGAGAGGCTTGCTCTGCGCCTCAATCTCAAGATCGTCTCTCCAGGAGATGGGATGAACCGTATAATCATACTTCCAAGGCTGCATGCCGATAATGACCTTGGTGAAATACGTAAGGTCATTCAGCGTACGAGCCATAGGACTAAACACGCTGGGAATGCCTTCCTGGCCAGCCATACTAGTACTGACGCCGACCTTAGGCCATCGACCGGTACTGCAACGAAGCGAGTAAACCCCGCTCCAAGCAGCAGGAACACGTACGGAGCCAGCAACATCAGACCCAATACCAATGCGACCACCCTGAGCAAGTAGAGCGCCTTCCCCACCAGTCGAGCCACCTGGAGAATACTCAGGGACGTGAGGATTGAGACAGTGTCCCCAGAGCCCATTAGCAGACTCAAACGAAAGCAGCGTGATAGGCAACGCGGTCTTGGCGTAAGGAACAGCCCCTGTACTAATTCAGCAATGACCACAACTTCGAGCCAAGTATGAGAGTGAACAAACCAGCATCCTTCAATAACCTGACCATCGGGCCATCTTCTGCAAATGGCTTCCCGGCAAGCTTCGAATATCCGAGTGTTGTGTCAAAGCCCTTGACCTGCACTGAATCTTTCAAAGAGACCGGGATGCCCGCTAAGGGGCCCCTGAGGTTGACTTCACTTTCCAACCACGTCTCCGCCTCCGGTAACAATAGTTCAGTAATACAATTGGTACGCTCCTGGGCGCGCTTAGCGACCTTTCCATACGTGCGCAGCACGGTCAGTGGTGAGGTCTTATCATTCTGAATATCGGAAACGAGCTCTTCGATGGGCTGGTCGATGATCTTCTTATCGGCTTCTGTTATGGCGAGGTGGTAGGGGTCTGGAAGGCTGGCGAATCGGGCGACGCGCTCGGCCTGTTTCTGGGCGCTTTTCTTTGATTAGTTGATCTAGGAACATAGGAAGGGAAGTAAGTACCGTGCGCGCCGGTAGGCAAAGTAGTCAAATGGAGGAAGCATGATTGTTTGTTGGAGAGATGGGAGTACGGGGTAGAGGCCTTTTATCTGTGCGGGGATGTGGAGAATGCGATAAGCTAGGTCCGAGGCTACCCTTAAGTGGTTGGAGCGGTGTTTAGTCCGCCTGTTATCTACAATTCTTCGCCGCTAGGATGAGACAGCGATTAGTATGTACTAGAATTTTAACTATCGCATGGTCTTCGCATTCTATTTGTGTATCTAGGCCCTTGCACGACAGATAGCTGGCTTTGGGGCCCAGTTGGCCGATACGAGCCCCATTTAGTAGGTCAACCCGTCGATAACCTGATACAACCGAAGTGCGTCTAGATGCCTGAGAGGTACGTGAATGGAGATTCGAATATTTTGAGAAGAGATCAATCGACCGGAACATAACAGACTACCCAAAATCAAGCCAAATCGACGTACGAAGCTTCATCTTTAACGTAGAAAGAATGACATGCCAATGCGTGAGCAAGGCTGTCAAAGCTAAGTAAAATTCCAGGGAACATTATCACTCTCGTTTCAATTTGCGAATTTCAACCCTGTCACGTACAGACGACTCTACTGACTCTCTTTGGCTTTGATAGAGCTTCCATAGCAGTTGAACCAAATCAAGATCAGATAAATGGTCCGCTCTATGGGTAATCGCCCTTGAAAATTTTAGGATCGTACGTGATTCGCCACAGTCTGTACTGTTTATTTTAGATTTGGCTAAAATAAAGTCATGTAATGAATATGTGTCTGATTCTTGTCTTGCCATGAATGCTACATAGACTATCTACTAACGCTAACAAAGCCGCCCTGGAGGCGCGGCGGGTATATCTCCAGATTTTCAAAAGCTCATGAACGCCACATAACCCCAATCGAATGCAATGACACGCCAAAGAGCCTGGCGCTGGCTCACGGTTCAGGAGTCTGAAGCCAGTTGTGCTTGGCGAGCCACCAGACGATCACACCGCCGACGACGATCAGGATGATGAATATGAAGATGACAAAGCCCCAGATGAGCGAGCGTTTGCTTTTTTGGCGTTCTCGCTCGAGCCAATTGTCGGCTTGTCTGTCTACTGTTAGATGGCGTGGGCAAAGTGAAGAGCGATGCGTTTACCTTTTCTGCATCGATTCCAGGTCGAGTGTGCTTGCGCTCTTGGCTTCCTCATCTAAATGAACTGCTGTGCTGAATCGTTTCCAGAAATATGGATCGCGGACGAGAGCCATGTCGGCTTGATGTTTTGATGATGTGCAAGGGGCGACAAGAATAGATCTGATGCCCCCTTGGGAGGGAGACGCGTGTGCGGCGAGGAAGGCGGGTAAGCCGCGAGGGGGCCTTCGCAGAGGAGCGTTGAGGATAGCTGGCGACGACGACGAACGAGAGAGTCTGTATGGGCTTGAGTCTGGGATGAAACCTGCGTAAAAGGAGTTGCGGGAGTCGGCTTGCACTTAACTGACCCGATAAGAGGGGGCGCTTGATCAGATGCCGCGTAAGGAATTCCACTTCATCAGACGACCGGGGGCTGGGCGGATAAGACAGCCCATAGTTGACGATATCTTGTTTTTCCTGCCGAAATGTAATATGCGACGGGGCCATGGACCAATGCCTTGCGTGGGTAGAATGGATTGTCCTCGTGGATTGATTGCCATGGCGACGGGGCGACCAATAATGGAGGATGACACACCATTGAACTGTCTTTTGAGTTACGGGCATGTCGATTCGGAATGCAGGGATGAGACTGTGGATGTTCTGTTTGGCCGAGGGTTCATGCTGGCTAAATTGGGGCCGATGTGAATGCTCGACGGTGTGGAATGTCGATCGTGATATCCGCAGATAGGACTCGGGACAGACACGGGAGATGATTTCGAATCGTTATTACTTTAAATACGTGGGCTGCAAATGTGGACTCGAGATTAAGCTCACAGATCTTGCTTTAATGGCGAATCGATATGTGGTACACAAGATACCTTGGACCTGGCTGGTAGATAGTTGCTCGGGCATTAACCTTTTCGATGTGATGCATCAAGGAGTAGAGTTAAGTTTTCCAAAAAGGCAGTGAGTATTTGTCTTACTCTTCGCCCTCTTGCCTTCAATACTGCTCGAATGAGGGAACAAGTGCATTAAACTACTCGTGTGCTTGGAGCCACTCCATACACTGCTTTTCCAGAAGTTAACTTATTCCTTTTCGAGTAGGTTGACCACCGCGCAATACCTGGAGGGCATGGTTTTCGGCGCTGTTAGTTTACTGGGTCGCCACGAGAATGAATGGGCCAACACCACCGGGAGTTGTCCGCAACTGCAAACTCAGACCGTTAGCAAAGTTATGGTTGCTAATAGACCGGAGCCTACTGCCCAATGTGACCAGTTCTTGTCTCAAATAGGAATGCGAAGACTGGACGTATTTGCATTGGTCTCAGACAAGTGTCATGAGAACTTGTAATTTTTCATTTGATGCGCTGCACAATGATTATTATAGGAAATTGTTAACTACCATCCCGACTCCAGCTCAACGAATGATAGTCTTTTAATTGAGTATTATACAAGAACTTGTTCACGACATTTGACCCAAATTATAAAGCACATATCTGCAGTGGCACAGCCAAGGAGAGACTGATACCCCTGGTAGCTTTTCTATGCACACTCAAGAAAAGAACCGCCTTCAACACGTAAACCCTTGAGATGAAGCATGAATGGAAAGTCGGCGGGTACAGACGACTACTCGCTAAGTCCACCACGAGATCAGCCGACGCCGTATAGATCACACGGCCGTGATCGATTTGACACGACCATTCCAGCTCCATCTCCATCGAAGATAGGGGCACCCTGTCCGACCAGACTGCCCGCCGAGGGCCCCACGTGGAAGCATCCTGTAGATCGGGGAACTCATGCCAAGGCTCGAGTCCGTAAAAGGTCAATGATTTCAGTTTGAATTGAGTTGATAAATGGGTGGGTGGTAATTGGCCTTCGTGCGTGGGCTCAAACCGCAAGTTGATCTTGAGTGGAGACGATGCGTCTTTTGGTTGGAGGCTATCCAACTGGATCGCAGGCGGCTGGGCTGCCGATGCGACCAATGCACCAACATTCGAACGAAGCATACCTCTGTTTGTATTCTTTTTTGTTTGTAGTTTATAGTGTCTGCTTTGTGAAATGAGGAGCGGCGCGCTTTCTTGTCGCACGGGAAGGATGTGAACAGGGCAGATTGCTTCTTGTGCCTTTTTCGCTTGGCGCCCTTTTAGAGCATCGCTATCCCATACTTCGAACTTGATGAAGTACATGACTTTGGCTGTTTCAGGTGACATATCATCACCGACATTCATCATTCGAGAGACATGTCCAAGACTCGCAGGTAGTTGGAGGTGTTCTTGCTGAATTTGGACATTGACACATTCATGATGACACATTTGAACAGGTAGCTGTCGAGGAACGACAAATTTAAATGGTATTTCATACGTTCTTTCTGGCTCAAGCGTGGTGTCTGAAACACTATCGAACACTGGAAAGTCCATCCGAAGGAATGGTTTTTCGAGTACATTTGTCGATACGGGTACGTGAGTGTACATGTTCTCGACTTCTGTTCTCACGGCTCCTGTTATATTGTCAGCAAGCCATAGATATTTTGACTACTATAGTCTCACCTTGGAATGAAATGGTGACATTCTCCGCTTTCACTCGTTGATGTGGTGTAAACAAGACTTTTCCGTCGATGATGTCGTCAGTTTTGTAGATCGCGGACAACCTTTGCGGGTCCGAAAGAGCAAATTCCACATGAGGGCGCTTCATTGTCAGCTGTTTTATATTTGTATGACTTTCATTAGGGTTGTATGCGAGTAGCAGGAGACTTAAATATGTTCTTTTGTCGGTTCAGGGTGCGGCTCGGCCAAATGCCGCCTCTCCGACCAACTTCAAAAGTTTGTATCCAACCCAAGAGCAACACGGGCAAATAATTAATGCCGAACGAATGGTTTCTGAAAGGGGCCGCAGGGAATTCGTTAAGTGAGTCACTCTATCTATACCATGTCCTCGTGCTGTCCTTACTCAATTCGGAACGTATCCTCCAAGTGGAGCATTCAACGAACCTTGAGCTCCTTAGACCCCGCTAGGACATAATCTGCATCGAATGATGGATCTTAAATTGATATGTCTTCTTTTGGACCTTCTCCGCAAGTATACTCCGAGATGGCCAGGTGAGTGCCAATTGACATTCATTTACAACATCTTCTTGATGCGGCGTGAACAGAATCAGTCCCCGAGACCCACTCCGCTCGTATGGGATTTTCTGCGCGGCCTTATGCAAAAGAACCTCTCCTTCTCAGTTCACAGGATTTCCCTTTGGCTAGAAGCGATAAAAGGGATATTTCACGAAATTCGTATTCACTTTTGTTTGATCATACTATTTTTGACATAGTGAACATGCCATGACACTACGCTTCTAAATGCGGCGATTGCCACTCGGCAAGATAAAATTTCGCCGATGCGCCGACCATCTCCGCACCCTCGTCAAGTGAACCGAGCACATCATCTGTAAAGATTTCAGGCTCTCGCCGAAATGAAGACATTCATATCAAAAGTGCCGAGCGAGTCGGTAACCAAGCGACAGAAAAAAAAGTCCATCGCGTACGTATCCGGCCCCACTCGCAAGTGCTCTGCTAATGTCGTCAGTTGTCGCCGATGTCATACCCACAAAATCAAATGCTCCGGAGGCCAGCCCTGCTCCAAATGTCGGAGTGTAGGGTGTGCTGCCGAGTGTATATATGTCAATCGGGACCGACAGATTAAGGTGCATGAAAGGTAGGCGCATTGCCCCGGTATGCAGTCCTTGGCTCAAAAGACCCAAGCTACCTACAGGAACTTGCCGCTGAAAATGAACGGTTGCGCGAACAACTATCTCAATCACCGGGATTAGTGACTGTGGAAGATACTTCCCATCCTGAAGGTAATATTAACTTCGCCGACATGCGATCAGTATGCTAACACATGCACAGGTGTTCCAGACGCTGTACCAGATACAGACACGCACGTTCAAAATCCTATGCTTGGACAACGCGGATGGTTCCAACCATATGATCCATCCAGGCCCCCAATTCATATTGGCGAAGCCGCATGCACAGCGTTCGCAACGCGACTCCGACAGGTTCTTACTAAAAGCAAGACCACATCTCACATGCCTCGCGTGCAGTATACGCCCGAGGCAACGCTGATGAAAATCCGCAATCCAGCAATACAATGGCCCACTTTACCACAGGCTAGACTACTCATCCAAGTTGTCTTCAATCAAGTGAGCCGGGTTTATCATGTGATGCTCCGCAAGTCGACGGTCGAGGAGCTTGAGAATGCCTATCGGCAGGCGGATTTTGATGATCCTGTGTTAACCTGCAAATTCTTCGCTTTATTTGCTTTAGGAGAGGTGTACTCGGCTCGTTCAAATTCGAGTCTTGAGTGTGGCGTTCCTGGTGCTGCATATTATGTAAATGCGCTGATGTTGATTCCTATCTTGCCTGAGCGACCGAGTTTGACGCATATTGAAGCTTTGCTATTATTGGTAAGAGTCTCCCATGTAAAGCAACATTTCTTGGAAGCTAACAGCACAGTCATTGTACTCCTACTTCTTGAATCGTCGACATTCTGGCTTCTTACTCGTTGGTAGTGCTATGCGTCTCGGCTTGACCCTGGGGCTGCACCACGATATTCCAGAATCTCAATGTCCTGATCCAGTCGATCGACAGCATCGGATTCGACTCTGGTGGGGAATCTATGTCTTTGATCGTATGTTCGGCTCTAAGGTTGGCTATCCGATTCAGATCGCCGATGATGATATCTTCGTCGAGATGCCCTCGGATGTCCCAATCGAGGATCGAGATGAACAATTTTCCGATACTCAATTTCTCGTTGCCAGCATCAATCTTGCCAGAATAACAGGACATGTGATTGAGAAATTATACAGCCGCAAGAAACAGCCTGACTCGTTTCTTCAGCGGGAGCAAAAATTGCTCATCGCCTTGAAGGAATGGTCACAAGGTCTTCCACCACATATTCGATTGAATCGTAAGGGACATATCCCAAAGAACGTGGTGTCCTTGCATCTTCAATTGAACCAATGCATCATGTTGGCGACTCGACCTATCCTTCTCCACACATTAATGCAAAATCGATCCTCCAAACCTAACGGTGACCAAGATACTCCGCAGACAAATACCCAGACGCTCAAGACACTGGGCGATGCATGCATCCACGCTGCAAGGCACACGCACTCGCTTATCGTGGAAGAATGGACCAACGGGTCGATGCCCATCTACGGCTACTTCTATGCGCACTATCTATTTTCCAGCGCCCTCATTATGGTAATCTCGAGCGAGATCCATGCCGACGACTGCAGCGACTTTGCCCTCTTTGAAACTGCGACCGAAATCCTGCGTTCGATGAGCGACCATGGAAACCTAGCAGCCACCGAATTTCACGATAACCTTGAATGTGTGCGACAGTGTATCAACAAAGAACGAGGCTCACAAGCCCGCAACTCCCTTCCCAGCAGGGTCTATTCGAATTCCAACGAATCGTTATCCCTTTTGACCGAACCAGCTGCAAGACCCAATGAAATCGGGCTTCCAGAAGGTTCTTTACCGCCCGATGACATGGGATTCTTGGGACAGAACATGGAAGAGTTCCTGGCGTTACCGGACGTGGATTTTGGGCCACTGGACCCGGGGATACCGATCAATGCAGATACCGCGTACCTGTGGCCAAATTACTCGTTGTGGACTGCATAGTACATGGGCGTGAGGGTGGGGTGGCTGTGTGTACCGGTATCTTGATGTAGTGTCAGCCTAGCGCTCGTACCAGCTGGTACCTGATGACGAGTCAAAGATCAGAGGGTGGTGCCACGCGCGAGTGCATTACTTGAAAATCGAGGTCACATGAGAAGAGTCCCGTAGCCGTCAGAATTGTATATAGTCATCTTATCACATCTTGTTTATTCTCGTTTATTTTTATATTCTTTTTCTGTTCTGCCTTCCAAATACATTCTACAGTCAAGCTGAGAATAAACTCGTTGCGAACCCGTGGATCAAACTCCCCCGCAGTGGGTCAACGTGTGCCTGACCGCCCCCGATTTGCCTGACGCTGCCTGTTCGTCGATCAGGTTTGACTTGCGATTCTGTGCATCCTGCACATCTTGCACAGGACTGTGACCCCCATGGTGCCATGGCATCTACTTCAACCCACTGGGGAACCCTCATCAACCCTGACAAGAGCCCTGCACCTCTACTGGAGCAGCTATGTTTGGGCATCGCACAGCTGATGGTAAGCACGTAACATATTCGCATGTCTCACAAAACTGACTTTTGACCCTGAATAGCCTTCTTTTGATTCAAATGGCACCTCAGATTTGACTCCCGATCGGTTAGCAGCATTCTACCGTAAGGTGGGCGGCAATTATGACCCACTATTCCTCGCAACTAAGGCCCAGTCGCTATCCTTCATCTACCAGTCACTGGGATGCTTCCACAGCCTTCAACCTTCGACAAACCCGTATGAGCCGCCATCTATCCCGTCACTTCTACCGAATGGATTTGTGCGGTGGCAGACAATCCAGATCTTAATGGACCCGGACGAGCACTCGCGGTTCTTGCAAGAAGCAGTCAAACAGTGGGACATTGTCGACGCACAAGGACAAATCTTTCCTAAAGAAATACCCCGTGACGCCTTTCCCTCAGAACCCGACCCGGAGATGATGCAGTGGCATGAGGGGGTGTGCCGCCGACTAGAGTACGACTATGTCAAACGGAATGTCCAACATCATTCACCTCCGAATTTTGGGGCTTACCCTCACTACCATTTCAGCGGCAAGGATCCGCTTCCCGATGAGGAGGATTACTTCGCGCGGAATCCCCGCAGGTCAAACACTCGACGCGAAAGCCATTATGATGCAGAACGATCTAGTGGTCGGCGTCATCATCACAGGCGGCTCAGCGCAGAGTATCCCGCGTCCAGCTCCCGTAGGCATGAGCCAGCATATACTCCACGTCCTGATGGCGGTAGATCAGGCGTGACATCACCAAGAGGACTTTCACCCACCGGGTTTGCCGAGCGTTCACGCCATTCTCGAGGCCGAGACCGGCCATCTGGGTACACACGGGATACAGAGGAGGTACCCGATGACTTGGACGTTTCAGATAATTCAATGCGCCACGAAGATAACGACCTTAGACCCCGACACAGACACAGCTCTCGCCATCACAATCTCTCACCTCCAACAGACCCCCGAGCACGCCGCCATTCACACGACGCCTACATACGCAAACCTGCGCGAGAACTCTCCCCATCCCCGAAAAGACGCTATGAAAGCTACGACAGACGCTCCACAAAACCCAGCAAAATCACCTCCGACAGACGCCGCGATGTCCGCTCACGATCCCGGCCCCCAGGTGTCCAATTCCGTGACTACATTTTCGACCCAGCCCAAGCTCCCGCTCCAGCTACAGCTCCAGCCCCAGACCCACCACAATACGCCATGCCCCCACCTCCGCCACGAGGTCCGCCCCGCCACCGGTACGATGCCTATTTAGCCGAAGACGGAAGAAGAGGTAGTTATAGCGGCGGCAGCACAGGCGGAAGTCGACCTAATAGTGGAGGAAGCGGATCTGAGAAACCAAGATCGTATAGTAGTGCAGGGCTCTATCCTCGTTCCGGTAGATGGACTAGTCCGCAGCGTAGCTCGGCTGCAAAAAGGTACATTCCGACAAGGGTGGCAGAGGATTCGGGATATATGCCTTCACCACGGAGGGCGATATGATTGATGATTTATGAAAGCGTTCAATTCTTCTCTTTTCTTCATGGTTTCTCTTCCAGGTCTTCACTTGCATTTGGGCCTCTCTGCTTCACTTCCTTCTGAGACGCCTGAAATTTTTGGCTTGTGCTTTTTTTTTTTTTTTTTGCACTGGGCTTGGTACTAGCAAGTATACTACGATTTTATGATCAATGAACCATGTCGGGAAAAAGATATTGACTATCTAGCCTGACGAATACGAGATGACTCTGATTCTTTATATCCTGGTGGTCAAACTCTTCGAGATCTCGAAGTATTTTGGAAGTATCACTAAGAGCCAGCGGTACACGACGCTGAAGTCGGGGTGATGGTTAATAGCTATCTCTGGGGTGACCTTGAAAATACAAGTGGGCTCTCCGATTAAGAAATATACTCCTTTGCTCTTTCGACATGTTTGAATCGACAGATCAGAACTAAGTTCTTGGTATTAGTTATAAATCGTTGGCTTGAAGGATCCAACATCAATAAAACATCTTGTTTACTTCCGCCATAAAAGCCGGCGACCCTTCACGATAGGCGACCAAGTCATCATCAACAATCAACTCCTCCAATCTCTTTTTCTTGTACCCATCGATTTCCCAAATGTCAGACCCGATTGACTCCGGTATCTTTCCAGCTCCCCAGATCCTGCGACAATACCATGCATTCGCAAGAGGCTGGCCCTTGTCCAGGCGGTCTTGCATCTGACGATCTACTTCCTCTAAGCTGTGTCGGAAGATGGTCGGGGCAGTGTTGTGTCTTTTTTCCAGAGCGTTTGCGACATCTCTACCCGTGGCCTGGATCTCCGATAGACCGAAGACCTTATTCTCTAGCTCAGAGATGGGTGTTGTGGCGAAGATGGCTGCGTATGCGGCTGCGACGTATTCTCTCGTGCTGACAGTCCAAATATTAGAAAATATCCTTGCTAGAATTTGTAAGAACTTGGAATAGCATATGACCTACCAAATATTCACGATTTGGTGTTCGCTGTCCCCACTGAATACAATTCGATTGTTGAGTACATCGACTCCAAGCATACTAGAGTTCAAAAATGATCAGCTTTGAAATCCATGGTAGACTTGGCACGAGAAATGATATTTACCCAGTATTTAAGAATGACTCTGCGAAGAGACCGGGAAGAATAATGGTTGTCGCGATGCCTGCCTGTTTGGCGGCTTGCTCCACTTCGAATTTCTGTTGATTGATGGGAACTCGCAGACCTTGTTCATCGCAACGGAAGGCGAGGTCTGAAGGGACGAATAGCTTGACGTCGGTCTGAGGAATGGCTTTCACGAGCCCATGTTGCCGAGGAACACCTTCTTGGCCGACTAGTGAGCTTTTGGGTGGTCAGCGATCAGGATTTCCAACAGTTCTGGGATGAGTAGAGCGGCAAAAGGCTTACATGACGATATCAATATCTTGTAATGCGGCTACTACAGCCGGTTGGTCTTCCACGTCTATAGCGACAGACGTGACACCTTCAGGCAGATCACTGATGTCGGAGCTCGGACGATAAAGGACCTTAACTGGGGCACCGGACTGCGCCAGGGCGGCAAAGATAGCGGAGCTGGCCCAGCCCCGATGTCCGTAAACAGCGATTCGGTTGTAAGTCATTTCGTATGTTGATCTATGCGCCTGGGCTGTGGTGATATTTGGTGGTTGATTGTAATATACCCGTCTTCTATGGGGGTCTCATTCCTCTTATACTTAAAACGAAGAAGATGCACAAGGGCGCCGCAGTGTTTGCCTGGATTGTAAAAGCACTTTTCAAAACAAGTGAAAGATGTCACCCGCCACTATCTCTATATTACAATCGATTGAACGAGATCTGCGCCAATGAAAATAAGCGGTTTCTGATACAAGCCTTGCTAAGACACTATGTTTGGATGATTTGGGCTGTTTGAATACTGTTTGTTGTGTTTGGAACGCCACAGTTGAAGTGTCTCCGTTTCTTGTTGGCTCAAGCCCAGTGAACCCCGACGGGTGCCCGTTCGGCGTTCGGCGTATATCACCGTTTCTAGATTTCTCAGTCTACCCCTAGGTCCGTGCTGATAATCTTACATGTCCGCGTCCTCTCAGCCTTGCCTTTCGTCCACAATGAAATAAGCGCTAGCCTGCTTTCATTAGCCACATTTAGGATCCACAGATCATCTTTTATGGGTGAGTCCCGTGGTGTTCACTGGATACGTGCCTCTGACAACTGCTACTACAGTCCTTAAAGGCTTAAAGTCTCCAGTGAGTATCATCAAATCGGACGTGAAATATTTCCTGGGACGAACACTAGACCTCCCCCAAAGGTGGCATGCTGTTGTCGTCTTCATCCTTATAAGGCCAATTACGCCAAGAGATCTCCCGCTGGCCCACCTCTGCTTGCCGAATCATTTCCATGCGAATTTGCCAATTACCCTCCACTGCCCTCTCGAAGTTGTCTGACTCAGTTCCGCCTTCCGGATCAATATCAAGATGTTCTCTCACCCGGGACAGTAGCTGTTCAGACTCATTCCATTCCTGCGACTCCGCCATGGCAGACTCTCGTTCTTCGTTGCTGAATATAACCGGACAAACTGCCGAGGAGATGCTGCTCCATACCGAAGGAGTCGTGATGCCTACTAATGCAGCACGTAGGTTAATTACATCTGCGTCCCAGGGATACCCTGTCTGGCGAAGGAGATACTGCCGCATTCCAAGGTGAGGTAGTTTTAACATATCCATGTGTTTGTCATTGTGTACACCTGTCGCGGCAGTGTAGTAGAGATTGGCCTCTTCTAAGCGAAAAACGGCTCTGGATTGTCTCTGTTGGTCGATACCCATTGTATCGAAATCATCCGGGAGGGATGGAATCTGCAGACTTTGTGGCTGGGACGAGTCGTGCTCACAGAACGCGGGATAACCTGCTTGCATGAATCGGGGGAATATCACGGCATCCTGCCAATCAATGATACTGATGATTTTCGTGGACCCAGGTGCCAAGAAAATGTTGCTCAGACTCAAGTCGGGGTGTCTCAGCGTGGGAGCGCTGTAAAAACCGGATGGGATTAAATGAGGCACCAGTCGTAAGAATTGCGAGAGTAGCGAGGTGTGTTCGGAGGGGTGAATGTCATAAGTAGTCGGTAGAAGGAATGTCTGGCGGGGCTGAGCTTTGGCGTGATGCTGAATTACAGCCATCTCTCGGCGAGCCGCGGACGTAACACAGTCCTCGGGGGAATGCCCTGTGACAATAATCAGTCTCGGTCTTGTCGGTGCCTCTCTCCAGCAAAGAAGAAGATTGGGGGCCCGAGAGGAGAACCTACAGGGCCCACGGTCAATTTCTGTTTTGCTACGTTCACCATGTCAAAAATGCCGGGCAGACACAGGGCCGATACAGAAATCTTCCACAACTGGTATCTGGAATTCTCCGTCAAGGTCCTTCTTATAATATAAGCTTCCATATGCAGGAAAATAGAAGTCGAGGATCTTCCTCTCCATATCTGCGATTTGTGTCATAATATCTTTCACCTCGTCGGTCGTAAGAGATAACCATCGTGATGAAAGGCTCTCCCCCTCCACCCGCTCCATCAGAATATACTCCGCTCCGACGGGATTCTCCGATGATTTTGAATAGGCCAAAACCTCCCGTACCGGCAGTTTTAGGACGGTTCGCAAAAAGTCCATCGTAGCTACCTCACTAGCGGTAGTGTAATGAGCGGGGCCGGTGATAGGAGTGCGAATTCGCGCGATAACTTCACGTTCATTTTTTGCTCGCAGAAGAAAAACTTTGTTGAAACCTCCCTCTGCAAGCTTAGCAAAATTATGGCAATAGTCTTGTTGTACTGCTTCGCCGGCTATCTGTTGGAGCTCAGTTGGTTGAAACTTGACGTATCGTTCCCTTAAGCGGTCGTTCTCGTTGAATCTATGCATCATTGAGTAATTAAATTCAAAGCCATGATAGGATAAACTTACATCCATCGTCGAGATGTATTCTGGAATAATCTCTCGCAAAGTGCTGGTGAATTGGAGGATAAGTGATGTCGGGATGAAAAAGACATGGCAGGCTGCCCGGGACAGGCCCACGGTTGGCGGAAACTTGAAATGAGTGATGTGCTTCTAGCAATGGTGAGTCTCTCAAGAAACTTTACCATTCTAAAAATGAAATAAGGGAAGGCAACAACGGAGGTGGCTTCACTTATACGTTGATAACAGGCGGAGTAAGAGATACGGGTCGGGATAGAATAGACTGCTAAGCCTCTAACCGCCTTTGGTTTTCCGCCGACCCACTTTCAGTTTGATCTCCGATTCCAGTCGCGGTTATCTATTTTGGAAGGCTTTATTCTACACAAGATCTCAATATTGGCACATAACAAAGGCCAACTCAACTGACTTGAACGACTTTTAATTTTTCCCATATATATACACTGGCTAGGCTGGAGTGAACCCTACATTCTAGTCTAGATGAGAAAAATCGTCCAAGTTCCCGGCGACACTTTATTTGAGACGACAACACCATGCAGGTGAAAGAAAGAATCGAACAGAAAGGGACAGCGTAGAAAAAAAAAAATTGTCGACACCCGATTACCCGCCTAAGGAACAAGGTATCCAGTAGATTAGATTTTGTTTGCCACGCTACGCCTACTAGGGAGGAGTCTTTTGTATGTGTATGTGTCGTCCAGCCTGCATTGTCAGACTGCCATCGAGCCGTCCCTTTTTTAAGATATACATGTTCAACATACATAGGATAAATGATACCTATAGATATACGCCTTCAAGTCCAGTGGCCAAATAGTATATCTGGTACATTATATCCTCGATCATTGCGAGTTCGCTAAATACAATGCATCCACTCACTCTGGGCTGCCACACTGCCCATGATGAAAGTTCCAAGCCAAATTCCACCCAAAACAGACAGGAAATATCCGAGGTTCATCGTCATTACCGCGATCATCCTGTGGTACGTCAGTGTTAACAATTCCTCTCAAAGACATAGTCAAACTTACAGTAGATATGCAACTCCAGCAACGACCATCTCATACGTAGCTCGCCCAGCCGCAGGATTGACCCTCCACCTGGACCAACGATTACCGAGCTCTTGCATACTCAATTGAACACCAGACATGTGCTTTGTCTGAGTATCAGGCTTGCCATCAATTGTTGCATGTTGCAAGCCGTCCGTCCACAATCGACCCTCGAGTACGGGTCGAATGGCAATGAGAAGGCGGAGAATCACGGCGAGAACAATCAAGAAGATACAGGTACCCGCGTATTGACCTTTGGAGGTTGGTGTCCAATCTTCGGAGAAAAGAGGTGTCTTGAATGAGGTGAAGAAGGTCATGATCATCTCAGACATGTACATTGTCATTGATGAGTCGGACATACCAGACATGTTAGACATGCCAGACATGCTGGAAGTGGCAGTTGAGGAGGCCATGGACATTGTCATGGACATGGTGCCCGTTGACGTCGATGTCGCCATTGCCATTGATGTTGTCATATCGCTCATGTCCATTTTGACGAGTGAAAATCAATAGACTTATAATTGCCCCTATTTGTCCAGCTGAGATGTGCAAATCGAGTAATTACTGCGTCCAGCCAAGTCGAGATAGCACACCATAGATAAGCCGCAATGGAAACAAAAGAAAGATCGTCACACGAGAAGAGCCTGACCATAAAGTATTTTATCACTTCAAGACAAAGGTCCCCACCCTATGAACATGGAAGTGATGACTACATTCAGCACTGGAGCATGCGGGTCGGTTTCGGCAACCCCACATCTAGCAAACCAATTTACCAGCACACCACCCAGCCTGCTCATATTAGCTCTCTCGAGCATACTATGCCTTATTCTACCTGGCTTTGCGCTGATTTCTGACACGAGCTATGGGGCCGAATGGGCTGATATCCCACACAATTCCATGATGCGTCCAATTTCGATGCTCGGATCGCGTGTGCATATCCAGAGTTGGTGATTTGGGATCTTGATTGGTAACACGCGGGAGGGGCCGACACGGGAAGATCCACTTGCAAATGCACGCAAATGTGCTCACCTTAAAACCCGCGTGGACCGCGCATGGCTTTTGTATCTTGATTGACTGTCATGACTGCGAGTGCCTGGCTATAACAAAATGACACAGATGCTATCAAGTCCACTGTGACACATGAGAAAGATTCAATCCGAGATCGAAGTGGAGGTACTGCGAGGATGAAATCAGCAACGCAACATACAGATCGTACGAGTTTCTTGCACAAGACTAAATGAAAAACTTATGAGGCTTGAGCTTTGACACGCCCAGAATTGATGGCTCTAAGAAGCTACATGGGTCAAGATGAGCGCGTTGGAGCAAGATAAAAGCGGCTGGATTTGCGCAAATTCGGAGTGGATCTCTTCCGATCAAGGAAGCTCAAGCGCGTTGCTGCCCAGGGCATATGGCTGCCATTATTAATACTGCCCATCTTGGCGGCCTGCAGTTGATATCACTCGACTTGAATTCTGCATCTTCTGTACACAATCTGTCGTGAGAGGACTTCGACACAGTCTACTTCGCCATGGGAATGTTACCATGGCTGGACCAGCCGGTCATGGTGCACTCTAACCGTAACCCGGGGATGTGCACGATGACTGCCGAGCAATGTGCCTACAAGACTGCATACTGGAGGAACTGGTACCAAGCAGACCATCGCTTCTCGTTGCCAACCGTGGCATTTTTCATGGTGGCCATTGGCATCTTCACGATCGCCCACATCTTGACCTTCATCTTTCCAAAAAGCTTTCGAAGAAACCCACTCTGGTCACGTCTGGTTGCGTTGTTTCGATTCCTGGCTTACAAAAGCTGGAGGATAGCTGGATGGAACACAAATTCACTTGGTGTTTTCCTCCTAGGAGGTGCAGGTCTCGTCTACTTCTTGTCAATGACTCTCGGACCAAAGCCTTATTACTGGCCTAATACCAAGGAGGTCAGCTATGGTAACTCTCCTCCTATTGCTACCCGCACTGGGTTCTTGGCTCTTGCCTGTATGCCATTCTTGATCGTCCTCGGTGCAAAGGCTAACCCGATCACTGCGTTGACGGGGGTCTCTCACGAGAAGCTGAATGTCTGGCACAACTGGGTTGCTTGGGCTATGTTTGTTCTTGCCTTGATTCACACCTTCCCTTTCATTGTGGTGCATGTTCGTAAGGGTGACATTCGCGCGCAGTGGAATGATGGCGGTGTCTGGGTCACTGGAGTCGTTGCCATCATTGCGCAAGCTTGGCTGACGTTCATGTCTGTCCCTTGGATTCGGTGAGTACCTACTGACTTGCTGATTTTACGGTTGGCGAGCGGCATTCTGACTATGGATTTTAGCAATCGCTACTACGAATTCTTCAAATCGACCCACCTCTTCATGGCCCTCGTTTTCGTCATCTTTTTCTTCTTCCACTGCGACTTCCGTATGTCTTCATGGGACTACTTTATCGCCACCGCGGTGTTGTATACTCTTTGTTGGCTATATGCCCAATGCAAGACCTACTTTGAGCATGGGATTCGAAACAAAGCTCGACTTACCGCCGAATCGAACGATACCCTTCGCATTACCATTGATGCAACCATGGAATGGGGGCCTGGACAACACATCTTCCTTCGATTCTTGACGTGTGGCGCGCACGCTCTTACCGCGCACCCGTTCACCATCTGCTCTGTACCCCAGCCCGGACGGAAGAACACACTGGTCTTCTATGTCAAGGCACGTGGTGGAGTCACGGGTCGGCTTATGGCGATGGCTAGAAGGACCCCCATTGTGCAGGTTCCAGTTCTGATGGACGGTCCGTACGGTGGTATCCCAGCTGGAAAGCTGGATGATTTCGACAAGAATCTCGTTATTGGCGGAGGTGCTGGTGTGGGTCTGACATTGTCCATGGTTGAGGACTATATTCGGTTTTCGAACATAGGCGAGAAGAGACAGTTGAAGGTCATTGTTGCGACGCGCGACCCTGGCATGCGTGCTTGGTATTTGCGTGCCTTGGAAAATATCGCCGAGAGGCAGTCCTGCGAATCAGTTGTTCCGGGACTATCGATCCACATTCACGAAACCTTTACCGGAAACGCTCGTTCGGAGACCGAGACTAAGGAATTGGTGGTTGAAGAGGGGGCCAAGAATCAAAGTGTTGAGTCTCAGGAATGCAATCCACTTACAGCGGAGATCTTTGGTGTTCAGGTTTACGCCGGGCGCCCAGATTTACCAGCATCCATGCGCCAGATGGCAAGTCAAGAGGGTATCTCTGTTGGCGTTGTCGTCTGTGGACCTTCGTCTATGACTCACGATGTTAATCAGGCTGCTTCAGAAGTACAAAGCCAGATTCTTGGGAGGAAGGCAGGCATTGCTCGGGAGTTGTGGCTTCATACCGAGAGCTTTTCTTATTAAATAGTATATACCCCATGCAGTTCTCAATTCAGATTCTCAAAGTGCTGTTTCTTCAAAACCAAGGGTATGGGATGATCAGAAGTTCGGTGACGCTTTCCTTGAGCGCCGCTCAGAGTCTAGGGACCACTGCAGCATAAACTGTTCTGTTTTGGCTACAGGATCGAGCGGGACAATTTTGCGTGATTTTGTCAACTGGGCCGGATGAAGAAGTGACAAACTGGAAATAACGTAGAATAAGCACAGTCGCGATCAACTTTTTTTTACTTTCCTCAAACGCTATTGCTGAGTTCGTCCCTTTCCATGGCGGCAAGGGTCCAATAAGATGCCGTTGGAAGATGTCTACAAATCGGCGGGTTCGCCTCTAGAACTGCCGCGAAGAGTCGATGCCAATACATCGGAGCACTATTATACTACGACTGCGCTGTCTTGATTTTATGACCTACCAAATATGACTTGATATGTGCGAATGAGATGACAACCTGGCAAAATTACAGTCATTCGTTTTATTAGACATTGAACTATGATGATTATATACCAGAAACAATATTCACGAAGCAATTCATATGTTTGCTTTTATGTCTCCCCTACTCCTCGAGACGCCACCCACCACTAGTCCGCTTCTGGAAGAACCCATCAGGATCATAGCGCAAGCGAGCGTCAAGCGCATACTGCTTAGACTCGGGCTTGATACGGCCCCAGTAGTCCTGTCGGAAGTAGGCATCGTTCATGAAAATAGGACGGTAGACGTCCGGAAGAAGACCCTTGTCAATGTTCTTTTGTATCAGATTGCCCATGCCACCGTACAGGTTTTGGTTGGCTTGGTCGATCTTCTCGTCATCTGCGGCAAAGGTATAGGAGAAGTCGAGCTCGATGAAAATGTAATTTGTGTCGGTTGGGACGGAGAGAAGATCCTATGCTTTGTTAGCTTGGATGGCCTTCTTTTCCTGGCCAATCGGTAATGGAGCAACTTACACCACCACGCTCAACGGCTTTCTGAGAGAAAATCTTCGGCACGGGTTGGAAAGCAATCGACCCGAGTACACCAGGGACTTCGAGGACAGACCCAGTCACATTGTACCAGTGGTCGTAGTACTCTTGCAGCACGGAAGAGCCAACAGCTTTGCAGGGGACAGGAGTGGTTTCGGTAGCAATTGTGTAGCGTTGGCCACTGGTGAAATTAGCATTGCTTGGCATGAAGGTGTTGGATAATCTTACTGGAGGATGAAGAAGTCATTGTTCTTCAATAGGTCGTAGTAGCTATTCCAGGTCTTGGCCGTGGAGGTGTGAGCAATCGCAGTGAATTCGTCGAACACACCAGCTGGAGGCTCAGGCCCATCGTAGAAGAGGAACATGATCCAGAAGTCGATGATTGCCCCGCGCTCGGAGGTCAAGATAATGGCAGCTTTCTCATCAGGATAGTCGTCTACGAAGTTTCGCAGAGCCTCCAACACCTTGGGAGTCTTGTCGGCAGTGAAGACGTAGTTGCCTCCCCAAACCTGACCGATAGGGTGTGTCTGCATAGTATATGCGGTAATAACACCAAGGTTGTTGCCGCCGCCTTTCAATGAGTGGTAAAGATCTATATGGAATTAGTTCTGTAATATTTGACCGGCCCTCGAGTATCACTTGCCGACATTCTCTTTTTCATTAGCATCGACGATTGTGCCGTTGGCCAGAACAACCTGGTAGTTGGCCACATTGTTGGCAGCCCATCCGTACTGGGTACTCAAGAAACTCATCCCGCCTAGTCGCGTTAGAATCAGACAAAGGCCTTCATTTGGGGGAACATACATCCGAGCATATATCCTCCAATGCCAACACCGCCAAGCCGGCCACCGACAACAGCACGGCCGGTACCATCCAAACCCTTCTGCGCCTCCTCCCAGGACAGACCAGGTCCAATGACCGCAGTTTCATCGTCGGGGTTGTAGAAAACCTGGTCAAGGTTCTTCGTCGAAACAAGCAGGCCATCCTGAATACTGGCGAAACCATTGTTAGGCATGTGTCCTCCTGACTTGACGGCAAAGAGCGTATCGAAATTATGTAACTCGGTGATGACATGGGACATTTCTTCGGCACTAGCTGGGGCCGCAATGCATGTGGGCTTCAGATCGCTGCATGCTGCTGACCAGTACTTGGTCAGGTCGCTCGAATAATCCAGCGTTAGGGGGTACTCGATATCAATCCCAGCTTGCTCGAGCGTCGAGCAAATATTAGCGTGGGTCGCAGGCGCGAGCGTGGCAATGACTAGCGCCAGGGCGCGCCAGCTAAGGCTGGAAATCATGGTAGAGGAAGAGCGACTGGTATAGGATGCAATAAAGAAAAGAAGAGATGAATCAACACGAATCCTTAGTATGAGACTCGAGCCTATGATAAAAAAAAAAGCGATTGGAATGGAACAGAATGCCTCAATTCAGAATCAATTTAAAAAGAGAAATCACGAGAGGTTTATATAGTCATGCTCAAGGTGCTTTGAAAGAATCGGACAATAACCATCAAGCCACTGCCCCTCCTGGTGGAGCCCGAAGGATAAGCCACTACTGTATCGGGCTTCTGCAAAGACCTTCTCAATGCACATACCGCAGTTTCCTGCGCGGCTATGGAGCATCTGGCAGTCTATTTCCGTAGCTTAGCTGCCAATCAAGGAATACAGGATTGATGGCTCTCCCCATTTCGTCTTTTTCTGGGCATTAGTGGAGTCGTTAGGCTCTGATGTGAGGGATACATGGCGAGGCGGATGGTTTACTGGAGACCTCGAGTTCCTTGTCGGGGGGAATCCCTGCTCGAGTGGAATCACTCGGACAAAATTCTGTTCTAACCGAGAGAGTTTGTTTGCTGTCGATCTTAGGAATATGCATTATCGAAAGCAAGCTCTTGGTGGCATGGGAGCTTCTCTACCGGAACCGAGAGACAGTTACCGGGCGATCGCCATATTGGGCAATAGCGCAGATGGTCTCTTTGCGCCGTGAGTGGTGCATGATTGCAAGTTTGGTGCCTGGGTCCACTGACAACCCTTGAAGGTACATAGACCCAGGAAAGGGGCTTGAAATTGTCATGCCGCTGGGCACAAAGAAGAATCGTGGTGAAGGATCCGCAGGAAGTCCGAGCACTTTGATCGAGATGTTCATGCTGTGGCGTCCTTTTTAACAGGTGAGCCTTATTCGGGCAAGGCTTGACGGACATAAAATGATTGTGAATGAATATAAGGAACAAATTCAGGGCTGTTATTGAAAGGGTCGTCGCACCAGATGCAGCATTAAACACACTGGACTCTTATTCTGATCGAGAGCAGAGAGGCATAGATTGACAGGGTCCCACGCTCTGGTAAGCTTACACAGTGGGCCCTGCGGGGATGCCCCTGAACAGTTCCTGGAAGGGGCAGCCACCGCAGCGCCTAGACAAATGCCTTCGCTTAGACCATTTTAGCAATGATGTGCGCTGAACATCTACTTATTAGGCTCTTGGCCCGGTATCTCCGGCATGATCGCCCTGCCGGAGCAAACTAGAGAAAGAATCCTCCGGACAGGCAGATCCGAGTGTGGGGTTTTCTTCTCACATGAAGTCGTATACGGTACCGAGGTGACCGATCACTTTTCCAAACGAGAACGCGAGCACTACCTAGGATAAGACGCTCATAGAAGAACGGTCCGAAGAGGTAGCCAATTGGGAAAACTCCTCAGATCTGAGACATTGACGGGGCAGTGGGCCCGCGAATTGGAGATTGTCATGGCTTGCCCATATTTGGAAATCTTACGACGGGTGGAAACGATGGATGTATGTGATACCTAGGCAAAAGTACTCAATGGAGGAAGTGAGACATAAAATCTAGTAGATGTGTCGACTGATGGAGCTTCGCGAACCAGCACCAGTCACGAGACACTCGAGCTAAGAGCCAAAACGACACAAATACAGCAACGATCGCTGCTCGGAAGAGCTGCGAAAGATGGTACTTGGGTCCGCCACATCAGCGAAGTCTCGAACTGTACATGGATCAAGGGCCATGCAAATGTGACCCACTGGATCTCGGGGCTTATTGAATCTTGGCGTACACCGTGTGATCCGAAACGTATTCCAAAATCCTCACTGCGACCCTGAAAATTGAGACTCGCTTGAGCTGCGGTCATCAGCCATGCAGTTACTCACATCTCAGGCCTCGCGATGAGATAGATCAAATCAAACAAACGTCTTCCTGTGGATCTGGTCGCGTGGAGACAAGTCACGAGACCGAGCTGAGCTGAGACCGCCTTAGGCGGTGTAAGGTTGTGCCAGTCAAATGATGCAAGTTTCGCGATCTTCGACAGTCGTGTTTTAACCGACAACCACGAGTATGGTATTTCCGAGGACAGGGTCGCTTCGAAGCCTGTCCACTGTGAGACAGCTCTATGTGCGATGTGCTGTACGGCAGAGACAAGCAGAATGCCTGCTTCCCCGTCCTCTGGCTCGCATGCCACAGCCTGAACGGCGCTCGCTATCAACCACACGAACTCTGAGGTCACTTATCGCCCATGAAGTGGAAAATGAGGTATGTTTTGCCGTCACTGAAGCTATTTGGACTATCTGATCAGGTTCTTCCAGGATCCCTTCGCTCGAGACCCGCCGACTACGCAAGAGCTGGAGTTGGCTCGCCTAAACGCCGAGTATGAGAAGACCCAGGATATACGACAATACCTGAGACAATGGCAAGCAACTGTTCCTCAGACCCTGGATTCGGTTCAAGATCCAGGGCTAAACACGCCTGTCAACGTTCTTTCTGGCACCATGAACGGCCGTAACTCCGAGGAAGGCTACCGAACTTCTCAATTAATGGAGCACTCCGATATTGACGTATCGGAGGAATTTGAAGGTGACCATCTAGAACCTGGTGATATGCTTTGCTTGATGAAGGGAGATGGCACATCTTCCTTGGCCATATACGTGCAGTCTGTCAACAGACAGAGGCAGTTCTATACCGATCGTGGATTGTGGCGTATTTGCCCTGCCGGTGAATTGGATTATGTCGTGAAGGGCTTTGCTCCCCTTGAGCTGCTTGAGCCTCTTAAAACGTATCTACCAACTGAACTCGTGCGTCCCATTTCCGATCTCCAACTTGTTGCGGAGGGTGGCATCCCGAGACCAATAGGGGCGCCACTCCTGGAAATGATGGGCAATTTCTCTGATCATGTGGCGGATTTTACTTTGGAGAACGCGCAACGTCTGGACAAAATATACGAAATTGTGGCCGATGACCAGGAATTTCAACGGCTGACCCTTGATGAATTGACGACGAGGGCTTTGGACATCGATGAAACGGAACTGACAGCCGTCAATCTCTACGCCGTTCATCAAGCGGTACGCAATCACCCTTTTCTCATGGAAAAGGACTCAACTTCTTTGTTCTGCAGCCTGTACATGGTAGAGCCGAAAAGAATCGCCAGAATTGTTGAGACAGTCACGACATGGGTCCACGAGCACCAAAACATAATGATTGAGGAGCTCGCATCATCTAAGACCGCATCTAAGTTTGGTCATCCGCTACAGTTGTTCATCCAAAAGGCACAGCGACTTATTCGCTCCAGCCGAAAGCTTCGTTCGCCAACAATCATGTCTAGCGTGGGACCTACAACTCAGCAATTCGAGCCCGGCGAGGATGGCAAGCCGATGCTGTACCGTGAAGTCTTAACAGAAAAGTTCACGGACAATGATCGCATCATTCTGGAGTATTTGCAATTGTTTGCGATTCCATCGGTGATTATGCCGTCGGGGACCTTGCGATCTGCAGCATCGCACATTATGCGCGCAACGGGCATGTACAATACCCTCGGCCTCAGTGAGGCATCAAGCCGCCTCTTCCTGCAGGAGATTGGTGTTATCTCTCCGTGGGAGAACCTCGGCCTTCTCGATCAAAGTCTGCTCCTTCCGGGTCACGGTATGTCCCTTTATGAGGATATGAGATGGGAGGAGATCGAGGAGATATGCCAAAATCTTTCTCTCACAGACTCGATGCAAAGCCTTCGGAGGGACTGGGGTGATTTGCCAGTCTACTGTATAGACGATGTTCATGCTCAAGAAATTGACGATGGCGTTTCTTTGGAACGGATCCCCGGCTCGAATGACACATTCTGGATTCGCATTCATGTCGCTAATCCAACAGCCTTCCTGCGCCACGACGATCCTATCATGGAGTATGCGGGCTCTCGGTGGTTCACCACCTATGCTCCAGAGCGTACCTACCCCATCTTCCCGAGCTCCTTTACACAAAAAAACTTCAGTCTGTCAGCTGGCCGGCCGACCTTGACATTCAGCGCGAAAATGAACCTACAAGGCGAGATTCTTGACACCGAAGTGACAAACGGAATTGTCCGTAATGTGATTAATATCACACACAGCAAACTGCGTGAGCTCTTCAAACCTGATGATAAGGAGTCACAAAAATCATTACAAGTCGGCGGTACTCCCATCGAACAGCCTCTAGCTGCCGATCGAGTCATACGCGATACCCTTACACCAGAAGATCAGGACACTTTCTCGACTCTTCGCAACCTAATGCTAGGCTTCCGGACCCAGCGCCAGAAGAACGGCGCGATGGATATGCAACGCTTAAAACCCAACCCGTTCATTTCCGTTCAAATGGGCACAATTCCTGCAAAGCCATATGAGATGCAAATCACAGCGGGCAAGACCTTCATCGGTGACCCTAGGATTCAACTTCGTATTCAAAACTTTGACTCCCACGAAGTCCCGGACGAATCTAAAGAAAATCTCGTCTCTCTACTCATGAACCTAGCTGGCCACATCGCGGGCCAATTCTGCGCTACTCGCAATATCCCTGCTGTCTTTGATGGAACTTGGTATGACCCGGAATACAGACGTGTCACACGCGACAACATCGCTGAGTTCGGCGGCAAGAGATTCTTCCAGTACGCCATGCCAAAGGCTCTGTCCAAGTCGAGTCCCGTCAAGCACCATTTCCTGGGCATAGATGCATATGTCAAGAGCACGAGTCCGTTGCGTCGTTTCACAGATGTGATTGCCCATTACCAAATCGAGGCGGCTTTGCGTTTTGAGCATGAGAACGGTCGCCAGTTCAATGCTGCCATGGATATGCCAAATGAGCCCGAGCTTTCAGCTGAACTTGAAGATGAATCTGAACTTGTGCAGTCAGAGTCGCAAGCCGAACCAGCCGCTCGGAAACAATCCTCTCAACCCCTCCCTTACACGCAAACCGATTTAGACAACATCATCCACTTCGCTCAGCCCTTGAAAACACGTCTCAATGAAATCTCCTCCTTCTCACACCAACACTGGGCTTGTATGCTCCTCTTCCGCGCCTTCTACTTTGCCGAATGCGAACTGCCACCTTCATTCCCTGTCGTCTTGCGGACGCCGCGACTTACCAGGCTCACGCCTGATGAAGGCCTTGTCTACTCGGGCTTCATAACAAATCTGGGTGTTAGATGTACAGTCACCATTCCGGATCATTGTCCCGGTCGAGAAGATATGGACGTCTTCGGTGTGGTTGAGGCTACTCTTCTGGCAGTTGACATGGCGAGACTGGAGGTGAAGATGGAGGCGACTAAGTTAATTAGTCCTTTCGAAAGAAGGGGCGAGTGGGCTTAGGCATATCTCGTGATGTGGCTCTGCCTTTTGTACTATATGTATTATAAACGATATATCGAAAGATCTCCACCAAATACCTTATGCCAGGCGTGAGATCAATTTAAACCCAAGTCTACATTGAAATGTCTCACATCGTACCTTTCAATCCGAATCACGGAGTCAAAGAACTTTCAACCCTGGAGCTGGACCTTTTCTCAATAATCGTCGTAGTATCTTCAAGCTGACCTTCTTTGAGATTCTTCGGGTTATTTTCCGCTTAGATTCTATGTATAGTACTCTTTCCTGGTCTTCGGTGGGGAAGACGTCATGCCTGATTACACCATTCGTTTCTCCTCTAGTGATTGGAGGTGGTCACTCATAGCAAATTTCCACTCCTTCGCCACTGTGTATACCACTAGTGAGTCTACCGCATAAAGAAGACCTCATGATGCTGCTATAGATACGATACTGACCCAGGGTGATCTTCGTTGTCCAATGACTTCCAGCTTTATTCCCCACCGATGTGACGATCTGCAATCAGCTCAAACCCACCGGCACAGCAGCTAAAACGAACAATATTGGGGCGCATAGAATCGTGCAAATTATACTCCGTACTGGTAGTCGACTCTTTGAAAGTGTGACTTCCCCAGGAGTATTGGGGTATAACGGTTCCATCCGGGTCAGCCGTATCTCGCAATAGACATAGTCAAAGTTGCTAGTTTGTATCCTCGATACTGGCACTGTCCATATCAATCCAAGAGATGACTTCGGCACCACATCGCTATCCTATGCCGCCCAGGGTTGACACGAGACCGTAGTTCGGATTCTTCTAGGCACTGGCAAGGTAGAGGTTGACTCAAGAGACGACGGGGGCTTAGCACCACTATCGCGGGCCGCCTAGCGCGGACGCAAGTCCGGACTGAAGATACTTTTCGAAACAGGCAAGGTTCATGTCAATTCTCCGACCAAGGGAGGCCTGAGATCGCTAATGATCACCGAGCGGTACGACCTCAGAAACATTCTAGAGATGTTCCTCAATACACTCAAGGTTCTTGTGAATCCTGACGTCGTTATTACTTCCTATGATCTATCTATACTCAACGGGACCGAAGAGTAAACGTATCTAGAGTCCATACTTCAGCTTTTTGGACTATCCCAAAGTCAGGTCATCCCCTTTCTCTTGCTGCGCTTGCTACGTTTGATCTCGCATATTCTTTTTTAGCTCTTCTGGGCTGATAATCGTGGAAATGAACCATGCCTCAATCTTTTTACACTTGTTTTCATTATAATACAAAATTTTCATTTCTGAAGAAAAATTGGGAGACAGGTCATGTAGGAGGATGACCGAAGATAAGCTGTTTTCTAAGAATCGAATACCTGCTTGACAAGAGCCTTCTTGTTCACTGTTCAACATTAGCAAAGCAAATCTCTCACGCAAAACAATTCCAGGTAGAAAATAGAAATAAGAATATGACTCACCCTTGCCCATTGCATTCCTTGGAATCGCATCCAAAACCTTCATTTCCTGTGGAATCTTGTACGAAGCCAATCGATCCTTCAATGCACGTCGCATATCCATCGGTCCCCATGCCTTGCCATTTCGTCCCGTACTCGCCGCATCAGGACTAAGGACGACCACCGCAGCGACCTTTTGACCCCATTGTTCCGAGGGAAGACCCACGACAGCAGCTTCTGTGATCTGAGGTCTGGTAACAAGTCAGTAAGCCTCGACGGATCTAAGATCAGGAAAACATACAAGGAAAGCATCTCCCTCTCAACCTCCAACGCGCTGACCTTCTCTCCGCCCGTCTTGATAATATCTACGCTCTTCCGACCCTGGATAAAATACATGGGACCCTTCGCCCACTCACCACTAGATCCAGATCCGGCTTCCTGGACTACCCGTCTAATCGCTACATCGCCGGTCTTGAACCACGGTTTCCCGCCGTCGGCGGCCGGGACAAAGCTTTCAGTCGTGGCTTTCGCATTGCCCCAGTAGCTGTCGAAAATTGTGTCACCGCGGAGTTGGATCTCGCCTTCGCGAGTGCTGTCTAGTGGGATGACTTCGTCGGTTTCTGTGTCGACTAGTCGCGCTTGTACACCTGGTAAGGGCCAGCCTACGCTGCCATCAATGCGATCCTTCGGGTCGAGGCCACAGCTTATGGCCATTCCTACTTCGGTCATACCGAAGCGTTCGAGGAGGACGTTGCCGTTGCTAAGAGTGGTCCATTTTGTTTTGGTGGGGGTTGGGAGGGCTGCAGAGCCGGAGATGTTAAGGCGGAGATTTGGCGGGGAGATACCTTGTTTAGCGGCTTGCTGGATGTCTGGTGGCAAGGTGGTGAAGGATGTCATTAAGCGGTTGTAGACTGTTGGAACGGCCGTGAGGAAGGTGATTTTTGGTTTGGATTCGCTTGTGAATGGGGCGGCGAGGCGGCGCCAGACTTGATCTGGGTTGAATGGGTACATAAATTCAATGGCAGAGCCGGCGAATATGGGGGTTAGAATTGCGTTGACCACGCCATGGATGTGGTGGAGTGGAAGTAGGTGGAGTAGCCGGTCTTGGGGTGTATAGTTCCATGCTTTGAGGAGAGAACTTGCTTGTGCCGTAATTGCAGAGTCTGGGATGAGTACTCCTTTCTGTGGAGCGTTAGCATACTTCTTATCATCTGATTGATTTTGTACCTACCGGTCGATTTGTGGTCCCGGATGTGTACAGCATCAATCCCCCAGAGGCAGGCTGCTTCAAGTCCTCCAATTGAACAGACTCATTCTCAGCACCTTCCTTGAGCTTCTGTCGGATATCAAACAATGGTTCCCTCTGTAGCCCAGCCTTGAGGACCAGTTCTGCCTTGTTGGCATATTTCTCCGTCGCTAGGAGCAACTTCGCCTCCGAGTTGTCCAGAATATACTGGAGTTCACCGGTTGGAAAAGACGGCGATAAAGGCAAAGCAATGGCGTTGCTTGCGAAAATAGCCAGCATAGTCACTATGCCTATTAGAATCTGTCTGATAGGTTCAGCGACGCGAGGACACATACCTACGTAGTCATAGCTATTTTCCGCTAAGAACGCGACCCGCTCCCCAGCCAGCCTGCCCGTAGTCTTGTGTTCAAGCTGCTCCTTCGCGCGGAGAACATCGCCGATGAGATTTCCATATGTGAACGCGCGCTCGCTTAAGCTGTGAACAACAGCTAGACTGGTCGGGTCGTGGTTTTGCAAAGCTCGGAAGATCGGGGTATTAGGAAGCGTCGAGAGGAGTCTCGCGCGCGCAGCCAGGCGTGGAAGCTGCAGGCGCGGTCGCAGCCGCGAAATCAAACCGGGCATTTGGATAAATTTGAAGCTTAGGGTTAAGGCGAATGTCTCATAGCTCGAGTTGAGGCGCAATGGGTCGATGTCATGCGGGTGAAGTTCCGCGGAAAGCTCGACTTTGCGACTCCGCTTTTCTCCAACGCTTATTCTCCTCTATAACCTGTTCCCTATACTCTCTATACCTTTCTTCTATACTCCTCGTTCTCTTTTCGAAAATCCCATTCCGGCCGCATCTCGGCGCCTCCAATGCTCACTCGCACACTCCCCGGCCTCCTCCCGCGCCGCCTGTTCTCCGTCTCCGCGAAAATGGCCTCCGCTACCCCGATGGAAGATCTGATGCGTGACAAGGTCTGTCTACTCCGAGACCACCCCTACGTTTGAAAAGTCTCTCACATCTTTTACTTCAAATAGATCACTACCGCCTTCCACCCCTCTACCCTCATCATCCGCAATGACTCCCACAAGCACGCGCACCACAAAGCAATGGAGGGTGTCGCATCGAAGGAGACCCATTTCCAGTGCGTCTTCGTCCGAGATTCACGAGTCCAGAACTAATTACTACCAGTGTCACGATAACCTCCGATGCCTTTGAGAAGAAGATGCAGCCCGCGAGACATCGTATGGTCTATGCCTTGTTGAAGGAGGAGATGAGTCAAGAGGGGGGCATTCACGCGCTGCAGCTGAAGACTCAGACGCCCGCGGAAGAGACGAGGCAAAAGGAGAGGGATTCGCAAGCTTGATTGCATTACACGAAATGTTCTCTTTAGGACTTGGACTTGAGGCTGGAGTGGTGGGGATATGCCCACATGCGATGTGGATGTAGAATACATGATTAGAAATGCCCGACTTGCGAAGTCGGGATTGGATACCCTATTCAAAATAATGGTTCAAATGCTTACCAGATTATATCCATGACTATACTACACACGATATGTATGAATATCCATGGATATCATGACTCCAAGGTGGAAGCTGCACTTGTATAGCAGGCAGAAAGAATCGATTATTAGACGTATTACATAGATTTAGTGCCCGTGCATCGGCTATTGCTGAGAGCAACAGGTCACCCCAATAAAAACCAAACAATCTAGTATATACATCCATGCACGATCGCGCATGGAGGCACAGCACAGCGAGCAGAATCATCATGACCGGAGGTCGTGGATGCTGTACACAATCCCGGAGAAGTTGAGACAAAGGAGATAGCGGATCGAGCATTGCTTTTACACGAAAGAGAAAGAGAGAGAAAAAAAAAAATTATGACATGCGAGAGGGTGGTATAGAAACGAGGGGGGAAAACGGGGAAAGGTACAGGGAAATGAGAAGGTCGTACAAGTGGGAAAGAGGGGTAAAGGGGGGTGCAGTGCAATGCTTATTTCTTGTTCGCTTCCGTGACTCCGACGGCGACACCGACAACGATAGCGATGATAATGACTGGTGTTGGTTAGTTCGGAACGCTCGGATAGGAGGGGGAAGGTGATGTTGCCACGTACTGACGATGATCAACGCATACCACTTCCACCGCCGCGCGTTGCGGGCGCTGGTGATGGCATTGTCCAGCTTGCTGTTGGCCTGTTGCACGTTGCGGTGTGTCTCCTCGGCACCCTGGTTGATCTGCTGAACGGCGGGTTCTTGCTGGTGGATCAACTCGGCGACTTCCTGGTAGAGCTGACCAAGCTGAACCATATCCTGTTCGATCTTGCGGATTGCAGCGGATCGCTGCATAGTAGCCTGGCGAGCATCGTTGGCCTGGCGGGATCGAGTACCGGGAACCTGTTACGAATAATTAGCCTAGCCCGCGTAGTGAAGTCCTAGAACCAAAGCATACCATGAAGGCCTGCTCTTGACCAGCCAAAACATTCTGCACGCCCTGCTCGAGCTCCTCGGGGGTAGCCTCGGGGTTGGCGATCGCATAACGACGACGGACCTGCTCCTCCAGCTTCTTGCGGAAGTCGGACTGAGTGCGCTGGTACTGCTCAATCTCGCGGCGGAGGTTGCGGTTGACATTCTCGACCTGGCCCGAGACACGAGGATCACCAGAGCCGGGAGTCTCCTTGATGCGCTTGAACTGGTCGCGCAGGTAGCGCAGAGCGGTGTTGATCTCGTCCTCGATGTAGTCGACCGTCTGGCGCGTTTGCTGGTCCTCCTTGCCGGTGGCAGACTCCAAAAGCGCGTTCTGCGCGGATGCCAACTGGCCCTCGCGCTTGGTGCGCAGCTCGTTGATCGCATCGTTCATCTCCTTGCACTTGTTAAGGATCGCGGTTGGGCCGCCGGACTCCTGCATGTTGGACATTTCTGAGAGGGCCAGAGTTAGCGCGTATTCCCAGGGGTCACATCGGCGGGATTGATGGGAAAAGACTCACCATATCCGCCATTGCCCTGCTCAGCAACGCCAGATTGCTCATACCCACCGCCATAGCCATACGGCTGCTGTTGCGACGGTTGTTGCTGGGCGTAGGGGTTTGCCTGGGCGCCATAAGGGTTGTATTGGCCGTAGCCGCCTGAAGCATTATCCCCCAGGGCCTGATACTGGGTGTGGTTAGAAAAATACTAGACATGTCATGGAGGGCAAGAACTCACACTCATGATGAAGTTTGGGTTTCGAGATTATTGAAAGGGGTTAGTTGAAGAGGATTGAAGGGTGAGACGGGAAAGGTGGAGTGAACGGAAAGCGCTGGCGGTGGCAGGGGCAGAATGTTTCAACTGTCACAATACGAGATTGTCAGGGGGGAACACCAAAATTAGGGATCTGGTAGTAATAAGGAGAGATCAATTTGAAACCTAGTTTCGAGTTGCTAGGTGAAGACTATTTCCTCCCAGCCTCCTTGCACGGTGGACCCTTGAGTAGGGTCAAATTGTGGCTGATGCTGCGCCCGTTACTATTTATTGAGCTTGCGATCGGCGATGGTGGAGTGCGTGGAAGGGTTCAGCTTGGTACCGGTACCCCAGCAAGTGCGCAAGTCTCCATACCTAACCAAGTAGTGGTACTAGTGGCAATTGCAGTCTGCACGTCATGATTGCGGGTAACAGTGGAAAACATCTGCGCTGTAAGTAAACTCAATTGATGGAATTGATCTGCCTAAAACCTTGGTTCTCGCTTATATTCTCCGATGTCGAGGAAGTATCCTGCCTGTTCACTTGTAGTACCCCGTGAGTTCACCATGAGCTCACTACTCTATTAGCGCTGCTAAAATTACAGAATGGGCCTGTGCTGTCAATCAGAGCCAATCATTTTGCTCAATGTGCGATCGCAGTGTCCTTGGCACAGATCCTCGCAATGTACTTACTACACGTGTTGCTAATTGCCGTTCTCCTCCCATAGATCTGTATAGCCCGATCGCGATGAGACCCTTGACCGATAGATAGGGTCCTCAGGTCTATCGCGGCATTATTCTAGGTATGTGTTCCAAGCTTTGGAGCCACCCTTTGTTTAATTGTTCGAAGGTCCTATAATTGACTTCAATACATCTGTGGAGCGACCGTTTACTAGGGGCTATGGATGTGATGATCCAGTGGTAGATGGATTAGAGCTACTCAGCACAATCCCACAGTCGCATCAGTATTCAAATGGAAATATACGAACATAAAATAGGTAGTCAGCCCCTACTCACAAGACATTTCTATATACATTCTAGCATTCTAGTCTAAAGCATGTGCCTCACACGTCTTGCAATACATCCCACCCCCTCCTATCAACTCCCCATGGGGCCCGATCTCTTAGATGCGCCCTTGATCAAATTCAGAAATAACATCCGCATCTCTCCCAGTAGTAAGCGGTTGCGCCACAGCGATAGTATCTCTATTTCTTTCCATGGCCGCAGCTAGCGTATCATGCACAACCGGCTAAAGCTCCGTATCAAGTGCGCTAGTACCCTCATCTAGTGACAGAATTTTGAGACTTCGAGTGAGTGCTCTCACAATCCCAATACGCTGTCTTTGGCCACCGTATAATTGTGTGTTGTCGTATTCCTCTAGACCACAAGCAAGATTCACGCGAATCGAAGCGGGCAATATATTGGGTTGTTGCTGAACAGAAGCGATGACGTTGCGGTAGAGGCGCGGTTTGAGGGTTGATAGAGTCGAGGGAGCTGCTTATTGAATCGCAGAATTGCTCGAAAAGGGCTACCACTGTACCATATCCTGACGCGCCGACAAGGGCCATGAGTTGAGCCTTACATAAACCAGAGCCTCCGGGTCCGAAATGGTAATATGCAACTTCTTGGCTTAGCGCCGGCTTGAGCTAGTCGCAAAATGTATGTTGCAAATGATGAGATGGGGGTCGTAAGTGAAGAGTGTATTTCAGTAAATGTATGAAAGAATGAAACCACCGAGTCCAAGGAGGAAAAAGCACAGAGCTAGTTTGGAGACGTCTGAGTGCAGGGTAGCTGCGGAGGATTTCTAGTGTGTAGCCGGTAATAGCTATAACAAACGAGGCTAGGGAAGCTAGAAAACTATGCCAGCACCAAACACAATGGATGCTAGGAATGCGACGGCTTTCAGTGAGAGTTCCCAAGGTCCGACATATTGAAAGATCCGTCTTATGGGGGCAAAGGAGCCTTCAAATACGTCTGGGGGGGCTGGCGCTGGCGCTGCGGGTGCCTCGTTTTTTTTCTAATTCCATCCTTCATGCTCGTGGTGGCCGGTTGATTGTAGTCAAATTACTGTATTGTGACAACAGCATAGTATAATTTCTCGAGTGATTTACTCGTTTTCTTACCGAGAGTAGCGTGATACAGCACACGGAAATAGAACTTGATCATATTGGGCAGAGCAGCTCTATCCTATATGCCTGAAAACAGTTCCATAGTCTCAGACTCGGCCGTGCAGCATCTGGATCATATTTGAGCCTATTGTAGGCCCCTAAAGGATAATGCCAATACCGCGACACTCAGCTCCAGAAGAGCAGGCCCCTCGCCTTCCGTTATTTATCATGAAGCTACAAACGGGTCTTGGATATAGTTGGTGGACCCTAGAGGATGCGAAGCGACGATTAGCAAAGCTTGTCTTGAGACCATTTGGGGATAGTGGCGGAAAGCTTGGCATCAGGCCGCTGTGACGGCTGACTCCAGGACTTCTACAGCTCCAGCCCTTTTTGGCCCACCACGCACCACGTGCTGTGTTTTTCATGAGTCATGTAGGAATCATAACGTCTCTGCTTGTTCAGAAACATGTCAACTGGTTCGAAGTGGGCAAACACGGTAATAGGCTTCTCACATCAAATAGAGCTCACCAAATTTCCAGAAGCACGTCGAGTTTTTAAATGCTTTCATTCGTAGTCTGATACATCGCTGTCAATTCTTGTGAGGCTTAGTGTCAGCGTCTCGTTAGTGTGTATTCCATATACTCTCGTTTGATCAGGCTATGAAACTTTGAGATGGAAACCATTGGGATCATGGGATGAAGAATGTAGAATATAGATAATAATCTATTCACATTTAATAAATATATACATACTAGAGATTAATTACTCGTAATCTCGTCTCACATCTGCTCCGTCACAGGAAGATCCTGCTCCCTTATGCAGTACATGTATCAATACAAATCATGCCCTAATGCAATGTTTTCTAATGCAAACGATCTAATGCTTATGCTGCGCATGGTCAACAGCATCAACGGGCTCAGTAGCATGAGGCGCGACGGTCTCAGCGACGAGATCATCATCGGCATCCAACGCATTCATATCATCCTCAACGGCGTTGAGGTGGTGGAAGACGAGCCAGAAGATGATACCGCATGCGAAGGAAGCACAGGCCAGGCCGACGAACATCCAGAGGATGGCAGGATCGAAGGCGGCGGGGGTGAGGGCTTCGGCGAGGGCGGAGCCGAACGCGTTGGTGAGGAGGTACATCGACTGGACGAAGGACTTCATCGAGGGGGAGCCTTGGTGTAGGCGTATTCTAGACCGGAAACGGAGGCGAAAATCTCGGAAATACCAATGAAAACGTAGGCCGGGGTCTGGATGGCGATGTGCACTCTGTTGCCAGTGGCCGAGCCATCGACGAGGGAGGCATCACAGCCGGGGTGCTCGTAACAGGGTCCGGCGGAGTAGATCAGGTGCTGCACGATAGCGGCGTACATCATTGCGAGCGAGGCGACAACGAAACCGAGGGAAATACGGGTGATGGGACGGAAGGGAATTCTCAAACGGCGCATCAGGGGGTAGACCACGCTCTCAAGCAGGGGAATGAAGACGATGATGGAGATCGGGTCAAAGTTCTGCATGAGATCGTTGGGAATGCCGTGGCCTTCCATTTGGCCGGCCTGAGTGACGAAGTTGCCAGAGAACTGGCCGTAGACGACCCAGTAGATAGGGTAGAAGGCGAAGACGCGGCAGGCGATGAGGGCACGCTTGAGCTCGTCAATGAAGTGGTCGTCCCAGGGGAGGGTGACTTGGTTGCCGTTGCGCTCGGCTTGCCAGCTGGGCTTGGGAGCGTCCATGTTGCGATTCTTGACCATGATCCAGAGGGCCTTGAAGGCGTCTGTGATGATGGAACCCTGTGGGGGGCGGACGACGTAGTACTTGCGGCCAAAGATGAGAACACCAGTACCGGCAGCGAACATACAGAGACACAGCAGGTAACCGGACCAGAAACCGACGTACAACTCCATATAGGGAGTGGCCAGCAGAGAGAGCGAACCGATGTTGATACAAGCGTAGAAGATCATGTAGATGCGCTGAATGGTCAGGGCTGGATCAATGATCACGCGCTCGCCCTTGGGAAGAGTCTTGAGGGCCATCTTCTTGCGCTTGTACTGGTCGGCGATCAAAGGAGCCACGTTGGACTTGATACCACCAGTCCCCAGACCAATAACCAGAATAGCCACGATGAAGCCACCCAGACCGGCTCCGTGCTCCAGAGCAGAAGGAATGGAAGTGCAGACCAGGATCAAAAGACCAACCAGATAGATGCAGCAGAACCAAACGATAGTCTTGTACTTGCCGAGGTACTGATCGGCCACGATGGCACCAAGGATGGGGGTCACTGGGGATCACTGTCAGTGTCGGTCGCGAGGCATTACTTTGGTGTGAGTTGAGCTTACCATAGCACCAGAATTGGAAGAAAGTGGTCAGACCAGTCGCACCCTGGTGGCCCATGCCCAGAGCACCACGGCCCTGGCTGCCGTCCAGCGGGCGCAGGACGTAGTTCTGGAACAGACCAGACATACCGTAGTAGGTGAACCGCTCGCACAGCTCGACCACGGCCACCAGCCAGGCGGAGAGGGGCAGGTTCTCGGCGATGTGACGCAGAGTACGCTTCTCATCCTCGGTGGGCTCCCCCCCGTCGGGGGTGACGGAGCCATGCTCCTTGTCAATGGACATGGCGTCCTTCTCGTTGCTCACGACGATGTGCTCGACAGGGGATTCATTGTGGGGCCTGGATACACGTTAGCATGAATTGCCCAGATGGCTGTGCAATGCAACAACAGTGGCTGCATCATGGTCTTGTGGAGCGCATACTGGGTAAGCTCAACCTCGCGATCGGCCGACATGATTCAGATTCTCTCGTGGACGAAGAGAAAGAGAAAGAGCGGGCTGGGCTAACACTATATAGGGCAAGGAATATTACCACACACCCGAGGTCCGGTGGAGATTCTTATCGGAGCGTGGACCCGAAAAAAAAAACCGGAGGCCTTCTCGGTACAAAACAAACTAGACCGAATGACAGAAATACGAATCCACTCGAGATAAAAGAAGAAAAGCCGAAATAACGACTGTTCGCGGCTTGACCCAACCGTGGATGCGATCGGCGCTGTCTGCCTCGCCACGCCAAATCAGCGCGTGCACATTGGAAGAGACCCAATGTAACCCCAGAACGGGGGACGGCAGCGACGAAGCGCATGGCAAGATAGGATGCCAAGCGAAAGATGCCAAGACGCATTGATATGGTTGCTCACGCGAGGGACTAGAGACTAGAAGCTTGCGATGGATCAATCAGAGGCCGTTCCCGCCGTTGATGGTGGAGAGAACTCTGGAAACCCGCGGCTCTCCACCCAGATCCAGCAAATCAGGCCACCAGGGCCCGTCGGAGAATGCCGTGTTGAGATTGAAAAAAAAATTTCCCAAGTTGTATAACTGCAGCCGGACTCGAGCGCCGGAGACGGTTCGCCACGAGGGAATCCGCTGGGTGTCCACCATGCTGATAGGTGCCGGAGACCCCTCTCCGGACTCCGTCTTTCGCGAGTCGGGACCTTTGTTCCTGGCCGGGCTTTGCTGTTTGTTGTTTCTTTGTATGCCAAGGGAACACAATAGAGACGAACAAAAAAATCAGAACATTGTAGTGGCAATAGATTCGTGCCTGATTCGAATACGGAATTGAACTCGGAATCGAAATCGACGGGCGCGCATTCCCGACCACTCACGCCTCAACCGCGTTCGGTGTCACCGGTGTCTGGAATCTGCAATCTGTTGCAGTCCGATCATAAGTTTAATTTGCCTTGAACTCATCCCGTATTTTCACGATCCTGATTCGTAGTCCACTCCCCGGACTCATCCATAATGTGATCAGGTAATTCCGCTGATAGCACCCCAGTCTCCCCTTTCGCCCCCATTGCAACGTTGGGGAAATGTCCCCGCGATGCTTATCAGTGCTTGGTGCTTTGACTTTCGGCAATGTCTCAAGGGCTCCATGTCTCATGTGAGATGAGACTCAGGAGTCCGGTCTGATCCCTGTCTTTCTGTTTCGTCCAAAACCCTGGGGTCCTGGATCCTTCACTTCGTGGGGAAGACGATCATTGTGTACATATCCTGCTGCAGCCGCGGATACCCAACCAATGCGAAACGATCATACATGTCCGGCGTGTGCATTGCCGCGCATCACCGCACATCGCGATCCGGGGTAATTATTCTCTCGTAACAGCGTGGCGGGAAATTGCTTGTAGACAGGGAAGGTGGAGTCTGGCGCTGGCTCGCCCGGGTGCCAAGACTGAGCCAGCGATAAGCTGGTTTGGACTTTGTCGTGTGAATTGGTCATGGAGGTTAAAGATGAAGGTGAGTCACATCTCGAAGATATCAGTCCTGTGTGGAGGGAGAAAAAAAAAAAGAGCCCATGATCCAGGTAGGAAGAGAAGCAGAAACACCGAAAATCAAGAAAACCAAGACTGGCCGCGTCTGCTGGGGGAAACGCCCATAAATAAAGAGCCTCGTCTTATCGGGCTCCGACTTCGCTTGCCCTATGTCCATCGTGATCAGGGCTGTGTGGACAAATGAGGATAGAGGCCGGGAGTTCCACCAAATCTCCGACGTATCCTGTGCTGTTCCCCTCGCTGCTCGGGGCCTATTTGGGTCGCTAGTCCCAACGAAGGGCGCGCGTCCAAGCCCTTGGCTGCTCCTGCCAGCAACTCATACTTTTTATCGTGCGCCTAACCAAGAAGTTCCAAGAAATTGGCAATTCGTGGCATTTCGTGGCATTTCGTGGCATCTCGTGGCATCTCGTTTACGAATGCGTTGATACATCCGACACCGGGACTGTGCGGATTGTGGCTCGAGAGCACGCGCGGACTGAATCTATCCCCAGATAAGCCTTTTATTAGAGTTGCTTGAAGCTCTTGGCACTCGAACACCGCTCAGGCAAACTCAGACAACACTCAGGCACTTGAACTGTCGGCTATCCCTCCTAAGCCGAAGTCGCCCATCTCTACATCTGATATTGCGACATCGTCGTCCACTCATGATCTTCGCAGTGGATCTGCAATTCCGGGGCTGTTCGGTTGTTCCCCGAGGCTGGAGCCACTCACGCATCCGCCATTACTATCAGGCACTGGTTGAACCATCTTCTCCGAGGCGCACTTGGTCCGTCGGAGACCGGATTTATTGCCCTTTCGAGAGTTATCGTTCGCATTGGACTCCTATCGTGACCCGTTCTAGGTACAGGCCTCACCTTTCGCCCTTATACCCTTCACCTTCCACTTACCAGTGTAGCAATCTTGATCGGCCAGGCCCGGTCATCTGGCTCCGTCCATCCGTATTCCATCACTCGGACGATGTGCGTCGCTATCTCGGCGTTGGGGAGGTGGCAGACCTGGAAAAAGGTTGCGCCTAGGCCGCAGCTAATTTCCCCAGAACTTATTACTTGTAGGCGGGTTCCATGCAGATAGCCACCGTCCACGAAGCGTCGAGACACGATGTGTGGCGGTGGTTAGTCTCCGTGGACTCGGAAACAGAGATCTCGTAGGCAGTACGTGGTGGTGTGTCGTCACGGTGACTCCGGACAGGATCCCGGCTGTAGTGAGTAAGAAGGCGCCTGTACAGATCGAGAAGAGAATGCGCGTTTGTGGACAACTCGAGCTTGCGAATGTGCGGGTGAGCTCTATCTCGGGGGCTTCATGACCCACAGGCTTCTCAATGATGGGCACTGCTGCCTCAGGTATGACGAGGATATCGTCTTCCGTGATTCGATTCAGCGCGTCTGGTAGAAGGAGATCTGCCTTGATTGCGAGTCAGTTCGCTGCCCGAATCAACAGGTTCTCAGCTACTGTCTCAATTGTAAATACCCAATCCGGGTCATCTTGACTCTGGTCGTGCGAAATATGGGAGACTTTATCTCCATAGGCCCCGCAAAATCGAGAAGATCAAGCCCCTCAAAATGAAGAACGGCCCACCTTGGTTATAGTACTTTACTTGAACCGCCATCAAGATTTCCAGCACCCTCTTGAGTGGTCTACGAAGAGCCATCGCATTGAAATTGAACGCCATTTAAAGATAAGAAAGATTAGAGAACACTACCAAAGCATCAAAGATGTGTGACCCCGTAACCCACCTTTACCCGTGGAGGAAAGAATGTCAATCGCCCACGGGGACGAGAATACCTCAATGCTCAAGGTTTCACTCAATATCCCCTTTGAAAGAACCGTCGACAGAGATGATCGGTTACAGATTCTCAAGCCGGCATACACTCCGTGATCCACAGACAAAATCTCACTCCAACCTCATTCCTTCACCGATCCCTGATCAGTCTCTATACGCTCATGCGCTCGAAATACAGCCCTCAGACCCAGCGGAGCCATGATGCCGCCCTGTGTCAAGTCAGTCAATCTTTTCAACGCATTCAGACTCATTCCCATCCACGGAACAAATTTGGACTAAACTCACCGAGGTCAACTTCAGTTCATACCCGGGATGTACATCCCATTCAACCCTCCTAACAAGCTCAAACAACAATACCTTCATCTGCAACATTGCAAACCCCTGCCCCAAACACTTCCTCGAATGCGCATTAAAGGCTATAAAATGACACGCCGTCGTCTTACTCCTTACCGCAGCTTGGATACTCTTCACATCTGTTCCCCACCGCTCAGGTCTGAATTCCCTAGCGTCGGGTCCCCAGATCTCGGCATTCGTGTGCACTCCGTATGCATTCCATCCTACCCATGTGTGGCTTGGGATGGGGATCATACCGCCAAGAGTACTTGGGGATGTGGTGACACGGTTGATGAGTTGGGAGACGGGGGGATACAGACGGAGAAGTTCGAGGATGGTAGATGTTAGGTAAGGAAGGGAGTTGAGGAAGTCGGGGGATGGAGAGGTCATGTTTGTGGAGAAGATTTCGGAGCGGAGGGTTGATTGAACTGTTTTTTGGGTGCCCAGGACGTAGATGGTTGAGTTGAGGAGTTGTTGCACGTTTTCGTGGGCGGTTAGGAAGGTTACTTTTAGATTGGCGCGGTACTGCTCTAATGTGATTTTATCTTCTTTGAGCGCTCGGTCGAGGAGGTCGACTACTTGTTCGCCGTCGGTGGAGGTGGTGTGGGTTCGGCGCTGGACAGTTGAGACCAAGAGGTCGTCAAATTCTTGCATGATGGCGAATGCTGCACGGCGTTGGGGAAAGATGGTCGGGTACTTGTCTAGGTCGGGAAAATTGAAGAACAAGGGCTTGAAGAGGGTCTTTTTGATGATTGTTTGAAGAGTTTCGAGACGTTGCCCTGGTCTTTCCAATGCCTGTGTTTGTGAGTCTCCATGTGGCAATTATGATCAGAGACAAGACATACCTCAAGGTCAACATTCAGGAAACTAATGCCCATGCAGCTGAGTGCCCATCGCTGTATTATTGGATTCACCAAAACACCCTTCTCCCCCTGCTTCCCCTGCTCCTCCAGCAAAATATCCACAAAAAGTCTTGATTTCTCCAACAATGGCCCAGACTCCGTAATCCGTCTCTGTAATCCAGGCTTCATAATAGAAGTATAAAGTTTCCAATTCTCCCCATGCGCATTGATAATGTTATCGCCCACCAGCGCAGCAATCACACTCCAGGGAATCTTCTTCTGACTCCCAGCTTTGGCGTATAAGTCCTCATGGCGGAACATGTCCACCAGGAATTGTGGTCGTGTGGCGAGGACGTTCCAGCGTCCTGCGAACCAAATTCTCACAGCCCCGTGTTTTTCGAGTGGAGTGCGCAGCCATCGATCGAAAATGGCGTCTTGGCCCATGTCGCTCCATAAGCCTAGAAGAGAGATGTAGATTGGGACGGTTGGGATGTTCTTGGGCAGGTCGGATGGGATTCGGATATACCAATATAGTACCATAAGGGCTGTGAGGAGGAGTGCGGGGATGCCGTGGGCCTCGGTGAAGATTGTGGTCCATTCGATCATTGTGATGATGCTGGTGATGTACCTTGAGATGTGACGAAGCTCTCTGGCACCTTTGTTCAGTGGTCAACCTAGCGGTATCCTCGAAAATGGCTCTGTAGCAGGGGCTTCTACATTTAGCTTCCAGCGCAAAGTATCGCTAACATCAGCATGAGCTTATTTGATGACAATGCTGACTATCACTACTCGCCCCCGAGTGAATCAAAAGGCGACCAGGTTCCCGTTGGAGACACAGACTGGTCAGCACGCGACCGAGAACGTGTACTACCGGTAGTGTGTACACTCAGATTTGTCCACATGAATGAAAATTTCCTATGTATATCATTGATCATTGATGTAAAAGCGCTCGAGACAGGTCGATGTCAATCCCATTAGGACGTAAGATGATGCTTTTTTGACATGAGACGACTTTGGGTCTAGAGTAGAAAACGGTCTGCAAATTAACACAGATCTGGTCTTAAAACTTGGGCCGGATGACTATGGATGCTTCCGAGGCTGGGGGCACCAAAGTCCTAACTATAACTTATTTGTCTGCACAGGTGTGCTGTTAGATGGCTGGCACCTATTCATGGACCCGGGCATTAGAAGTGGTTGATCGAGGCTCAGGCTCTTTGACATTCTTCAAATGTTTGAATTTTTCTAGAAGTACCTTGATGAAAAGTCTTGTGGCAATGCGTGGGGCTGAAGTCCGGAAGGCATTTCTGATCATGGAGTGTCACATCTGGGTGCAACTTCTAGAAATATATCATGCCGATCTCACGCCAAAATACCAACCATGAATCGCACGTCATTCCTGAACTAAACTCAAGCAAACCACAAATTTGATCAATTGATACATAAAATACAAAGCCGAAACGAACTCAACTTTTATCTACTCAGGGGTGACAAATCTGAACTTCCTCCAGGCTGGACCCAGGATCGCATCTTTCTCAGCATCAAGGTTCCAGGTTATTGGTTTCATAAATCGTCGGTAATATGATGTACCTCTAAAAATGAAAATACCATACAGACAAGACCAGGCAAAGCCCGGTGCCACGACATGCCTCATAAAATGCGTTGTTGGGTAAGATACATGTCGCAAGCAATCAGGTCGTCACTGCAAATGCAGCAAAGCTAAGGGACTGGGAATCAACTTTTCTCCCACGACCGCACGGGTCTCTCCTCCATCATTCCATGCTCCATTCTTCGATCCTCTAGACGGTGTACTTGGCCTTGGCGCGAGTGCTGCCGCTGTGTGCGCTGTCTGTGTGGCCCGAGAACTCCACCACGTCGGCCTCGTTGAGTCGGAGCACTTCCTTGAACCGCGCGCCAATTGCCTCCAAGATTTCCTTGCCCTGCGCCGGTGTGCGAGTGTTCTTGTCGCCTGGGATGCTCTTGCCCACAGTACGTGTCCACAGGCCCACACGGTAGAAGCCCTTGCGCACGTTCACCACAACACCCATGACTTCGTTGTCATCGTCGGTCTCGAGCGTCTCGCCGATGGCGGCGAGTTGTGCGTGCAGCCAGAGGTCGTCGATCGGGACGGAGCGCTTATCCTTGAATTGGTACGACCATTTGCCGCCGTGCTTGTTCTGGGGGTCCTCCCACTCCGGTCGTACGCCCTTCTTGAAGAGGTGATAGTCGGCCTTGAGGCCCAGTTCGGAGGTGGGCGTGATGTTGTTCTAGATGAGAGATGTGTTAGCTGGGCAGATGCGATTGGTGGTGGGGTGGAGTTTCGTACGTAGATGCCCCAGAATTCTTCGACGGAGCTGAAAGTCACCACTTCCTTGAGAAGATCATTCCAGTTGTCACCCTGTAGAACCGTATTGTCAGCGCTGAATCTATACGTACCGCCTGATTACAGCGACACTCACCTTTCCGCTGGGGGGCTTGGTGAACCACAGTGTCCACTCGTGCATGAGCGGGTGCTTCACATTGAAGTTCTCAGGGTTGTGGAAGACGGTGACAGCCTCGTCGGAGGCGGGCGCGGTGTTCTCATCAGTCACAGGGTGACCGTTCTCTGCCACAGCCGCCATTGTGGGTGTTGATGGGAGAGGATGAAAGGGGAAGAAGGGTGAGTTGAAGGCGGTGTTGAAGATGATCGGAGGGGAAAACTTCCGGAGCGGCAGGCGCGCGGGTCCAAAGTGCGAACAAAGAGAGATTCTCTAAATGAGAGTAAGAAACGGGTGATATCTGCTCCAGGCAGAAGACAGGTGAAAGGGTTGACTTGAGAAAAAGACCCGAGATCGAGTTGTCGAGTTGAGATTTGACGTTATTGCGGGAGCGCAAAAAACTGCTTTGCTTCATTTGGGTCGGGCCGATTCCAGCCCTAACACTACAAGGTATGTCTTATGAGTGGAAGTACCTTTTCTATGCACCATTGTTCTAAATTTGAAGTCGTCGAAAATAAGAATTTCTTTATTCATACCACGCGTCTTTAATGATATGTCGAAAAAATCTTCAGAATTTGAAGTCAAAAAAAAAAGAAAACAGGAACCCGAAATAACAGTGAGAGGATCCAGAACGACCAGTGTATAACCCAGGAACCAAACCAAAGCGACCGAAACTCTAAGAGAAATGCCAATGGTATCGCAAAATGCACGGATGACTATAGTGACAATGATCAACTATAATTTATTCTTCACCGCTGTTCATCAAGCTAAGGAAGCAGTTCCAACCTATTTGACGTTAGTATTCGAATGGAATTTTGAACATATGGAGCGAAACTCACCCAAGCTGACCACGTTCACAACCAGAACACGCAGTTCCAGGGGGACAAAGGCAAAGTTGGCGCCCTGAACGAATGGCCAAACGAACAAGTTCGCCTTGTAGGCAGGGCCAAACGAAGAGTTCAACTTCTCCATCGGGCTGGTACCCTCCATGATCGCCATCGAAGACAAGAAGCAGGTCAGCTGCACAGGTGCGAACAGAAATTGGTCGCATGCGACTCGGGCGATGGTAGTTGTCGCGGTGCTATTGAGGACCACGTGTCGCTGGAGGATGCCGAACCACTTTGTGGCTACGGGGCCAAAGACAGCTGGAACGTAGGAATTAGTACTGTATAGATGACGGCATTATTGAGTGCAATTCTGCATACCTCCGCCGTATAAGGCCATGCGCCCGGTGCGGCTAAAATCGTGCTTCTCAAGACCCCGGCGATCGACCGCCTGCTGAGCAAGGACATCACCGCTGCCAAATAACACCTTGAATGTGTTAGATCGGAGAAAACTTTGATATCTCGGGAGGTAAACATACGGCACTGGTGATGCTCGCGGTGAGGATGGGCCGCTTGGCCAACTTGCTCTGGTACCTGAGTCGCGGTCAGTGTTTTGATTCCCCCTGGATAACCTGGACGGCCCTGCGAATGGAGAAAAATGGGCCCACTTACCAGCGCAACATGATAAAGAATGACTGGACAGGTACAGCAGAAAGGAGGGAAGCAACTGCAGGGTTAGAGCTGAGGTCCGCTCATCTTTAAATTGCGGAGTCGAAATGCCAGAGGGCGCTTCTTCCCTGCTAGGAAATGCACCCGCCGAGCGGGAAACCCCATCAGGCTTGAATTGGATGTGACATCATAGGTCGATCCATTCGAATCAAGCGGGGGGAGGTAGTGAATTTGAAGAATTTCATTGTACAGATCAAGAGTTATGTGGAAACTCAATAGATGATGATCTTGGATTTAGGATTCCAAGGTACTAAGTTACTGTCCCTGTAGAACTAAGGCTACGACATGATGATCCGGTGGAGAAATCACGTGAGAAGAGCCCCCCAGTCGCGGTGCACGTGCCTTCCCAATATGGTAGTTAGGGCAAAGGGCAGCCACTAGGGCTGGCCACTCGCTTAGCCCACCCGAATTTTCGGCCCAAACAAGTGTATCGAAGGCAGTCTCCGACGACATCGACACATCCCTAACGACAACTCAACCCCGTCGCCCTATTACATCCAAAATGGCTGACGCTGCTCCCCGTGGACGTGGAGGTTTCGGTTCCCGCGGTGACCGCGGTGGTGACCGCCGTGGTCGTGGCCGTGGCCGTGGCCGCCGTGGTGGAAAGCAGGAGGAGAAGGAGTGGCAGCCCGTCACCAAGCTCGGTCGTCTTGTGAAGGCCGGCAAGATCACCAGCATGGAGCAGATCTACCTCCACTCTCTGCCCGTCAAGGAGTACCAGATTGTGGACTTCTTCCTGCCCAAGCTCAAGGATGAGGTTATGAAGGTACGACTTTGCAAAGGAATCGTCAATTGGGATTGGAAACGAACTTCGAATTGCGATTGGCGAACCCAATGCGCACAATTGCGCATGAAATTGAATACAGGATGAGTCGCTGACTCGCTTTCAACCTACAGATCAAGCCCGTCCAGAAGCAGACCCGTGCCGGTCAGCGTACCCGCTTCAAGGCCATTGTCCTCATCGGTGACTCTGAGGGCCACATCGGTCTCGGTATCAAGACCTCCAAGGAAGTCGCCACTGCCATCCGTGCCGCTATCACCATTGCCAAGCTCGCTGTTCTGCCCGTCCGTCGCGGTTACTGGGGTACCAACCTTGGTGAGCCTCACTCTCTGCCCGTTAAGCAGTCCGGAAAGTGTGGTTCCGTCTCCGTCCGTGTATGTATACCTTGAAAAAAACAGAGCCGACGACCTTCCCGCTAATTTTTGGATCTAGCTTATCCCCGCTCCCCGCGGTACCGGCCTTGTTGCCTCCCCCGCCGTCAAGCGTCTCCTCCAGCTCGCTGGTGTCCAGGACGCCTACACCTCCTCTTCCGGCTCCACCAAGACCCTCGAGAACACCCTCAAGGCCACCTTCGTCGCTGTTGTCAACACCTACGGCTTCCTCACCCCCAACCTCTGGCAGGAGACTAAGCTCATCCGCAGCCCTCTGGAGGAGTTCGGTGATGTCCTGCGCCAGGGCAAGAAGTACTAGGTTTTTTGACGCACGCATGATTTAGTTCCGAGTTTCTTTACCCCTTCAATGTCTGCTGGGAGTGACAGTGGCTGTTGATTCCCCATTCGGTCGACGTGGGTGTCCATGGATGTATTTACGGGAAGGGAAAACAAAAATAGCGAATCCGCTCCTACCAGCCACATGTGCTCTGAGATCTTCGTAGTATGTTATTCATTGTAGTTTGGGCTGAGATTTGTGATCAGCCGCATAGACGACCCAGGGCTGTACAAGATGGCATTCCCTGCCGTACCAAACATACCTGGAAACTATCCAAGTTACTGAAACGTCATACCAGATTCAAGTTGATCTCCGTTCCAAACATTCATGGACTCTACAACCTAGCAGCGACCTGTGTGTCGAGGCAGCTCCTACCTAGAAAGGCAAGCACGAGCTGCTTCGACTCTATGCTCTTATTGCTCTCCTACTCAACGAGCGACATTGGTGATACCTATCTACTCTCATCAAACAGCTCTCACTTGACTGTCTTGTCGATAATCTACCATGGACCAGTTCCCAGAGCACTGGAATACCACACTCATGGGACAGGAATTCTGGGCAACAGCGTCTCTGAATGATGTGAAAGTCGAACCTCAGTCCCGACCTCAACCTCAATCTCGGGGTATCCGCTCTGCCCTTCACATCGCAATCGGTACGCCACCATTATTTGGACCTAGCCTACTATTCTTGTCATTGACACCTTTTCAGATCCCCAGACCCAGGACCTATCCAAACGCTTCCCATTCAACCAAGATCTAGTCATGGATCAAACTCCCCACGCCCCAGAAATGGAATCCTTCAAAGAACTTCCGACTAATTCAACAAGTCCATTCATGGAATCTTCACCGAGTTCATCCATCACTCCAAGGAAAGAACATCATCGCAGCATGAGCGCCGAATCCTCAACTCCAACCCTAATCCCAACTACACCTCGCCGCTTCGGGTCCTTGACACATTCGCCGCGTCTACGTGATCTGGCTCGTCGGGCACGCTTATTAGAGAAGAGATCTGCGCCTGTTACTCCTGTCGGTCCGCGATTCCGGTCTGTCAAGACGTCTGCGCCTAGTACTCCAGCTCCGAGATGGATGCTACCTTCACCGCGGAAGGTCCCCGAGACTCCGATGATGAGCGTGAAGACTATGGAGGTTCCTGAGTCACCGACGCTTTCGCCTCGACCGCCTTGTCGGGTGAGTTCTTCTTTTGATGCTAATGTTGGGACACCAAAGAAGCCACTCGTTAACTTTCGGGGTGGTGCATCCTGGCTGTCTCTTCCACGAGACAAGTCGAAACTGGGATTGGATTTGTTTTCCCCTTGTGCACAGGGTCAAGAGAATATCAACTGTCTTGATCTGATGGAGTTGAAACCGCTTTGTCACTTTCGTTAGTTGCGGTCGCTGAAGCTTGTTGGGATGATGCAGTCTTATCAGACATACATCTGGCAGGCTGCTTGGTTGAACTTGGGTCTTGATGAGCTGGAGCTCGGGATGGTGCTGAAGCCGGAAATACTGAGTGCGACTCACGGTCGTCAGTGGGATCTCGTCGAAGAAGGATGGACAATGAATGAGAAGCAGACTGGTGATCCTGTCTACCAGTAGGTTGACTCTACCAAAGTATGATAATGCTAACAGGGTTAGCGGGCATCTCGGTAACGGTGAACTCCACCCCAGAATTGGCTACGGCGAATATCTTGACAAACACAGCATTGAAAAAGCCAAATTGCTCGCCTTGACATTGGACCGTACCAGTCATCGCCTCACGATTAAGAGCCTCACTCTTTCCGGATTTGTCGTCGACGCTGACCCTTTCCTGCAATGGTTTGATCCCCAGCGTCTGCGCAGTATTTACTTCAAAGGCGAGTGCATCGATGCTGGATTCTGGCTACCCCCTGCTATGCAGAGGGTGATTGTTCGATGCCCACGCAATCTCGATCTCGAACCTGTGCCTGTTGGGATCCTCACGCTGAATTTGCCGAAGGACCTTATGGTTGTGGAACTGAAAGATGGAAAGAAGGTTCATGAGATAGTGTTGGGTGATTCGGGGATTGTGATGGGTCAGCAGTGATTCGACATGTCTTATGTCTTTAAGACCTATGTCATTACCAGTCTTGCTTAATGGACACCGTGACAAAACCGAGAATCGGACTAATGATGATACGTCTTGATTGAGATGAGATACGATAGCACCAATTGATTAATGAATATGCTACATGCAAAAGGAAAGTTCAGTGCCCGGCTTCGTGCATTCTGGGGCACGCAATAACGAAAAAAAAAATCAAATTGCAACCGAAAGTGAGAAGGAGTGAGGGTGGGCTCAGAGATTGTAGATCAGAGAAGAGAAATATCTCGAGATTGAAATTCGAATGCTGAGAACGAGAAAAACTCATATCCCGATACCCAGATATCTAGGATGAGCAATCGATTCGGGTGTGCCATTTTGTTCCTACAGGCAGAAGGCTCGCCGGATCTATGATCCGACTACGCGCCCTCTTCATCTGCCAGACGAATGTTACCCTCGCCGCCGATGCCGTGGGCCCAGAAGCCAGTCAAGGCAGTACTATATCCAGTTAGTCTCGCATCATGAATAAAGGGGAACGGGGTCATGTACAGTCCAGACGAAGTGTCATGGGTCAGCAACAGCCAATAGCCCACGATACCTTGGGTGAAGATATCCAGGATGGCGAAAAGAACCGTCTCGGTATTGACGCTAACCTTCAGAGCGAGGGATCCAGCCGCAATAGTGCTGCGATGGGTTAGTCTTGGTATACTTCACACTCATGAAGGGAAGGCAAGGAATGGAAACATACATCGGGAAGAGGGCAAACATCACCAACGAAGCGCCCGAGAAAGCACCAAAGAACCGTCTGAACGGCGCATCCTTGGTCTGCGCTGCGCGCTGAGCCTGGAATCCGGCATGATTCAGAACAGTTAGGTATCCGATACACGAAAGGGTCAACCAGGCCCATCTCGCCTTGGTGTGTCCGGCGAAGGTGCCCAGAATTCCGGCAGCCAGCATAACATAGTTAGCTGCGATGGCGGCGAGGAGGTTCGCACCGGGCAGACCCGAGATCAAAGCGAAGTTGGTGAAGAGCAGGGGAGTGCTAATCGCCCAGTTAATGTAGCGGAGCCAGAGAACTTGGCGGAGAGTAGTGGTGTGGGTATTTGGGACGTGTTTGTTGTGATGGTGGATCACATCTTCTTTGAATGCAATGCCCTGGCCCGTGGAGAGGGCAAGGTAGGTGATGAAGGAGATGGTGGTGATCAAAGCGCTGGTGGTGTGAAGGACCCGCTTGGGCTATTTAAGGTTAGCTGCGGCTGCAGATCGCGGGGTTGACTGCACTTACCAAGGGGGCTCGGGCGGCGAGGAAGTAGAAGACGACGGAGGAGATGGCCATGAGAGCCGTGACTACCCTGTCCAAGGTGTGAGACTTTGATCTGGATGCTTTTTGAGATGGCTTCTTACCAAAGAGTACGCTTCCCGGTGTCGCCGAGCTCCTGGACGAGTGGAGATCCGGGGACCACCGTGGGGATGGGCGCGATGCCCGTGCTGGTCGGCAGAGCCGGGAAATTGTCGAAGTCTGGAACCATCATAATGATTTTTTTTTGATGGAGATAAGGTAGTGGGAGAGATGAGAAGATGAGAAGCTCGGAAGTTTAGAAGCTGGAAGCTAAAGAAGGTGTCAAAAGTGTGTTTTGGAAATCAGGATTTGGGCGGGATGACGATGCGTCATCGCCACAATAGGAAGCAACCCATTACTTGTTTGGATGAAACACCAAATGGTACGATCTCGTGCAAGGGGTGATTGGTTCGGACAATTTAAAGAGATGAACAAAACTGGAGAATCATAGATCGGAGATCGGCCAAAATATTCAAAATATTGGTATGGTACATAGGGGTGAGAATATAGTTATAGTTACAGAGAGAATACAGCTACACCGAGAGGGGTTGAGAATCAAGCTCCGACACCACTTCTTCGCATCGTTGGCAAATCTCCGCCTCGCTTCCCAGCGGAACTGCATACCGCCAGCATCGCCCACATTTGGATGCCTGTGGCGCGTATACATACACAGTGCCTGTGCCATCCGGAAGCTCGCACTCTTGCTCGTACTGCCATTCCGCCTCGTCGATCTGCGGGAGGGACTCGCCGGGATGGCCGATAGACACGGAGGACACGACAAACAAGTCCGGTAGCTCAGAAAGGTGCTCGTGGAAGGTGGTAGAGGTCCTTGTGTCGCCAGGAAGAATCAAGTGCACAAAGGATTGCAGCGATGAGCCGAGTTGCTTCTTTCGCCGAGCTTGTTCTTGCAGGTTCTTGATGACCGAGTGTACAGAAGTGATCTCAAGGTGTCTGGTGTCAAGCGAAGGATCGTGCCATTCGGGAGCGGGGGTGGAGACAACTCGTTGCAAGGGGTGGGGTTGGTGGGAGCGGATTGCCTCAGGCGTGTGTTCCCATGTTTCCTCCACAAGAAGCGGGGTGATGGGGGCGAGCACTTCCTGGAGGTGCGTAAAGATGTAGAACAGGGTGGTTTGAACGGCTCGTCGACTGGTGCTGTTCTCGCCCAGTGTGTAGAGTCGATCCTTGATGGCTTCCATGTAGAATGCCGAGAACTGGAGGTTGGCCCACTGGTTCAGAGTGCTGACGGCCTTGTAGAACTCGAAATTGTCACAAGTCTTCTGCGTCGTGTGCACCAGGTCTGACAGGTGCTTCAGTGCAATTCGGTCCACCAACTGCAGCTCCTGGTACGGCACAGCATGCTTGGGCTGGAAGTCTCCCAGGGAGCCAAGAAGCAGCTTGAATGTCACTCGCAGCTTGTGGAGACTGGTGTGGACGGTCTGGAGAACTTGCTTTCCAATCACCACATCGCGCGTGTAGTCACTGCTAGCAGCCCACAGCCGAAGTACATCCGGGCCCAGGGCGTCGTAGGTCGGTCCCTCAGTCTCGGCTTGTTTCTTGGCTTTGCCCTTGCGAGGCGGCAGAGGAGGTAGTAGAGTGCCATCCATGATAGTCTGCGGAGCAATAGTGTTGCCAATCGACTTGCTCATCTTGCGCCCATTCTCGTCAAGGGTAAAGCCGTGGGTAATGAGATTTTTGAAAGGAGCACTAACACCATCGGTCTTCCCAGAGGCAAGCTGATGGGCAATGTAGGTCAGAAGGCCAGACTGGAACCAGCCGCGGTGCTGGTCACTTCCCTCCAGGTACACATCGGCCAGGTGGGTTCGACCTTCCTGGGCAATGTCAATCTCTGCCCAGCTGGTGCCACTGTCAAACCAGACGTCCATAGTGTCTGTTCCGCGTCGGTATCCGGCCGAGTCATCACGAAGAGATGGAAGGACCCAAGCGGAATCATCGGCACTATCAGTCCACCAGGCGTCGATGCCCCGCTCTTCGATTGTAGACATGATCTGTGATACACTTTCCTTAGTGAGAACCGCCTCACCTGTCGTCCGATGATAGATGGCGGGAATCGGAACACCCCAAGCGCGCTGTCGCGAGATGCACCATTCACTGCGGTTTTTGACAAAGTTCTCCAACCGGGTCTTGCCCGCCTCCGGAACAAAGCGAACATCCTCCAGAGATTTAAGAGCTTTAGCCCGGATATCACCCACATCGGCAAACCATTGTTCGGTGGCGCGGACGATGATCGGCTGCTTGGAGCGCCAGTCATAGGGATACTTGTGCTCATATGTGTGCTGGGCAAGGAGTTGACCGCAAGCCTCAGCATACTCAAGGACAGCTTTGTTGCCATCTCCTAACACAGACTTGCCAGTCAAGCGGGTAGGGTCATGTGGCATCGCCTTTTCCGTGAATTTGCCATCGTCGTTCACAGGTGCAAAGACATCGATGCCACGCTTCAGACATGCTTCGTAGTCCTCCATACCGTGACCGGGCGCACAGTGAACCAATCCAGATCCCGAGTCTGCGGTCACAAAATCTGCACCAATGATCGGTTGGGGTTTCGCTTCTGGACCCTTGAAAAGTGCTCGGTAGGTGGTCTTTTCGGCCAGTTCCGATCCCAGGATTGAGGGAATGATGACGGAAAGCTCCTCCCCTCCCAACTGGGACTGAAGATATTCGAGCCGAGACTGGGAGACAAGCAAAAGTCCGTGTGTCTCCGACTGCACAATGGTATACTCGAGCGAGTCACTCACCGCGATGGCAGCATTGGCAGGCAAAGTCCACGGTGTGGTGGTCCAAATAACCACACTCACCTCGTTCCCCGTGATCAACGGATCCTGAGCTAAGTGCGCCGGGATATCAACAAGTGGGAATTTCACCAGAGCCGCCATCGACACATGATTCTCCTTGTATTCCAACTCCGCCTCCGCAAGCGCAGTCCCCGACGACGGCGACCAGTACACAGGCTTGAATTTACGATAGATGAGACCGTGGTCAACCATCTCCCGAAACACTCCAAGCTGCCGCATCTCAAACGCCTTGTCCATCGTCTTCCAATGGCCCTCCCAATCCGCCATCACGCCGAACCCTTTGAATTCCTTCATCTGCCCCTTCACCGTCTGGCGCGCAAGCTGCCTCGCAGACTTCCGGATAACCGCCGGACTCAATGAAACCTCTGCGACGCCGGTCTTTTGTAACCCCTGCAGCGCCTTCAGCTCGATCGGCAGCCCATGACAATCCCATCCCGGCACATAACGCACGCGCTTTCCTCGACCCAATTGGACGCGATTGATAATATCTTTGAGAATCTTGTTCAGCGCATGGCCGACGTGCAGTTCACCGTTTGCATAGGGTGGTCCATCGTGTAGGACGAAGGGCTTTGAGGCGGGTCGTTCGCGCTGTTGCCAGGCGTAGAGCTCGTCGGTGCTGCGCTTGAGGTATCTGGTTCGGTCTGCCAGCGACACGCGGGGCGGGAATGTGGACTTTGGGAGCTTGAGAGTTGGCGTCCAACTTCGGGACAGCAGTTGCGTCTGTCGCATTATTCCTGCATATCCTCTCTGGTTGAGGTCAGATCGTCAATTTTGAGAACTGCCGCTGTTGCCGTTTTACCAAAGTTATGCGGTGGGGCCGTGCGATATTGGTAAGATACCGTTTCATGCGGTAATCAGCTTTGAGCTCCCTATTTTGAAAGGAAGTATACTTATTAAAGACAAGCGCAGTATTTCAAGGCAGAAATATAGCAATTCTCTGTCTATCTCTTAGTCTAATTCTTAGTCTGAAGTCTTGCAATTAGAATGGGTGAGATTTACACATAAGGTGGCAGATATATATTCGACCAGTGGAGACAGTACCACGCCCATGTCAATACTGAGGGCTCCAACCAACATCCCCAGGAGTGCCAAAAATCATTGAGAGAGCGCCCCGACCAAGATCATAGAGCCCGAAAAAAAAGCCTTGTCTTGTGCCACCCAAAGATGATGGTGTGCTGTATAGATTACTCATCATATTGTAGACCTGTTCTAACCCAAAAATCATGAGATGCATGTGAAATGTACACCGAAACTCCAAATCGCTCATGTCGCAGGTAAAATGAACCCAGAAACTCCAGATGCCCCCATGGCCCCTTACATTAATAGACGGTCAAGCAGCTCACAGCGCCATTCTTCAGCACCTCGAATAGCAGTCCAGGAAACCCGAAAAGCTCGGTATTTCCTAACCCGCCATCGTGACCATCACCACCCGCTCGCGGTCCTTTGGACGTGGTCTCTTCCCAGCCGCCGAGGAATTCCACGCTACTCTCGGGACTATCGCCCCAGCCGCGGTTGAGAACCATCGGCCGTTGCATAGCGCGTTCTTCACTCGCATTTGCGTATGACCCTTTCCACATGCTACGTAGTTGGGACGATATCTCGTCGTATGGTGACTCGGAAGTCAGACCGTTGCCGGACTGGTCAAGGTGGATAGCCCAGCGGCTTCGGCGATGACGGTTGAACGGGTAAGACCCGGGCACGTTGCCATGCAAGATAATCTTGGTTACGGTCAGTGGTGATACTGATGGCTGGGGCGGTGAGTCTGGCAGTTCAGAGGTTGGAAACGCCGGACCTGGCGCGGTGGGATGTGATATGAAGGCGTCAAAACCGTGGTGGAAGTAGTTGAAGAAGCACTCGGAGGGCAATGAAGCCGGATCGCTGATGCTCGACGACAAGGTTTCTTCGTCCGAATCATCTGTCACGCTGTTGGAGGAGGAGTGATCAGTATCTGTGATGTCCATACCTCGACCGGGCGATGGGCTTAGGTGCAGGGCGTCGCCACCTGCTGCTCGATGGATAGAAATGCGTCGGTCATTCTTACGATATATGGCATCCGGAGGGCCAAATTCTGCAATTAAATCCTGGGGCGTAGTCTCTCCTAGGTTGATCTGCAACGGCGCACTCATCCGTCTGGTTACTTCTAGTTTTCCGGATCCAAAGATGTGGAATTCTTCAATCTCGTCGGCAAATGAGTCGCGTGCTTTGCTCACCACTGCCAGTGAGCGTGGGTATTGAGGCTGTTGAGTGAATAGCTTTGCTCGTGCCTCTGGCCATGAGGACCCTTGGAAGATGGCCATGGAGGTAGCTGACAAGGCAGCGGAGGATGAGAGCAGTGCTACAAAGTCACAATGCTCGGACCAGGCGGAGTGTTGAAGAGGGAAGTTAAAAGCTATTCCCGGATAGGACAGGACGTAGGTGCCGTATGGTGACTGCTCCAACGGCGGGACATATTCACCTGGGTACGACGGACCAAATAGGCGGTTGTAGACATGTCGGAAACTGGGTCCTTGGGGAGACGTGGTTGGCTCGGTGGACTTGCCACTCTTGAGAACATCCTGATTCTTATAGACTAGATCCGCCTTGGAAAAGTCCAATACCTCAATCAGACGGAGTCTCTGGTCTGGACCATCAAATCGTAGCCGTAAGCCGTTGGAGGGTAAGTTCAACACCACAGGTTTGCGGAGCGGATCATAGGAGGAGTATGCCAAATCGATGGAAGGATATGTTTGGGGATGAGACTTGACTCTTGTCAAGACATTGTGCAGCGATGCGCCCAGTGCTGAAGCAGCTGTTAGCTAACCCCGCGCGAAGATCATCGATGACATACTGATATTGCCCAGGCCTTTGCCAGGAGAGATCTGAACTGGTGCAGCTCGGCCAGTCATCTTGAGTCCACCTTCATGCGATATAATGTATGTCGCAAGCGGGTTGGAAAAAGCTTTAGAGGAAGAGATGGAAATGTGAGGCAAGATAAGGAGATCACACGCGGGGAAACTATGACGCTGAGTCAGGTGCGAGGGGAAGCGTGACGGATCACGTGCGGTTTGTTTTTGTTTTGCCCGATCCACTTAATTGCACATCTTTACTTGCATGCACGGATCTGATTTCCACCTTACCTGTCTTCAAATTGCACATCATGGCTGGCCCACCTCGGCCTGCCTCTGCTATCCCAGCAGCTGCAAGAAGGACGACTTTGCGCCAACCAACCCGACGCGCCGGCTCTACTATTTCAGAAAGAGTTGCCTCGCCCGCAGTTACCGGGAGAACGACTACCACTGCTGCGACACGTGCGATCAAACCAAGTCCGGAGCAATCCGCGATCGCAAAGCGAAAAGAGAGAGATTATGAGCGCGAGATTAACGAAGACACCAGCATCCATGTCGTCGTTCGATGCCGTGGTCGCAACCAGCGCGAAATCAAGGAGAACAGTGGCGTGGTGCTATCTACCGAGGGTGTTGCCGGAAAAAGTGTTGACTTATCAATGGGACCAAATGCGATCTCCAACAAGACCTACGCATTCGATAAGGTTTTCTCTCCGGGAGCCGATCAAGTAATTGTTTACGACGAGGTGGTTGTACCCATATTGAACGAGGTGAGTTGGTTATTTGTCATCTACCCCGGAGCGTGAAAATTAACGAATGATAGATGCTCGCTGGATTTAATTGCACTATCTTCGCATATGGACAGACCGGAACTGGAAAGACCTATACCATGTCTGGAGACATGACCGACACCTTAGGAATATTGTCCGACGACGCTGGTATCATTCCACGTACGCTATACTCCCTATTCCACAAACTCGAGGACACCGAAAGCACAGTCAAGTGCTCCTTCATCGAACTTTACAACGAAGAGCTGCGCGACCTGCTGTCCGCCGACGACAACACGAAACTCAAGATCTTCGAGAACGAAAAGAAGGGCCATGCGGCTACCATGGTTCAAGGAATGGAGGAAACGTACATTGATTCGGCTTCGTCTGGTATTAAGTTGTTGCAGCTGGGCAGTCACCGACGCCAGGTCGCCGCGACCAAGTGCAACGACCTCAGTTCCCGCAGCCACACCATTTTCACCATTACTGTCCTTACGAAACGCCTTACCGATTCCGGCGAGGAATATGTCAGCTCTGGGAAGCTAAACTTGGTGGATTTGGCTGGTAGCGAGAACATCGGTCGAAGTGGCGCAGAGAACAAGCGAGCCGCCGAGGCGGGCCTGATCAACAAGAGTTTGTTGACATTGGGACGTGTGATTAACGCGCTGGTGGACAAAAGCGCTCACATCCCGTACCGGGAGTCGAAGCTCACTCGTCTCCTGCAAGACTCACTAGGTGGTCGAACGAAGACGTGCATCATCGCCACAGTCTCGCCATCAAAGAGCAACTTGGAGGAGACGATTTCGACCCTTGACTATGCATTCCGGGCCAAAAACATCCGCAACAAGCCTCAGATCAACTCTCTTGTGTCGAAAAACAAGCTTCTTCGCGATATCGGCATGGAAATTGAGAAGTTGAAGAGTGATCTTATTGCTACCCGCCAACGCAATGGTGTCTACTTGACCCCGCATGCTTATGAGGAGATGACCATGGAGAGTGAGTCCCGGCGTATCGTGAGCGAGGAACAGCGAGCCAAGATTGAGTCCATGGAGGCAAGTCTTCGCCACAAAGTGCAAGAGTTATTCACCCTCACTAGCAATTTCAACACCTTGAAACAGGACAACGAGGACACCAGGCATAAGCTGACAGATACCCGTGGTGTACTGGAGAAAACGGAGAGGAACCTCAAGAATACAACTGAACAACTCGACGAGGAGACACTTGTACGGAAAGCCCATCAAGAAACCGAAAGCAGACTGCGTGAAATTGGAGCGGAGATTCTGACCACTCTGGATCACACCGTCGCTGATGTTAATGGTCTGCATGCGAAGATTGATCGTAAGGACAATTTGGAGTTGGATAATCTCGAAACGTGGCAGTCATCCACGGGAGAAGTGAGTGAAGTCACTCAGCAGATTGATGCACGCCTGGCGACTTTCCAGGCTCAGCACGCTAAATTGCTGGAGAGCATGTCGGGCCGCATTGGTCGGTTCGTTGACTCTGAGCTCAGCACTGTTCAGTCTGCTCGATCTCAACTGCAAGAATTTGGCTCTTCCTTTGATAGAGTCGAATTTGAGGCCAAGTCCCAGACTTCCGGTGCCCACGATGAGATGAATGAAGTTCTAGAAGAGATCAAGGTACTCCGTGAGGACGTCAAGGCCAAGGTTGGCGAGGGCCTCAATGGTCTCTCCGCCGCCGCCGCTCGCATCTCTAAGGAGGTCATTGGCGAATTCTCCGAATTCCACTCCCAGCTGCACACATCTTATAGCACCCTTGGCAAAGATTTCAAAGGCATGTTCGAGACCATGGTGTCACACCTGGACCAGCAGAAATCAGAAATCCACAAGCTGCGGCTTGAGCTGCAGGAAGCCAACCGTCAGTCTGTCGAGGCTAACCGCAAGGCCTCTCAAACCCTTGCCCAGGTTATGGAAGAGGAGCATGCGAATGCTCAATCCGAGCGTGACAATCTGATGTCTCAGATTCGCACCCTACTAGATGAGTCGAGCTCTCGCCAGTCGAGTCGGCTCAAAGGCAAGGTCGATAATCTTCGACAAGACATCACCGCGTCTGGTGACTCCCTTGAACATGCGACTGTGCAGTACGATCGACATATCGATGAATGGATCTTCAAGGAGGAGCAGTTTGCCAAGGACGTCACTGCATCCAGGGATGAGATAAGAACCAAGATGCAAAACGACTGGGAGGTAGGATTTTCCTGTACTCTAGTTTGAAAGCCAAAGCTGACAGCAACAGACCTTCGATCAACGCAATGCTTCCATCCAGCGAGTTACGGAATCGGTACACCAAGAGACCGTGCTTATTGTGGATGCTCAAATGGACGATATGAGCAAGCAAATGGAGGCCCTTGACGATTTCGTCGCAAAGGCCCGGTCTCACAATGGTCGCTTCCACGAATCAAATATGGGTAGCCTGGACACCATTTCAAAGACCGTTCGGGAGTCTCGCCTCGCCATGCAAGCCCAGCTGGATGGCTTTGGTGAGCGCATTGGCCGACTCCAAAACGATACCAGCATTCACACCGAGGAGCTTGATCAGTCGACTGCACTCCTTGAGGAGGAAGTTCGCCAGCCGCTTATCGGTCTCCGCGCCCACATTCAAAACCACCCCATGAAAGAGTACCTTCCGACAGGCGGCACTCCTCAGAAGCGCCGATATGAATACCCCTCAGATCTCCCTCGAACCGAATCTCACGAGGGTCTCCGAAAAAGGCACCGGGTTTCCAAGCAGTTCACAGCTCTCCCTTTCAGTGAAGAACCCCTGCCACCGCCTCTCCCTGAAACCCCCGCTGGCGCCTCTCCCTCGAAATCCTATGTTTACAGCGATGCTGCGGAAGAGGTGATACATCCGTCGTCCTCATCCGCGCCCACCCCCAACACAGGTCTAAGGGAAGTCGATGTAAACGTCGCCAGACCAGTTGGATGTGATGACGACGGTGACACGTCTTCCAAACCCGAAACCACCGCCGCGCCCCCAATCCTGGACCTCAACGAGACCCCTGGGAAAGATGAGCCCGAGCAGCCCTCTCTCAAGCGACGCCGCTCCGCATCCACCAACCCCGTCGAGAGCAAACTACCTCAGAAGATGCTCTCCAAGAAGATGGCCGGCATGATGGAGGGCCGTGAGAACGTGCCCCCTCCCACTGGCCGTCGATACCTCCGAACCCGTCCTTCAGACTAAAAACACCATTTTGTTTTTGAAAATTTCTCCTGTGTCATTTGATACCCAATATCGCTGGTCTATACCCCCTGTTGACCGGAGTTTCTGGTGGAAACCGTGTGGGATTGTCATTCCTTTCTCTTTTTCTTGTGTTGGAGTCTTGGACTTGGTCTTTGGCGTTGAGATCGACGTGGTAGATAAACTTATTCTTATGGCCTTAGGTCTTAATTTGATTGCATCGCATCTGACATGAAAATTTGGGAAACAAAAGTAAAATAAGCCGTGGTATCCCCGGAAGAATGTCAAATATTGACTGAACGCCATGCATCGAATCCCAAAATCGCGTCATAAGTCATAGAGCCATCAGGCAGACTTGGGATGAATATCAAGTCTCCTGGTTTTCTCTCTCGTCTTGTTCGTCTTCATTCGCCTCACCAGCTTCCTCTTTTACCCCCTGATCATTATGGATATCCGCAGCTTCAATGACCATCTGCAACTCCTGCATCCTTTTCGCAAATTGATCCATCATATCCTCCAACCTCTGCGTCCCCCTCTCCCGTCCAATTTCCCCAGCCAACCCACCTGTCCCACGGATCTTCAACATCAACCCATGTCCCGCATCCCCGGGATTCCCATTCCCATTCTCGAAAGTCGGCGCAGCTACCACCTCGCTACTGAGTACCTGCCAACCAGGTGAAAAACTCTTGGCACTAGTTACCCGAAATTGCGGATTTGACCCTGGTGATTGGCCTGCTGATCTAGAGTGTGTTTTCGGCTCCCCGATCCCCAGGTTTGCGATAGAGGCCGGGGTTTGGTTTACTGCTGCAGGATTCAGGTCTGGGCTTGGGGTTGTGCTAAGCACTCGCTCGACGTCTAGAACGATGTAGTTCTCGCGGACACCTGGGACAGGCGGCGGAAGGAGAGTTGAATTTTCGGGATCGTTTGATTTGGGACCATCTTTGTGCAAGTGTGCCCCTTCTAGACTGCGGAGTGCAGCTTCCGTTACGATGTCTGTGTCGTCGTCCGAGAAGATATAGTGCACTGTTGGATGGTGGTAGTCTGATGTGTGGGCGTCTTCGACTAGGGTGAAGAATGGTTGGAATGAGTTTCGTGCGTGCTGCGAGCTGGAGGTGTCTGAGGAAGCTGGGTTGATGGGGTTGTCGTGTGGAGGTGAGGCGTGTACTTCCCCGGGCTGCAGCTCTGAAGCTGTTGGTGGCTCCTCGGTTCCCCCATACTGATCGTGAGGTTGTGAGACGCCCCCAGCCTGGTCGTGCAGGTCTCGGAGAGAGGAATTAAGCGAGAGTGGTGTATTGGCCGACATCTCTGCTACATCGTTGTTGAGGTCAATCAGGTCAACGGTTATGTCAACCCCAGCTCTTATCGATAAGACTGGACCACGTGATGCTTGCTATATTGGGGTATAGTCTCGACAAAGAATCGAAGCCAACCGCTTGTGTCATTCAGGTATGGCCTTGGATGATGAATTGAGTGGTTGAGATTGGGTGACGGGGTATTAGATGGACATTGAGCAATGTGGTGGTGCATATTCGCCATCGCTCCACCGCATTTACCAAGTAGACTGTGTACCTGACTTGGAAGTCTTTCCGAAATTGGGGGCTTTCTAAGCTGAAGATGGGCGAAACGTTGAGAGGATGGTAATGACGGAAGGGCTGACTAGAGCATTGCAATTATGGATCATAGGTGCTTCTTAATGTCGAAGTTGGACCATCATAGCTCTAGTGCTGAAGACGTGTGTTTTCCAATATTGAATAACGAAGTACTCTGGATCTAGAAACAAACAAGAGCAAAGCGGAGTATGTCCGCCAAAACAAGAACGCCATTGTTGGCCCACTTAAATGCGGCTTTTGAGCAATACTGCAGGGGTATCCTTGAACCAACCCATTGAACGCCGGAATATGCAAGATGGGAGCATCACTCCTCCGTCTGTTTCCACTCAAATTCTAAAAATCGGACACTTTCGTAAGCAACGGTCATACAATCCAGACGATCCAGAAGGAAGTGGTTATCATACTCTGGCGACACATCGGACACAGTCCCTTGGAAGATTCTTGTTGGATCCAGGTCATTAGACAATGCTTTTCACTGTTAGCCCCGAGTACTAGTTTGTACGCGTCGATCTCACCATATGGAACGAGTGGCCGCATTTGCCCAGCACTGTTCTTAATTAGTCCAGAGCTCGGGGATCAGAACGCGTCGACTCACGGAGCGAGCATTCATCACCGGGGAATTTGCAGGTCGGACAGGTACCGTCGAACTGAACGCGACAAATACCACAGACCTCATCCTCGGGCATATCCCAGTGCCAGGTAGCGATGGCGTTCCATTCTTTTAGCGTGACCTTCATCTTGTCGTCTTCAAGGACAAAAAGTGGAAAGTGGAAGGTTGAGCGGTGACCGATAAGCCTTTTGTTTATCGTTTATCACATGAGCTTCTCCGCACCCTCATCGGTGTCTCTTTGCACCACAATCCGGCTGCGAACATGGCTTCCATGGCTTTTCGCTCAGTGGCTTCGCCTATTCGAGTGTTCCGTGCCAATATGTCCAAGTTCCCCGGTCACCGCAATATCTCCTTCTCCTCGTACTTGGTCACCCCGAAGCAGCTCAATGAGGCTCTCAAGAAGAACCCCCCGAGCAAGATCTCTACTTCGCCCCGGGTGATTCCCCTCTGTGCCGCCTGGTTTATGCCCAATGACCCGGAAGGCCGTACGGGGATGGACTCTTTCCGCAAGTCCCGCATCCCCCAGTCTCGTTTCTTCGACATTGATGCCGTCAAAGATCATGACTCGCCTTATCCGCATATGCTGCCCACATGCGAAGCATTTGCGGAAGCCATGAGTGATTTGGGTATTCGTCGTGACGACGAAGTTGTCGTCTACGATACCGCCGAGCTGGGTATCTTCAGTGCTCCACGCGTGGGCTGGACCTTGCGCGTGTTCGGCCACCCCAACGTGCACATCCTTAACAACTATCGTCTTTGGGTGAAAGAAGGTCTTCCGACTGAGAGTGGTGAGCCGCCATCTATTGAAAAGTCCAAGTACCCGGTTCCCACCTACGATGGGAGGTTGGTGATTTCCTTCCGTGAGATGAAGGAACTCGCGATGGATTACGGCAAGGAGGGCGCCGAAGAGATCGAAATCTTGGATGCTCGTTCATACGGTCGCTGGGCTGGCACTGATCCTGAACCCCGACCTGGTCTTTCGTCGGGCCATTTGCCTGGCTCCAAGAGCATGCCGTTCCAGGAATTGCTCGACCCGGAGACAAAGACATATCGCTCCCCGGAGGAACTGCGCAAAATATTCGAGGATCGGAAGATCAACCCGGAGCTCTCGATTATCAGCTCCTGCGGTACTGGTGTGACTGCCACTATCATTGAGACAGCCCTGGGTGAGGCGGAGTATGGAAGCTCAAACCTGCGTCGAGTATATGACGGTAGCTGGACGTGAGTGATACCAATTTGAGACCATTTGACACCTTGATGAATAAATGGAACTAACTATTCTTTAGTGAGTGGGCACAGCGGGTCAAGGAATCCGATGGTCTCATCAAGAAGGTGAAGCAATAGGGAACGCAGAGTTGGATAATCCAACACCACGATGGCAGGCAGATCGGCACCACTATTTTCTTCCCCCCCTTTGTCTCATGTCTCTCTTAGCTAGATACGTATAGAAGTATCTGTATATCTCATATATCATCTCTGACTTCCGGTCCGTACCTGGCGAGGCCCAGGGTACCCGCTTAGTCAGACACCAGAACGACTTCAATTTCGACATCCAACGTTGTACGCTGTGCGCAACAAAGATGCTAATATTATTTCATTGTTCTCTGGCTCTTTACTGTGAGTGCTCCGCGTTATACCGAGCGCCCGCTCGCCCCCACATTCCCGTCAAATCTCCTTCGCTCCCTGCTGACCTCACCTCTCCAGCGGTTCACACATCATCCCCGGTCTAGGGCATCCAGGCCCTCCGACTCCCTCTGCGAGACACTCTTTTACTCGTCATGTCGATCGGACGTAAAACCTTCCACTGCGCCGTGGACGAGACGGCTTTGACCACCAATATCAGCGAAATCAAGAAATGGACCGCTAGCGGGGCCATCGATCTTATTGTCCCTCTTTACAGTAGGTGCACACTTGGGCGAAAAGAGAGAGAAGGGGAGGAGAGATATTGTCCCTCCGTTTGAACAATCTAACCGATTCTCTTTCCAGCTCTTGAACGCCTCCATGCCTTGAAGCGGGCGGGGTCGCAAATCGCCATCAATGCCCGCGAGGCCGTCCGCTTCCTTGATCGCGTCACCTCTGGAAAAGACCACATCGTCGCCGACCGTGTCTCCCTTCAGGGCCCGATGGAACAGTACGAACGCTGGGAGGAAGCCGAGAAATTCTTTCTTCCGGAATTCGAAGAGGAGCCCGAGGTGCTCGAAGAGACCGCTTCTCCCGATCCCGCGACCGAATCTCCCAATCACCACGCCTCCGAATCAGATGATCTGTCGCAGATGCTGCTGAGCAAATTGAATTTCAAGAAAGAAACAGAGGCCGCTTCTATCACCTCGGTCGGCTCTCCCAGCGGGCCCAGATCGCGCACGTCCTCCCGCAGTTCGCGCACCAGCCCTGAATGCGCCCAGCATGAGAACGGCAGTACCGGCAAGTCTGAGAAGAAGGGACACCAGCGCAATTCCTCTGCCTCTACGATTCCTGTGGTTCCGCCGGTGCTGCGCCCCTTGCTGAGTGCGCTGTTGTGGCGGTTGCACAGCGGCCCGGATGGGGAGAATTCTGCCAAAAGCTGTATCCTGGTGACCAACGATCGCGCGACCCAGGTATGGGCTCAGAAGTTTGGAATCGGCGTGAAGAACATCGTCCAACTGCGTACTGCGATTCAATACGAAGAGCGCGAATATAAGAACCGCTGTAAATACGTTGAGAAGACTCAGACTCAGACCCAGGCTACCGAACCCAAGACTCTATTGTCCTACGAGGATGATAGTGACGAGGATGAGCTGGTATTTGTCCCCCGCGGCCGTGGCAGCGGAGGTGGAAACAACAGAGGCTCTTCTCGTGGTGCACGGGGTGGATCTTCTCGCAAGACCGCTGTTCCGAAGGCCACAAAGACTACAAAGGCTTCTAAAGCTACCAAAGCTATCCCCGCGATTCCCGAGAGCAAGACCCAGATCCCGATCGAGGTCCCCACGCAGCCCATCGACCCAGATTCCTTCAGCCGTTCCCTCGGCGCGAACAAGACCCCCACGGTGGATTTGAGTTCACCGCAGGGTGCTGGCCGCGGTATGTCCTCGGCTTCGCGTCGCCCGGCTAGCTCTCGCCGTGGGGGATCTACTCGTGGTGCGTCGCGTGGCAGCGGCCGAGGACGAGGCAAGCTTTGGGTTCCCTGAAGTGGCATGGAAGTCTGCTAGTACCGTCTAAGGACATGGCGCTTAGCAGACCAGTGTGACTCCATGCATCCAGAACCTGGATTCGTCTCTTTTCCTTCTTCAGGACGAGCATTGCGCGAGGGAAAGTGCTGCGACAGGGTGTTTCCTCTCTCTCCCCCTAACCCCGAACCCCACCTGAGCCCCCGGCATCAACCCCAGACCGCGGCTGACCGATTCCCGGCGATGAATCTATCACGATTCCATTTGATCGCGGCTGGTGGTTACTCCTACTCTACTTCGGGCTACCCTCTCGGTACCTGGACAAGGTAGATGCTCTGGGAACCCGTGAGAAAGTTGCTTTTGGCGCGGCCCCGTGTCTGGTAGATTTCTCATCTACTTAATTCATCTGATATTATCTATCGAACTTTGTTTTCAATTCAAATAAATGAATTATTAAATGAAGTAAATGTAAAACACACGAGTCCGTGTCAAGTGTTTCAGAGTTCCCCGCGTGACCTCCCGCGGGACGTCATTTGACTTTCACGGAACTGATCTTCACCTTTGACCTTCCCAACTACAGAATTGCAAAACTACAGCACGACACAGCTCAAGTACTGCCCATATCATTCTTTCAACCCTAGATTTCAACATTGAAACATCAATCTTTCATCATGGCCGTCGACGAAAGCCCCATCGCCTCCCACCCCGAGCGCCGCAACTCACTGGAGAAGCATCTCCAGACCCGCCCGGACGTGCAGGATCTCAAAGACCGCAACATCCTACTCGACACGAACGTCGCTCCGTACGTTCCTTGGTTTCCCAGCTTGTCCGTCTACGGTTCCGAACTAACCCCCACAGTGGCATCCAAGCTGCCCGCCAGGAACTCGCTCGCCAACGAGCTACCGACGACCTGAAGAACAAGCTGGACAAGCGGCCCGATCGGGATGAGCTAATTGAGCGTGAGTCTTACAGGCATTCCCAATTCTACACTGCCTACCTCTACGCCTTTCACGAGCTAGATCCCGAGCTGACACCCTCAAGGCAACATCCTTCCCGCAACCAACGCCGCCCCAGCTATCCAAGCTCAAGCCCGAGACCTCGAGCGCCATATGCTGGCTGATAACCTCGAACACAAGATCCAGAACCGACCTGAGCCCGAACAACTCATTTCCCAGGGCATCTTGTCCGAGGATGAGGACCCCCGCTCGTCCTGATCGGGCTCGGAATTGTGATCGTGATGAGTCAGTCGAGGCCTGTCTTTTCGAGCCCTTTACCCTGATTACGACCGAATCGAATGATGTAATGAAGGCGTTTTGACTGCGTTGCTTCTTGATACTTATTGATACTCATTGTCACTCTTTCAATGTGGACTTATGACGTTTGGGGCAATAGTGGGGTGGTGATGTCACTGTGACGCTTTGTCTGTTTAGTATGCCTTAAGCAAACGGATGCTTTTTTAAACTTTTTACTAGATCTGGTGCATGAAGAGTATATATGTACATTGGTAGATTTCTGTCCATGGTACAGTGTAGATTGAAAATGGGAGAAGGTAGATGGGATTGATCTACGTGGGGGTCTTCCCCGCAAGATAAGGCTATCGGTGGATTGTGGATTGTGGATAGGCAGAGATACACGCTGTTCAAGTCTATTTGAAGACGTCGACCTTGCCAATTACCCTGCAAGAGTCTTTACAAGAGACTGTGCAAGAGAGTGCGCAATAGGACAACAAGCTCCACAATGTGAAAACAGTATACCGTTCCTGTGTGTGAAACATGTAATTGATTTGTGGGACAAAATCAGAGGCCGTCATCAGCGTCGGACATCCCCCAAATAAAGAATGTGCTCACGTCTTCGTTCCTGGCAAATTCTTTATGTGAAGAGAAGAATATAGATTTGCCAATAAATGAACAGCCTGAGTGACTAAGTAGTTGAAAACTACGCAAGATGTCGAGATCCTCGTCAAGTCCACAAACTGCTCGAGTTATAGAATTTCCTCATGAGCTAATATCCCCTCCATCGGATATCTGGACCTTCGCTGGTAACATATAGGAGATTCTCACCCAAAGATCTTGCATGGTAGCGTTTTACCCCCTGACGAACCGTATTACCATGGAGCATGTCGAGGGGTGGAATTGAATTGGAAATTGTTTAGATACAAGGACGAAGAAAGGGAGAAAAAATGACACCAATGATTGATCTCTTGAACATCGACGAAAATCGCAGATGCGAACTGCATTTATAGATATTGTTAAATCGGAATCGGCCCGGGAAACTCCAACCGCTTTTGCTGAGTTCGGCAATTTGCGCGCCCGAGCCTCACCCTCAAATTCGAAAGCTTAGCTCGTGTGCTCGACGAAAATCGACCACAAGATAGTGATAAGATGGTAAACCACTCTTCCAACAAAATTCGAAATATTATCAACTAACAAAATCTCAGTCGAGACCTAACGCCGGCGCCTTAGCCATCACTCTCTTCCTCACCACAGCCGCGATCGCCTACGCGCGAACAGGAACTGTCCAACAGTCTCTCGAATCTCTCCCCGCAAACACTTCCTTAGTGATTGCCCTATTCTCTTTCCTAGGCGGTGCCATAGAATCTATTCGCTCAAAGTCGCCCGCCGCATTTCTCCTCGGCCACATCTTCAGCGCGGTCTACATCCTTTGCTTTGCGCGCCTTCGCGCAGGCCAGCCCTCTGGTGCCGAAATTGGACTATTTGGATCTTTTGCTCTAGCTAGTATTCCGATTCTGGCGGATGCAGGGTGGCATCTGGTTCCTAAGGAATTGGGGTACGTGGGGGGTTATGGGGTTGCGGTGTTTGCGAACGCGTATGGGGGTGTTGGGCTGGCTGTGACTTTGCTCTTTTCGCTGGTGCTTTTGGCCTTTAGGGATGAAATTAGACAGATACGGAATCGGGTGGATGAGCAGATGTGAGGCGTGGAGCATTGACTTGTAGGTATATGAAAATAATGATCCCCAGTTGTGATTTCATTTGGCTTGAGAATTTCGCGTGGGTATCGCCCATTTCGCGTATACACCTAGCAAGTGATCTGGGTTTCATTGCATTTATATTCATCTCAATGAGTTTCGACCTCCATTGGCGCAGACAAATCCGGCGTCCATCCACTCGGACGCTCGCTGCCACGCACGAGGATTCCATATGCCGCCCGCTCTACCTTTTCGACACTGTTTTGCATAACTTCGACCTTCTTGTGGAGATCGCGCAGCATGTGATACTTTCGTGGAACACTCAGCGCCTCGAATCGTGCCCGCATGGCCCGAAGATCCACCACGATCCCAGCCTGTTCAGGCGAGAGACTTGGCGCTTGCGGCTCTGCTGACTCCTGGGTCTCCTGTGTGGCAGTCGCGTTGCCCGAGCTCAGCTGCAGGACTGCGAAGCGCATCATTTCACCGGTCAGGTCGAAGAGACCCATCACGTAGTCTTCTTCGGTCACCATGATTCCGGCCGGTACCCGTGTCGTCACCTCGGCGTGTGTGATCAGTGTTTGTGTGCGGAGGTAGTGATTGAATGAGATCGCTTCAATGAATTCCTGAATTGCACCGCCAATTTGGCGCTGGTAGCGCCAGGAGTTGATTCCCGCGACATCGGAGACGATCGAGGTGAAGAGCTTGTCGATGGTGTCGAGGCGGGTTTGGTTTTCTTGAGCGATCTTGGGAGGGATGGGTTGGTTGATGGCGCGGACTCGTTGGAGGGCGAAGATACTATGTGGAAGCAATTTTAGAGTCTGTCGCGTTCAATGCAGGATATGCGGACGCTCACTTCTTTTTGCTGAGTGCCGTGATGTCTCGGCTCACTTTGATGATTCGCTCGCGGCGGTCATGATGCTCGTCCAGCTCGTTGCGGAAGTTCTCAAAAATGGATTGGAAGCTGCCTACAGGCTCGGCGGAAGCCATACTGGCATCGGATTTGGTATGCAGACCGAGAGGCTGGCCTTCCCAGGATCGTTTGGTGCCCATCGAGGAGTTGGAGTTGGAGGGTTTGCACCGATAAGATAACGTGGATTCATGACGATCAAAGCTGAACAGAAATCTGCGCTATACTCATGGGCCTTTGACTAACGCAAAACATGGAAACAGTGATGTTAGAAACTGAAATTGAACTTGATTGACAAACAAAACTCGAGGAAAATTAGATGGCTCTTGAATAATTAGATACGCCCCATGGCACACTCATCTCAGCAATGCCTAGCTCTAACAATCTGCTTTTCTTTATTTTTCTTCGTGAGGGAGTCTCACAACTGCTCTGCCAACAATGGCATCATCCATGATCCTATTGATGAGATTGGGAGCTTCTTCAAAATCAAATATCTCAATGGCTGGTGTGATCACTCCCTGGGCGGCGAGTTGCAACAACTCCGCCATCTGCTCTTCTGTACCGACCGAAGAGCCTTTGATCGTGAGCGCTACATAGAGTCAGCATTTTTTCTTTTCTCTTTCAAGAACTTCTGCAGTCCATGAAATTAAAAAACAAAAACAAAAAAAAAACATACCTCGAGCAGCACATAATGTTGCAGAAATGGGAATCTCGATATCATTACGTGGAAGACCTACGCAGATGATGTGGCCCATATTTCTGACCAGTGTCGGGGCAGTTTGAAATGCCTCTCGCGTACCAGGTACCACCACTGTTGCATGGGCACCCTCCTCAGTTAACTCGAGGACTCGTGCCGCGACGTCTTCCGTCTTAAAGTCAATAAAAGCTTCAGCACCAGACTGTAGGCTGAGCTTCCTCTTAGCATCGCCACTATCGATTGCAATCACTCGAAGCTTTCTGACTCGCGCTGCGATCTGCACGCCTATATGGCCGAGGCCACCACCGGACCCGGAGATCACGACCCAGTCGCCGGGTTGAAGCTCGTTGTCGAGATGACCCAGGGCACCTGCCATGGTTAATCCGGCGCAAAGTAGTGGTGCTGCCACTTCATCAGACACCCCTTCTGGGATCATCGTAATAAATCTGGCATCAACAATTGTGTATTGCTGTAATGTGCCTGGAACATGGCGGCTGGTATTGAGCTGCTTCGCGCAGTTATTGGCAAAGCCCCGCTGACAGACGGAGCATTCGGTGCAAGCGTTGTAAAGCCATTTAATTCCGACGCGCTTTCCCAATAGAGAATCAGAGACATTGTCGCCTATTTGGACAACGGTGCCGATGCCTTCATGACCGATAATGGAGTTATACGCGCCCCAGGCGAGCACAGCGCGGACTTCGGAGTGGCTTCGATTCGAAAGTCACATTAATGATATGGATGGAACATCAGAATGTGATCTAGGAACTCACCATATACCAGTACATTTCAACTTGACGAGAATCTCGTTGGAACCAGGATTTCCCACGGGGATGTCATGTTGAAGGACAACTTGGAAACACTCACCAGGGTTCTGCACCACAGCGGCTTGCTGAGAGTGAGGGATGAGTTGTGAGCTTGATTCCATGTTATGAATGATAGGCAACCATCGTGAGCAGTGATTTTAAGTGACGATAATATTTATGGTCGCGCTTGTTAGTGAATGCCGAACTAGCTACCCGAAACGCGGAGTCGGACGAGTCTTACCCGTGGCCCGGTCATAAGCATGCACAGCCAGAGCTTAGGAGCGGTATAGGCTCTTATCAATGTTAAAGATTACGTGCTTTGTCATTAATTATCAAGGAACGTGAGGTAGAAACCGTGGCTTAATTCTGGGAGAGGTCGCGGGGCAGAACTTTAGTCATTGTTCTGGTCTAATATATTTTCTCACCCACACGGTTCTATTTGCGGAGGGAGATTCCGCTCAAGGAGTTTCGCGCCTGTGATGTGCTGAGCTGTGTGTTGTGGGGTCGTCACTCATAATTTATCGCAATAGACAAGACACTATACTATAGGCTTCAATTTTTATTACTGGTGAAGGGGCCTGCGTCATCAAATCACAGCACCGAGGGCAAGATAATTGTCAGGACAATTGTCAAGCAACAATCTAGAACCTTTCCGCCCACGCCCCCAAATGATCTGAGCTGATTGATCGAGGAATGTGATCGTACATAGCGCTAGACAAACGGCTTCTCTCCCATCCCTATCGCACGTAAGTCCTGTCGCAGAGATTTTCATTGGCTTCGAACTGCCCAGACCTCGCTCCTATTCCCCATGCATCCCCGGAGCCTCAAATGACACCTTGAAAGTGGCTTACTGTTGATATTCACACGCCGTGCCTCGAAGCCAGGCAATACAGGATGTTCGGTACCAATAACGAGCGGAGAAGATGCAACCTACTGTTCTGAGCCAAAGCGATGCGAATCAGTTCAAACGTCATTGACGCCTAATTGGCCTGTCCACAAGATCATATTCGTTCTCAATCCACACTCATGTACCCTAGAATCCTGGAGAAAATTATATGAATGTATGAAATTTGATTGGAAGAGTCGACGACCCATTCTACTCATCCTTTGCATTGCAAGATTAGCAAAACGCCTTGGTATCCACATCACTAGCGCCTTTGTCGCACGCTCTGTCGCATAGTCTGATAGTCTGATAGTCTGATCGTCTCATAATCTGATAATCTCACAGTCTCATAGACTCATAGTCGCATAACCACACAGTACACAGTCGCATAACCTCAAAGTCGCATAGTCTCATAGTCTCATGGTCTCATAGTCTCATAGTCGCATAAACTCAAAGTCGCATAACCTCAAAGTCGCATAGTCGCACTGTCGCGATCTTGGCGCTGCACTTAAATACCCTGTCCCCGGCTGCCTTGCTTCTCGCTACTCCTCGATCACATCGCAGCCTTTCACTCAGAAAAGCATTACAATAGGCTTTTGAAAATTGTTTTCTATATAATACTCTGGCAACCAATTGATATGTACTCTGCAATATGGAGCTTGCCTGGAGAAGAGAACAACTATACTTGGGACTTTTCTGACCTCTTTGTTGATGCTGACGATGCTCTGCCCGTTCTTTCGCCTGACGACCTTTGGTTCGCTCAATCTAAGTCGCAAATGTTTGAACCCGAAGCTACTCAGCCAACCCAACCACATCAAAGTGGCGCCCAATCGAACGATCACGACGCCATCAGGCATACTCAAGCAAAGCAAAATGGAGAACGAAGATCTTCTCTCGAATTTTCCAGCACAAATGCCAATGAGACCTCCGGGTCCTCTGCACCCACTTCATCAGGCCACTTCAATGTCTTGCGCCAAAAGAGCAGCGGGTATTCCAAGCACAATTTGAGCCACAATGATGGCCATCCAAACAAGGAACGGTAAGCAACTTCAAGCACATACTCATGAAGAAGAATGAAGACTAGACTCTAACCATCAAATCTATTGCCAGAAGACTCCTCGGCCCGTTGCAATGTGGCTGGATAAATTGCAAAGAAAAGCGTCCATTCGCGAACCTTGGAACTCTCAGGCGACATGTCGACACGCAGCATCTTGCCCCACGCTCTTTTAAGTGTTCAAGATGCGGAAAGCTTTTTAACCGAAAAGACAATTTGAAAGTTCATTTGAGAGGAATGTATTAAGATCGCGTTGAAGGTCTACATGTTGCATGATTTTTTTACGGGTGTGTCATGCAATGGAAAGTTTTGATGCTTTGCTATAGCTAGTCAGTATCAAGGAGTTGCTACCTGCTATCGTTGTCGAGATAGATCTAAGGAATGAGGTATCCCTTGAAAAAGACGCATTCATGTTCCTCTAATTGAAGGAAAAATTACCTATAGACTTTGCGCAGTCTTGCAGATGTTTAGATATCAATTGAGAGTTACCATTCTGCGAACCTGATCGAGACCGAAGAGAAGCCCCAATTCAGCCAAATAGATAGCGGAGAGAAAATTTGACTCTCAAGAGTCACTATCATACACAAGAAACCGGGGCTACAAAACCAGAAGAGCATTTAGATGACAGGAGTAGAGAATTGAGGGTTCAGATGGTAAATGGGACATATGAGACCCATGGGACAGACGGGACAAATGGGAGAAATACGCGAAACACGCTACTTTGATCTATAAAATTTGGCAAACCTGAGACAAACGCAGCCGAAAATTTGCTAGCACTAATCGGTCGCGTCTCAATCACCAATTGTAGTGAAAATGAATCATGGACTTGTCTATGAAGGGCCCGTTCGCTATTTTTAATCAATTGAGGCTACAAGGGCGGTGTGCGCTGTGTGCGGCTGACCTGCTTGCCTCACTACCGCGATGCTGACGAGCACACACACAAATTCGAGGAGAACGAAGCCGTCCGAGGGAGGATTTTACAAAGGCCATAGCCTAGTAAAATTCAAGGCAGTGAAATTTTCAGAATTCGAGGCCCATAATTGACCTCATTTACTACATTTTTCGCCTCCAAACCAGGACCAAGGAGCTCTGTTGAGAAAATCAGATCGAAAAATTAGCCCCCATAGCCCACTTATGAAGAACTGCACACTCAAGTCCGTTGCGGAAAGAAGAAAGAGTCCATGTTCAATACTGCTGCCTTACTGGTTCTTGATAGGACAACTTGTCTAGGCGGGCGAGCGAAAGAACAAGCGAAAATGAATGTAAGAATGAATAGAGTAAAGGTCAAGAAAATAATGCACCTTCAAACCTTTTCGATTATTTCCAAGATTATAGTCACAGCCAAATCCGATTGGTAGGGGTTTTGATCTGGTGAGGTACCTGGCCGCCTTTCTCTTACTTTCCTGGTATGTCCCGGAATCTCTCCTACAGGGGTCCCTAGCGAGGGAAGGCAAAGCTTGAGGCCAGGCACAGCCCAAATCCATGCTCAGTGCGAGCCAATGATCTTCTGATTATCTTCTTCTGCCCAGGCAAAGCGAGTTCCAAGTTATCTGTCGAGTACAGGTGCAAAGAAATGAATGTCTACGCGCTTTTGTTCTGTCAATTGGTACTTTTTGCGTGCATCGGATGGTTTTCCCCGGCACTAGGGGCCCCACAAAAGCAAGTTGACGAAGTACCATCCTGGGCAATCGCTAGGAAGGCTTTTGGTATAAATTCTTGATCATTGAGAGAGCCTTGGAGTTCAAAGAGCAGCTCGTCTTCTTTCACTCCCTTCGAACTATTGAAGTCCCTTGTAGGACTTGTATTAGGCCCTCAACATGCCATGGCCCCAAAAAAATGAGTATATGGGGCATGACGACTGGAATATGCTACCAGAAGAGGAAACCAACGAATGGAATGATCTTGAATTCCTTGATACTTTTCAAGGCCCATTTTCGACGTCCTTCTCTGCAGAATCTCTTTTTCCCTATCACTTTGTCCAAAATCATGAGTCCAACTCATTACAGGAAATACAATCGAGCCAGCTTCATATCAACGATGACAGCATTGAATACAATCAAGCCACGGAAAAAGTCATCCATCATACTCCATCCGACACGACCTATGTGGATATGAAGCCCGAGTGCAGTGCAACTACTCCGACAGAGACTTACAATCACTCGACAAAACCGGACACGAAGAATGAAATGCCTAATAATGCTAGCCGTCTAGCGGATACCGAGTGAGTAAAGAAGGGAAAATCTCCATGTATAGTTCTCATTGGTCTCTGACAGAAGCTGCATGTTAGTGTTTCCTCTCGTCCTCTGAAATGCACATGGCCAGGCTGTCCGTACAAGTCTAAATTTTCCAGCAAGGGAGGTCTCACGCGGCACGTGAAATGGATGCATCTCTATCGACGCTCCTTTAAATGCCCTGAAGCTGGATGTGGGATGGCTTTCAATCGGAATGATAACTTGAAACAGCATTTGCGAGGCAAACACTGGGATGCTACTTGCATCGAAGACAGAAATGAATCTAGCAAAGTATAATTGCAAATGGTTTTTACAAATGTATCTAGTTGATAGAGGTCGAATGAACCCAAGAAAAATCTGTTGGAGCGAACACAATTATGATGCCTGCGTAATGAAACGATTGAGCCAGCCGTCAAGCTGGGGCTAGTGGTTCAGAAAGGCTCACATTATCGAAGCACAGGAATCTAGAACTAGAATGCCAGAAGGTCGCCGAGAAGCCCCGAGGGGAAGTATATATGAATGCTGAGTCATCAAGTAAAAGATACTCCTATCTCTTGCTTCTCTAGGAAGAGAAACCCCAGTCTCACCTTGTGCACAGCTGATCTCTGGGAGTTCTTGTGAGTGAAGCTGACGTGGTCTTGTTCAGTCAATCATGCGCCATATCACCATCTCCCGACCAAGACTGCCAGATTCATATTGAGTAGGATCTACTGTGGGACCTGCGAGACGGAGGACCAATTGATTCTAGGGCCACCATTAGTACCTTTGGTCCTCTCTGACCGATCAAACAGCGAATCCCATATTCCCGATTCAGCCACTTCCCTTACTGTTATCTCGGATCTTTGGTGGACCCCTGTCAACTCCGGTGCAGTGGTTCCATCTCACATGGATGTTGGGGTTCTTACATGTCAGTCCGGTGGAAGGGGTGGATGGGTGGAACTTAGGACATGCTCTCAGCTAATTTTTTGATATTTGGAATGCATAAAGAAGACACAGCCTAAGCCGGTAGATCGACCGGAACTGATTAGATCAGGAGAGGCTCGATTAGAAGTATTGGAATAAAATTTAAAATGCCAGCAACCCCCATCATGGTCTGAGTGCACGCCAAAAATTATTAGGCATCATAGCAACCCAGATAGCGCTGTGGTGAAAACAACCCTGCCCCTGTTTCTCCACCACTAAATCCGAGTGAACGAACCAGCGTCCCCATGCAAGCAATCATTATCAACGTAACAGATGGTATCTCATAAAGAAGTAAACTTCACCAGCGAAAACTAAACACCCACTTTTTCAGGGTGGTTAGCAGGAAGAACGTCCGCAATGGTCTCATCAGTTCCTGCCAGATCCTCATGAACATCGACGTGGTCGCGGATCTTCATGAAGATGACTGGAGCAGCGACGACGAGGGATGCGGCAAGGAGCACCCAGTTGCTGATGAATTCCTTCTCAAAGGAAAGTTTGCGGGAGTCGAGGTTATTGACGATGGCTGCACCGCAGGATTGAATTCCCTTGTAGAAACCGACGTAATTGGCGGAGCGACGACCCGAGTTGGAGAGGGCGCCCATAAACCTGATTGAAGTTAGTCTCATCCCAGATCAGTAGCGAGGAGAAAGAAACCTACCAGTAGATACTGGCCTGCCAGGCAGCATCGTAGAATCCGTAGAAAATATAGAGGAACATAGGACCGGCGTAGCCAGAGTCAGACCAATCGAAGGCCTTCCAGTCGGGGTTGAGCTTGATGTTGACGGTGTCACGAGTGTACCCTTTCTCGAAAGCATAGCCGCCACCCCAGATCGCGAAAGTGAGCACGAAAAGAACGCCCCAAGTGATCTTAGCGCGGAAGGAACGGCTCACACCCTGAACATCAAGAAGGAATCCCCAGATAGCAGCAGCAATAATCTGAGCAAGCCAGTAAAGAAGACTGTTCAGTGCCTTGGTGCGAGTATCGAAGTAAGCTCCGTTCACAGCGTTCTGCTGGTAGACGTAGAACCAGTTGGAAACGAAGAACATCGGGAACAGCAGGATGACGAACGGCTCGAATCGCAGAGTTTCCCACAGACCTGCGAGCTCGGACTGCCAGCTTGGGTTCTTCATGAGAATGACACGGCTACCATCTTCACGAACAATGTCACCAGCGTTGCAAAGGAACATGGCGAGGAAGGCTCCGAAGGCCATCAGGACAATGAAGCCGATGTAAGTGCCGTCCGAGACTGTTGAGTTGGTCTTGATGTTGATGTTTTCGCCGAGAGGAATCAAGCTACCGATCACCGCACCCATGTTGAAGATTCCCCAGAAGATGGCGAAGTACTTGCCCTTTTGCTTTTCGTTGGGATATGAAATCATAATCGTGCCCTGGGCGGTCCACAGAAGACCGGCGCAGATACCCAGCCAAGCACCGGCGAACAGGTTGAATCCGGGAACACTTTTGTGGACGGAGACCAGCAGACTGATTGCATAGAGACAGTATCCCGTGCCACCGAAGGCCAGGGTCCATTTCACACCGAGCTTATTGACGAAGGTTCCTCCAAAGATACCGAAGACTGCGAATGCACTGTATAAAGCGGTGTTCTACACGAGGTCAGCCTCTTGTGATCCCGCGCGCAATCAATTTCAGGGGCATTCACCATGTTGTCGGCCAATGTAGCATCAGTCTTTCCACCACCTCCCAATCCACCGAGCGCGTTAAACATTCCAGGACACATGAAACAGACAAAGGCGACCATTAGAAGCTGCACCTTCGGTGACGCGTACCACGGGATATTACGACCGAAGAGACGACGCTGTCTATACTTCCACCCGGTGGGCAACGCGGGGGTACCGAAGTTGCCATTGCCATTGTCGTACTCGACCGGAGTGACATGCTCGTCGGTGGTCCTGGCGATCTCTTTATCGGCAGACATGGTGATGCAGATACTAGAAGTAGACAGGCTCCGCTGCTAGGAGAGGAATTCACCAAAGAAGTTTGAGGGGAACGACAAAGATTTTATTCTATTCTCAGCCGCTAGCCGGGGGTGTCAGCTCGAAAGCTGCGACCGTGAGTGAAACCTGATCGTTCAACTGTACCATCGGGATGGCAGCCAAGCTAGCGCGATTGAATCTCATCCAATTAAATGGCTATCATCTCCGCCATTTAGAGGTCAAACCCGCTAGTGGCTTGATAAGGGGACATGTTAGATACGTTAGATACGTTAGATCGGTTCGATAGGGGACGTGCGAACGTAAGGCCCCCCTCGTGACTGCGCATCAACATGGGCTTAGTGTGAGCGGGGGCCACTTGTGATTCATCCCGTTAATGCTACCAACCCCGGAAACCTCCTCATGCAAGGTCAGGTCACGGCACGCCTAGGAAAGGATGCAAGACGAGGGTAACACGATGAAGCCCGACATTTAGTCCAGAAACATTATACCAAGTATTCGAAGGAAGATCGTCGGCCCTCACAGGTCGAAGAGAAGACATTGCCACGCGCAAGACCACATCAGATGAGACCAAACAGAGCACAACAGACAGCTTTGACAGCTTTGAAAGAGGTACAATCAGATGCGAAATTAGAAGTCACCATTAATGCTACCTTAGCATGACACTGGCAGGATACAGGGGCACCCTGGCATTACACATCAGCGAATACGGGGCCGGTTAGCGCTAAAAGGCTGACCGAGGCGACGCTTATCTGCACAAGATGTAACATCCACTTTTGATGCTGTCTCAAGGTGCGTGCGCCACATTTCTACTAGGAGACTCACTGCGGTGAAAGCTCAGATGTGGAGTTTCTCTTTCTCTGTTTCTCTCCAGATTAACGGATCGCATCCTGGGGTCACATTCATTCTCTAACATGCAATATAAGCGATGGGATCTGTCAATCACAAGTGATAAGCTTTTGTGCTTGGCCTATGCGCTATGTCTCACGTCTCACTCCAAGACACCACAGGCGTCTTGTCCCAGGTAACGGTACTTTAACGGTCGGTTCCCTAAGCCCGTGACAATCACAGTTTGCGCATCGCCCGGGACGATATCTATCGCGTTGTCACTGATTCGAACGCCCTCCTGCTCTTCGATCACTAGAGCCTTGACCGGCTTCCGCGCATGAATCTCCAAACGTGCATGATCTGAGTCGCGGTGCACCTGGAGTTCGAGGCCTCGATCCGAAAGATCGAGGTACTTTAACGGCTGCGGCCAGTCAACATCACGCGCAACGACCTTGTTATCCACCCATAGCCGCGCGGCAAGAACGTGTGGCTCATCGGTCGTGTGGTCGATCGACCCCGTTATCACGTCCGTAGTTCCGTTAGCTTGAATCGTGACATCGCGTGCAATCGGAGATCGGATGTCGCGTCCCGTGGCCACCGATAAGAACCGTAGCTCGATGCTGCCCTGGAGCACATGTGGCTGGCTGCTGACTACCCAGAGCTCATACTTGCTAGCTTGCGGAGGCTGAGCGTGGGCTACACTCCAATCATGATGCTCGCGTCGGACCCCGACTGCGATTGGGTTGAGGACTCGCTTCACGGCGTAGTAGGCTGGTTTGGGGTTCAAGAAGTAGTCGACAATCGCCCAGGAGATGGTCGGCCAGCAATCGTTGAGTTGCCAGAGTAGTGCTCCGCCGCAGTGTCGCTCGTCCCCCCATTGCCGTCGCCAGCCCCGATAGCCGAACATCATGGTCTCTGCCTGCACGACCTGCGTGAGATAGATGTATGTTTCGAGGTCTGTAGCGGTCCGCAGATTCTCCACCAAGTAAGTTGCCAGTCGTCGCTCATGACCATCGGCCTTGTTGTGGAAATCCATCACATGAGACTGTGGAAACATGTCTGCTGGGTTTTCGACAAAGTGCTCGATTGTTGACAAGTGAGGGAATGCTTCCATGCCAAACTCACTGTTGAATCGTCCGCCGAGAGAGTCGAATATTTGGTATTTCTCTTGTGTGCCATGCCAGACATTCCACTGGTGCATGTCCCCAACAGTCGGGTCGGAGGAGATCTTTCCGTCGCCCCATGGGCTTCCCGGATGATAAAAGGTTCCGGGAGCATGCTCAGCAACAACCTCCGGCAGAAGCTTCTCGTAGATGTAGCGTGCCGGAAAGTCCGTTTTGAGCCAGCTCTCAGGATCCTTATCCTCGAAGTCATAAGTCAGACCCTCGGATTCTTGCACCTGATAGTCCTCATTGTTACCGACCCAGATCACAATTGACGGATGGTGTCGGAGGCGTTGAACGTTGAATACTGTCTCCTGCTGGATTGATTCGAGAATCTGAGGCGAGGTTGGATAATTGCCACAGCCGAACATGAAGTCCTGCCAGACCATCACGCCGAGCTCGTCGCAAGCTTCATAAAAGGAGTCGTCTTCGTAGATTCCACCACCCCAAACACTAGATAAAGTCAGCTTGGTTCCAAGATGAAATACTTTTTTTTCTCCTCACCGAATCATATTCTGCCGGCCTTCCACCATCAGCTCAATCCATTTGCGGTATCGCGCTGCGCTAATACTCGGCAATAAACTGTCGGCGGGAATCCAGCATGATCCGCCGCAGAAGATATCCATCCCGTTGATTCGGAAGAAGAATGATTTGCCATGCTTGTCCGGCTGTTGAATAATTTCCGCCGTTCTGATACCAATTTTCTTGTTGACTTGATCGACCGATTCGCCATTACGCAGAAGTGTAACAGAGACCTCGTATAGAGTCTGTTCGCCATATCCATGGGGCCACCAGAGCTCAGGGCGATTCACACGGAATGTGACTGAAGCATTTTGGTCGGCCGAGACAGGAACATCCTGCTGTGCAATTTCAACGCCTTTCAAATTCAATGAAAATCGAGCTAGATAGTCCCCAGTAATCACTGACTCAACCTTAGCTACCGAAGTGATCTCGGCAGTTTGATGATCCCCAGCCAGTTGGATTTGTGGCCAAAGATCAACAATTCGAGCAGTGTATACTTCCAACCGCACAGCACGCCAAATGCCCGCGGTCATCAGGACAGGACCCCAGTCCCAACCCCAGTGATATTGTGCTTTGCGTACTGCTAGGCGAGACGGGTCGCCGTTGAAGCCTACCCACTTGTGTTTTTGGTCTTGGCTTCGAAGCTCACGAGCCCTTAGCAAGGCACAGTCGAACTCAATTTCCAAAGTGTGCTCGCCCTCGGCTTCTAAGGCCTTGGTGAGATTGATCCGGTGACCGAGGAACATGTTATCGCTCTGTAGAATCGTTTGGCCATTGAGCTTAACCGTAGCGAATGTATCAAGGCCCTCGAAAACTAGGTCAATCGCCGAGCCTTCAGGGACGTCCGGTCTCTGGAATGTGTGCTTGTAAACCCATGACTTTTCATTCACCCAACGGGCTTTCAATTCATTGAAACCGATGAATGGATCTTCCAGTCTATGTCCAATTTAGAGCTATTCAATCTACTTTAGTTCTGAGTGAAAACACATACTTCTGGTTTGCAATGAGATCCTGCTGCACCACGGAGGGCACCGCCGGGACTGGCATCCAGTCTTCGGCATCGCAGTCCCTGAAGGTCCACCCGGTAGTTAGCGATTGCTTAAAGAGCTCCATTGTGGTAGAGATGAATGAATTGCTGCATCTTCCAGCGAAGGGCCGACTTATAAGAGGGAAGGAAGCAGCTTATCGATAAGCTTCCCCACGCGCCTTCCTCTTTGGGCACGGAGGATGATGGTCACGTGGCACAAAATCCTCAGAATTCAGGCCAATATCAAGACTAGATCGGGCACTTAAGACTGGGAACCTCAAATACGGATTTTTTCTTCTTGATGGATTTTCCAAAAGGCTGATGATCAAGTCATGGACCAGTTTCAATGAAGTCTATGCACACAGGGAGAATTAGAGGAACGGTTGGACCCCACATTCCCTATTTGGACACGGAGCAACACCCGCTCAGCTTCTGGCGGTACAACTCCCCCCATGGGGACTCACTGTTCTCCCCAGACTCACCGAGTGAAACTTTACTTCGGCATCAATCGACTATGCACAAGTTTCATTGAACATCGGACCACTTGCTCGTGAATAAGTCCGCTAGCCAACTTCCGTTTATTCTTGCGAGACTAGCTCCATACCGGAACCAATGGCTTCCATCGCCCCCCCCCGGGATTCGGGAGCCCACGGCGTCCCATCCATGGGCCTTTTCATCAAAGATACATGCGCTCCAGTCTTGGCGTCGCAGGCCCTTCCCAATTCCAATCCAAGTGCCCCAGATCTCATGGAACTGAACTGCCGGCATGCACGCACATTCCATGCCTTATTTGGATCCATTCGGCTCTTCTGTTTCTCCACTCAACTTTGATATCTATATTCAAATGCAGACTTGAAGGACAGATCCGGCATTGAAGTATTTGGGTTAAGGTCACACCCGTGTCTCCACGTTCTCGGGCCCTTACTCGAAAGAGACATCGTGCCCGTGTCAGGGTCTTGGTATTGATAGTCCCCGAAGTGGCGACCGGCTCGCTGCCAGGCACTTTCTTGCCCCGCCTGATTTGACCGTGCGAGGTGGGGTGACTCGCTCGATAAATGGCCGTCCTCGCTTTGTCTCGAGAATGAACTCAGTGAGCATCGCCCGGGAGGGATCAACAAGAGGATGGTTCCGTATTACCTATTCGTACGGAGTAGTAGATGCCTGAGCAATTCTGAATAAAACATCAGGAGATCGGACCAAGGGAAGAAGTCAGCGAGAATTTTGAATCTCCTGGATACCTTGGTTGACTTTGCATCTTCCCCGGTTGATCGTCCGTCCTCCTGCAGGGCTCGCTTCAACATGAACCCATGCCATACTAGCAAGCGAGTCTGAGGGGCAATTAGCGACTTTGGGGGGAATTGCCCCCTCTCTGGAGAAATTGGATCTGACGCCCTGGCGCGTGAAAGGTGGCGTAAACAGAGCGAGCGGCGCTCGTAATTCGATGCAATTTCACCACCCTGGACTGGCGCGTGGCACCCCTCGGTAAGCAGACCTGCGACTCGCGAATATTCCAACCCTCATTTAAATCCTTGTCATAAGTAGCCTGTACTAGTGACGCACATTAGGCACCGATGCCAATAAACTAGAACCATTAATCCCGCACATCCAATAAGCGAGGCCCCATAAGAGCAAAGGGTGTGTTCTCCGAAATGCGGGGGAGTTTTAGGCCGATCAGGCTATTCTTCACCCTAGCTTGTCTTCTTTCCCCTTGACTTTTTTCTTTTTATTGAGTTTGAACGCTCCACCTGAGTAGAGAAATGATCGACTGTCCTAGCCGTGACTAACCCGACTTGCACTATTGCACTGTGCTTGGATCTTACGCCTCTCTCACCAACTTCATTCCTCGTTTATTGACACGACAACTCACGAAATATGTGATTTCTGACTAGTTCTCATTCTCATAGCCACGCCATGTTCCACACCTTTGAAGGGTTTGAGAATTCAGGGCCAGTAACGCCTGCCCGAAGACCAAGCAGCGAGAGGCGCGAGTCAGTGAGCCGCAGAGTCACTACTCTCCGTGCGTGTACATCTTGTCGCCATCGCAAGATCAAATGTGATGGTGAGAAACCATGTGAGGCTTGCCGGTGGTACAAGAAAGCCGACCAATGTCATTATTCTGATCCACGCCCTTCAAGAAGGTAAATATGTCCTGCCTAGGGATTTGACCGTGGCTAACATGTCATAGACATGTCGAGAAATTGTCCACAACCTTGGATGAATATCGCGGTGTGCTGGAGAAGCTGTTCCCCGACGTGGCCCCTGAGTCTCTCGTCAATCTCAGCAGAGAGAAATTGCTCGAGCTGACGACTGGCTCAGCATCATACTCACTGACAAATGCGCATCCTGCATCGCCTGCAACTTCGGGCTCAGTGGAGGCTCATGTGTCTCCACAATCCAACGAGGATGATAACCTCGAATCTTTGCAAAGTATGCCCGAGGACTTAGATAACATTCGACAGCCCAGTGCCACCGATCTCATCGTGGGTGTCTCCGACGATGTGAACGCCCTGTCCCTTTCTGCTCGTCCTTCTTCGTCTTATCTGGGTGTATCATCCATTCAGGCTGTCCTCAAAGTCATTGTCTGGCTTGATCCGGGAGCTGCGGCCTACTTCGCTCGGACACCACCGAGTCAACCGGCTGACAGTGGTGTTGACTATAATACCCAGAATGCATGGAATCAACCGCCGGTAACACCGCCGCACCCTTCTATTCCTTCGACAGAGATGCAAATGCTTGATGCCTATTTCCTGTACTTCCAAGCTTTTGCCCCAATGATCGATGAAAAATTGTTCCGTGACACGTACATCTCCGGCCGCCGCAGAGATGATCACTGGCTTGCCCTTTTGAATATCGTTCTTGCCTTGGGAAGCATCGCCGCCTCGGGACCGGATGATACGACTCATCAGACATACTTCATACGGTGCAAGAGCCACTTGAGCATAAGTTCCCTGGGTAGCTCAAATCTAGAGACTGTCCAAGCACTGGGGCTGATCGGGGGTTGGTATTGTCACTACATCAGCCAACCGAACCTGGCATACTCGCTCATGGGCGCCGCGCTCCGAATGGCAGTTGGACTGGGTCTACATAAGGAATTTGCAGAAGCACGACAATCACCAAATTCGGCAAGACTGGCGTCGATAGACCTGAAGCGTCGGGTGTGGTGGTCTCTTTTCTGCATGGATACCTGGGGAGGTATGACCCTCGGTCGCCCTAGTATGGGCCGCTTTGGTCCAAATATTACCGTGAAATCACCCAATTGCCGAGACAAGGTGAGTTCCATCGGAAGCAATCATCAGATTTCATTGCTTACTTTCAAAGGATAACGTTCTCGAGATTCTCCCATTGGTGGAAAACATTCGTTTCGCCAAAATAGTAACCCAGGTCCAAGAATTGTTAGCAGCAGCGCCTCTAGTGAAACATCAGGAGATGTCTCATGCAGATACGCAGCTTCTCGATTGGTGGGAAAATCTCCCACCGGTTCTTAAAGATCACGAGCCTTGCTCGGAGTCCGTCAGTACCGTCCGAACGGTCATGCGATGGCGATATTTTAATCAACGCATGCTTCTTTATCGCCCTACACTTCTGAGCTACGCAATGCGACGCGTCCCGTACATTGCGTTGCGATCAGAAGAGCGCACAGCAATCGAAAAGTGTCGTGAAGTCGCCGAGCTGTCTATCCAAAACATTGCTTGTACTGCGCAACTCAACCAGCTTTGTGGATGGAACGCTGTTTGGTGGACTTTTCAAGCGTCTTTGGTGCCACTGGTTGGCCTTTTTCTAAATGACCCCACGGCTGATGATCCCCGTGCTTCAATCGAGTCCTGCCAGGCACAAGTGGAGACTGCCATGACGATTCTCGCTCGTATGCAATCATATGGACATACTGCGAAGCGTTCTCTTGATGCTATTTCATGCATATACGAAGCAAGTAAGCGAGGTCAAGATCTCACTACTTTCACCTCTACATCTGGCCTCTCTGCAAGCCTATATTCCGCTAGTCGGGATATGACCTTATTCTCGCCTCCTGAGCCGGCTTGCATGGGGATGCATTCAGGTGATAATGGTATCGCAGATCCCTTATCAGCACAGCCAGTTGATGACTCCGGTCATTACTTATGGGAGTATCTCAGCTGGAGCGACAATAATATGTGGCCGGGACTGACAGACCTTGAGAGCCGCGGCGAGGCCATGCCGCTGTTTACGCCGGATCATCAAAAGGGTCCCAAGTTTGGTAATCAGCCATGCTTTGAGCCAATGCCGGATTCTTACTTTATCAACCCTCCCCTTTACTATTGAATGCTTCGCTTCTGCAATTGCTGTCGACGTGTTAGGTCTGGCCGAGTTTTGCATCTGTATTCAGCGTTGGAACCGGCATAGTGTACATTTTAAGGTATCAGAAGGAATGTGTCTAGCTCTCTGATTGAATATACGACATTCAAATTATTATGATCATATTTTCCCGGTTTTTAGAGATTTTAGTCACAAATTTTTTGCTGCATAGATATGTTACTCCAAAACAGCGCACGTCTTAGAGCGGCAAGCGAATTGCCCAAAGGGGGTAATAATCACGCTTACTCAGCACAACGTTCAATCTCGGCGCTTCATTGAAATGAAACCTGTAAACATCGCGAATTGGCGAGTTAAAGTGTGGAAAGCTAGGCAAATCAGGATATGGTCTTCTCACAAAATCACTAGCTTTGCCAGTTGTCAACTAACCCGCGTCATCCCTTCCTTTCAGCCGACGTGGGCTGATTTTCTCCTGAACGCGGGAGACATCGAAAAGGGAGCTTCAGGACTGTTCACGCCGATCACACTGAATCATCAGCCTATTTCAGCAGCATGGGTATTTTTGACTCTGCAACGCGCGTTTTCGTTGTCGCCACGGCGCTACGATTCGTCTTGCTTGTCTACGGCGGCTGGCAAGATGCCAATTCCCCTGTGAAATACACCGACATCGACTACATGGTGTTTACTGATGCGGCCCGCTACGTCTCCAAGGGTACAACGCCCTATGCGAGAGATACCTATCGCTACACGCCGCTTTTAGCGTGGATGCTTCTTCCGACAGCCTGGGAGGGTGCGGCCCCCTGGTCCACCTTGACTTTTGCATTTGGCAAGGCGCTTTTTGCCTTAGCCGATGTGCTTGCGGGGTGGTTGGTTGTTCAGCTGTTGAGACAATGTTATGATTTTCCAGCCGAGCGTGCGCTGCGTTATGTCGCTGCAGTGTGGTTATGGAATCCTATGGTTGCTAACATAAGTACCCGTGGAAGCTCGGAGGGGCTTCTTGGCGTGCTTGTTGCCGCGTTATTGTGGGCGACGTTGACAAGGAGAGCTATTTTGGCGGGTGTGATTCTTGGTCTTGCTGTTCATTTCAAGATCTACCCTTTCATCTATGGAGTGTCTATCCTCTGGTGGTGGGATGCTCAGCGCGATGGTGCCCCTCTTGCTACGAAGACCGACATGTTTTCCCGAATTACAGGCTTCGTTACTGCTTCTCGAGTCAAGTTGACTATGGCTGCTCTTGTCACCTTTGTCGTCTTGAATATGGTCATGTATAATCAATATGGCATGCCGTTCCTCCACCACACCTTCTTCCACCACCTCACGCGAATCGACCATCGTCACAACTTCTCCCCTTATAGCACTTTGCTATACCTCACATCCGCAGATGTTGTGACTTTCCATTTCGAAACAGTTGCATTTTTGCCCCAGCTACTGCTTGCTGTGGTTGCACTCCCCATAGTGTTGGCAAAGAAGAGCTTGACGACCGCTATGCTTGCCCAAACATTTGCCTTTGTCACCTTCAACAAAGTCTGCACTAGTCAGGTAACCTGATACTTTCCCTTGAAGCTCAATATACATCGCTAATCCTGAAAAAAGTACTTCATTTGGTACCTGATTCTTCTCCCATTCTACCTACCCTCTTCCTTGCTCATCCGCAAGCCCAGGTTGGGTGTCGCGGCTGCAGTTTTATGGATCCTTGGACAGGTAACTACCTCCCTTGTGTTCGTTCGTATCCTCTCAACTCACAAACTTCCTAGGCTTTCTGGCTCTCCCAAGGCTACAATCTTGAGTTCCTGGGCCTTTCATCCTTTGTCCCCGGACTCTTCCTTGCATCTGTGATTTTCTTCGGTGTCAATGTTTGGATTCTGGGAATTATCGTGAATGATGGAGGCGCATCCGAGGACAGTAATGACTCGCTTAGAATGAAGCTGTGAACATTGTGGAGGCATAGAGCCAATGTACAATATAGAAGTCAAGTGTTCAACAAAGATTACAAGTCCCATGAACAGATATTGAAGTGGCATTGAAGAGGTATTCTTGATGCTGATGAGGGTATCGATGCGGAAGTACAAATCCACGCTGGAAAAAAGAGCGATGCCACGGTGAACATGGTGCCTGGATGCTAGCGTTTCCTTCTGAATCGGAAGCGGAGCTCCTCATCGCTATCCGAATCATTCGTCTGTGTTTGCCGCGGTCGTTTCTGGCTGCGAGCAAAAGACAGGCTCGACTGCGATGGAGTTGGGTCTGTAGTTACCGAGGCTGGTACCGAAAGTTCTGATCGTGACACAGCTGATACAGCTCGCTCTTCTCGGAGAGGGCCTGATTCTTCAATTTCGGCAGCCTGACTGACCTCGGGTGTTTTTGTCTTGCTTTTGCTGACCCATTGGTACTCACCGATACCGAAGTCCTTGCGTGTCACTTCTTCCAATGGGACTATCACGGTTTGGATTCGCTGGCGCGTACGCTGCGAATCGCCTGTCCGTCGGAAACGCTTGAAGTTCTTGCGACCATTCCATTTCTCGTCCCATCTCTCGGTAACTTCGCTTTCGCGGGCAGGTGGCTTGCGCAAAGGAACATCCATCTCCTCGATGATGGCCAGATTCTTCAGCTCCTCAATATTTACATCCTGGGATCCATGTGTATGCCCCGTTGCCTGGCGCTGTTTTTCTTCTTCTTCCTCACGATGCTTGCGTGCTTCCTCTAGCAGATCCATCTTGTGACGCTTTGGCTTGGGGGTCTCTGTTTTGACACGGGTGGCCCTGCCAGCACGCTGATCCTCCCCCATCTCTTCGCGCCGGCGTTTCATTGCACGTGCGCCGGGCAACATGTCAGACACCATGTCATCTCCGACTTCTTCACCGACCGTGCCAAGGGGCTGGGCCAGGTGATAATCCTCCGGCTCCATATCCATTGGCTGACTCTCGGTGACATCGTCGGCCTCCGGTGTATGAGTAGGGATGGTGTTCATATCGAAGCCATCATCAAAAGTCTTCATTTTACTCACAAAGGGGCGCACTCGAGCCCCTCTTGATCTTGACCTTGATCTTGACCTTGATATTTCCGGTGATCTTGCAGAAGTTGGCTCGATTTCGCGTGGCGTAGCAGCTACAGGGGCTGAAATCGGTGTTTCCTCGCGTGGAAGAGGGCGACAAAGTGGGGAAGCATCATTCCCAAGAATCGCATCTAAAAATTCCCTTTGCTCAATGACGCGTCGGTCAATCGCCAGTGCAACTTCATTGCCCAGCTCAATAGACCATTGCTCGTAATCTCCCTTCGAGCGAAAGCGCACGAGGACAACACCCTCCGGTGTCCCACGGCCTGTGTAGCCCGCGGCTTGCTTCATGCATTGAATGATATCTGACGCGGTGGTCGCGCCATCTTTAACTTCATATAATAATGCCTTCCCTTGGCCATTGTTGATGGCTGCCTGCAGATTGGCAAATTGGGCAGCATCGCCAAAAACGAAAGTGTATCCCTCGAAAACATTGATTCGGGACGGGTCAGGGGCAAAGGCTCCTGCAGAGCGGCTCGTAGGTTCATTGCCAGCAGGTGGGAGATGTTCCATCGGCTCCGGCCACGAAGCATCGAAATCTATCTCCAACGGCGATAACGACTCTTCATTTTCAAGATCGCTCGGTGAGGCGGCATAGACCAGTGCGTCGATGTAGGAGTTCTGCACAATATATTTGCCATTGATGAGCGCCTGAAGACCTTTTGCGGTATTACGCTTGCTTTGGACCACGTGCGTCGTGTGACCAACGAGGTAATCGATCACGGTCTTGATGTCGAGAGCTTCGAGGCGTGAACGGACTTGGGCTAGAGGGTCCTGAGATCTCAATTCCTTAGAAGAGAAAGAGAAACTCAATACCACTGGCTCCCATTTGAGTCTATGGAAGCGATGTGAGCCCATACCCCGCACGAGCACGCGAAAAACCTACCGAAGAGCGTCGGGAGCTCGACCCAACTGAATCGTGTGCTCATCCCCATTCAATACACGTTCAAGACCTTTGATTTGTTCTCCATCCACTGTTGTTCCGCGAGACGATCCGAGATCAGTGATTCGAACCTGGGTTCGTGCGTGCGTACGAGTCTGGTGCTCATTAGAACCAACTTAGGATGGTCGAATACGATGTCATACCCCATCACCTTCCTTCACCTCGTGGACTTGAATCACGATATGTTTACGTGAGATGGTTTTATGGTTGACTGCGTGAAGAACTGGTAGATTATCAATAAGCAGTGGGGACCTAGAAGCGTCGCAGGCCGAACATACCACCATCCTGCTTGATTCGACCGAAAAGATACTTCTTTCCGGGTCGCAGCCAAACGCGCTTCCCTGTGAAATGTCAGTTCCAGCCTCTAAAGAACACGCAACCTGAACTCACCGCCCAGGAATCCCCCCGTCGAGTCGAGAACCCACATTGAAGAAGTTGAGAACCGGAGATTGCGCCGTCCGCACGTGAACCGCTCAACGCGTGAGCACGTGACTTGGCGTTTCGTTCGCGGCTTCTGCCTAAGCCTCAACTGTACTCTCTACTTTCCTCATGGCTCGAAGGAATGGCGACTCCGGATGGCCCGGTCGACAACAATGACGATAGAAAGGATCGATCTGACCCGGCGGGCGAGGATGACTTCGAGACGCTGAAATATCAGCTCTTAGGACCATCTTTAACCAAAGCGGGTCAAGATGCCGTGGATCAGCAAAAGGTGCCGGTGAAATGCCGATTTTTTCTATCGTGCCTGAAAAGCTAATGCCGAGTTCAGGTTTCAGAGATTATCTATAATGCCTCAAAAGGCTCCAAGTTCTTCAATCATGAGCAGGAACGAGATCGCAATCTTACTGTGAAGATTGAGCGCATTCTGAAAGCAAAAGCCCGGCTGGAGAAGCTAGACTTGAGTCAGGATCTACGACGCGCAGACGAGTACCTCGCGGAGTTGGAACTCAGTCGAGATCTTTCCCAATATGTCATTCACGTCGACTGCGATGCATTCTTTGCGGCAGTCGAAGAACTCGATCGGCCGGAGCTGAAAACTGTTCCTATGGCCGTCGGCAAAGGTGTATTGACAACCTGCAACTATGAAGCTCGTAAGTTTGGCGTTCGCAGTGGCATGGCGTCGTTCGTGGCGAAAAAGTTGTGTCCCAATCTGGTCCTTCTCCCCCAGAACTATGAAAAATATGTTGCCAAGGCCACCGAGATTCGCGCCATCATGGCAGAGTATGACCCGCTTTTCGAGACTGCCAGTGTCGATGAAGCCTATCTGAATATAACAGCCTTTTGTGACGAAAATCAAGTGGACCCAGAGGAGGCAGTGCAAAACATGCGCGCGCGAATCTTTGATGAGACGAAGGTATCTGTCTCCGCCGGCATTGCTGCCAATGCGAAAATTGCCAAGATTGCGTCCAATCAGAATAAACCGAATGGGCAGTTCCGAGTTGCGAATACGCGAGAGGCAGTCATGGAGTTCATGCGAACTTTACCGGTTCGAAAAGTCAATGGCGTTGGCCGAGTCTTTGAACGAGAGCTAGGCTCTATCGGTATTGTGACGTGTGGAGACATCTATCCACAGCGTGCCTTCTTGACCAAATTGTTCGGCGAAAAGGCCTTCCAATTTCTGGCGCAGTGCTATCTCGGCCTGGGGCGTACAAACATCCAGCCCATCGAGGCTAGCGAACGGAAGAGTGTGAGCACAGAGACAACTTTTCATGCAATTGATGACAAGGAAGAGCTCCGAGCTAAACTTCGTTGGGCAGCAGACGAGATGGAGAAGGATTTGGCCCGCACCCAGTTCAAAGGCCGCACCCTTTGTTTAAAGGTGAAACTTCACACGTTTGAGGTGTTGACCCGCCAAACGTCTCCACCACGCGCTGTCTCTCTAGCGAAAGATCTCTATGCGTTTGCTTTACCCATGCTGGCCAAGTTGGAGAAGGAGATTCCAGGAATGAAGTTGCGGCTGCTAGGTCTTCGATGCTCAAATCTAGTCAGCACCAAAAAACCTGGCATCAACTTTTTCGGCATCGCGACACAGCCCGAACCTGGCTCTCTGCCAACAACGAAGACACCGATTCAGAGAGACGATCATGAGATTGGACCGGAAGAAGCGTTTGAGTCGGCAGCCCGACAAGAGTTCCAAGATGAGATGAACGACCTGGAACAGCTAAGCCAAGAGACCGCTCACTTACCTGATGAAGGAGAGTCCATCAGTACTATTGATCCTCACAGTCCACCTGCTCAGTGGGAGTGTCCTATTTGTGGTCGGCCGCAAGTAGCGGATGACCGGCTATTTAACGACCATGTGGACTTTTGCCTCTCCCGCCAGACCATCCGTGAGGTTGTCGATGATACTTCACAGGAGGAAGCATCAGTTCCTGCGAGTCGCAAGAGAAAACCCACTCAGACGAGCACTGTCGACAGTAATACCCGACAGAAACGACTTTTCTTCCAATGACCGAGGACCCCGACTAACTCTGCTGAAGCATCGATCGCTTCCAAAAAACCGGTACAACGTCAAAAAGTGACCGAGCAGATGCTCCGTATGGCATAGGTTGACGGAGACTTGGTACTTGTATAGACATCGTTGTTTCGCTGCATCTCGAGGTTGATGGTCCGTGATCGACAAACCAATTAATTAGACACCAAGTGGAGCATGGAGATGCCTGTCAACGCCCTGCATCAGTCTCGCGCGATGTCAGAATAGTAGACTCATCATACGAATCAGATCTCTATATCTCATTATTTATTCATGCCTGTTATTTGGTAGAAAAATCACACATCTACTTGAGTCGAGCGCCGTGTTTACTCGGAATTCCACGTTGCGGTGAACGAACGCCCTAAACCGTATTTGGGCCGATTGTTTTCGAGTCCCTCGCCTCCCACCTTTACACTTCTCTCCACTCCTAATCAGACCACTCCCGATCTCCTTGTCTCGTCTCTGTCCCGAGAGAGACCTCATTGTGGTGTCACCATGCTCACGAGCCTGCGGTGCCTCGTAATGCCCGCTTCCGCGCAACTATGACATCCGATAAACAAAACAATGGCTATCCCGCCAAACCATTTACGCCCACCCTCTCCGCGGCCTTTCACCGCAACAAAAAAGCTCCTTTAACCCCGAAGCTGGCCAGTCCGAGTCCAGGTCACCCCCCTACTCGTCGTCTCGCACACCCTGATCACCCCTATTCTACACCCACCAAAGATGAGATCACCGCCGTCCCTTCCACCTTACTTAGCGCCAATGTCACCCCTCGATCGGGTTCCCGTACCACTCGACGCGACACAGCGTTCGCCTCGCCCACGAACACCCCTCTGGCTCCATCTCCGCAGACTCCATATTCGCAGCCTACCGTGGGCCTGGGGCTTCAAGGAGCACGGAGAACGGAGCGGAGCCCGGCTCGCGGGGTGAAGCCAGAGCAGTCAAGGAGTTTGCGAGCCAAAACTTTGACTGCCGAAGGAGCCCAAGTCTCGCGTCCCAACTCCTTCTCTGACATGGCAGCTGCCTCCCCTATGTTCTTCCATGCCTCCGACGCACGATCAACTGCTTCCTCTGATTTAGATACATCCCGGCCTCGGCCGGGGCCGGGGCCGGTCCCGACAACAGCCCAGGGTAGGATGTCGCCGGCCTCAAGCTTCATGTATGCAAATGGGGACCAGGAGCGACAGGTTGCAGATGACTCGTATTTCATGAGCAATAGCAAACGCCGTTCAGGGGGGTTACCTCGTCCTGCACCGGCTAGATCAGCTGTATCTCCCTCCCCGCGTTTGATAAAGTCGCCCAGACCATCAGACGCTACATCTCCACTCTCCGATGATACACATTCGCAAACCAGTCTCAACCCAGACATCAACTTTGACCATGTTCTACAACGTCTCGGTTCGACCTCAAGCATCAATCCCGATAGACCACACCACCCGTCTATCGGCCGGCATACCAAATCGGCAAGTATTGATTCGGCCAGCAATATTTCCTTTTCGCATGAAGGACTTCGTGCCAGTCCAATTATCGTGTCCCACGAGTTGAATGATGGTACGGCACCCGTGATGTCGGATCAAATACCCACCCTTCGCCCACGCATCTTCAGCAACGGTTCTTCTGTTTCCACCAACCCACCTATGTCGGTTCCTATGAGCCCCGGGAAATCCGAAGTCGGCGAAGGTGCGTTAAATGCTCGGACGGAGCGCAAGATTCTGGATTTGGAGATCAGCAACTCATCACTGCTTGCCATCAATCGAACTCTTGAGCGTGAAATGCGCAATCAAAAGGCTGAGCTTCGACGATTCCGACGCCTCAGCCGATCTGGACGTTTGTCTATGGCACCTTCGGCCCGTTCGTTCTCCGGTATTGCATTGTCTACAACCAGTGAAATGGAAGAAGGAATCAGCGAAATCTCCTCCATCAGATCTCCGGATGACATGTCTGACTTCAGTGACGACGACTCGATCGCTGATGAAGGCATTCTGAGTCCAGATTCGCTCGCAGAGCATGATGCGAAACACCGGGCTCACGATGAGAAAAGATTTATGGTTGACCTTGCCCGGCACCAGGAGCTTCTGGTCGACAGTCAGAAAATGAACCAAAGCCTTAAACGATGCCTTGGCTGGACTGAAGAACTTATCAAGGAAGGTCAGAAGGCCCTTGAGTATAGTGTACATGTCCAGGACATTGAATTGGGCGGACGAGTCTTATCTCCTGAAGAACTTGGCGAAGTCGGCGAGAGTGGACGGGCATTGCTCAGCCCATCTACTGAATTTGCTGTTTTCCCTCCTCACGACACACCGTCCAATTCTTACTTTGACTTTGACGCAGCAACACTCCCTCTACCCTCGTCTCCCGGTGGGACTGATCTAATCTTCTAATCTTCCATTCATTTGTAACTTTTGCCAAATACCCATTGATCAAATCTGTTGTTGCTACTTTACCTTGATACATTGCTGCATTTGGTTTACCCCTCTCGTTACTATTCCCCCCCCTTGTACCAAATTTGTCCTTGGTGGCTTTTTTTCATTGGGTTCAAACTCCCCATCGATGATGACTTATAGATCTTGCAAGGCTGGGCTGATTTCGGCTGAAACACTTTGACTTTGTGATTGATACCCGACATGCATCATTTGTCTGCTTTCGTACTTGTACTTTCGGTCAAATGTCATGGCCCTTGAGGCTATTTATGCTACTGGTTGTATCCATTCAATGCTAGACTCCTTGGTTTTAGTATCTGTAAAATCGAGACGGTTCATTGCACTTTACACCTCCGCAAGGGTCCACTGCATCCCAAGAACTTTCCATACATAGCCTTTGTGAAGAATGACGTCTGATATCGGCATGAAGCCACAGCACATGATAACCTCGGATTCGGCCAGAGTGAGGGAAAGGCTGAGTTGACGTCTGTCCAGTATGGACATGACCTAATGCTCGTAAACCGCCGACTCATTCAGCTGAAAGTAACACTGAATCAAATCCCATGTCCAGTGCTGTTGACCGAGATGCACCACTGTTCCAATGCCCCTCGTCATCGGCAACCGTTGGTGGTTTTCGGTTGCTTGCCAGAAAGATCGAGAATTTTACTGGATTGATCAGTTCGACGATTATTTAATTTAAATATCGATGAAGCAGCTTTAGTTACAGCATATCTTGCACACTTCCGTTCAATGATCTGCCAGACCCTTGACTTGCTTGGCCGTATGATTTACCAAACAGGGAATAGCAGGGACCCTGGGCCCCGACCGAGCGACCAGGACGATGATATAAAGCCTGTTCCTCCTCAAATATCTGCAACACCTCTCAACCATAGCAACTGCCAATATGACCGAAACTGTACGCCCGGCTTTTGATGGCCGTGACCGTCCCCAACTGTCATATGGCATCGATTTTCCCACTGCAGCCGCCCGACATGTCACGAACACCTTCATGGCATCAAGAGTATATGTGATCTATAAAATATTTAATAAATTTTTCAGATTATGACAACAACAACTTTTTTTTTATTTCCGGCTCTTTAGCACGCAACACTGATGCTCGGGAACGACTGGTTGCTGCACTGGGCCCCGAGAAGATTGCCGGTCAGCGGATCGGAATGAAACCCCATACACAATGGTCCGAAGTCCTGGAAATAATCGCCGACGCACGCAAATCGCGGGCAGATCTTCTTCTTACACTGGGCGCGGGAAGCCTGACTGATGGGGCCAAAATCATTGCATTTGCACTCGCGAATAATGCAAGCACGCCGGATGAGCTCAGAGCCCTCGCGGAGGGCCCGGACAAGCGTACCGGTCTTGTCGAATCTACAGTGCCCATCATCTCCATCCCGACGTCATTATCCGCTGGGGAGTACTCTGACTACGCTGGCGGGACTGAGGACAAAACACATCGCAAATATATGTTTTATCCCCCATTACGCGGCCCTGAACTCGTCATTCTTGACCCTAAATTGGTGGAGACGACGCCCGACTCTATTTGGCTCAGTACAGGTGTCCGCGCTGTCGATCATTGTGTCGAGACGTTATGCGCTGTCGGAATAACTACCCCAGAAGCTGATAAACTTGCGCGAGGTGCACTCAGTGGCTTGGTGTCGGGGCTCCTACGGTGCAAGAGAAACCGCGCAGACTATGACGCTTCCTTGCAGTGCCAGCTTGGATCAGTCGATGCCATGGCCGCGTGTCTTAGCGTATCATTCAAGCTTGGAGCGAGTCACGGAATTGGTCATCAGGTATGGTATTCTACAGGCTGCTTTGCGGGTAAGCTAATAAAAATAGCTCGGTCCTCTCGGCGTTGGTCACGGAGAAACTAGCTGTATCTGCCTCCCAGCCGTATGCAAATACAATGCCGCACATAATGCAAATAACGAACGCCAGGCTAGCTTGCGAGACTTGATAATTCAGGGTCCGATTATCGCTGAAGTCCTGCGTGAGCGCCTGAATGATCCTGCTACTGCTGATCTTGGGGATATTCTAGATGCCGTTATCCGAGAGCTCGGTTTACCTCGGTCGCTAGCGGACGTAGGCATCGGCCGCGACAAGTTGGACATGCTAGCTGAAATAGTTTGCATGATCCACTGTGCCAGTCGAACCCTGTGCCATTGACGGAAAAGTCGCAGGTGTTGGAGATTCTCGAAATGGTAGTGGTATAGATTGTGATAACGGAAAAAGAGGACTTCAATTAGCTGAAAATTCGTGAGAATTCGTGGAAGACTCTAACGAATTACGGGAATGGGCACTGTCCCAGTCTTCGCTGTCGAAGATTGGCCTTGATCACCTCCAACTCCTTTCTGCCTTTGCCCTCGAAATACCTTGGACCTAGGTCGGGCGTGTAGTAGCCCCGAGGGTAATACTTGTCGCCATCATCACCTGGTAGTGGATGTCCCATAGCCCACTTAACCCAAGCCACTGGACCCCAGCGATTCCAGATCGTGGGCTGAACATAAAAAGGTGCGCCTTCGTAGAATGTGACGTAGTTCCTACCATGCTCGTTGGGCTTTTCGGCAAAGACATCCAGACGCATGAAGCTTGGACGAGGCAAAGCTAGATAGCGCAAAAAGGCCCTGCGCAATTTAAAAATAAAGTCGAATGTGATCCTGAAAAAAACAGGGGGACTTTCCATCATCATTGCGTTTCGAAGACGTTCATCCATGAGAAATGAAACAAGACAGACGCCCAGTGGCTTCATAAACTCTGGAAGATTGTAGACCAGCACATCTATGGTCTTGTCGGCGATCTCTTTGTTGCGAGGATGTGGCTTCATGTGCTGCAACTCGTAGGAGTGGCTCCATTCGCTGACTTCTTCCAACCAGTGAATCCCATCTTGGAAACCAGTCTTACCAGAAGGAAGCTTCTCATAGCTGATGCTCAGCGCATCCCCTAAGCTTTTCCAATAGGTGCCGACAGCACAGCGCTCCATCTCAGTCATCTCGCGCCATTCATAAAGCTTTACGAACCGGATGGGCTCAGTAGCGAACAGACTCAAGGTGTACAACATGTCGTCCTCTAGAATCTTTCCGCTGTCTCGGTATCCCTTGTGCAAAAATTTGGTTCGCGCAATGGCAGTTTGTGCTCGTTCGGAGCTAGGGTCGAATGCCATGAACTCGCCGATCAATGTACCAGTATCGGCATAGCGTTTGAAAGAAGTCGTGGAATCTGAGAACTGAGAGGTTTTTAGAAGCAGGGTCGATATTGTCGGAATTCCATAGGTCTATGATAGTATCTATTAACTTTTTTGCTCATTTTGATAGACTGCAAAATTCGTACCCGGAAAAGGGCAAACTGGAGTGACTTGAGGACTATGAACGGATACTCCATCTGCATTATTGTCTTCTGGATGGCAAACGCATCGTGATCTGTCATCTTGCCCATCGAGGCTCGGTCTCTATAAGGAAACTTATTGCGGAGAATGCGACGCCTTCGGAACCGCAGTGATGATGCAAGGACGAGATATGCAGCGAGTCCCAAAAGGCCGTAAAGAAGGCCTTCCTGCTGCGATAATTGAGATAAGTGACTCATGGTTGGAGCTTCTAGCATGAAAAATATCGAGATATGCCACGCCAGGGAAAAGACCGTTAGGTAGCTTCAGCTTCAAAATGGAAAGAGCACGATCTGATGAAGATGTACTCTGGGGCTCACGGCGCAACGGGGATCTTTTATATACGACTTTTCCATCCTTTAGACGCGTTCTTTCTTCGGTGGATCATGAGCCATAATGGAGTAATGTTGATACTTCCCCCTCTCATTCGTCTCATGGTACACTTGTCTCCGAGGCATCTGTCTGAAAGAGCCAGAACCGAGGAAAGTGAATGCCTGAGCGCGGGCCACTACTTCCCTACAATGCGTGCACAATATGAGCTATTGACGATGTATCTTGTCGATCATCAACGAAGCAGTCATCCGGATGAGCATGATGGGTACCTTTCAATTAGCAAACAACGTATTCGGAGGGGCAGTGTTGTGAGATAAACGTGGCGTGAGCCCCCAACCGAGGTTGTGCATCGCGACGGATAAGCGACTTTATGAACAAATAAGGGTTCTTGCATAATCACTGGGATAACTATGGCAGATCACCGAATGATAGTCGGCATATGAATTGCCCAGGGTCCACTTCTTCGACAACTTCGGGCGGATTTCAGCTGCCCGAGATCGTACGACTGACTCGAACGATCACAGCTCGGGAGAAGAGCAGAGTTGTGCGGGGAAATGGACCCGTATCGGGTATAGAGGAGCTGGGGATCACCGCTGACAATGCGCCTTTATTTGGAGACACTGCGGTTGGTTCGTTGTTTGTTGAGTCCCACTTCACATGAAGATAGCCAAGCATTGCGGGGATGTTGCATATTCCCTCGTGGTTTTGTTTCCCATTATTACATCTACAATTCTATAAAATCACAAATCTGAGATTAAGGAAATCCTCATTGAGAATCTGAAAGAAGAGAGAAGAGATGAAAGTACAATCTTGAAGGTAAAATCTAGCTGAGACATTCAGACACTCGTTGAACCGCGGCTAGGCTGGTGCCCAAGTGTACAGATACACTATCCTGATCCTCCTAACATACCGGCGAAGCGTGCGGTGGACTAAGTCAGAAGCTCGTCACCAGATATAGCAAATGAAAACCACATTCAAGCTGTCGCGATAGTCTGCTTGATAGTCGTTTCGTCCTTACGCTTGATGTATGGAATGCCCGTCAACTTGAAAGCCCGCTCGCTAAGGACTGGGTCATTGACCGGCTTATCACGATTGTGTGGATCATCTTTTCCATCCCGCTGAGCAACATTGGATCCGGTATGCTTTGCATTGGGCCAATGCGTGGTCCCGACACGTCGATCAAAGGCGTCCTTCTTTCGCAGAAGATCATCCTGCGAGGCATCTGCGACCGGCATGAAGCATGTGTAAACTGCGAATCGGGGCTGAGTGTTCTTGGGGCTCAGATTGTAGTGCGGCGTGCGCGAGTCCCAGAGCAAGAGATCTCCCGGTTCGGCGCACACCTTCTCCCAAGTGCATCCGTGGTCTTCGAGCCACTTCATGCCTCGCTCGGTGAAACCATACCACTCGGGTGTCCAAGCTGGGATTCTTTCTTCGTCTGCCATTTCACGATGGAATTGCTCCGATAGAAGGTGACCACCTCGGCAGACGATCAAGCCTCCGTCCTCTGGCCCGTTGGGCAGCATATTTACGAGGCCTTGCATGCAGCGGAAGCCATGCTTCTCCGGGTTCTGGTCTTGGTGCGGCCAAGGCTTGTTGGGTGCAATGTCTGTCCGGCTACATTATGGTCAGTTTTCATGATCCCGTCAAGGACACGATGTACCTACTTGGGAAATTGGAAGTTGATGGCATCGAAAGATACGATGAGATCCTCGTCATCATAAATCTTCTCAAAAGCTCCGACGACTCCGGGTTCGCTTCGGATCCCCCATACAAAGTTCTCGTGTGGGAGGCCGTAATGAAGACACATACCCTTCTCGTTGATCAAAGGAAGCTTGTCCTTGTGAACGGTCGAAGGATCATTGCGATCGTAGCCCAGATTGCTGAATAGAGTGTTAGCTATGGAACCTTTTCAGGGGTCCTCTTCTGCCTGAACGTAACTTACAAGTTCTCCAGCCATGAATGCATTTCATCTGCATATTTTAGGGCTTTTTCACGAGGTATAGCACCCTTTACAATCGCAAAGCCATCACGAGTCAATTCATCGCGGAAATCACCAAAGTGCTGATCTGTTCCGTCGACGCGCATTCGACCGAAGCCGTGCAAGTTCGGGTTAGCCACCTGGGTCACCGTAGCTGTAACAGACATTTTCAGATCGGGCTATTCACAATAGGTGTTTCTTTTGAAGAGACAGGAGTACGTATGGCAGAAACCTCGGCGGCATTTATAAATCGTGACAACTTTTCACATTCCACATATCCGCGAGACCAAAGTGATGGCCACAATTTTCTCACGCTAGATAACCACCTTGAATGGATGCATGTCCTCGATTGGCTCCAGAGCTTCAAAACTCCGTGGCGGACCCCCCTCCATCATCCGGAAAGTGGGCGGGTGGGGGTGGGGATTCGGAACTATGGACATTGGGCATATAGAGGTGTGGTGTGGAGGAACCATTTTGGTGTCTGTGCTTCTCAAAATTGCCAGGTCAATGCGGAAAGTAGATATTGGTACCATGTGCCCTTACGTGGAGCTTGAATTGATCCGCCGAACGTCGGCAGATATATCCAGCGGGAAATGCGAACATGATGTTTTTCTTCCGCTTGGACGACCGAGGAAAAACGTCCATTAAATATTAGGGACTCCCGAAAAAATTGACCCTGTCAAATCCATTGCGATTGACTCCATAACCATGCGTGGCTCTAAACATTCAAGCATATCTTGTACTTAATTTTCGTTGCTCCCCGAGGCTCCAGTTTCCCAAATCCAGTCCCATTTACCGTGATTCGGGGAGTACACACGTAGGATTAATATTGGGGCTCAATTCTTCCACCAGCTTCAATTTGTTCAGCTTCAGGACATGTCTGTTTTTCGGATCACACCTTACCGGATCGCAGCATGCCGCATACTCATCAGCGTCGCACGGACTGTAGGTTTGGCTTCCACCCTCAGCTTCAAACAACTTCGTTGCAGGTTTGCCTTGAACACAATTGTTAGCGAATCAAAAAGTGAAACCAAGGTCTCAATGATATACAGTTTTCGCCGGTGTACAGGAACATGAGCAAAATGTCTTGGTTCAGGACCTTGCAGCACAAGCCAGGAAGCCCGGCAGGAATTGGGTTGATTGGCTTGATGCAAGTGAAGTTGCAATTAGCGGCAGCAGTGAAGGCAAACAAAGGTAAAAGTTTCATGTTGTCCCGAAGAAGTGGTAGCTAGGAGGTTAGGCGTTCTCACAAGATCTCCAGCCCCTGCGATAGTTACGTAACCAGGGTTGCCAGTGGAGACATTCCGGTTGAAAAGAGTGTGCATGTACAGGTAAAGACTCCAAGTTGGCTGATATGGCCTTGATGGATAACTCTTACAACATAGTACTCTTCAGGAGAGCCTGTTGTAAGCCATAGATGAACATTGGAGTAATTCCTGGCGGTATTCTGTTCTGCTGGAAGCCACATCCTCCTCCCGTGGCCATTCTCTATGTTGCATATCGAATTCTTCGAATGTCAAGAGTGGACCAGAGGTAACCGGACAGGTTGAATATGGGAAAGCGTGAAGATGGATTTAACAGCACCCCTTCATCGTATGTGCAGATGTTGGAAATTGATAGACTTCCGGATAGTCGAGCGAACGCCCAGCGACACAAGTTCCTTGGATGCCCCTGAGCACATAAGCAACTTTTTTTTTTTGGATGATCGTGGCAAAATAATGTATGCAGCTTTTACAAGAGACCAAAATGAATCAAGCTAGCGCGCATCGGGAAGCGCAAGTGGCCCGCAAAAGAACGCCTTCCGATCGCCTCGGTTCCCCGCATATAAACCAAAGCTTTACCCCAGCTTCACGCATCTCGCGCTCGCGATGCCTACCGCGACCCCACACCGCTCCCCCGCCACTCATCACCAATGTCCACAATGTGACAAAGCCTACGAGCGACCGGACCATCTCGCGCGTCATTTGGATTCTCGTGAGTGGCCTAGGAGACTGAGGATTTCTGATGCTGATTACGGGTGAATTTCAGATCGCAACGAACGCGTATTTCAGTGTCCAAAATGTGAGCGAGGGTTCAATCGCAGGTAAAATTTCGACCCCCTGCCGGGTCTCTATCTTTTTAACGAAGACCAGAGATGTGCTGCAGAGACACCAAACGGTTCATGAGAAGGAGGCTGCAGATGGAAAGGCATCGGCTCGCAGGATAAAATATCGCGCCATTGCAGCGTGTGAAGCTTGCGCGATCGCAAAATTGAGCTGTGACAACGAAAGGCCTTGTAAAGTACGCCAATATAGGTAGGCCCATCATCAACATAGCTGACGCTCACATAGCGATGTCGAGGGAAGCAAATGCAGTGTGTTTCGCAGACAACTAGGACCTCGCGTCAGACAAGCAATCGAATCTCACATCCATCATCTATATCTCCACACACGCCAAATCCCAATAGTCAGATGTCGAATGGCCTATTCGCAGGAACCCCAAACTCGGCTCTCTCCAATTATAACATGCCTCCCGGACCAGTTTCGTACTCAGGCAGTGCTCAGGACTCATACGATTCCAACCTCGCGCACGATATATCACTTGATACTTTCCTTCCTCAGGGACATTCACAGGCATACACACCTCTCAATAGCTTCCCAGCTTTCTTTGAGCAAGTAATGCTACCAGGATTAGAATCCGAAGATGTTTTTCAAGAAACGCAGCAGCCCCGAGTCTTTGACTTCATGCATGATACTGAATTTGCAATGAGTGATAATGATTTGTTTGGAACGGAGTTCATTCCAGATCTGGATAGGATTCTCGATACCATGGGACCATTTCCCGAGCTCGAGGATCAGCAACAATCTCCTCACGATGATCAGGACTCTGCACGTCGACGAGCGGCAGCATTTCAGCGCTCTCTTTGGTCGGTCCACCTCTCACCCTGCCATCAGGGCCCACTAAAACTTTTGCTGTAGGTTGTGGATACCGGAAAAGAATCAACACGCTTTCAGCGATGAGGGGAAGATCCCTCTACGGGATAGCGATAGTATCCCGACAGCACATCAGTCTCGCCTAGACGCGCTTCAGATACCGGGAAATCTGTCCCAGAATGCGCGAGACGACATCTTTAAGTTGGTTCTAAGGACTGCTGGATCAAGACTCTCTGTTTCTGCTTTCCCGTCTGCGGGCTACCTCGATAACTTGATCAAAATTGGGATTGGTAAGAGAACGGAGACTGATGCGTGGATTCATCCCTATACATTTTATGATCAAGAATATCAGCAATTACGCCCGGAGTTTCTTACCGCTTTAGTGGCCGCGGGGTGCGTCTGCTGCGGTCTCCCTTCTATCAACAAGACGGGAATAATTCTTCAGGAGATCACTCGAGTTGGACTGGCGCAATTAGTGAGTGCTTGGCGATTCTCGTGAAATGTGAACTATTGGAGATCTTACATCTGACATGCGTGTTTTCTAGGTAGAGGATGACAATAGTGTGATACGTGATCTTCAGTACTTGCAAGCTTCAATGCTGTGGTTAGATATTGGCATATCTTGTGGCTTCACCCGGAAAATGCAAATCGCCGAGAGCTATTTGCAACCACTGTCTACTGTAAGCCTCAGGACCCCCGACTTGAATTATCTTTTCGGCTAACAATTCAAAGGCACTTCGAAGGGCAATCGCATTCGACAAGTCAGCCTACAACCTCATCTCACCACATTGCGCCATGGATGATGCAGAATCGCTGCAGAAGACCTGGCATAATTGGGTGCGACAGGAGTCATTCAAGCGGTATTTCACTTCAAGTCCAAGATTCGATGTTTTGTAAGCTAATTGTCAAGCCAATCGTCAACAGCTTAGTCTATCATCTCTTTGGTCACGACGTGGAAGTTGCCATGTCGATGAACAGGTCCGCTCTTATCTCATACACAGAGTTGACATTGCCTTTACCCGCAGCTCGGGATCTATGGCTGGCCCAATCTGCCGAAGAATGGAAACGGACTTGGACAAGCCGATATGCCATGGCGAGAGAATCCGATATGAGCTTACGAGATTTGCTGTCGGATCCATCTTTAATCAACCATGTTTGCCCTGAGCTCGATGTGGAGATTGCTCGATCTGCCCTTCTTCATGGTCTAGCTATCCAGGTGTGGGAGTTTCGTCAGCAAAACTTGTTATCCCAAGGATCACAGTCAGCGTCGCGTGCTACAGCTCGTCTATGGCTTCAAAGTAGACAGGAGGATCTGTATGCACCGAAATTCCCCAAAGCCCCCGCGGCTTAGGATCAAATTGCTAATTGTGTCGTAGCTACACGACACTTAGGACCACCCAAAATGATTCGCCAGACCGACCACCTACCGGCACTTTAATGCACGAGTTCGTCATGATGTATCTTCATATAGATGTGGATGCAATCCAGCGCTTTGTGGGTAGGATGGGAGAACTCGAAGCCCGGCGCGCATACCCAGGTCTTCGAGATTGGAGCCATACAAAAGAAGCCAGGGTGGCCATTTGGCATGCAGGCCAAGTTTTCAGAGCAGCGCGAGCTGTCAAGGCATATCAACTTCGGGGACTTGATTCCTTGGCTGTCTACCATGCCGCACTCGTTTTATGGGTCTATGGGTTACTGCAATGTGGCGAGACGAGAAAAGTTGAGGTCGATACACCAATGAGCGAGGATGATACCATGCCTCGAGTTGCTTTGGATACATCCGAGGACCAATTGGTCAAGGCTTTTTTGGCTCGCGGGAATGGACGGCCTGGATTGACCATCTACCACCACGATGGAAGCGGAGCGGATCCGGAGACATTCTGCGAACTCAGCAAGCCTCGTATAGTTATGGCCGTTGCCAGACAAGTGTTTGAGGGGAATTGCCCTCGTTCCCTACCGGAAGACATTCTCCCCCCGATGATTCAGAATTTGTGTGCCCTGATCGAGGAACTTGGAAATCTTCCATAGTGTGTACGTTGAGAAATCTAAAGAAAGCAAATTTGTACTATACAATATGCTTCGTCCCAGAGATAATCCTCCGGTGGACTACATCCACGAATTATGCAAAGACTCTCAGGGGTGGCTCTGACCATTTCCGATGCCCCTAATGTATGTCGGCAAAGGAGGTTCAATTTCGCCCATCGGGAAGTGGGGGATCCACCCCCACGGGGAACCCAAACAGACTCAGCGGGGAAAAGGTTCATGACTTCTCCATCGACAGGCGTCAGATATACGGACTTGGTTTAGAGCCACATTGATGGGCCGCTCGGGTTGACAGCCCCCGCGCAACAGGCGCGTGGGAGGACAGTACCCTAGTGCAGAAAAGCAGAACATTCGCCATCTTCTCTATTTCTTTTGCTCGGAGCTGCTGTCCATCACAAGTACCCTAGCATCATGACAACTATCGACCAAAAAGTTCAGATTGATTTTGTGGAGGATGTTGAGCCCGATGATAAGAAACAGGGCGATATCCTCGTTGATGCTGCGGGTTCTGTACAGCGGTTGCCCGTGCCCAGTGATGATCCTAATGATCCTCTGAACTTCACGCTTTGGGAGAAATCAGGGGTTATCGTCAGCTGTTGCTGGTTCTGTAAGATCTTTCTCTCTCTGAACATGGGCTTGAGCTTGGCTGATTGAGTTATAGCGATCATGTCGTTGTCGGTGGTCGGGGGTCTAGGTGCTATTCTTGGTGTTTTCTTCGAGCTTTATGTTCCCGAGGGTCACAGCACGGCTCAGGTTGTGTGGTTAGGAACTTTTCCTTCCCTTTTCGTGGGAATTGGTACGTCGATAATGCCCTTTCAATGAGATTTGCTTTTCTGACTTGACAATCCCAGGAAACTACTTGATCCTCCCACTGGGCCTTGTATATGGTCGCCGACCGGCGGCTATCATATCTATCATAGTGCTTCTGGTTGCAACTATTGGATGTGCCGTCTCGCAAACATTCGAACAGCATCTTGGCTTGCGTATACTTCAAGGTTTAGCGACGGGGGCCACAGAGTCGGTCAGTGGATACGCTAGGGTGAACAAGAGCCAGCAACTGACAATAGGCAACATCTTAGCTTCTCCCGTTAATGCTTTCTGAGGTCACATTCGTTCACCAAAGAGGTATGGTCTTTGGTCTTTACTGGGCAACGCAGAATGTGGTGACCAGTTGTCTGAACCTGGCTTCCTCGTACGAGGCCGCCGTTTTAGGATGGCGCTGGTTCTACTGGGTCTATGTGATTGCTGTCGGTGCTGGCCTCGTGATCGTCCTGTTTGGGTGTTTCGAGACTCGATATAATCGTGGCGTCCGGGTTGTCAACGGGCAGGTGGTCGTTACAGATCAATTCGGTGTCACGCAGGTTCTTTCCGGCTCTCAGGCCCAGGACTACCTGCAGGCACTCGAGTCAAATGACGAGCACATCCCAGAGGATAGCAGACCAAAGAAGACGTACCTTGAGATGCTGCGGCCCTATGAGACACCAGCAAAGAACCCACTTCGAGTGGTACTGATGGCTTGGTTTCACATGGTCGAAGCTTTTGGTTCGCCCGGTATTCTTTACGCCACGTTGTTGTCTTCAGTCGTCCTCGGTTCGACTATCGGGATGTCATTAACCTATGACAGTGTTCTCCAGTCATATGGTTGGCCCGCCAAGAATGTCGGTTTGATCAATCTAGGAGGTGTATTTGGTGGCTTCGGCGGAATGTTGTACGCAGGTGTGTTTGGTGATTGGTGCATCCTACGCATGGCTAGACGTTCCGGAGGAGTACATACCCCAGAACACAGATTGATACTCCTGATTCTGCCTGGGTTCTTGACGGTGGCCTCTCTTCTACTGTATGGCTTCACTGCAGAAGGAGGCTCCACCTGGGCAGGGCCATACATGGGATGGACTTTGCTCCAGGTTTCTTTTGTCTCCGTGCTGATATTATCGACTTCATTTGCTGCTGAGGCATGGGAGAAGAACCCTGGCCCTGCACTTGTGGCTGTCGTTGGCACGAAGAACATTATTGCCTTTGGAGTAAGCTATGGTCTGACCCCGATGGTTCAAAGATTTAGCTACCAGGCAGCAATGGGTATATTGGCAGGAGTGGCAGGTGGCATCTTCCTACTCGGTATCCCAGTGTACTTCTTCAACCCTAAGGTGAGTTCACTTGATCTTAATCGCAACCATTTTGAAAAGATGCTTACAAGACGCAAGTGGCGACAATTCATGCAAAGGGCAGAGAAAAGAAATTTGCGGCTTTGATCATGCTCATTTGTATATTGCACGGCGACAGACTAGAAATCGAAACAGTTGTATAAAGCAGCGCAATTCACCAGTGAAGTGCTCATATCAGATAAAGTCAGGAAGACATTTTGAAAAACGCCCATGTCAACCCATAGGCTCTGTTGACTCTTCTCCGCCTTTTCACAAGGGGATCCAATTGAGTCTGCCTCAATTGGAGAATAGATTGACCAAACTCCAATTTCGGAGAAGCTTATCGTGCAACGAAGTCAATGCAATCAAGTCTGTGGGCAGGGAGGTTGAATTAGAAATGCCTTGAGGCCTCGAAATCTTGATGGGAATAGCAGCAAAGATAGTCCGGAACAAGGTGCTGCCCTAACGGAGGCGCAATTAAGTCCGAGACTTTTCGGCTATCACGGCCAAACGTTGGGTGGGTTGAGCCTGACCGTTTGTACGTGATCGGAAGAGCTGAAACGGATTTAGGGTGTAGCTGGTCGCTTTTAGGAAATATTAGCCTGTTGATGCCTTAAAGAGGACGATCCACTGCTGATCTTTCGGTGAAATGCGAGATCCATAGACAAACTGATCCGTGCTGAAGCTGCAAATCGAACAAACAAGCCTAAACTCCGAGCAAGGACTTAGCAACGACGATCCGTAAGCACTAGCAGAATCCTTCTTGAAGCCTGAACTTCTCATCCTCATAATTGAACCCTGAACATGTTGGCGCGCGATCTGAATGCGAAGGGCGGAGCACTGTGAAGTCTTGGTATGACCAAGGCATGGAGTACCCCATGTTATGCTAGATGCTCCGTGACAAAGGGCTCGGGTGACTCATCACATCCACGAAGTGCACACTGCATCGCTATGCAAATCATGGAATAGCTCGGAGAATAGAGTGAAGACCTTGGCGATGAACCTCCCCATGCTTCTTCCCTGAATCCTTGAACCTATTGGATCCCTGCTCACCAAGCCCATATGACCATAAGCCCCCTTGGCGCCCTAGGTTCGTTTCTTCAGCTTCAGCCCCATAATTATACCGGCCCGAAACATCACTCGCTTACCTTGCACCGATTTGGGTCAGGGTCAGCGCCATTTCGACGTGGCCGCTCGTATTTCACACGGGCGACTGGAGTGTTTTTGTTTTGGTGGCGCCGGGTAGCCGCTCTCTCGCACAATAAGGCTGATCCCTGGCTTCTTTTTTTCCGATTGTCGTGATCGAGTCAAGTTTGAGCCGCACGTGGGAAATGTCAATAGAAATATAGAAGCTGCAAGGGCGCCCCCCCTTTGCGGCCGCAGTCTGTCACCTTATACCTAGGTAGTCTCTTGTCCCCTTTTTTCCCCAGCCCCGAGGTTTTCTTCTGTAACCATGCTGGCGCTCCACATTGCCCTGTATGCCATCATCGGCACCTGTTTCACCTTCTCCGTGATCGAGCTAGGACTGTGTGCCTATGTGGTTGCGGTCTACACTGGTCGTCGCACCGAAACCTACTATGATTTTGTCACGGGGAACGAAGTCTCGCAGACTGTCCACATCAGTACCCCGGGCATCTTGGCCTTCCTCGTCTTCTCTGCCGTCTGGTCTATGCTGGTCTCAGTGGTTGGCCTGGGCTTGCCTTGGCTCCTCACTAGCAAGGGCAAGGCCACGGCCACATTGAACCGCATCCTGGGCCTCATCTTTGCCATTCTCTATGGTGTCACCTGGGTGTTCTGGCTGGCCTGCTTTGCCGATATCGCGGCCAATCTTGATGGTTTTACCAGCTACAATGACTACTTGAATGCTGTGATTGCCTTTGCGGTCCTGCTTTGGTGAGTTTCTCTTTTCCTGGATTCTCTACTCAGGAAACATAACTAATATCGGGTCGATCTTCTAGGCTACTCTTCATGGCCCTTTTCATCTTGTCAATTCTGGCACTTTGCGGCGTGCTCTTCTCCGACTGGCTCGGCTACCAGTCTCTGCGCAATACTGAGGAAGTCAGCGCACCTCAAGAGGTTCGGGAAGCCGGTCTTCCTGCTCATGACGCTACGGCTCATGATGTGCATACCAGTACGGTTCCGGTCCCTCCTCCGTCAGAATTGTCAATTCGTGATCGTGATGCTGAGGCCCTGCATAATCAGACAATGAGTAGCGCTCATAGCGTCTCGTCGCCATCGGCAATCACCAGCGTCGAGCTTAGCGGTGATAGCGCCGTGCACACGTCCCAAGTGAGCCACGCCTAGAGAATTGAAAATAAGGCACTGGCCGAATGTCCCCGTTAAGAATATGTGTGTGATGCTAATGGTGGAATCGGGGAGATGCATCGAGCGCAGTGAATACCCGGGAACTTTGCAAATACATAAATGTCTAATAATGCGTATCAACCCAATTTTGCAAGCCTTATCGAATAATATGAACGTATCTCAATGGAATCTTGTTATGAGCGAAGAAGAAGGAACTTCTCGCTAGTCGTTGGGGAGACCCAGATATTTCGGGCAATCTATGGTTCGAATTATGCGTAGTGTTCACGCAACATGGCCAGGTCGCTGGAACAAAGGGGATCTATTATCCCCGTATCGCAGTGGAAAGCAAACATATATGTCCAGACAAAAAAGACGGAGAAAAAAGAATTAACACATGGGGAGAGGTACTCAAGCAGTAGGCTGCTCCTCGGTGTGCTCATGCTCCTCGGAGTCGTGGTGGCCGTGCTTGGACTTCTTTTTTTCCTTCTTCTTCTCATCCTTGCCCTTCTTGGACATAGCCTCAGCCATCAATTGTTCAAATGCCATGTAGTCACCCTCCTCTTCGGGGTCGCGCGCAGCCTACAATCGGATGATTAGCCTATACGAACAACAAACGGGGGGGCGGCGGTGGGATGTGCATAATCGTACCTTAGCGTAGATGTTTCCTGCGATGACCAGCGCATGAGCGCGCTCGACGCGCTTCTCCAGACGAATTCGCTTGTCGCCCAATACTTGATCACAAACTTCTCGCAGGACACTCTGGATTTCAAATTTGCTGCCACGCCAAGCGGCAGCGAGAATCTTGCCGGTCACCTTCTTTTCATATTCAGCCTTCTTCTCATCCGTCCAGTCCTCGCCGCCGCGCTCTTCTAGTTTGGCCATTTCCTCCATGGTCATCTGAGCGTCAATGGCGGTGGAAATGGTGGTCCAGGTCTCCTTGGCGAGGGTGCCCTTGTCCTTCAGACGCGAGAAGAAGCCGGAAATACCGAGGAACTTCTGCGATTTGAGGAAAGAAGTACCCTTCTGCGTGTATGTAGCACCGACGGCGTGCAGGATCTCCAAACCGAAGGACTCCATCTTCAGGTTCTCAACCTCCAGACGGATCTTCTCCTCAAAAGCATGCGTAACATCTTTGCCCTTGTCGGTCTCGGTCCACACACTCAGGCGATCAACCAGCTTATTAGCTAGGGTATTGACACGCTCCTCACGGGCCTTTCTCCGCTCCTCCTCAAATGCATTAAGGCGCTCCTGCTGCTCTTTGGACAGGCCCTTTTTCTTCTCCTTCTTGCGCAGCTCCTTTTCCTCCTGCGACAGACCAGCTGCCTCCATGCGCGCCTCCTCCTCAGACTTGTCCATGAGAGCTTGTTGGCCCATGTATCGCCGGGGCGTGCTGGCACCCGAGCTCTGGCCAGAGGCTGCCGTGGAAGCCTGAGCCTGAGCCTTCCCAAGATCGGCGGCGGCTCCCTCAGTGTGCGCGTGTTCTGCGCTAGCAGCCTTTACCTCCTCCTCATGAATGTTGAGCTTCTCTTCGGCCGACGCGGCGAGTTCCTCCTCTTCCATCTGCTCCATCGTGATGTCCATGGTCGCAGTCAGGTCTTTCATAAGAGAAATCTCGCCGATGAGGTCAACGAACGCCTCGCCGCCGAAAATCATGCTGAAGAATTCAGACGGGTCCTCTGTGGTTGCGTGTTAGCCAGTATGCTCGGATCATGATGCGCCAACCGGAACCATCCGCAAGGTCGACGAACCGAAACCTCCACCAGGAACAGACTCCTCTTTGCCGAATTTATCATATCGCTTTCGTAGGTCTTCATTGCTGAGAACTTGGTAGGCTTCGCCGATCTAGACACGATATTAGTTCAAGGCAGCGATGTTTACTGCGGACGGCGCGCATACCGCCTGGAACCGTTCATGTGCGGTTTCGTCACCTGGATTCTTGTCTGTCGAGAAGCGTTAGTTATTGAGTATCTTCATGATGCAGTCCGCCTACCGGGATGAGTGGTGATCGCAAGCTTGCGGTAAGCCTTCTTGATCTCAAGCTCGGTAGCAGTTGGCGCGACGCCCAAGGCGTCGTAATAAGTGGTATCAGCGACCATAATGTGAGGCTACAGAGCTAAGGATGCTCTGGCACGGTCCAAGAAGCCGGAAGAGCCGTGTTAAATGAAGACAGGTGGGATGACAAGAGAGAAAGCACTTTTTTGATTCCCCGCCATATGACGCCCGTGTAGGGAATGGTCGGGTCACGTGGCGAAGTCTCTTAATTTCCTCGAGTTCGCCCCCTTTTCCTCTTCTTCTCCGAGGCTCTGCAACTTCGTTTCTGGTCTGTTTCTTTCTTTCCCTACCTTCTTCGGGCCCTTGAGTGTCCGAGTTTGTACGAGATGGGTTTCATTGGAACTGCCGCTTACCTTGCCTTGCACCCGTTGCAATTGAGAGCAATCGTCCAGTGGTACGTGTCCCCGCAGCCCGGAGCTGCCCTTGCTTGTTTTTTGAGCTCTATCACATCTCGGACTAACTTCGTCGGTCTTATAGGAAGGTCTGGCACAACCCTCCTCACGAACGCGACGCCAAAAATGACACCGAGACCCAGAAGCAATGCTTCAAGTTCTTGGACCTAACCAGCCGTAGCTTCAGCGCCGTGATCAAGGAGCTTCACCCGGAGCTGTTGCTGCCTATCTGTGTCTTCTATCTCGTCCTACGTGGTCTGGATACCATCGAGGACGACACCTCGATCCCGTTCGCGACCAAGGAGCCGCTTCTTCGGAATTTCAAGGATATCTTGACGGAAGATGGCTGGAACTTCACCGGTAATCGTCCGGAAGAGAAGGATCGGGAACTGCTGGTTCAGTTCCACAATGTCGTCGCCGAATTCAAGAACATGAAGCCTGCCTACCAGGCCATCATCAAGGACATCACAGACAAGATGGGTAATGGTATGGCGGACTACTGCGCCAAGGCTGAGAAGGACGAGGCGAGCGTGAAGACCATTGAGGAATACGATCTTTACTGCTACTATGTCGCCGGTCTGGTCGGAGAGGGCCTGACCCGCCTGTTCGTCGAGGCCGAGTTCGGCAACCCTGCTCTTCTCAAGCGTCCCAAGCTTCACAAGTCCATGGGTCTCTTCCTGCAGAAGACCAACATCATCCGTGATATTCGGGAGGACTTTGATGACAACCGGCGATTCTGGCCCCAGGAGATCTGGTCAAAGCACGTTGATAACTTTGAGGATCTTTTCAAGCCCGAGTACAAGGAGGCGGCGCTTAACTGTAACTCCGAGATGGTTCTAAACGCTTTGGAACACGCCGAAGAGTGTCTGTTCTACCTGGCTGGTCTGCGTGAACAGAGTGTGTTCAACTTCTGCGCCATTCCTCAATCGATGGCCATTGCCACAATGGAGCTTTGCTTCCGCAACTATGACATCTTCGAGCGCAACGTCAAGATCACCAAGGGTCAAGCATGCGAATTGATGATGGAGTCGACCCAGAACCTTGCCGTTTTGTGTCAGACGTTCCGAAAATTGACTCGCGCAATTCACAAAAAGAACACGCCCAAGGACCCCAATTTCCTGAAGATTAGCATTGTCTGCGGCAAGGTAAGGCATACTGCGTCTGTCATCTGTCAAGGTACTAAATCTACGCTATATAGATTGAGAAGTTCATCGAGACTATCTTCCCCAGTCAAAATCCCGAGGATGCTCATCGCCGCGTGAACGGCGAGATCACCGCCGAGCAGGCCAAGAAACGGGAAGAGGATGCTGAGAACAAATCCGACATCTACTTCCTCATGGGTCTCATGGGAGTCATTATCTTCTTCGTCGCCGGTGTGATGGTATGTGCGCCTCGATTTTTCCCGAAGTCCCCGACTAATCTCTATAGATGTTTGCGGCATGGATGCTAGGTGCTCGATTCGACTTGGCCTGGAAAGAGATTACCTCAGGCAACTTGAGGCCTCCCAGCTATTACAAAGAGCAGGCTGCTCTCCGCGGCGAGCTCTGATTGAGCTTCTTCTCACTACACGGCGTTACGACATTTACTGCTTAATCTTCGATTCCCCGTCCGGTGGACTCTTGTTTTATTATTTCCCCATTCCATCCGCACCACCGGTGCCTCGATGTGTATTGATAATAATATACCATTCTTTCGTCCCATTACGGCACATACTACTTGATCCGCCGCGAGATTCTCTTTCAGCAAGACCAAATTGGCAAGCACGGATGTCAAATTGCGATCCAGCCTTTCCATGGCTGCGGTTGTGCCGAAGAAGTGCTGACATCAACGGGGATTCGTCTCTTTGTCCAGTGAGTACTAGATTTGTGTCCAACGATTAAGTTCGAGGTGGCACACGTCCATTGAAGATCTGGGATATCCGTAGATCGTTAAGCCTGAGTGTGCGAATATGTAAATATATCAATTCTCCTTTGTTCCACATAAAATTATTTCCGCCCGTCGTGAAACTCTCGGTCATAGATATATTTGCTTGCAGAAGGTGGAGAGCGTACCTCCGGACAGTGTGCCCCTGATGGCACACAGAATTGCAAACTAGGAACGATGCACAATGTGTATTGCGACCGTTTTCATGATCATGTCCAGACAATTTCTTATCATCGCTGGCTCCTACGCCATCCATGCTGACCAAATGCTTTGCAATCCCGGCCCAGTTGATCACGGGAAATTCATTGAAAATGGTTGCCGCGATCCACCAGTCTATCCACCGAATCAGAAATCTCTGCTTTCTCATCAAGTCCAGTCTTCTTAGGCAGTGTAACTCTTGCAAGTCGCTTTTTCTTGACCTGCTCTCACGCTGACTCGGCAGTGATTCTCGCTTAACTGCCGTCCCATGCGCTTGCCATTTATTGTGCCCCCAGTATTCCGGGCTCCTCTCTCTGCTCGTCTGTACCCGTGTTCAAGATATTTCAGCGTGATGGGTAACAAGAAGACTGCCCCGTGTGAGGGTTCTAGCGAATCCTTGCCCCCTCTGTCTGCCACCGACTTCCGGGCCTACAACCGCCTGTCGGAACGGATGGACGCTTTTGTAAGTCGTGGCATTCTCAAGCCCCGCTTGTAACTAGCACTAAGTCCGACTCAGCACAATCACTTCCGTTTGGCATGGAATCAGCTCTATGATGCTTGTTCGAGTACTGGAAAACGGCCTAGTGGTCTCTCCGCCCGTCAAATGATCATGATGGGTCTCCAGTTTTGCTCCCAGCTCGACTTCCACCACTCTATTGAAGAGCAGCACATTTTCCCCGTGCTTGCGAAGAAAATGCCAGAGTTTCGCAAAGAGCTTGAGCTGCTCACCCAACACAAGCAGATCCATGCAGGCCTGGAAAAACTTGAGGCTTATCTCGAGAAATGTCGCTCTGGCGAGGAAGATATGCGCCGTGAAGAGATCAAGCGACTGATGGACGGATTCGGAAAGGTGCTCTGGCAGCATTTGGACCAAGAAGTTGAGACTTTGAAGGCTGATAATATGCGCCAATACTGGACTGTCGAGGAGATGCGCCGTCTTCCAATGTGAAGTTTCCTTGTTCATTGCAATTTCAATACCCCAATGCATATTACACCACACCATTCTACACACTCTTCAGAATCTTCTACTCTTGTTGTTCTCATCTATCCCTAATCAAGGCCATCTGCTGGAAATCCTGCGCGACGCCACTCTCTTCACGAGCATCAATCTGGATCCAGATGACATGTTTCGAAACGGCATATCATACTGAAACGCCGCCCATGATGATCAGGCCGGCTTTGAGAGTGACACACCCGTTCCCTCCTGTGTGCCCTTTTCGTCACTGACAGTGGACCTTGATTGAAATCTTATGATCGCGTTATTCTTACAGCTTCACGTCGCGGTCTCATGATAATTGCCACGGGACAGAAACTTGCTGACTTTATGATCATCACTGCGACGTCTACAATTCACAGCTAAGGGTGCCATAGTGAACGCAGGAAATCCTGACTATTGGAGGCCCTCTGACACGCCTTTGATTGTCCTAGACTTGCCGCGCCATGCTTGTGTTGCTGAACCCGTACCAAAAACTCGAACCGAGGACGGTTCAAGGCCACATTTTCGCGCCAAGAGATTCTTAACGCATTCGACTGTTTTCAGCATTCCCCTTTCGGGACTTGTCCAACCATACTGGGTGTTGACCATCTCGGGAATGTTGGTCTGATCCCTCAACCCCTAGATTCGCATAAACGTTATGCCTATTTTTCCGTATACCCGCTCTTGTCCACGAGTCCGCCGCAAACGCATTTCGCGGCCGATCACTTTCTAGATGCCTTCTATCTATGATATCATTGCTGTGCGTGAGCACAATTTAGTTGATGATCATGTTTCATGGTCTGTTTGTTTGTCTCGTATCATGTCACTCGCGACATCGGTCTATGGATCAAACCCACCCTTTTCTACTTATCGTGAAGCTAGCTCTATGCGTGGATTGCAGGAAATTTGTCTTTCTTTTGCTAAATCCCAGGGTTTCCCCGGTCATTGCTGGATCTTTTGGCCTGCATAGAGCCAGACTTGGCGATCTTCAACCTATCCGTCGCGGCTCCGTGAGCAAATGCCGCAGTCCCTAGAGAATGCGTCTGTCACTCAGACGCGCAAGCCACTCGTCGCATCGTCTGCTGTCTCAACTCAGTCGCCTGATGATCGCGGAAAAGTTTCAATCCCCGCCCTGCAGGCCACGCTAGTGGGCAGTCTTGAAACGATCGTGATCAACACTGGGCGAGCACCAGCGCGGCGACGTCGTCTGGTCTGAATTCCTCAGCGTAACAGCTTGGCTGCTTTGCTCGGTCTCCGCCTTCCCCGCTGTGTGGGCCTTAGACAATGACCGATAAGCTCTTGGGATCGGTCAGGACACACCACCACGAGATCCACTTCCCCATGCGGCTTCGTCGTCGCATGCGACCTTTTGAATGCAATGATATAAGACTGAAGTACCAGGCCGACGCTGTAGAATTTTCTCTCGTCTCGCCGCTTTTTCGATCGCTGCTATCAAATCCTCTTCCTGACTCTTGTTTCGCTCTTCCCCTTTCAATATGAAGCTTGCCATCGCCTCACTCGCTACCGCCATGTTGGCTGGTACTGCTCTTGCAGCCCCTCGACCTGGTCTTGCTGAGCGCCTTAAGCAGCGTGGTGTTTTGCAGCGCTCGTCTCAGCCTGCTAGCAGGTTTGACAACTCCGACGAGGAGAATGGCATCCTTCTCAAGGAGGGCTCTGATGATGCCAAAGTCCAGTACAGCAGTAACTGGGCCGGTGTCGTGCGCGAGTCGCCCCCTGCCAGTGCCACCTACACTGCTGTTTCGGCCACGTTCACTGTGCCCGAACCCACAGCCACCGACAACTCGGGCGACTTGCAAGCTGCCTCCGTCTGGGTTGGCATTGACGGTGATACCTACTCCCAGGCCATTCTGCAGACTGGAATCGACAGCTACATCCAGAACGGCGAGATGAGCTATGATGCTTGGTATGAATGGTACCCCAACAGCGCCGTGAACTTCGATATCAGCTTGTCTGCTGGCGATGTCATTGTCGCTTCCGTCAAGTCTTCGTCGCCCAGCAAAGGTGTTGCCATTATTGAGAACAAGTCATCCGGCGAGACTGCGACGAAGACACTTACGGCGCCTTCTTCAGATGCCACTCTGGGTGGACAGAACGCCGAATGGATCGTTGAGGACTTCAATTCTGGCGACTCTCAGATTCCATTTGCCGACTTTGGCACTGTGACTTTTACTGGTGCTCAAGCTGAAACTGCTCGTGGCTCTTATGGTGTCAACAATGCTGCGATACTTGACCTTCAGCAGAGCGGAAAGTTACTTGCCGATGTCAATATCGAGAGTGATACCGAGTTCACTGTCACTTACCAATGAATTTGCGGCCTTTAGGCAGCAGGCTGTCTGCCGGTTGTTCATAGCAATGAGCATTGTTTTCTGGAGTTGATGGAAGGGCGTTTCTGAGATCATGCAACTGGGACTTGTTGTCTATCCGGGTCAACTTATCGTGGTATGGGCTTAATAGATTTAAATTATACCTGAATTTCTCAATATATTAATATAATAAATTTTCTTGTTCACCATGTCCATTGCCCCTGGCCCCTCATGCTATCAAAGCTGGATCACTGTATGTTTGAAAATGTTCCCACTGTCATGTTTCTGCTTGAGAGCTTTTGGATCATCGTAGCGGCTGCCGCATGTCAGTCTTAAGTCCAGATCATCCATGGGTGTCAGAAGAGGGGAAGTTCACTGCACGAAATTTTTGGGATTTGTGCTTTTCAAGGCCGCCACGGAGTTCTGAGCCCACACAAGGTTCCTCTCGTTTTCTCTACCGATGCAGGCGTTGGAAATACCTCGATAGTAAAGTGTGGGACTTGATTATTTGCTCAAGAAAGGCCTCGATTTGCTCAATAGCGCTCAAAGGGCCTCAGAGCATCGGCATGAAGTCCGTGAGCACCGAAGATAGCTTCAGGGTTATCAGGCTGCAGCGTTATGTGTTCGGCTATTGCATCCAGGGCCTCATGGGATGGCTCATGCAAACGCAGAGAATATAGTAAGCCATAGGCGTTATTGGGGACTGCGGGGTAGGGTAGTCAATATTGGTGATTTCCGAAACATATCTGGTCAGTTGATCTATCTTGATTTCGTGATCAAAGGCCAAACATAACTGACTTAAATTCCGAGGGTGATTTGTCAGTGAGCACGGAGGTGAGGCGGGAAGGACAGTCTATCGTATTTAGTGATATCGAGAATAGCTTAGTTGTCCGACCTGACTGCCGTTTTCATCTCGTCTCGCTCACATGAGTTCAATCTCGCTCGCCATACTAATCCAAGACACCCAGTCTCATTAAATCGGTACTATTCCTTGCTCTTGTTGTTCCATCGCTTCTACCCTCTTCTGAACCCTACTTCACGTGCGGGGAGACCCTAATAAAACTTAGCATTCTCTCGCGCGCAAAATATTGATAGGGAGTACCTAGGCAGACATCCTGGAGACTTCCGCGATTGTCGCTTTTCCAACACGTAATTGGGATCCGTAATACTAGTGGCAGATTACCGTTGGACGAACAACATCTTAGCGGCGGAACGCAGGTTCCGCCCGGATAGGAATCTGATGTGAATTATGGGAAGTGCCTCTTATAAATGAGCTCAAGTACCAGTAGTTGCAAATTGATTTCTGGGCATACTCCAAAAATCTCACAACGCGGAAACAATTCTCTGGGCATTTCTCCGCACTCAATGGAATCGACGTCCTCATCCCAAGTACGGGTTGCTGTCACTCAGGCAGAGCCTATATGGCTTGATCTCAATGCTACGGTTGAGAAGACCTGCAGACTCATCGCGGAGGCTGCTGTCAATGGTGCTCAAATCGTGACATTCCCCGAATGCTGGGTGCCGGGCTATCCTGCCTGGATTTGGTATGTCCTCATCTAGTTAAAGTGACACTTAAATCCGGACTATTTAATAATGAGATTCGAGGGAACACAGGTCACGACCGGTTGACATGAAATTGACAATACAATACATTCAGAATTCGCTCAAACTTGACTCCCCTCAAATGACGAAAATCACGGAATGTGCAGCTGAGCACAATATTGTGGTAGTGCTCGGATTCTCCGAAAACGTCAACGACTCTCTCTATATCTCTCAAGCTATTATCGATGCAGATGGAGTGATACGTTTGTCGCGCAAGAAGATGAAGGCGACTCACATGGAGCGGACGATATTTGGTGACTCTCTCGCAGACTGCCTTGAAAGCGTCGCTGATACAGCGGCTGGCCGCGTCGGAGCCTTGTCGTGTTGGGAGCATATCCAGCCATTACTGAAGTACCACACTTATTCTCAGCGGGAACAGATTCACGTGGCTGCATGGCCACCTATCTTCCAGGATGATGACAAAGATGTTCTCTTTTCGATGTCTCGTGGTGGTAAGATTCCTTCTCCCTGATAGCGAGCGACATGAATGGACTCACGAAACTCTAGGCACTACCGCAATTGCACAGACGTACGCGATTGAATCGCAGTCATTCGTTCTTCATACGACTGCTGTTCTCAGCCAGCCCGGCATTGACTTAATGAGCACACAGGATGGATCGATTATGAACATGCCAGGAGGCGGCGGATCAGCAATATTTGGGCCAGATGGCCGTCAATTAACCACTGATCATCCCGAGACTGAAGAGACCATTCTTTATGCCACGCTGGATCTGGACAAAATTCTCCAGTGCCGAGCATTTGTCGATGTTTGTGGCCATTATAGCCGGCCGGATCTTCTGTGGCTAGGGGCCGATAAAGAGCTCAAGCGGCATGTACGGTCATAGTGATATACTGCATCTCTCCGGGGAGTTTTTATTATGTACTTTAACAGATGCGAGATTACACAGATATATACAAAGAATGAAATAAGAACCAAGGCTGCTTAATTCATTAATAAGGCGGTAAGAATCCGCATAAAACGACGTAAAGCCTGTGTGGAGAATCGCAGTCATCTCCACTCTGTTAGCGGCGGAATTGTAGAAGCCGCGTTGATAAGCCAATTTGACACTTGTCTTGCCTTTATCGAAAAAGATGAGCCGAGTCCTTCATCGCCATGACAGATCTATCTCTACTGCCGGTGGATCTTGTACTTCGCGTTTGCCGCAAAGAATATCCTGAGTGTGTTGTCCCAAGTATTCAGGATCCTATCGTCCTTCGGAGTTGCCCTATCGCACCTCCCCACCAACCGCTTTGGCCATCTGATAGCATGACTACACCAGAACACTCCACCAGAGTTCGGATTGCGTGTGAGACGTGTCGCAAGCGTAAACGCAAGGTGAGCTTCCGACCACTTGTGACCGATCATAATTTGACCGTATTGCCCGAATATTGCAGTGCGATGGAGTTCACCCCTGTTGCGTTGGGTGTATGAGTCGAAATATTGAATGCCGGTATGATATAAACAAAGCACCGAGGTCTGGAAATCGAATCACCTGCAATTTTCGTTCAGTGCTGACTGCCGAGCAGGCAAAGACGCGATCCAGGATACGTGACTGGACTGGAAGATCAACTTGAGCTTCTTAAGGATGAGTTGCGCCGCTTGGATTATTTAAGATCCAGCTCCCAAGGTGCGACATCAGAACCGGAACCGGGCCCGAAACTTCCACCAGACCAAAGAGACGTGGACGATGGCTCCGATCGGGGAGAAGACGGTGCAGTTGCCACATTTGAGGAATATTCACGGAAGGCTACTCCAATTCAAGACGTGAGTTCCCTAATATGGCGCATGAGTATCGAAGATACCGGAGAACCGGCATTTATCGGTCCATCAGGAAACGAGTGTTTCCCTGTTGCTCCAAAAAGGCCCCTTGGACGCGCTTTAAACACTGAAAGATCGACCAGAAGAAGTCAGCATCCGTCAACAGACACTCACCGGAGGCGAAATGAAGCGCAAATTACACAGGAGCTACTTGATCTATTCCTTGATTTCATCAATCCGATTCATTTTTTTCTGGACCAGGATACTATTCGCGAGATACGAGCGGATGATGTAAAGCCAGAACTGAGCCTGGTCAAGCATGCAGTCATGGCTGCTGCGTCTCTTTTAGCCGATGATGAGGACAGCCGAGATTTTGGAAATGATGTGGCTTCTACTGTTGAATCTGTTGCATTACCGGCTTGCCGACAGTACCCTTGCATTTCCCTCGTTCAGGTCCTGGCTATTATGTGCTGGCGCGAGCTTGGTCTAGAGAACCATAATATGGCCTAGATGTATAATTGTCTGTTGCTTGATGATGCTCTGCTTTTTCCCTTCTTTGTTGTTGACACTGCCTAGGTATGTGCGCTAGCATGACTTTGCATCTTGGGCTCCCAGTCAGCTCCCTTCATGCTCTCGAGAACTCCACAAACGAAGACAATTATGCGGCCAAGAACATGAATCGCAATTGTGTCCGTATATCGACTGCTTGGTCTTCGCTCTTGATTGATAGGTAAGTTACGTTCCGTTGAAGTTGCCCCTCCTCGACGAAGCCTAAGTCTAGGCAATAGAATTGCCACCTCACTTTTAGGGCGAAACTGTATGTTACCATGGCGGAGGGTGCGAGCAGCTTCATATATTGATGCCATTGCCGCGCCAAGTCTATGTGATCTGGCCTTCGACTCACATTGTCAGCTATGGTTTGTTCATGATCAGTGGATGGACAAGATGTGAGACGTCTTCTTCGACACAAACCGCCTGGAATTTATCGTAAATGCAGTTATTCATTCGATTTTAATAATTTAAGAAGCTCAGAACAGCACCAACTTCTACTGGGCGCCCGTGAGCAACTTCTTTCATTCCAGCGGAATCTTGATAATCGTGTTCAATTGGGCTCGAACAACTCATCGCCTGCGGTTATTGTTCTTCACATGACGTACAACATGTCCCAAATTTTGATACACCGACCCTTTCTCAGGCTCTCTGCCGATAATAGTACGTTTCGTCTCTCTGTACGAGCCATGTCTACTGCAGCGATGTCTATGTCAAGATTGATTCGTGTCTTTGAGAGTGTTACACGTTTAGACAGAGCACCACCGTTTGTACCTCATAGTATCATGACTGCTGCTGTCACCCATCTTTTAAATGCAACATCGACACAACCAACGGTCAGGAGTCAGTCGATCAGACATTTCAGAACATGTTTCAATGCCCTCATGACCATGTCAAACCGATGGATCCAGGCAAGGAGGTTCGTCTCATCACTTCAAGACCTGGCTCAAAGATGGAGTATCATGCAAGCCTTACCTTTGCATGGGTTTCCAGTAAGGTCTCCCGCAGACTTTCAGAACTTGGCGGAAACGCCTCATGAGCCCACGCCTGGAATATTTCACAATGAGACCCAAGAGGATCTGAACACAGGAATTGACCATGAAGACTCTTCGTGGGTTGATGTGAACCAGATGAACCTGGCGTCTTATCAAGCTGAACTTGTGAATTTATGTATGCCCAACGAATTAGATTCTTGGCCGATGGACGCTCAGAACGATGCCAATTATTTAGGCAATATCTAGTCAGTATTGGAAGATCCGAAGGAAATTCATTTGAAAGATATGGTGGATTTTCATTGTGCTATGTATCTCCATGACTGCTAGTCATTGGTGTGATGCCCAGTTGTGTTATCATAACCGGGGAAAAGCAAGCCACGGTCCAAAGGGCTCTAGCTGTCGTCTCCAAGTCAAGTCGCAGATCCAAAACATTGAATTTCGGAGTGACGGACCAATTAGCGATCAAGGACTGGGTTCTCCGGTTGATCACTTTATCTCCAGCGGCGGAAGGGGAGAAGCCGCCCCGATTGAGCACTTCTAAGACCAATTCACATCATCTTATCTCTTTCCCATCATGTTGACGATTTATGTCGTTCCTTGGGTCCTAGATCAGACGCTAGGGGTGAGTGATACGGTCGAGAATACCAAACCTCCTGATTGTCTCAGATCAAATATTTTCTTTCTGCATTCTCTTCCAGGACAACAGTACTCACAGCACACTTCAAACACTTGGGCGAACATGGCGTTCGGGGTTCTAGAGGTCGCTTTTAATGGAATTCACCGACATCGGGACGAGACCCGACGTGCATGTGGGGTTGAGTCAGGGTTCCTGGTATTTCTGAGTCATCGCCCTCTGATCTTCATATCGATGAACGCTTGCATTCATTCCCGTTACATGAATTACTCTTAATGGCGGTTCATATTGAGTCGGCGCAATTTCCTCGTGATTCGAAGGCTGTTCGCGCCTTGTTTTCGAGCTACTCTTCGTCATTGGGAATTGACCTCACGTTCCAGTCTTTTCAACACGAACTTGACTCTTTGCCCGGCAAATATTCCGAGTCTCAGGGAGGTATCATTCTGGTCGCACGAGCCATAATCGGTCATGCTAGTCATGCCTCTACATTGCCCTCGGCGGCCGGGCTAGCTGAAAGCCCGAGGGTCCAGATCTCCCCTGCCGTCGGATGCGTCGCGTTAAGGCGAAACCCGGGTAATTGGTGTGAGATGAAACGCTTGTATGTGGTCGAAGATGCACGAGGCCTGAGTCTGGGTGACAAATTAGTCGAGGCCATCGTTGCACGGGCCAAAGCTTTTAGCTACCGGGGCATTCGCTTGGACACACTACCCGAGATGACTACCGCCCAACGACTTTATCGTCGGCACGGATTCGTGGAGATTGAACCTTACTACGATACGCCTATTGAAGGTACTATATTTATGGGTTTTGAATTCGCCCGCTCATGAGTATCCTTCATTACCTCATGCTACGGATGAAGTATTGGCCGATGCCTAATCAGGGTACTTGTACATTTTGTAGGGATACATGGAACTATTGATGCAACATCACAACCCTTCAGTTTGTCTGACCAGTCTTAGTGTATTGTCAGATTATGTACGACAAGCATGCATTGCGAACCAAGCGTCTCACTCTGAAAAGAAGCGACCCGAACTCATTCGTCTCATCAGTTCAAACTTAATATATTTTGTCGAGTATAAACGAAACATTTACAGCACTTAGATGTTGAAAATTTGAATAGCTTGACATCTGCAGTGAGACTTGATCTTAAGGTTTTCCGTGTTGAGGGTTTGAATCAAAGGTGTCTGACAGAGGCTGATCTCGTACTGGACCATCTCTCCAGCAGCTATAGTGCCATAGAGCGGGTCTTAATCCAAGAGGCCGGGTAATTCTTACCCATCATGAGAAAGTTACGAATGACGAACCGTATTGATGGATCTAGATCCCACAAGGGCTCGGTCAGGCTCGAGGTTTGACCTTTCCAATGTCCGAGCTGCAAGGTGTCTGATTACATATGCAAATATGCCGTTCGGAAAAAGCAAATTTACACAATAAATTGCGAAGAAGTTTAAGTCAGAAACCCAAAGAATCTGAAATAGCCTCGAAAACGTTCCATGTCAAGCGAATCATGACCGACCAGCCTTTGAAAGTTCTCGTCGTGGGTGCGGGCATTGCCGGACTTTCTGTAGCTATTGCTCTCGGTAAACAAGGCCATCGAGTTGTCGTAAGTACTCCATCGCAAGATATCTAGCTATAGACAGTAAGAAAGAAGCTATCAAAAGATGCATCTGCGGCTTTAGATTCTAGAAAAATCTCACTTCCTCAAGGAGGCCGGAGCTGCAATTCACTTGCCCCCAAACGCCACGGTATTATTGGAATGGATGGGAGTCGATCCGGCGTCTTTCGAGGATGTTCTACTGAGAAAGGTGGGGCTTACAATATTGAAGGAATCTTTTGGCTCACTCAGCGCTTCTTCTAGATCAATCGATATGACACTGAGGGCGACTTGAAGTATCAAAGGGATTTCGAGCCCATCAGGCGCAATTGGCAGGCCGTGGGTGGTCAAATAATTTTAGGAAATGGGCCGGTTAATTCTCTCCTAGGAATCGTGCCTTGTCCACCGAGTCGGCCTCCATAACGCTTTGACGAAGCGTGCGCTTGAGACTGCCACTCTCCATACAGGATGTACAATCACATGAATCGCACTCGATGATGGGCGCCAGTTTGAAGCAAAACTTCTGCTTGGGGCTGACGGATTGCACGTAGGTTCCTTCTCAGCGATTACATATTTAGAGATCCGCCTCACCACCTCCATAGTCTCAGCTCCGCAGCGCGATTGCTCCGATGGCGCCACCTCCGTTCCGAGCAGGCAAGCAATGCTATCGCTGGACTATTCCGACCGCTGATCTGAGGAGAGATGATTTGACTCAGGGCTACGTTCAAGAGCCAGGGGTTTTCATGGAGTTTGAAGGTCCAATCCGTCGCTTGGTCGCTTATCCATGCTCTGACAATAATGTTATCAATCTTAGCGCGTTCATCACTGTTAACACGAACCAAGAAGCCGATCGGGATGAGGGTTAGTGACTCAATCTCGACGATATATATTCTGGCTTATACGGGTGTCGCTAGGCTGGCAGACCCGCGCGGACAAAGCAGTTGTCGTCGACGCCTTCTCCCAATTTGGCACTGGAATCAGAAAGTTGATTGATAGTGCGCCAGAACAAATCAAAACATGGGACATGTGGAATATGCAGACTTTGCCCACCTGGGCTCTAGGTCATACTGCACTACTGGGCGATGCCGCGCATCCATTTCAGCCACGTGTGCAAATTCATATCTTCGTAGTTAAACGTCTGACTGACTTGAGACAGACATGGGCCAAGGTGGTGCAATGGCTATTGAAGATGCGGTCTCCATAGCCATGCTGCTTCCATTTGGCACGAAGCCACACGACATTCCAAAACGCCTTGAGCTTTACCAGTCCTCGCGCCTGCCACGGGTTGAAATGATTCTGAGCTTTACCAGTCTAATGGGTCGCGATGATGGAAGAATTTCACGTGTGTTGTCTTTCCACTCGATACCCACGGACTCTGTTGACAAGTAGTAGCTGCTGAAATGGTGAAGTTTATGGGAATCTGCGTCTCGTACAATGAGATGGAGAATTGTGAAAAGCTGCTGGAGACTATAAACTTCGCTTCAAGAATGTCATGCACAGTATCACTTTATGCCCGTCGATCTTGTAAAATCGTGGCTCTTGAAGAATGCAAGAGTGGTTCTATGAGCATGACAATTCTACAATGGCCAGACTCCTTGGGCGGGTGAGCACTTATCGAAAATAGATTTGTCCTGTCGACTTCCTCTCTGCTATTCCTGGGCATTCCGTTTGTGTATGGATAGCCATTGATGTATGACTCACATGGTACCGTATTTTTGTATTCGGAAAGGGAAACCCTGGCCACCAAAGAAACTACGCAGTGACGATGTGGCCACATAACTCTGCTTCAATTTCATGTCCTTGCCATAAAGACAGGAGGGGTCACGTCAAAATAAATGTCGCCGGTCCACGGTACAATGCTTGATGCCTCAGGTGTCCAGATGACTTATCACGGCCATGTTAGTGATCGACGTCGACGCGACTTTGTTCCTTTGCAAGTAGCCATGCCTAGACCATGGAGTCTGCAAATCTGCAGCCTGGACCGTCGGATCAATTCCGGATCAGGCGGAAACCTTTGTCAAACCCGAATCTGCGTGGGACTGCGAATGCCGATCCGCAGCTGTCTCACGCCACAAGTTCCCCTGCTCTAGTACCACTGTCGTCATTACGGCCCCCGTCGTATGCTGATCTTTATGGACCAGCACCCCAAGCACCTCAATCACCCCAACCTGGTTCTCTATCAAGGCCTCGAACAGCGGGTGCCTCGTCAACATCCACGACACCACTTCCCCCATCCCCGTCACCGGTCCAGAAAGCATATGGCGAAGCCCGTCATTTTCTCGGTGGTCTCATTAATCATCCAACCGAGTCTAATAAGCATTTTACAATATTACGACACTCTCATGGCTTAGTGTTCTACCGTGGTAACACTACATCGGTCGCTGTGTCCATATTCTCTGATGCCCCTTTGCCATTTGATCGTACAATATGGTTACAGAGCAAAGGATGGTCGGGAAACACCGGAATGCGTACCAAAGCGCTTTTGCGTCTCAACAATAGCTGGCTTGATGTCACACCGGCAATGCCCATCCGAGCGGATCAAGTGAATCCGGATGATGAACGCGCCTGGCAGCGCGATATCAAAAAGTTCCGCAAAAAGGCACCAACCCGGCCTCGAGAGACACATCAATTGCGTGAAACGGCTGTCGTCCGAATTCCTGCCGAGGCTGGTGATGGGTATTTCCAACTAGTCCTTTGTCAGGGACAAAAAAAGAAAGTTCTTTGCAACAGCCCGGTGTTTCGAGTCATCTCAACGTCAGCCAATCCACATTCCCTCCGGGGAGCTAGTTTGAGCACACTACCTTTAGAGGTCGGAGCAATGGTAGTCAGTCTCTATGCGCAGACGGCTGCGCAGACAGTAGCTGCGCCTGCTGCTGCGGTTGTCTCTGCTAAGGTGAATCCCTACCGCCCGTCGTGGGTGACACAAACTGCGGTCCAGAAAGCCTACTCCGCCAGTGGAGTCAAACATAGAGTGGCTGGAGTATTGAACCCGTCCGCCGGGTCTGGTCAGAGATCTGTGGCCGGTCAGGGCCCATCGCCAGTTGCCGTTAGTGAAATGTCGCCTGTTCACGATGGGCCACAATCGCCTTTCCCGATGAACTTCAAGGCCCGTGGGGAGTTGGCGCACATCCCATGTCATGACAGTCCTAGCGAAACCACGAAGTTGGCTCTGACGAAAGTTCCGGACTGGGTTTCCGAGCAGCTGCGAGGCTATTTCTTTGGCTGGGCACGTTTCGATACAAACACAACCAAAGATGCTGCTCAAGGGCCATGGTGTCCTATCGTCCTCTCAGTCCGCAATCTGGATCCTCTGCAGGTATCAAGGGTCGACATGACACAGGTCGTAAGGCGGACGGTGACTCTTCGTCTCTTGGACGAAGTTCCTGTCCAGACGACTAAGCTCGAGATGCGAATCATGGGATTTCTTCGAGATGACATTCCACCCCCTACTGGAAGCACTAGCCAAGAGCTTGCGGACGCACAGGCTGCTGCAGAGGAGGCAGCACTTCTAGCCGACATATATGATGTATCCGTGGTGCAGAACACGTTGGCCCATCCTGCCTGGGCGCCAGATGCGCCAAGCGCCGCCGAAAGTCAACGTCAAGGCACCACTTGGGCTGATAAAACTCGAGAAGGATATGCCGCTGCGAGAGCCCGTGGTCTTAAATGGGTAGAGCAGGTGCCTTTGCATAGACTTGGCGTTCGGTCAGCTACAGATGAGTGGAGAGAGAGACAAGTTGCAGTCGATGGATTCTACATTATTCGGTGAAATCATCTCAGCGTGCGTGGACTTTCTTGTCTTGATACTGTTGCCCTTTCGAACTACATAATATACTCACATAGTTTGTATTTTAATAAAAATATGATTGTAATATTTCAGCACAGCCCATGTGACTCTATTCATGGCGAGGAAATGCTACTTCTGGTATTAAACTGCCACCTAGTTGAATATTCAGGGCGGTACCCAGCTTCATGTTTATGTTTGTTGTCAATTCAACCAAGTTGGGTTATCTTCTCAAACGAGTATTCTATCTTGATAACCCGAGTCATTGAAATAAGCCAAAAGCACCATGTCCTATGTATCCTGTCTCATCGCTAAGTATTGTCAAAATTCAATCATCTCGGTGGCGGCCTCAAGGTCCCACAGGAGGCTCTGAGGCAGCCAGGTTGCACTGTCGGAATAGGCGCACCTCGTCTGGCTTGAAGGCGCCGACAACAGAATGCAAAACACCTCGGTTGTTAAAGAGCACCAGATCGCCGTTCTCCCAGTCATGGGGATACACATATTGGGGGCTGATTGCCGGCCTCTGCAACTTGTAGATGATTTCACGCACGCGCTCCAGGTCATCAATCACGGTGCCGTCGGCGCAGTGAATTCGACGGATGGCGGACGGGTGCACCTGCATCGCCAGTTTACCGGTCACAGGATTTTTCCAGAGCATGGGAAGAATCATGATCTTCTCCTTGTCAATGGGAGGCAGTTCTGACTCGGGTAACTCGAGTCCTTCTGAATGCAGACCGAGGCCAGTGGACCTTGAGTGGGCAGGACTCATCCAGATATAGCTAATCATGACTGGTCAGCGCATTTGCCACATTTTCTACGACTTTGGCGAGCAAAGAGGGACTTACGGATGAGGTGCATATTCAATCTTGCTCGTCCGTACGAACTCCTGGTCCTCTGGCGATAGACCGTCGTACATCTGCTGGCCGCTGACGAAAGCGGTCGTGCCGAGCGGGACGTCCATGGTCTCGTCGGTTCCATCATCATACAGAAGTGTCTGGCGGCGACCCTTTGGTACATTGACCGCCAACAGCGTTGTCACCTGGGGCGGATATAGATCATAGAGAGCCGCATCAATGTGCCAGCGATAGAATCGCGTGAAGTCGTAATCTTTGTCGTCAGGAATGTGGTCCTTGTGGAATGTTCGGTGATGGGGGTGTTTCAGCTGGATATTCTCCAGCCCTTCGTACGAAGGGACGAAGCCATTTCCGATCACTTGCACTTGTGGCTGGTGGGGAATGGTTTTCAGATCCGGGTGAAGGATGCTTCGCTTGGCGTCAATTGTCTTGCCGTGGCCATAGCTCTCTGCCGCGGGGTCGAAGCGCTTGGTTAGCTCATATTGCGCTTTGGGGGAGAGCTTGTGCTGGTTCTTGAATACGATGACGTGATGACGATACAGCGCATCGCGAATGGTGGCAAACTGTTCGTCTACCAGATCTTAGCCAACAATCTTCAATATAACAGGTTCAAACACGAACCGGTCAACGTCTCCAGATCGATGCCATCAATCTGAGCACCAAAGTCAATCTTGGAGCCTGCCGGGGGCTCCAGCGGTCGGACGGTCGGGTTGAGCACGGCCATGGTCGGATTATGAAACCGGATCGGCCCAAACAGCTCGGGCCGGGAGTAAGCTTCTTAAGTGTATCCGGTACCGAAGTATACAGCGCGGCCTTGCCGATACAAGGTCTTCAAGATGAATCGGTTGACGGCGTTTACTGGGGAGAGAGAAGAAGTCTTAAAAGGAAATGACTTGGCTCAGAAGCCTCGGTCCTCTGCTATCGCATGCGGGCGAGTGCGGAGATCTTTCGATAAGATAAGTTGAGGGCGAGCGGGTGAGATTGATAATACATGAGGATCTAAGGGACTAAGTGCCGGTCTAGGGCTGAACAAGAGATTGATTTGACAATGAAATGGGGTTGTTTGTCTCAATTACCAGTCAAAAATTATTGGAAAGGCAGCTTAATTGCCTAATTAGTTCACCAGATCTTCCACCACGGTCCGCGCGGCCTCTCTGGCAACTCGGCTTCAATGATCTCCTGAAGTCCCGTCTGCATATCAACTTCTTCTGGACGCCACGCCCATGGATCATTCCAGTACATAGCTCGGTGACCAAAGTACAGCACCAAAAAGGCGGGAATGCCGATATACGCGGTGAAGAAATTGCTCACAGACCACTCGGAAGGGAAAAAGACAGTAAACCCATTGATCAGCAACATCAAAGTTGAACCAGCCATGCCAAAGTAAGCTCCGTATGGCTGGATTCGGGACCGATATGGCATTTCAATACCTTGTGCGTTGACTGCTTTGCGGAATCGGAAGGAAACGACGCAACAGCAAATCCAGGAGATGAAACCTGAGGTGTTGGTGAAGTTGACGAACCAGTTGAACACGATGGAGCTTGAGTTGCCCACCGACAAGTAGGCCAATGCTGAGAAGCAGGCCGATGCAGCCACGGCATAATATGGCACGCCCCATCGGTTGCAAGACTTGAAGACACTAGGTGCATTGCCCGACACGGCCAGTGAATACAAGGATCGTGATGACATATATAGGAACGAGTTGCCGGCAGACCAGGCGGAAGTCAACACTGCCGCGTTCACGATATGATCCAGGACTGGGATTCCGGCGTTCTGGATGCCCACCACAAATGGAGACGAGTTAACAGTCCCGTCGCCGGTCGTCAGCCTCGAGGCGTTGGACGGGCAGATGACGCCAATGGCCAGCACTCCGAAGATATAGAAGAACACGAGACGGTAGATGTATCGTCGGGCGGCACGAGGCACATTGCGACGCGGCGACTCCATCTCTCCACCACTGATGATGATCAGCTCAGGGGCGAAAATGAAAGCAATTGCGCTGGAGACCGTGCATTTGAGCAGACCAACGAATCGTCCTGTGTCTCCAGGTACCAGATACTCATTAAAGGCACCGGGATGCTTCCAGTAATGGAAGCCCAGCAATTGTCGATTGGGTCCTCCGCCCCAGAAAAGAATGAAAGACACCATCAGCAGTCCAATCAACGTGATGATCTTAACGCCAGAGAACCAAAACTCGGATTCGCCATAGAATTTCACGGGCAGGAAGTTCAAGGCGATGATCACAACCATCATGATCGAAATCCAAACCGCAATGTTAATGGTCCCGTGCGGGTCCCAGTATCCAATAACGAGTCCAGCGGCTGTGATCTCGTATGGAACCAGAATTCCAAGCGAGTACCAATACAAATATCCCATCGAGAATCCCAAGCTTCTCGATACATACCGGAAGCCGTGATAGCTCATTGTGCCACCATGGACAGGGAGGTAGGCACCGATTTCCGCGATCGCAGTCACTAGGCCATACACCATGGCAGAGATGAAGATGTATCCAATCAGCAACGAGGCAGGGCCACCAGTGGCGAGCGACTGGCCTGATGAAACAAAAAGACCTATTTGAGATTGGCGTGAGTCACAAGCGTCCCAGGAGAATAGTCCGCCACTTGAGGAGACAACTTACCAGTTCCGATCGTGCCACCTAAGGCCATGAGCTGAACATGGCGGTTCTTCAGACCACGCTGAGTGGTAGCATAGCGATCGTCTAGAAGGTCTGCTTCGACTAGCGTTCTCACATTCCGACCTTTTTCGGTGAGCGGGGGATGGTCGGCCATGGAAGAGTTTTGTTCGACCGTCGCCATTTTGTGTAAACACCAAATATGAGAATAGAAGACTGAACCTGCTTCAAGTGGGTTGCCGGTCAGAGACGAGCATCTTTAAAGCTTTCAAGGTGCTGACTAGGCCTGCTGTCGGCAAACCCTGTGCAAAGACCCTGAGCCAACAGGCGACGGTCAAATGCGGGCTTTCTCATCCACGACTGGTCAGGGGCCCCGTGATAAGCTAACCGATGTGAAGGCCAAGCCACTAATAGTCTGGGGTAGAGCACGAGGCTCTAGCGTCGGGCGAAGAAAAGATAAGGCCGAGGTTTTTCATCCTATTCTCTTCGCAGTCTCTTCAACCTAGTCCAAAAGTTTGGCATCTTTCAAGCTGTTGAACTTGTTTTTGAAGTGTTGAGCAAGACCTTGTTCCGGTCCTCACTACTCACCAAGCGCCCGTGATTCTAACCGTGCATCCCTGGACTTTTGTACGACACGGTTGCTGAAAACAAGTGTCCTTATCTCTATTCTATCCAGAGAAAAAATTTCACTCGCTATACTCAGATAACCATCCCCCAGCTCGGAGGTTGTCAGCCACACCGGCAGCTGCCGGTAGACCGGAATTGGCTTTGAAGATTTGAGAAGCCTGAAAGCCTCACTAGATGACCATTTCTAACAACAGGCTCAGCACCGGTCCGGCCACCGGTCCGGCAATGTTTGAAGTGCCTAGCAGTTTAGCTCCTCTCGCGTAGGCCTGGGGGCGACGCCCGAAAGCTTTCTGTCTTATCAGCACGCGACAAATATGCAGGGATTGTAGCCAGCACATGGAAGAAATAGCGAGCCGACTGGTATACTTGCCACTACGCCTGAGACGGAATAGACTCTAGCGATCGCCAATGATATCACGTTACCACAAAAGGCGTCAGCGGACCAGCTACGGGTTAGGCCTAGACGGGGAATGCTTGCTATCAGGCGTCCAGGCTAGACTTGAATTGGCATAGCTACGTTCCACAAAGTTTCATATGCCAATTACTGGTCAACGAAGTCGAGATTGAAATTGCATTAAACCTCAAACTCGAACTTCGAAAACAAGATCCACCGGAAAAGGATAGTGACTCTGGGGCTCTGCGGGCATTACTTGGCTATGGCCACATGCCCGTAACCTCCCCGAGAATAGTGCCGAAAGAGAATACAACGATACTAAATGAGGCCTCTTCTTGAATCAGCCCAGCTTCAAGCCTAGAAATCAAACTGGGAGAGACGGGGTCCATCTAGTCTGGAACTATATGGGTTTCACGTTGCGTTAGGGGATTATGCCAAACAAATAGTGGTCATAGGTTGAGTCGCCGTGGGAGTAGTCGAAAAGATCTCAATGTAGCACATGTCGCTACAGCAAATTCGATTACGACAGTCTTCGCATATGACACACAACAGCTGAGCTTTTGTCGCAGTGCATAGACCTGGCACTTCCAGGATCGATCTCAATCGCACTCCCTCTCTCGCAGCAGTCACGTTGGTGCAGGCAGGCAAGATCCCGCCCGAAGTCGACAGATCTCATTCATCCGTCTACTAAGGGCATGATTCCTTCTATCTCGTCTCAATGGGGAGCCCTCTGCCAGGTGGCTCAGAGGTTTGGCATTTTGAAAATCCTTGAACAGCTGGATTCGCGCGCAGTGACATAAAACATGTCTAGAAGATCTCCAGAACATTGCTAGAGCTTTATAGAGTAGGTTTGAATTGTTTTGGCCTTCTTCGTCTGCACTTTACTTGGTGTGATAGATTGCATTGAGCTTGGCCGTGCGAGAGTCTGGTCACGCGTTTCTCATCTCGTCTTTATATTGGTTGGTCTATTCCTTTTGCACCGTTGTCATTTACGGCAATTTCTTTGGCTTGAGCGCCTCAAGAATAGAGCTAGATTAGCAGATTCAAATATTCTGGTGTCTGGGCTTCTAGTGGCTTGCCGGTATCGTCCAGCGTGGTAAAATTCTTGGGGAGGCCATTTCGAGGGCCTTCTAGCGGCGAACACAAGATTTTTGAAAAGGTATGGGAGAATAACCGCAGAGAACTCCAGTGAGGTCATCGTAAAAGATATTGTAGAAGGGCTCACGAAGTCCAGAAGTGTCTAAAATCTCCGTGACTCACTTAGGGTCTCAGGAGAGGGACATCTTTGGACATTGTGTATCTAAGACTAAGCTCAATACGGTTTAGCTAGTCTTTTGGAGATTGTACTCCGATTGCGGCTGATCTAGAGCAGGGGGAGAAGAATGTATTGTTGGTGGTCATATGTCTCACAAGAATTTTGAGGACTGTTCATTCTTCTCCGGATCTATCTAGAATTATGTAGTGCTATTCTCAAAAGCTGTCTTTCATGACAAATTTCCCCATTCCCGAAATAGGCGCATCAATCCAGTGCAGACCAAGGGAGCATTCAAAAATTCTGTGATGCGTACATTTGTTCAATCAAATTTTAGAAAACCAATTCAAAGTACCCTCATAGTCTCGTCAATAAGGAACTTAGGCTTATAGAGCGTATCTGTTTGTACTAATCTGACTTGATCTGAAGGCTTCATTGATCTGGTCCGTGATAAGTTTGAGGAGCCATGTAAGCACGTGTTGAGAGGCAAGTATTGGTTCACATCGCCTGGGCCATCGAATTGAATCCAGAAACAAATCCCCAATCCATGCTACATCTCCCTTTCACTGTCATTCAATGTTGAGACTTAACTAAGAAGTAACTCTATCCCCACTTCCGCGCCACGGACCGCCACTCCCGTGTACTACATGGGTCTGGGGTCGGTCGATCGCCGATGAGCTCGGGCACTCCACTTGGCTGTTCGCTATTGTTGCCTGGTTTGCTTTCATGGCATGCATCTCGATACAAGTTGACTGGGGTCCCAAAGATCTGACGCATTTAAAAACTCTCCTCAGACGTTGCCTGTGCTAAAAATATCCATAGTAAAATTCGCTTACAAGTCTAGCAGACTTTATGACCACTCAGGATACAATTAACTGGCACGGCAACCATGAAGGCTCTGATTTACACCGGCCCAGATAAATTCGAAGTTATGTATCGCCCTGAATCGGCCATCTAGGCGGCATCGACACCGTCATACGCGTGTTGCACGCGTCTACCTGCGGCACGGGCCTTCATGTCCTCAAAATTGACGTCCCCGATGCACACCCCGGGCTTGTCCTCGGTCCCGAGGAAGTTGGTGTCGTCTCTTCGACTGATTCGGCTGTTCAGAGGTTGCAAGTTGGCGATCGAGAACTGATCTGCTGTATAACATCGTCCGGCGCGTGCCAGTACTGCCAGCGCGTTATCTCGGGCGCACTGCCGCACGGGAGGCTGGCAGGTGAGAGAGGACATCAATGGAACTCAAGCCGAGTGTAGTCGGAATTCCCCTGGCAGCGCTCTCATTGCATCCCTTGCCTGCGTCACCCCCAAGGCTGCCGTGGCCTTGTCTGATGCCTTAGCCACTGGACTAGAATGCAGTGTCCCCAGCTCAAAAGTTCAACCAGGAATTCCGTGATAATCTAGGTGCAGAACATGTTGGTATTTTGCGATTCATCTCACTGCGCGACTCTAGATGCCGTCGTCTATCTTCAGGGTCGACCTCGAATAAACTCGTCATGAGATGGCCCACAAATTTTAGCCCTCACGCTACTGTCAACTCATCCAACCTCGATACTCGGCAAAGAATCATGGTATTGACGCAAAGAGGGGCTTTGAATCTTTCATCAAAGCGGTCGGCATCCCTGCGGCTTTTGCGAGGTGCCAACATGTATTCGCCGTGGGCGGCTAGATTGCAAACGCAGGCGCACACGGGACTAGCGTGGACCTGCAACTACAAACACTGTGCGATCGAGAAATTAGAGAGCGACGGAGACTAGCCGAAAAAATGAGTAGGAATGATAAGGCTGATGTGCTAGGTATCCACATGTCGCTAGTGAACATAACGCAAGAAGCACGCCGCGCCTCCTACGTCTGGTGGAGTTCGGAATGTTGAATATCGGCTCCATAGGGACCCATTGTACGTATTTCTTAAGCCTCAGCCATTTCCCCGAGCGAGGCATCAAAGCCATTACATCGTAGGATACAATAAGGGCGGCATCAGGCCATCATGCCCTGAAATTCGCCATTGATTTTGTGTGGGATAGCCCACAAGTCCCGCCTCCACACCGGCGATAGACGGGATCACATCTGACGCATCGGGTTCGGATTATTAATTTATGTGTCGTGCACAATCTCAAACGCTATGCCAGACAGAATCCTAAATGCAATTTACCTCCCTCACTATCCCCTTCCCCCTTTTCACGAGCATATGGCCCCAACACGAGTGGAGTGAGACTAATGTAGTATTCGCGGGATGGCTGCTCCTAGCGTCGGACGCCGATTATACACCGGCATCCTCCAGGATTGATTGTTAGTGGTGCCTAGAGAGGTGTGAGTGGCCTTGTGCCTAGAAATGTGGTTTGTTCCATTTCTTCGCTTCCATTTCCGGATTCGCTGGGGACTCGGGGACGGAACCTCGGACCACAGTCAGAGGGCGGCGCCCCTGACATCATAGTTCCCCGGAGTGCAGTGGCGCCTTTGCAGCACGCGGATGGAAAAGTATAAAAAAAAATTGAACAGGGGGTTTGATCGCCGCAGGGCAAGGCATCGGATAACTCAAAATAACCCAAACCATTCCGATCATCGTTATTGCGAGATGTCCCAACATTTTGACGGATAGGGCCGATCTGCTCCGGTCACTGGAGATGAAACCACCGACTCCACCACCAATCATGATTTCCTGAAGTCTGAGCCGAAAATCTCGAGTTGCCACCTTCCAAGCCTGGTCTGATTGGCCTTTCCCCAATTGCCTTCCGACGTTAAACCCAACCTAGGTTTGAAGCGAAATCCTATTCTCCTTAGGGCGCTGCGTTCTACTCCACTTGTCTCTTTTTTTTTTTTTTTTGCCCGTTTCATTGGGGTATGATATTGATCTCGTTGCGCCTCTAACTACCTTCTTACCTGTCTTCTATTCTTCTTTTCTTCTCCTTCTATCTTTGATTCTATCTTCCTCACGTGCCGGCACACTATTTCGTGGTATGCACACCGTTCGGTCAAGCTCTTAAATCTATAATCGTGATGGCTATCGAGGAGGCACTGCGACGCCCATCGAGGGTCTCTATCGGGCGCTCAGAAACGGGGCCCGACACAGACAAGGCAGATCGCGGTTTGGAGGACTTGGGATATACCCCAGAACTGGCGCGTAATCGTTCCATCTGGCAGGTTACCTTCATGTGCTTCATCCTCTCCTCTGTTCCCTACGGCTTGTCGACTACGCTATATTATCCCCTCGCTGCCGGTGGCCCCGCCAACATCATTTGGGGATGGGTCCTCGTCTCGTTCCTGATCTTGTGCGTCGGCATCTCCCTTGCGGAAATTACCTCGGTTTATCCCACGGCTGGTGGTGTCTACTACCAAACATTCGTCCTCTCACCACTATGGTGTCGTCGTGTTGCATCGTGGATTTGCGGCTGGTCATACGTTGCTGGAAATATTACCATCACCCTCGCCGTCAACTTTGGAACAGCTTTGCTTTTCATCGCTTGCCTCGACGTGTTTGAATATGCCGATGGAACCGGCATCACCGATAATTTCCAGGCGTATCAGACCTTCTTGATCTTCTTAGCGATTACCCTTCTCACTCACGCCATCTCCGCCTTTGGAAATAAGTGGCTGCCCTGGCTCGAGGTTTGTGAAATATTCCCCCCCTCTTCTCACGTGCCCTCTTGCCTAATTTGATTCTCACAATTTGCGCTCAGACTTTTGCCATCTTTTGGACTATCGCTGGCTTGGTCGCCATTGTCGTATGTTTGTTGGCTGTTGCCAAGGAAGGTCGTCATTCGGGTGCCTGGGTCTTTGGTCATTTTGAGCCGCAAGCCGGCTGGCCAGCGGGCTGGTCCTTCTTTATCGGACTCTTGCAAGCCGCCTATGCCACCTCGGCCACTGGCATGATCGTCTCGTAAGTGATGTGTTTGAGTGTGGAATTGAGAAGAATTTTGTATTGACATTCAATTAGTCTTTGCGAAGAGGTTCAGGAGCCCGCCATTATGGTTCCCAAGGCCATGGTTGGCACGGTGATCATCAACACGATCGCCGGTCTCATCTTCTTGATCCCTGTCTGCTTCGTTCTCCCCGATCTGACGATGCTGATCAATCTGGCTTCTGGTCAGCCCACGCCCGTGATTTTCAAGCACGCGCTCGGCAGCTCAGTTGGGGCCTTCTGCCTCATGATTCCTTTGCTTGTTCTGGGCCTCATCTGCGGTGTTGGATGTGTGACGGCTACCTCGCGCTGTACCTGGGCTTTCGCTCGTGATGGTGGTATTCCCGGTTCTGACTGGTGGAAGTCAGTCAACAAGAAGCTTGAGATTCCATTGAACGCTCTGGGACTGGGTATGGTGGTCGAGATCGTACTAGGACTCATCTATTTCGGTTCAACCGCTGCTTATAACGCCTTCTCGGGTGTCGGGGTCATCTTCCTGACCACAAGTTATGCCTGCCCGATCGCTGTCTCACTGTTCTTCCGCCGTCGTGAGGACATCAAGAATGGTAGTTTCAACTTTGGAATCTTTGGTGCGATCGCCAATGTGATCGCTCTCGGTATGTTTTATTTCCCTTTCATCCGGTCGCCCTCTTTTTGCTTATGACATAAATAGCCTGGAGTCTCCTCGCCATCCCCTTGTTCTGCATGCCGACTCTCGAGACCGTCACTCTGCAAAGTATGAACTATGCATCGGTAGTATTCGTTGGATTTGTTTTCATTGCTGCCGTTTGGTACATTGTTTGGGGATATCAGAACTACCGCGGCCCGCCTACCGATGCAGTTGAAAAAGATAGCGACTCCCCCTCAGTGCCCGAAGCAACCGTCGAGCTCCCCAAACCCAGTTTCGAAACCAACAGCAAGACCCAGGCTGAGGTCGATAGCAAAGCCCGCGCTGAAGTCGAAAGCGATTAAGCCCATGCTCCCTGATACCGCGATTGCGCCTCGCCTCCGGATGCGAAATGTTCTGTAGTTCAGCCCTCTGCGAAACCTCAGTTGATGCCCGCCAACCTCCCAACCTCTCGCCCTCTTACCTCCCCTGCGAACTCGATATTTGCCCTCGCGGAATGAATACCCCTATCGCGTGTTTTCTATAGTAACTCTTCACCTCGGGCGAGGCCCCTCGATGTACATATGCATATTTCTCCTTTCTACTGTGCAATATATACCACTCCTTGCCCTCGGGCCACGGAGTATTTTTATCTCTTCCTTGCTTCTCAGTCGGAACTATCTGGTAAAATCTCTGCATTGTCCTCAATTTTGCATGACTCTGCCCTACGATTGACTAAATGGCTTGAAAAGCGCCTTTGAAAAAAAATCATTCTCCACGAAGGGCACTCCTTGACGTATGGCCGTTGAATAGTCTCTCGGGGAGTGTAGTCTGAGCAGGGTACCATCTGTTCTTTGTGAGTGGTGCGCAAGAGTGTACAGAGTATGCCCAAGTTTTACGCTTCAAAGCGTTTGCTATCTGAGTTGTCCTGTGGGTCTACACCGGATCCCACACCACACTGTCGATCCCGGGAAACTTCAATTGAATTATATCTTGTCCTACGCGGGACCATGGACTCCAAATCATCCACTCCTGGCAATCCGATGCAGAGGATCTGAGACGAGGTCCATCAGCTTTCTACAACAGGTATAAAGGTGGCCCTGGTCGAACTGGGGTGCTGTGTTCTTCGGGGTCTCATTACGAACATTCGTTGCCAAAGCCAGGTCATGACGCTCGTCCCATCCCGACACTCGACCTGCACAGTCCATTTGAATAGAGAAGCCATTTCCGACGCTCAGTATTCCATTCGCGACTTGTCTCGCCGAAGCAGTGAGCACATTTCAGAACCCATCCACGCATGTCGACGCATACCGCGGCGGCAGCTCCATGTTGGGCGAAAATAGTTTTGATGCCCCCATGCTCGTACCGTTTGTCAGCCGACTGTCAAGCTTTTTTCCATTGTCAGAGAAGTCGATGCTTGCAATTAATGCTTTTCTTTAGCGCAAGTTGCAAATCAGCCACTGGAAACCCTGGGAGCCGCGACTTGGTTCGGGCAATCACCGGCCCTGCAGGGGTCGAGTCTAGCACGGCAAAATGAGCCGGCTCATCTATCTCCTGGACTCCAAAAACCTTCTTCTCAAACACCGAAGTCTCCTTAAGGGCTGGTCGCAGGCATAGCATCCTTTACCTTGGAGCCTTTCTGCCCGTTGGTTTTACCCGTCAGCTCACGCGACCGGGATCGGTCCTCATAACGTAAACACAACCCCAGAAAAGCAAATTGAATCCGCGTTTGGGTCGAAGATTCACCGGGACTGAATTGGTAGATTGGTTTACTCGGTAATTTTTTGCGGGAGCTTTAGTGCTTGAGTGATCGTGATTAAGGCCTGTTGTGCAGGCTCCTAGGTTGCCCAGGTTCCATGCGACCCATGCATATCACCAGGCGTACTCCCCCTTGAAGCCCTTGAGCAGACTTGATTTCCTCACAACTGGATTCTAGAGAATAAAATTCACGTTTTCATGCTCTAGATTGAAATGTTTTCCGGGTTGTCACTCGGGATTGCTGTCCGCATGGGCCGTCACACTCGGGCGAAATATACATTGTGATTTCTTCAATTCCAAACTGCTAGTCAACCGCGATCTTGTAATATGACACAAGATCTCTTCACCCATCTCCCACTGTGTGACCGTGTTCTTCATCCAATGGCAGCTACATGATCAGTTACCAAACATACAAAGTCACTCGTGCCATAGTAGATGGTATTTCCATCATCGGGCGACTTGCCAGTGCTCAGAGTGTCGCCATATTGCCAATACAAGTCTGCCGCGATGCCAGTTGTCTGGAGGGCCGTCTGCTGCCAGGGAGCTTCTACACTGCAGTGGTTAGACGTAACACCGTACTCTTCCAATAAACATGGCTTTCCAGCTGCAGCGCATGCTGCACCATGCGCTTTGATCCAGCCGTTACCCCATGCGTCGGTGGTACCCCCTTTAAAAAACTTAGGTTAGCCTTGAGCTCCGTAACCGGTTGGAGGGGCCATACAGCTGTCTGGGTATAGGTGCAACGTGCCAAAGTCGATGGTGTCGATTGCGAGGTTCATGGTGAAGTTGAGACCTTCACTCACGGTGTATGGGTAGCTGCCATCAGACTCGACATCAAGCCCGAATCCCTCTGTGCACCTCGGGTTAGCTAACAGAGACCGGGAGAACGAGGATTCCTACTGACCATCTCCAATGCACACCATGTGCTTAGAATCGAGAGACTTGATGTAGGCACTGGTCGATTTGACCCAGTTGTAGATGACGGAAGTATCACAGCCGTTGCAGCGGGGCTCGTTCGCCAACTCCCAGGCAAAGACCGCCGGAGAATCAATGTAGCGAGACACGACCGCTGCGATGTATTTTCGATATGCGCTCTGGGCCGCCGTATTAGTGTACCAACTTGTTTGCGAACCCCCGAATGCCGTCACGTAGGCGGCCATTCCTCCATAGTCGGACCAATTGTTCACGAAATTGATGATCAATTTCACATTGCGCTTTTCGGCAGATGCGACTACGTAGTCCAATCGTTGTAGACCATTGGCACCTGTGTTGATAGTTGCAGTGCCATCTGCAAGGAGCTGATAATAGACCGTCCCCGCGGATGGAACAGAGTTCACGTCGTTGAATCCCCAAACGCGCAGGATGCGCAAGCCAGATTCATTCATGTGATCCAGCACCAGATCAACATCGTCGTCATCCGTGAGGAAACCGATCCAGTACGAGTTGGAACCGGCATAGTAGCTAGTTTCTCCATCGATTGTAAAGTTGAGTCCGTGAGTGGTGGAGAAGGCAGTCGAAGTGGCACCAGCCGATGTTGTGGAAGTTGACGAGCTGGTCGATTTGCTTGTGGTTTTCGACGCACTGGTGGTGGTAGTCAATACCTTGGTAGTCAGAGTAGTCGTAGTCGTCGTGGCGGTGCCTAGGATCGCAACGCTCAATTTCAACTCCATGACCTCCGGTTCGCGAGTACTCACCTTCAAGGCACTGGCTGTACCAGGGATTTTGGTACTGACAAACCCATCCCGCCACACAGGCTGTGGAACCGGTGTAGCCAGTACCGCCACATTGACCGTAGGGCGCTACCTGTGCCGCAGCCAAGCCAGCTAGAACCAAAATTGCGAGTCGCTGCATGATGTCTGGTATTCGACCGAAGTCATGGACGATCTACGATAGTCCGAGCCTATTTATTGGTTTACAATCCTGAAGATCGAATGGAATCACGGAGTCGGATCATGCTCCGTTCTACATTTGGCGATGAATTTGATTGAAAAAACAGTTGGGGCCACATGGTTTGCAGGTCACTCCGTGTTGTTTAGGGTATAGAAGTGGGGAAGCGCGGGAAAGGTGACGGTTTAATTGCGGAGATATACCCATGCTATTTGATGAACTCTCTTTGTATGGCCAATAGAGTCGTGAAGAGTGCACGGTGAATCTGTAAGAGTCAAGGGGGTTTCTTCAGAGATGGCGATGGCGCACGTTCGACGATCCGGAGAAAGCGACCGTGCGGGGAAGCCATGGTCTTGAGGTTCCGAGGCATTTTACTCCGCGTCCATCAACAGCCGGAACAAGAAATATTCTAGAATGTGTCGGAAGACCGGGAAAATAAGAGCCGAGAGCTTATTCCGGGATGACTGCTTATTGAGATCACATGGTAGCGAACTCATAAGCTTGCTCGCATCAGATCTCGATCTTGGCAGAGGAGCCTCGATCCGGCCATGGCCCTCTGAAAAATCGTGGCCTGGATCCTGTCAACGACGAGTCCCGATGAAAACCCGGTCTGTGGCCCGGCCGATGGCTCCATCCGTGGTAGATCGGGAACATCTGCCAATAACAGGCCCGGCATTATCCGAAGTCATGTTTTTTTTTTTTGGGGCAGTAAAGTCAGATGACCCGGGAATCTCAACACGACGTCATCTCACGTGCATCGGAAATTCGACGTGGAGAGTTCAATTCAATTCAATCTCTTTGGATAAGACCTTCTCCGCGATGTGTCAGCATCCCCGGGACGTCGCCGCGGGGGATGATGGTCGTCGACAAAATCTGCTTGTCCCTGACGGGTTGGGCGTCTCCTTTTTCCGCCGGGTGGTCTTGAATTTCTTTTGCTTTTTACTTGTACTGTTTTTTTTTTTTTTAAATCTAATCCCAGTTGCACCTCTTTTGCTCGAAATGAACAGTCTCCCAAAAGTGCAAATCACCCGTGATCGCGTGGACGGGTCATGAAGGTGATCCCGGTCATGGTGCTGTGCAGATTCTTCTTCAGTGACGTACTAGGAACCGTGAGGCGGCTGTGGCGGCGCCACGGACGGGAAGTGAAATATCAAAAGTTTCGCCCATGCCGGTTATGATGAATAACAGTCGGGACCTGACCGAGTGGATTCCAACCGGTTACGGGGCGCAAGAAAAGGGGGAAAGAAAAATCTGCGCAATGATGTAGGCGACGTAGAGACCCTGGAAACACGTGTCGAAGTCACTCCGCGGACTCCGCATTTCCCCCCAAGTAAATTTTTGCGGCCTTCCTTGTCTGGAGATGGCTGCCTCCGGGGCAGTCTCACCGGGATACGTATAGGGTATGGATTGTGGGCAAACAGTCTGGAGGGCCTGGGGTTCGGAAGACCCGGCTTCTTGTTGATGACACCCCACCAACTTTCTCCAGAATCTCCTGCATCAGTAATCCAACTGTGATCGTCGAGTTGAAGTAAAATTTACCTCATGACCGTAGTCGAGGTGAATTAGTCTATGTAGTGACCGTACAGGGGGGTGGAACGAGATGATCTCGGCCCCGATCAACGGCGACACCGTCAATGCCGAGTCAAGCACGTCTCTCGGGAACGGCTTAGGCCAGTCCCCGAGGTTTGCCACCGAGTGATTCGGACCTCAATCACGCCGGGCAACTCGGCTATCCATCTGACTGGTGAACCACAGCCGATCCCTTCCTGGAACCGGCTCTGGCTGGCTCATTCCCCTGTCTTGGGTGGGTTCGTTCGGGTGGTGAGCGAGTCGGCGTCTGGTGTATGGGTTTAACTCGTACGGCTCTCGGAGGCATTAGTCGTTACGTGCGTGTTTTCTCTCCACAGAGTCTCTCCACTCTCTTCCCCCAGACGAAAAGTTGGAGCCGTGTTTCGCCTGGGTCTGTGGGAATACAAAAGGGCTCTCTGTCCTTCAGATTCCGGCATTTCTTTTTTTGATTTCCACTGTGAACATTAATCCTTCTCTATTGACCATCTTTTTTATTTCTTAATATTAGCAGGGGTTGACTATCCTTCTCCAGCCTTGTCTTTACTACGTACCAAGGTTCTCTGACCAGAGAGAAAAAGAAAAAGAAAAAAAGATTCACCTCCTCCCCCGATTTCTTTCATTATGGGTGTTGAATCAACCTCCCATCACGGGGAGTCAATCACAGCTCCGGCTCACCACTCGAGTACCGATACCTCCTTCCAGAACAGCCCCATGCAGAAGCCCATGATGCCGGCTGGTATCGATACGCCTATCCCCCGCATCACCCTGCGGTCCCTCACCATGGCTCTTTTCGTCTCGATGGGTGGTCTGCTCTTTGGTTATGATACCGGTCAGATTTCTGGTTTCCAGGAGATGAGCAACTACCTGCAGCGTTATGGTACAGAGACTGCGAGCGGCGACTATGCCTTCAGTGACACCCGCGCCGGTCTCATTGTCGGTCTGCTCTCCATCGGTACTTTGATTGGCGCCCTGGTAGGCGCCCCGATGGCTGATATCCTGGGTCGCAAGTGGTCGATCAGTGTCTGGTGTTGCATTCTCATCGTTGGTCTTGTCGTTCAGATCACCTCTCCCTCTGGACACTGGTGGCAGATGGTCATCGGTCGTTGGGTGACTGGTTTGGGCGTTGGTGGTTGCTCCCTTGTGGTTCCCATGTACCAAGGCGAAAGTGCTCCCCGTCACATTCGTGGTGCCATGATCAGTTGCTACCAGCTGTTCGTCACCCTGGGTATCTTCCTGGCATATCTCATCAACTTGGGTACCCACACCCTCGAGGGCACAGCCCAGTGGCGGATTACCCTCGGCCTGACCTTCCTCTTCGCCCTGATTCTCGGTGGCGGCATGGTTTTCTTCCCGGAGAGCCCTCGTTACGAGTTCCGCCATGGCAAGGTGGACAGCGCCCGCAGCACCTTGGCCAAGCTGTACGGAATCCCGGAGAACCACGTCCGCATCATTGAAGAAATGAATGAGATCCGTGAACAGTTCGAGGCCGAGACGGAGGGCCAGAAGTGGCATGAGTTCATCACCGCGCCCCGCATGTTCTACCGTATCGTTTTGGGTATGGCTTTGCAGAGCCTGCAGCAGCTCTCTGGCGCCAACTACTTCTTCTACTATGTAAGCTCCATCACCCCCGATTCCGATGTTTCGACAACACCATGGCTAACGCGTTCTTTCAGGGCACCACTATCTTCCAAGGTGCTGGTATCTCGGACAGCTTCGTGACTCAGGTCATCCTGGGAGCCGTCAACTTCGGCACTACATTCGGTGGTCTGTACGTGGTGGAGAACTTTGGTCGCCGCAAGTCGTTGATCTTTGGTGCTCTCTGGATGTTCGTCATGTTCATGATCTTCGCCTCGATTGGTCACTTTGTGCTGGACATTGAGAACCCAGAGAACACCCCCGGTGCCGGCAAGGGTATGATCGTTGTCACCTGCCTGTTCATTGCCGCCTATGCCATGACCTGGGGCCCTATGATTTGGGCCATTGTCGCCGAGCTATTCCCCTCCAAGTACCGTGCGAAGGGTATGGCTCTGGCCACTGCCTCCAACTGGGCTTGGAACTTCCTCCTCAGTTTCTTCACCACCTTCATCACGAGCGACATTGACTTCGCCTATGGCTACGTCTTTGCTGGTTGCCTCTTCGTTGGCGCTCTGGTCGTGTATTTCTTCGTTATCGAGGGCAAGGGTCGTACTCTGGAGGAGCTAGACTTCATGTACGTCAACAAGGTGGCTCCATGGAAGAGCAGCTCCTACCAAATCCCCCAAAGCGAGTGGCTTGAAGAGGAGAATCCCAACGGGCGCAAAGAGCAACAGATGTACCATGCCGAGAACGCATAAGCGGCGCCAATGCATCTTTCGCAATTTCTTTACCTTCTCAGAATCCGGCTCGTTCTTATTTGTTTGTATTTTTATGAGATATGTTGATCATGATGCACGAATCCTGCGCGATCGACAAATGCCTTGGGACTTGGAGTATCGAGTTGCATTGTTTGACGGACAACCCGTCTGGGTATACATTTAGCATTTCATCACGCGATTGCATTGAATTAGAATCTGATAGATCAATACATCACTACAATCGACTAGTTTCCTTTCTCTCTTCAATTGTGGTAGTCGCGGGGCGGCATATTCAAGATCTCGGCGTCGAGGGTCACAGCAGTTTCGTCACGCCGCAGACCGTCGACTCATTGCAATCACCAAATTTTTTTATGCAGACAACTATCCTCACGTTGAACGGCTCTATTTCTTACTGGCCATGGTTGAAAGAAGAACGTGACCCTGCATTACCAGAAAAGAAAAGAAGGGTCGAAAGCTGTAGATTGAAAGCTAGGAGAAAGGAAGAAAGAGAAGAATGTGTGATCTGTGCAGGAAGCCAGAGAGGGCAGAGGCAGTTGAAAAACGCTTTGACCTAGCAATGGCCGTGCTGGGTAAAATGTGTGTTCCGATGATTAGTGTTTTAGCAACGATCGTTAGTTAAAGAACCCAACCACGCAATTGGTTTGCGCCTTTTGGCACTATGTAGATCATGGAGCCCGAAAGTATATTAATAACTTTGATCATGGGGCGAAATACACGGTAATTAACTTGTAGCAACGCCCGGCTTGGTCTGTAGTATGTGTTTCAGCTATCATAACAGAAAAAAAGTCCAACGTGTTTATACTGAAGGTGAAGAAAGATCCCAAGCTTAAGGTAACCATTTCCGGGACCGGTCTTACTACTACTACGGTATAACGCTGGATTCAATGTCATTACAATTGTTGCTAGATTTTCAGAGCGTTCGCTATGTTAGAAACTACACTTCGAGGAATTTTGATAGTCAAAAATGTCACCACTTCGCCGGGCTAGCTGTGCCAAGAACATTATTTTCAACTTGATCTATCACTAATTGTCCAATCAGGAATGATTGATCAAGTTCAACAAATTTTGGGCCAGAGTCAGTGAAGTTTGATTTCCCACCCCTAGTAACTGACGCTGTGGAAGGGATGGCTGCGCCAGCCAATCTACAAATGTAAGTTTAGTGGAACGTCTTTCAAGTGCCTACCCATAAAGAATTTTGTAGCAGCTGCGTGCATAAATGATTGTACGTGCTGCAAAGTGCTTTGCTTTGACTACTCGCTGATCTTTTCTCGGCTTTACTCCGGAAGGGGAAACCTGGGGATAAGCTATCGTTAAGTCCGATAGGCATTGGATACATCACAAGTCTAGCCAGCGCACATATCGAAGATAAGGAAATTCCTCCCCTTCTTCCTCTACCTTGTAATTCGGCGCAAAAAAATTGTTGAGATGCAGTCACAGTCTTATAGATGTCTCGCCAGGGCGAAATGCAGCCCCTTGGAAGTGGTATTGGCCACAAGGCCAACTGAGCTCGGCTCCAATGAAATTCTGATTCGCATCAAGTCTATCGCAATCAATCCCGCCGACTTTAAGATGATCGATCAGGGCCACAGGGCCACTACCTGGCCTCTTGTGCCCGGTCTAGATGGAGCTGGTGTTGTGGAGGGCCTTGGAAGTGATGTCAAACATCTCACGTTCGGGGACAGAGTGCTGGCCCTCTTCACCCCGGGAGGAAGGTCCGCTTCATATCAGACATTTGCCGTGGTGAAAGAGAAGGATGTGGCCAAGATCCCTTCATGGTGGACATTTGAAGAGGCTTCAACACTTGGGTAAGTCGCCAGAATTACCATCAAATCAGTCCTTGATATCGCAGAACTCCATTTGGTGGTCGTGAAATTGCAAGTTTAACCAATTCATACTCACAGGGTCTCCTATTTGACAGCTATGATGGCTCTCGGGATTGGACTGAAGACCCCGTTGCCGTTTCTGAAAGGTGGCCCAACAACAGGATTCAAGCCCTCGTCTGTTCTCATTCTTGGTGGCAGCTCTGCTCTAGGGGCCGCCACAATCCAAATGCTTCGGCTAGTAGCCCCCGGTTGCCTAATCCTCGCCACAAGCTCTCCTAAACACCACGAATATATCAGAACCGTACTGGGAGCCGACGGTGCCTTTGATAGAGGCTCTTCATCATTGATTGAAGACATAAAGTCAGGAACCCCAGGTTCTCGAGGAGTGGATGCGATAATTGACGCGGTGGGGGCTGGCGCTACCCAAAGGAATGTGTTCGACACATTTGACCCAAGCGGGTCCAAGAAATATGCGCAGGTTTGGACCGGTGACGAAGAAATTGACGTCCCTAGCGGCGTAGAATCCATTCTGTTCAGAGGTCGAGACCTTCCAAGTCTGCCGGGCAATGAGAACATCATGGAATCCTTGCACAGATTGCTCGAGGAAAAAAGATACAAGTTACCCCTTCCAGTGCATACAGTGGGTCACGGATTCGAGGAACTTGAGCGAGGCCTGAACATGATGCGACAGGGTGTGAGCGGACAAAAATTAGTAGTCACTGTGTAATTTACAGAGGGAAGCTCCAGTTCTCGAGCATCGATGCCACCAAGCTCCCCGAAACATGTGCCGATGTATATGAGTACGCTTTGTTGAGAAACTATAGAACTTTACTGAGTTAGAATGGGACAGACTCCATCGATGAGAGTTATAGGAAGACTCAACAAGCACCAAAGGCATGATCGGGCAAACTTCATGTGTCTAATGACGAAGATTAGCTTGATTTAGATGGTACTACTTTCCCTTGCAGTAATTCTTGAATCAACTATATTTCTATTGATAATTCCATCTTTGCTTACCCAGCGAAGCACTACGGGAGCCAATCAGTCTTCCATGGTTATTAATTGTAGGAAGCAGGCATCAACCTGCAATTGCCAAAACAACAATTCTATTTGAAATGAGCTATGTTCCACTATGAGTCAACCTCATTGGCCATAGATCAAATTACTCAGCCAAACGCTTCTCGCCAATCTCGCCCGCCGACTAATTGGAGCATCTGGTACAAATACATCAAATCCATGCCAGCAGCCCGGCCACACATGTAATTCGGTGGATACACCGGCCTTCCATAGTGCAGATGCATAGTCTACATCCTCGTCTCGAAAAGGATCCGCCTCGCCAACATCGATGAATGTTGGTGGCAAACCACCGAGGTCCTTGGCGTGCGACGGAACAGTGTACATGGTAGCATGCTCGCGATTCACACCCAAGGCGTAATTGCAGGCGTCGATGCTGTTCGATTTGGTCCATGGGGGAATATCCCCGAATTGCTGCATTGAACCAGTTGCATTGCTGTCATCAAGCCAGGGGTACATCAACAACTGGCCATGGACCTTCGGCCCTGAGAGATCGCGTGCTAGCAAAACCACACCCGCAGCGAGATTTCCCCCAGCCGAACCACCGCAGACAATGATTTGATCCTGGCTGATACCCAGTTCCTGTGCGTTCTCATTCATCCACACAAGTGCTGCGTAGCTATCATGCAGCTGTGCTGGCTGAGGATGCTCGGGGGCAAGGCGGTATTCTGCAGAGATGAGAACCACACCGAACTCTTCGACCCAGCCTAGCACACTTGCGAGTCCCATGAAGCGGTTTCCGCTGCAATGCCCGCCGCCATGGATGTGTAATACTCCCGGGGCTAGTTTTCCGGGTTTTTGCTGTGTCTTTGGACGGAAAACTGATGCTTTCATGGGACCTGTCGGTCCGGGAATCTCTCGCTCTTCGTGAACGATGACATCTTCCTTTCCTCGAATGGTATCTTCCAGTGAAAAATCCAGCAATTTGCGACGAACGGCGAGATTTTCTGCTGAACCGATCTCTTCGTTTGGGGGGAACTGATTGTGAACTTCAGTCAGGTCGGAATGAAGTGGCGGACGTCGAAGACCAAGTGACATGATTGAAGAATTCTTTTCAGCGAGCTGATGGTGATGCTATTGCTTAGCTTTTAATAAGTGAAAGAGAGGGTCTAGATGTATTGCAAAGACTTTCTGAAAGGTATTGATTGGAACAAGAGGATATAGCTCTTCTGAAATAAAGAGCAGCCGCATTCGTGATTGCTAATGCTTGAGTTTCATGGGCAATGAAGTCGCCGAGGCTAGTTGACAGCATTTCCCATGTCTGGCCGCCGGGGGAAACTTTACATAACCACAGCTAAGTGTCCGATTATGGATCTCTCCGAGACATTGTTGATTATGATAAGCGCCAAGGGCGCTAGCTAACTAGCGATGGAACGGTACATAAGGGCAAGCAAAGAATTTCGCCCATAGCACGATTAGGTCAGATTATAGCCTTATTCGAGACAGTGCGCTTGTAATGGGGCACCCAGAAACCAAGTGAGAAAACGGAGGCAGAATGGATTTCGAAGGCTCCTGGGAAAGCGGACTCTTCTCCTTATGGGTCAATACCAATGCAGTAGACTGTGGCACGACCAGGGGGTCAGAAGAAGGCCGCGCTGCATGAAAGGGGAAGATTAATATGAGACTGGCTAGAAGTAGAAAAGCATGCAGACAAGCTTGCCAAATCGCTATATCTACGTCGCGCTTCTGGATGATACTTTAATACATCATATGATAACGGTGACTCACAATGGCAATACTTTGAATACGACGTGACTTCTGCGGGACTTATAAAGCGGTGAGCTATACTGGATTAGTGCTCTTCGAATGTAATTCCGAGAGTCAAATGATGAGATATCTGCGGTACAACTGATTTTGAAAAACCCTGTACGCAAATCTCCCAGGCAATTTAAGACCCCGTGGAGAATACAGCCAAATAATTTGAGGATATCAAGTAAGAGAAGGGGGACGAAAGCCACATATTAGCTGCTAAGCAACTCCTATGGTCTTGCACGAGCAATGAGATGTGATGGGTCCAAAATATGTCGACCAAATTCGCCTCGAATATCTGGAGCGAAGTAGTCTGACCGAGAGAATATGCGACAAGGACTTTGAAGTTCATCCCCAGGCAAGGCCTCTGCTATTATGTATAGCGCTCGGCCCTGGTTGGGCGTAGGCAGATTTCAACCAAGGGAGTTCCACGAAACATGTCTCTGGGTTAGCAACAATCTGCCGGGAAGCACCGCCCATACCAGCCGTGCATGCCGAGGCTGGGGCAAAACTGGGGGGCGAACTCGATTATTTATGACCTGTGGAAAGCAACTCAGTTAAATGTTGACCTGAATAAGTCTAATCAACGATAGAACAAATCATGAATCAAAATTAAAAACCCAGAATCCTGCTAGCGCAATGGAAAGCATCAGATAGACTGTAAATAATCCCCGCGCTGTTTCGGATGTCAATGGCAGGTGTCAAGTCAATCTTACAAAAGTTGGAAAAGTTGGCAGGACCAGTTTGTGACCTATTAGGAGGCGATTTACAGTGCACCAGGGTCGGCAAAATTCTCCCACAAAAATCCGCGGTTCAACGCGCGGCTTCCAGACCCCTGCGCTCAGCATCCCGATTGGTCTCGTCCGGTCTAGAATCGGGCTCCGACCCCCCGGACCCTTTTCGCCTAGAGTCTTGCTTTTGCCCCCCGTGTGAAACCAAGGATTGTTCCGGTTTTGTACTCGTTTAATCCAAGGTTGCCGCATGGTTCCTGGGAGATTCGAAAGAGAGAGAGAGAAAAAAACAATGCTCATTTCCATTCGCCCTCTCCGTCCAGTTCCATCGTGAAGATTCCATTCTCTCCATGAATCGTTCTTCATGAGTCGTGATACGATCATCGCGGTCGGATGCGCGTTCCTATCGCCGTGCAGCTCGGGCTGCTAGTCCTACTGACAACTCTCGTGGGCATCGTGGTTCTCGCCGTTGCAACAGTAAGAAATCGCGTCTCTCAAAACGGTCGGTCGGATCGGCATACTGACCAAAATGAGTAGTGGACCACAACGTATGACTTTGTCGTGGATGTCAAGTACGCGTCGCTGTCACTCCAGAACTGCTACCTCCCAGATTCCCCCGCATGCTGACCATCACCCAGAGCCGAGAGCCTGGAGCTTGTCGCGACGATCAAAGCCAGCCAGATCGCCTCGAATTTAGATCTCCTCGAAGTCACCAGCAAAACCATCTCTACGCGTCTTTTAGTCCAGGCCGCCCTACGTCGCTATTATGAAGGAAATACATCGGCAAGTAATTGGGCGAGTTCGATCACGGACGTTCAATCGGCACTCGGGGGCAGAGGGTATCTTGATCTTTATCAGGCAATTCTCTTTGCCAGAAGCGGGGAGGTGACCCAGGAGAGACTACTCAGTGTGACGAGTGCCACCGTTCCAGAGATCATTCTTCCATACACCCGCGCCAATGGAAGTCAGGTACTTCTGGGATCTGATGATGGGGGTTACCCTCCCTCGCTCTACCCCAACCTCACCTACACAAAATCGGCCAGCGACAACTCAATCACCGTCCATGCCTTTCCCGACTATCCCCTCGGATTGACATCTGCCTTGCTTCTTGGGCCACTGAGAGTCAACGACTCTTTCTCTCTCGTCTCGTTGACACTCCCCATTATCAATAATACCTCGGATACCGACCTGCTTGGTTTTATGACGTGAGTGAAGGCTCTTTTTCCCATCGCAATGCGTCAGGGATTCCATGGATCCATGGAAAGTCATACTTATGAAGCTATAGCATCGTTGCCAGTGCGGCAAATGTCCAGAGCGTTGTGACCTCTCGAGATGGGCTTGGAAACACGGGCCAGGTTCTGCTGATCGGCCCTTCCCGCGCTGAGAATACGTTTGCTTCGTCTGCCCAGCCTGCTACGGCCACCTCGCCCCCCAACGCCGCAGCGCTTGCTCAAGCAGAAGTTCATTATGTGTTCGAGCCCACACCTTTACCGGGGCAAACTGGTCGGCACCGTGGGATCTCCACCGATACCTCATGGCAGCTCTCGAGGTATAAAATGGCTCTGAAGCTGATGCTCGAGTCGTACGAGAATGAGAACAACTCCATTAGTGAGCTTTCGACCACCAATGAGGATGGATACCATGTTGCCGTGGGTGCCGTTAGGCCCGCGAGCTCATTGGTTCAATGGATTCTGATCGTGGAAGAAACGCACAATGAGGCGTTCAGCCCGGTGGCTCGACTCCGGAAAATTATTCTCGCGTGCGTCTTTGGAACAGCGGGACTGATCATTCTCATGGTGCCCATATTGACGCATTTCGCGGTTGCCCCGATCCGCCGGCTACGTGCGGCAGCCCAAAAGTCAGTGAGACCGGAGATCCCTGCACCGCTATCTATTGCCCAGCTCGAGAAACGAGATTCTCAAACCACCGACGACATCGGAGGCACTTTAGCTTCGAATGAAGAGGTCAATGAAAAGGGTCGGCCTGCCATGTGGGCGAAGCGCCTTCGGGCTCCGCTTCAAAGACTAAACAGCTCAGCCAACGTTCGCGACGAGGGCAGTCCTCGCCTGTTCCAGATTCCGGGAAGAGTCAAAGAACGCAATCACTGTGTGACAGACGAAGTGACGGAATTGACAAAGACATTCAATGAAATGTCGGATGAACTGACGATTCAATACACCCGTTTGGAGGAACGGGTCGCCGAACGAACTCGAGAGCTGGAGAAAGCAAAATTGGCCGCAGAAACTGCCAATGAAAGCAAAACCTTGTTCATTGCCAACATTTCTCATGAGCTCAAGACACCCTTGAATGGCATCCTCGGGATGTGTGCCGTGTGCATGGGGGAGGATGACCTCTCTCGCATAAAGAAATCGCTTCAGGTTGTCTACCAATCCGGAGATCTTCTTCTCCATCTGCTCAATGATTTGTTGACATTCAGCAAGAATCAAATCGAGCAAGCCATTCAGCTGGAGGAGAAAGAGTTCAAATTGTCCGATATCCGTTCTCAGATTGCGATCATTTTCCAAAACCAGGTCCATGAGAAACAAATCGATTTCAGTGTCAACTGTATGTCTGTGGACAACTCACAGAACGCCAATGCCACTTTGTGCCTAGATGAAGGTGGCGAGGGTCCAACGTCAGCCTCTCACCCAGAAGCTGGGAATCTCATGAACATGGTCCTCTGGGGAGACCAGCACCGAATTCTTCAGGTGCTGATCAACCTGGTCAGCAACAGTCTCAAGTTTACGCCCGAAAACGGCAGGGTCCAGGTTCGTATTCGATGTGTCGAAGATGAAACTGGCTCTATAGCCCCCGTAGCCACGAGGCGAACATCCCGCTTTTCAGCGCTGAACCGACCAAACACCCAGAGCTCCACAGAAACTACTGCGGAGCCCAGGCAAAGCTTATCAGATGGGAGACGGCTCATGTTCTACTTCGAGGTGGAAGACAACGGGCCTGGTATTCCTGCGCATTTGCATCGGCATATCTTCGACCCATTCGTTCAAGGAGACTTGGGATTGAATCGCAAATATGGCGGCACTGGCCTGGGTCTGAGTATCTGCGCTCAATTGTCTCGAATTATGGGCGGTGCCATTGTTCTAGAGAGCGAAGAAGGCAGAGGGTCCACCTTTACCTTGCGCATACCGTTGACATTCGTCAAGCAGGCGCCTCCTAGTACCCTGTTTTCAAGCTCTCCGGGGTCAAGAACACCAAGTGTTTTGTCCTTGGAGGAACTCTCACACGCTACAAGGACTCCGTCTAACCATGGGTCTCTCAGGAGTGAGCAAGTTGCTCCTGGGTTCGAAAAATCCGATATTCAACCGCGGCTAGTTGGTCTGAGCCAGCCATTTTTCACCCCAACGATCCCTTCTTCGCCTTCGTCATCCCCTTCGAAACATCTTATACCGAGCAATGGACAGGTGCAAGAGGACGTTCCAAAGAAAGTTCGCGTCTTGGTCGCCGAGGACAATAGTGTCAATCAAGAAGTGGTTCGACGGTACGACTTACCGAATCCTACTCTGAAATATGCGAATACTAACTTGTCATAGAATGCTTGCTCTTGAAGAAGTTTACGATGTGACAATGGTCAAGGACGGTCAGGAGGCATTTGACACGGTCAAGGCCAATATGGAAAAGGGCCAAGTCTTTGACCTTATCTTTATGGATATCCAGGTATCTATATGACACCAAAATTCCTTTTCGAAACAGAGACTAACAGATTAGATGCCAAACCTTGATGGCCTTCAAAGTACACGACTTATTCGAGAGATAGGATACTCTGCGCCAATTGTCGCACTTAGTGCCTTTGCAGAAGAGAGCAACATTAAAGATTGCATGGACTCCGGAATGGATATGTTCATCAGGTTAGTGTTTCACACGTTCAAAGTGACTACCATGGATGCTGACAGCTTCACTTAGCAAACCCATTCGACGACCTGCTTTGAAACAAGTGCTAAACAAATTTGCGACTATTCCTGAGGAGCCCGAGATCGGGCCATGCGAGTAACATGGCTCGGATTGCATGTATACATAGCCTAGCGTTTAATCCGAGCATTCATCATTCAATTTTTCTTGTTTTTTTCAAGTTCATTGAAGGCCACTGTTATATATGCCTCCACGCCTCAGGGCACTGCCCTTAAGTAACTGTTTCCACGTCACCGCCAGTCTCAAATACTTGGATTGGCCTTCCCAAGGCCGGTCAGTTTGGTCATCCTGTGTACTAGCGGGCTGACGGACTGGTTATAGACAGACTGTTAAATTGTTGGGCTTCCCGCGTTCGCAGGCGAAACCCCAGATTTCAAGGATATCCGTCCTTCCGCACAAGTGATGTAAAGGGTTACAAAAATGGAATCATTCGTGTTGAATGTGCCAAACGAAAATAAACTACCGAATTAAGTTGGAGCTTCGGGCAAGATGAAGCATTTTCATGAATAGCCAAATACCAGCCGCCGAGGCTTTAAACCCAAGCAAGTGCATCTTAATTCTCATACTACTTTTGTACCAGCAACGCCACGAATGGAGCGACCGTTGATAGATATATATGGGCGTTGGATGAACATCCTCAATGTCTTCATTGTCCGGCAGCCATGGAGGGGGAGTGGGACAGGGGGGTTGGTATCTATTATCAGTCCGCCAGTAAGCAACAGATTCTATTTATCGCATGCCTTTAGCGACTGTTCCGCCATTATTAAATTGTCGACTAAAATTGTATAAGAGATGGTGTCGCGTCTTGAGTGATGTCACCTAAAAGTTCGTTATAAGCCGGATATTTATGCTTTAATTGAGATCCACAATAGAGCACTTAATTTCATGATCATGAGAGGCCTATAGGGTTCGAACAATATGCGATGTTCAATTGAGACGAATTGCAGATTCCAGCCATTTTACGGGGCCAAATGAAGAATTGATAAATGTCTGTGTCTTCTTAACACATGGCACTGGCGAGTGAGTCATGCTAGCTATCCATTCATCTCGTCGGCTCTACAGTACGTCCGTATTCACTGCAACTTCACATATCCTTGTTATAATGCTATTAACGCAACGAGAGTATGAAGCGAAAGGGATCTGGGTTATTCTTAATGCCGCGTTCACTCTCTGGCCCTCTCGCTTCTGGTTCTCGTCTTCTTGCATTCGCGAAAAACCGAACACAGCCCATTGCCTAAAATAAGTAACCATTCAAACCTTGAAGAGTCCGTTCATTCACTGCATGATGCCTGTTCTCCTCCCAAGTCTGCCCACCCTCGCCAAATTGATTTGACAAGTGACCTAAGAAGAAATCCAGGTTCTCTTGACACTGCGGAAACGCATTCTTGAAGTATTCAAAAAGTTCGTGAACTTCCAATTTGGTGGAAGAGTATGTCACCTTCTCCCCAAACGTGTCAAGGTACATCTTGGTATGGGCAAGATCAGCCAGGGTGTCCAAGTCCCATCCTGCCTCTATGTGACCAGGGATAAGTTTCACGGGCTGAAGGGCCGTAATAAGTTCCAAGGTTTGCATCCATGCTTGGAGCAAGGCAGGCGTTTCAACCTCTTCCACCCTTTAAGTATGATGAGCTTCGATTGCACAGACAAAACGGGATATTAACTTACCAAACGTGTGTGCTTCTTCCATAGACTGTGTCCCCACAGACAACTGTTCTCTCAGTCGGCAACCAGAACACCGTATGATCAACAGAGTCACCCTGCAGCGGGCCCAAAAGGACTACAGGGCTGTCTGGGTTACCTTGTAACATAAAGAAGCTAAAGTTAAATTCTTCCGGCTTTTGAGGGGTCTCCGGGACATTATCCTTTCCGAAAATTGTCGGCCAGTATTTCACTTTATCATCATACTCGCGGTTAATTCCAGCGAGCACGTACGGGGCGGCATAAAATTTGGCGGTTGAAAAAGTCTCAAGAATAGGATTTGCTGAGAAGAAGTGATCAGGGTGGTGATGAGTCACAAACACCGCTTTGAGGGGGACAAGGGTTGTGGCTCGTATCCAAGCAATGACGGCCCGGGCATCAGGAACCAGAAATGGAGGGTCAATCAAGACGGCCTCTTTATCACCCACGATCAAAGTCGTGATACTGGAGAGGCCTTTGACGGAGGAAGCATGGTGGTAGGTCTCAAGAGGCATTTTCCGTGTGTCCGTTCTTTCCAGGGAAGGATGAGGCAGGCCAGTAATGGTGGATTCTTCCGATGGATAAGTTGATTCCGAGAGAATATTGTCATCAAGCGGGGCAGATGGAACATCTATATTAATTGGGTAGTCTAGTGGGAGAATCGGTGACATAATGGCATATGTGTGGCCTCAGGCATGATGGCTGCCTGAAACACATAATGCACCAAAGACAGAGTTGGAGATAGATTAAGCAACTAACTGACCCAATTCAATTCCGGTTGTCACCACATTTCTCAGTTCAAAATAAAGCATTAGAAATAGTCCCTAGGCCATGACAGGACATCCGTACGGCCTCATTCAGACCGATCACTACGCCGACTGGGGAGTGTTTGTGTATATGTGTTGTCCAGTCTGCATTGTCAGACAATCGTCGAGCCGTCCCCATTTCAGTAATTACTGTATCTCAGAAAGACCCGCATATACACCCCGCCAACTGAATTGGGTCAACATTTCCCCACTTCATAGTTGGCGGAAATTTTGCCACGATCGGAAAAATCTAAATGGATTCTTGGAAACATGCATTCACTCTACAAGGTTGCTGCTTTCAGGTAAGCGTACTGAATTTTTGCAGTAAGACTAGAACCTGAAAGATAAATTCTGACCAACTTGTCATATCACCGATTGGTTTTGCCGGAATCGCTGTGGGGCTATTGATGGAGACGGAACTAAAGAGGAAGCCAGTGGTTTCTATGACAAGTGGTGAAACATTAATCAGCAAAATCTGTGGCATATACAGTTCAAGCCACGCCACTCACTAGATGCGGAGTCGAAGAGAACTCTTGGAGCCAAGCAGCAGAGCTTATCACGGGGAGGCGTTTGGACAAGGTGCAGGAATGGGGTAGGTTGTATGAACTGGGTACAAGTCAACTGATACACGAGTGTTGACACAACGCGATTGGGAAAACACGACGCATGATACTAACATCATGACTAGTTATGCGATGTATTTTTCCACGCTGGCATAATGCTTGACGCCTGTAGAAGCAGGCTTGGGTGGGCCACATCGCAAGTTACAATGCCAAATGCAAGAGAAAGGTAGTATGTCTCACACAGTTAAATCTTAATCAAGGTATGAAGTGTTCGTTCTTGTCACTTCAGGAACTTGATGCGTCAGCAGTCAATGACCCCTCGTAGGTGGTCCATTTTTGAGATTGTCGCATATAACTTACAACTACGTGAAACCCTCAGGTCCCAATGATATCGTCCACACGTCGTCAGTCGATGTCTTCGAAGTCTGCATATAATTTGCATGACGTAGAATCACGGAAGGACGTTTCTAAAATTGCCTTCAATGGTGGTTCAGATTTGCTCAGTTCAATCCACGAGGTCGCTTCAAATGATTGATGAAGTGGGATTGACTGGCACCTTGGGAAAATGGAACACCAAGAATAGATACTCCAATTGAATGGCCTGCTGGAGAATGAAGAAGAGAAGATGGGCTCCAGAAATTACCAATCTCTTTGCCGACTAGTATCAAAGAAAACATGCGGAGCTACCAATGCTGCAATTGATGTTGTTCTGATCTGGAGCCCCCACAAAACCATCAGTGACGCGAACAAGGGAGACTATAATTTTTATTCGAGCCCTAGGTTGAAGAGAAATGTCGCTACCAGCTTGACTACGTGTGTTCACAAGAATTTACGGAAATACCAGAAAGAATTTTGAGCTATAGAGCTAGGAAAAGGTCGCTTGGTTTGACACGAAGCAATGCAAAAAGTTTCCTTCAGAATCTATGATGAGAACACTTCAAGTCGTCATTTTTGATCGCAATCTGGCGCTAGGCTGCCAGAAAAGACACATCAGCCAATTGACAACATCGCACCAGAGAAAAAGAGATCATTTCGCCAAATTTGTTGCTCTATTCAGCATTGTAGCATTTTGAGTTGCTGCCCCTGCGCCTGGACTGGAGCCTGATTCGTGGCCCTTGGTAGAAGTTGATCGCAAGAGCTTCATCTAACGTCATGTTTAGGCCAGGGTCTTAAGATGATCTGAAGAGCTGAAGAGGCGCGAAATAGTGGCAGAAATGACGGATTGGGACGTTCTGGATGGGGATATGAAGGAGATTAGGGTTCCCCAGGTTGGGGTTATGGCGGAAGATGGGTACGCGGATGGTGAATCCTCAGAAAGATTGGGCTGGATGCGGAATCTGGACTTATTAACAGAGTGATATGATCGGGCGGTGATTCATAGGAAGATTTGAATGTCATCCTTCTGTAGTGAATGGAATCACTGGTCGTAACAAGTATGTGTGCAATGAATGCCCGACAGAATGATTATTACGATGAGATAACCTCAATCGTACAAGACAGACTCAACTTCAGATGGGAAGGACATGCAAATTATTGAGGTCGACAGCACTGGGGAAGGGGGTCAGGGTAAGCGAAATCTTGAATCTGAATTATTATGTCCAAAAGATACAATGGAAAGACCACAGCTTCTGCGCGGCTCTTCCATGAGGTCAAATCCTCAGATTCAGTTCTCGGGTTGCTCGCTGTCCAGAAACTCCGTGACGCATGCGATTTCTTTGACTTCAGGTCCTGTACAGAAGGTGCGCCCCAATCAGACGCTGACACCCGGGAAACAATCGGCAAGGCCCTTTTTGTGCTTGTTGGAGGCATGCTCGAGGAGACTACAATGGTTGCGCAGAGACGTGTGAGTAAATTCGGCGCGCTGAAAAAGGGATGAGATCGAGAGTTGTAACATGGAACGTACGCGGGTGCTTTGGTTGTTTGAAGGAACGTCTGCCTGCAAACTTGGCATTGGATGTTCATAGCTTTTTCATTCTAGACAGAGACACTAAGCTTAGCGACATGCGATCGGCAATATCTAGGGAGGAGGCTTTGGAATTTGATATCCAGGGAACGTACTGATTTGGTCTGTGACTTGGCAGCTTTCGCATCCTTTTGGTTGCGCTCGCGCTTCATTGAGGCTTTAGCTCCCTGTGAAGTATTGTCAGTTCACCAGCGCGTAAGCTGATGGTCCGCGACGGAGCGCAAGCGGCGCGACATCATATCGCCATTGTCGGATTAGGTCTTACGTTACCCATTGTGATGATTTGGTGGTCAGTTCAGAAGTTATGTACAAGTTTGTGGGTGAGCAGGTGAAGGAGCAAAAGTTTGACGAACTAAAAAAAATGGAGGGGTGGCAATGTCAAAGAGGCTCGGCCGAGTTGGTGATAGCGCGGCAATTTCACTCCGCCTTTCCATTAAGTTCGCGGCCGGCAAGCTGGAGTCCACGGCATGTCTAGGGGCTCTATTCGCGAGAATGAAACGACATCATTGATTGTCCTTCCCCCTCGTCTAAATATCATCTATCCCGGGGCTTATGTAACATGGTGCCCGTACGGCCGGCGCAGACCCCGACCAAGGCCGTACGTGCAGAGGACGGACTAAGATATTCCCGTAGGCCTACAGCCTGAGGTGGCAGCGACTGAGCCACAGAAAGATGATTTTCTTTCCCGCAATAGTTGGCTGTTTGATACTAAATAAAAGGCTTGATGCTAGCTCTATCGATTATATATCTGGCGATGTCTACTAGGTAAGGGACAGGTGATCTCTCGGCGGGTCTTGTCATAATTGTAGGGACTAGTCGTAGCAACACGAGGAATTTGCACAACTCAGAGCATTTGAAGAGGACCGAAATGGTGAAACTCTTGCTTGAGATATAATTCATAAAGTAAGGATAATGTGCACGTTGTTTTGTGTCAGCGTTATTTGCATCTTACCGCTAATAAGGCCTGGCTCATTCTCAATAGACAGCGGTGAGCACGTGAAACGTCAGACACCGGGATATCTGGACTCGATGGCTGGGCGGTGATTGGCACCGCTCGGTTTTGGAGTAATTTCCACTTGAGAAGTTTTTCCAAAAGTACATGCATTTTTAGGTAGTAGAACGCCGACGAGTACGGATAGTATCTCCTCACCAGACTACTTTTGGCTCTTTAATGATTTATGTTGGCTAATAACAGATGTCTGGTCCAATCAGAGCCGTGTGATGATGTTGGGATAATGCTTATTGAGCAACGCACCGTCCCCACTCGAGATATCCTTTGCATCAACTCGGCTTAAGCGAAAAGGAATAATGTCTGTGCCAATTTCAAGCCCTAATTATGCAACTCAAGTATGTAAGGAGGAAGAGCAGAAGTTTGACCGCATTTTTCTCCTTTGACTTTCTGGCTGGAGCAGCTCTACCCTGTCCTGAACATTCTTTTCCCTCGATATACCTCTCACTATCGTGAGACTTGCTCGAACTAAGGCTCCTGAGATACACTCTTATTCTCTTGTCAAGATAGAGGTCTTCATCGACAAAGTAAGAATGGGGTCCATCGGTGTTCCAACCCCCTATATGAAGATAGGGCAATATCTGTCTTTCCAAAATCGTGACCACTTCAACTGGTGGCAACAGAAAGGGCCAATTCTTTCTCTCATGCTTGAAGCCTGCCACTATGGGGTCCATGAACAATATCAATATCTTACCCTATTCTATGCTCATCTAATTCCGGCATTAGGAGCCTATACTGAGCCATCGGTCGGCCAGAAAGGGAACACCCTTCTATCTGGAGCAGGAAGACTCGAATTGAGCCGCACTTTTACGGCCGAAGATTCCTCCTTGCGCATTGCATTCGAGCCTACCAGCTTTCTGGCGTCCGACAACGGGACAGATCCACTGAATCGTCTCCCGCTTACTCGTCTCTTGAGCGTCCTGAGCCAGCTCAGCGGCATTTCTCTGGGTACTGATAGGTACCACGCCCTTGCAGATCAGCTCACTACTTCTGACGATGACGAAGAAAGGTTGCTAAATGAACCAAAGCTCACGGAGCAGCTGCAAGGCCTGCCCTCTCGCACTCAAAATATCCTGGCCCTTGACTTGGTGAACGGACATGTCAAACCTGAATTGTACTTCCATCCACAAATGAAGGCATTGGCATCCGGTGCGCTGGTAGAAGACCTCCTGTTCAATGCACTACGTTCCGCCGGTTCCGTCGGGCATCTTCAGAAAGCCATTGAACTAGCAAAGCAATTTGTGCAAGCAGCTCCGAAAACGACGCGTCCGCAGTTTATCTCCTACCAGATGGAGAGATCCCACTGCAGCGCAGCAAAGCTCTTCCTCACGGAAAGTGTCATTAATTGGGATCAAATTTATGGTCTCTGGACATATGCTCAGCCAGAAAACGTCCGGCTACAACAGAAATGGGCCTTGCGTGTCCTTTGGGAGAGTCTCAATGTGGTTGAGGGTGATCGCGGCCCTAACCAATTCCCCATCATGATGGTCCTGGGTTTGTTCACTGAGAATCCATTCGTGAGACCCCAGATAGCCTTCCCCGTGGTTGGCATGACCGAAGAGTCTATTGCAGGGAGCATTGGGCGTTTCTTTGACAATATGGGATGGAAAGATCACTTCCAATCCTACTTTGATGGTCTGCACTCATACTTGTAAGTCTGCCTGAGATGCCTTATATTCTTGATTTCAGGGGGCAAATTTAACATGGAGATAGTCCAAATGAGGATCTGCATCAGCCATTGGGCAAACAGGCGTGGGTTGCGCTCTCATTGTTTGACATTGGAAATCCAGCTCTCACCGTATTCTACTACTAACAAGAAACTTGGATGCTTCAGCGCGTCTCAAAGGCTTCACATGTTATGATTGTTTGAAAGTGCTCGGCTAGTTTGGATTGTTGAACGTGATTTTCAGATAAATTTGTGATTACAAGGCGACAATGGCTACTACATTAGGTCAATCTTTATTTTGCGAACATTGAACAAGAAAAAACGCAAGTTATCTTTGTTTCTTTTGCGCGATTGGCCAGGTATGCACTGAGTACCAATTTTACTCTGACAAAGTAAGAACGGAGAAACATAATTTCAAAGAACAACTTGTAGAGGGGTAAAGGAATTAAGAGGTGATGGTTTCGTTTCCCGAAGCAATTTTGTTGCGCCGTTTGAACAGCATTGTAGAGGTAGCCAGGTCCTCAATTGACGCCAGGTATTCGGCATTGCGCACGACGGCCTGGCGAATCATATTTGTCAAGGATGGCGGCTGATTCATAGGCACAGGCAAGGGATCAGTAGGTGCAACTCCCAGGCAGCCTCCAGAGGCCCGAAGGAAGCCCATCAGTGGCCACAAGGGATGTGACGTGCCGACCTCGTCGATCTGCCGCTCAACTGTGTCCATCCACTCTTGTGAAGAGGATGGAATCAGATCTCTTCCGAGTCCCAGACTGATCGCTTGCCAAAAATCCGGCATGCTTAACCCGTCACCTATGCTGACAGTTTTTGCAGCGAGAGCCAGAGGATTTCCATTGTCATTGACGGTTTGAGGTGACGGACGAGCGTGGAGTGATTCATGGATAATCAAGCTTGCAACCCAGTCGACTGCCGCCACAAAGAGCCAATTCTTAGACTCGTCCGCGTTGTAACTGCAAGTAGTCATTGCAGTCGTCACCACACGCCAGAGGAGGTCATCCCCATTGGCGACTGCATTATTGACAGGCCCGATCATAAAGCCAGGCCGCACAATGGTCAGGGAGTGCGCCCTTTTTCTTGCAGAAAATGCTTTGATCAACTGTTCTGAGGCATACTTTGTTTTTGTATACCCATCGGTAAGTTCAATCGGAGGAAAGACCTCGTGGCCATTTGACATGCCTGCGTAATCGTCAGTGTCCGTTGTTGCGAGGGTGGCATCACCAGGTATCAGCGCAGAGATGTAAGTCAAGGCGATAGGTGTTTGAGAGTGATTGAGACATTGCAGTATGTCGAATGTACTGCGAACATTCGCAGCCTCTAAAGTGTCATAATCGTAGCCCCAGTGAATGACCGCTCCGCAGTGAACGATTGCGTCAACTGCACCACTCGAAGCTCCTCGACTGCTTTCGGTGCCGGAAAGTATTGCCCAGTGTGCATCAGCAAGGCCTAGGTGAGGCTGGGAGAGATCACCAGGCCACGCTTGAATGAGACGTCGGTAGTCGTCCCTCCACCACCTAGCAAGTCGTGCTGCCTGAATGATGCGCGCGAGCCCCTTTCGTGGACAGGACGCCCGCACCAACACATAGACCGTGCCAACGTCATTATTGAGCAGAAGCTGGTGAAGGATATGTGTCCCAAGGAACCCGGTAGCCCCTGTGAGGAAAACATGTTTCCCTGATGGCCGAGGATGTATTGTCTGTTGAGAATATTGGCAGGTAGGCAGGGCGTTGATTCGATGTATCATACACTGCACTCTGTCCCACCAGCAAGGGGATGAGAGAGCTTTCTCCGGGACTGAGTTGGATGACTGAATGATCATCTCTGCCACCGCCCTTACGGTCAAAGAACTGTCAAATAGTTTCGTCATGGAGATGGAGCAATGGAAACTTCGAGAGACGAACTGGGACAGGGCCATGATATCAATGGAGTCTAGACCAACACGGGACAAGACAATATTGCGACCAGCAATCTCAGCTGCCATTGATCCATGGCTAGTTTTACGTTGAAGAAGTTCACCAATGTGATTGGACAATGCCCACGCAACTGGCTCATCTGTGTGATCTAAAAGCCCTGTGTTCGTGTTCTCATCGCGGTTCAGTGATCCTAGATCGTGTAGATCGATCGGGCTTAACTTGTTGGCCATGTTCAGGAGAGCACGTCGGTTGACTTTGCCAGATATCGTCAAAGGAATCTTCGGCAGCTGCAGATACAGCTCGGGAACCATAACTGAATGGAAGCTTTGCCGCATTTCTTGTTGCACACGAGTTGCTCGAAGCTTAAAGTCGTCACTATGAGATTGGAAGGCTACATTTGATGACCCATTCATGTCGGAGGGACCCCGTTCTTTGGCAGCCACCGATGGAATGTGGACCATGGCCACCAAGCACGGTGGCATGTCTGAATCAGCAGGCTGCAGAATCGCAGCAATTCCACAGGTATCAGTCCCGAAGAAACGCAAGACGTGGCGTTCGACTTCTGCCAGGTCCAGACGTTGCCCATGAAGCTTCGTGTGTTGATTCGTGCGACCCAGGAAAGTGAAGGTTCCATCCAAGTTACGACGGACCAAATCACCTGTGCGATACATACGCGAGGCTTGCTGGTCCTTGAATTGTGCTGCCCATGAGGGCGGCGACAGGAAGCACTCAGTCGACTTTGCAGGGTTGTTCAGATACTCGCGACCGACAATGGGGCCCTGAAGGATCAGCTCGCCAATTGTATTGATTGGCATACGCCTTGTGACATCTTCTTTGTCAACTACCCATAGGATTGCTCCCATACCTTTCCCGATCAGTCGTGCGTCAGCGTCAGCGGATGTGATGCGCTGGGCTGCAGCCCCTGTGCAGCATTCGGTCGGTCCGTAGCCACAGTAGAGATGTACACGACTGCACCATTGCTTGATCTGGCCTGGGAGCATGGACTCGCCTACGGCAACAACAGTACAGAGGCTTGGCACATCCTCGGGGGTCAACAACCGCAGCACAGAAGGCGTGATGCATAGCCAGTTTGTCCGATATTTCTGAATGATGCGGCCCAGGTCCTGTGAGATTTCGGATTCCGAAGGAATGCACACACAACCACCGCTAGCGAGCACCGTAAGGATTTCCACTGCAAATGAGTCAAAAGCGTAAGAGGAAAGCTGCAATACTCGGGAACTGGAAGTTATCTCCAATTTACTTTGCTGTGCTACAATGGCTGAAGCGTAGGAGGCGTGCTCGATCAACACTGCCTTGGGCTCACCAGTTGAACCAGACGTGAAGGCAGCGTACAGGAGGTCGCGAGGACAGGGTTTTGGCATGGATGGCGTGGTCCTCATTGAAACCGCTCGGGCGTGGGAGGCCAGCGCTTCGGTAGACAGCGAAATCCAAAGTCTGTCAGATACTGTCGATGCCAGATTCCACAGTTTTCTTGATGTGATCCCCACAGTTCCTGAAATGGCACGGCATATTTTTACGTTGCGCTCATGGGGCTGATTGGGGTCCAGAAGGACAAATGCGACACCTAACTTGGCCACTGCGAGCATTGAGAGGGGTACCCAATAAGACCGCTCGAGCAAAATGGGAATAAATTGAATGTCTTCACTGACAACAAACGGCAGTAACCACTGCGCCAGTTGTTCCGCACCGGTTTGTAGTTCTGCATAAGAGAGATCCCCATCCCAGGCAGAAACCGCACACTTGGATGGATTATGGGTCGCTTGAGCCTCCACCATATCAACAATTGTAGAATCCAAGCAGGCAGGCATGCTCGTGAGACAGGTAGAAAGCAGTGCAGAGTCGCGATTCGAGATGAGATCCAGTTGCGCAATAGTTTGACTTTGGGTGTGGCTGTCATCGATTTGCTTGAGTAAGTGGCTTAATTGACACAACATGAGCTCTGCCTGATCACAGGGAACTACAGCTTTGTCGACCAGCATTTCAAACTTCCACGATGTCTCCGATGGTGTCACTTGAAGGATAAGCGCATATCCGGGAAAGCTATTCAAGGAACCAACGCATACTTCAACTGGGCCAAAAACAGGGGACTCGGGGATCATGTCATCGGCTTGTATGACGAGTAAATTTTGGAACTTGCAAGCCGTACTGGGACCGTGACCCATCATCTGAATCCGTTGCAAGCCTGTGTGCTCGAAATGAATCATTCTCTTCATGTTGCCTTCAACTTGCACCAGAGATTCCTCTAATGTGGACTCGCGCCGGATGGTCGTCCGCACAGGGAGTGTGGCAATGGTAGGACCGAGCACCGATCCGAGATCGACGCCAAGTCCGCGGCGACCATCGACGACCGTGCCGAAAACAACATCTGACGAGTCTGTGTATAAGCTGATTAACAGCGCCCAGGCTAGACGAATTTTGGCGGATGGGCTACTAGTATGTTTCGAAGAGACTGCCTTGGCCCGAGACTCATAAACGACCGAGCTGCTTGTGCGCGGGATATACTGCGGAGATGGAAGGGCAGGAAAAGTAGTCGTGTGCAAGTCGGCCATCTCCTTTTGCCAGAATTCACGGATTTTCTTCTCATCGTCTAGATTGTGCTGTTCCAAATGGTGAATGAAGCCGGCGAACGCAGATGGACATAATAATTCCGATCTATACGCCTTCTCCGCTTGCTTTATACATGCGTGAAGCGTGAAAGCGTCGTAGACAGAGTGATGGAATGTCACAGCCAGCTTCACAGGCTTTCCTTTGGCTTCCGAGTCGTGGATGAGTGTCAGCCGAACTAGCGGCGACCCCAAGCCCATTGGAAGACACTGGTCTTTCTCGTAAAATTGAGACTCAGAGCTCGCCGAATGCCATTGTATCTTCAGTTTAGGGCTCACCACAACTTGGTAAGTACGACCATCATTCGCCTGGATGATGCGAGTCCGGAGAACGCTGGTCGCTTGTACCACATTTTGCCAGGCCTGTTGAGCCAATTCCACGCGGCAGTCCGCCGGGAGCGAGAAGAGAACCCGATCAACATATGCGTCGCCGCCGTGAATCTCAGTGACCGCTAGAAGGCCCTCTTGTAGTGGAGATGCCGGATAGATGTCCTGAATGTCTTCCTCCTGGATCCTGCATTCCTTGCTGGCTAACCGGCGCAAATCGGTAACGGCACGTGCATCGTCGATCCCGATCAATGAGAATGGCGGGTGGCTTTCTGCTGGCATCACTGCATCAATTGGCTTCGCCTCCTTTGCGACGAGTCGAAGGCTGCATTCAATATCTAGTAGACTCTCTGTATGAAGACGCAGGTTGTACGCCAAGAGAGCCCGGGTGAGACGAATGGCAGTTGTAGAATCGCCACCCAGTTGCGGGAAACTTGCCCTCAAGTCAATCGAAGACGCTGAGATGCGACAAACACTCACGATAGCCTCGACTAAGGCGTTTTCATGGGGTGTCATTGGTAATGAGTCCGCTTCTGTCAGGCAAATAGACCGGTCCCCTCCTAACCACTCCATCAGCTGTGAAGAGGAGAATTGCTGGAAGCACTGACAGAGTCGGCGACGGTCCACCTTGTCGGTGGCTGTTCGAGGGAAACACTTCACCGGGATGATTAGGGAAGGCACCATGTATTGAGGTAGGTAAGCGCGCAAAAGTGACTGGTAGTGGTGGCTCAGAGCCCACGATCCGGACTCGAGCGTTGTCATACTCTCCCAGGGCCGCTGTGAGCTCCAATCAATTTCGAATCCAGAGTCGTCGACGAGAAATTCTACGAGGGCCACCGTACTAGCGTCATCACGGAATTTGACCGCACTGACGACAAAGTCTACATGCGGCTCCAATTGTCGGAGTTGCAGCTCGACAGCATCGACATCAACGCGCTGGCCCCGGATTTTGACGACAGTATCCCTGCGACTGACATAGCGAAGGGTGCCTTCCAGATTATAGTGACACAAATCTCCCGTCCTGAAAAAGCGACCTTGGACTGGAATGTCTGCGAAATGGTGACGCCACCGAGGAGCATCGATGAAAGCCTGTCGCGAACGTGCAGGGTCGTTGAGATATCCATCTGCGACGACAGCACCCTCGATGATCACCTCACCCACCGTGCCAATGGGTGCCAGTGAGTCACTGTCATCGGGCATGGTAATCCAAGCGATGCAGCCGGCCGCCGTGCCAAAGGTTCCTGGTGTCCACTGGCTCGTCGGTGAAATTCGGCCAGCCCCCGCGGGTCCAACCTCGGCCGGTCCCCAGAGGTTGAAAATACTCAAATGGCTCTCCCACTTGCGAACCAGGTCCACAGGAATTGCCTCCCCACCAAGGGTAAGAGTCTTTAAGGTCGGGAAATCAGACGGTTCAAAGTTCCTGAGGGTGGTCGGGGTGAAAAAAGCCCACGTCACACAGTGCTGCTGAAGAAACTCAGGCATGCTATTCAAGCGTTGAGTTTCGGACGGAATGCAAAGGCAGGCACCGCGTGTCAAAGCTTGCCATGTCTCAATGATGCTCATATCAAAAGCGTACGATGAGAATTGCAGCACACGTGATTCAGATGTAATTTGAAGCCTTTCGCCCACATAGTGACCCGCTGTGGCTATCGCTCGATGACTGAGGACGATGCCCTTGGGCACACCGGTGCTGCCTGAAGAGAAGACGAGAAAGGCTACATCGTCCGGACTGGCGATGGGGAAATGAGTGGTCACTGGTTGGTGCGCCGTCGAAGATGATGTGAAGCTGTACAAATCCTCCGAGATGATGAGCACCGGAGAATCACCAATCTGACGCAATAGTGGTTCCTGTGCTCGTGACGAGAGAATGATCGCAGGCTTGGACTGATGTAGAATGCGTTTGATGAGATCCATGGGGTGGCTGATACAGATGCATACTGCAGTAGCACGAACCTTTGCCACAGCGAGCATCGCGACGGCCATCCATTTAGATTTCTCGAATACTAGGGCAATGACCATGCCAGACTGTATGTTGTGTGCAAGCAGCCGACCCGCGGACTGATTGGCAAGTTCATCCAGTTTCCCGTAGGTGAACTCGCCGTCCCACGCCGATACAGCCAATCGTCCAGGATCCGAACGAACCTGAGTCGCGACCAGGTCTTGAAAGCACGCATCGATGATGGTCGGAGGATCACGGTTCCACTCCATCAGTTGAGTTTTATCCGCCGCGCTTAGCAAAGAGAGCTCGCTGATGTTTGCCTGCGGATCTCTGAGATGGCTCACAAGTTCTTTGTATATGTGTGCGAACTGTTGGGCGATGCGCTGCGTGGCGTCTCTGTCCACCAACTTCGGGTCATATACCACTTCACAAAACCAGGAAATCTCGGCCTTGCTTGGCTGGCAGACGACGCGTAAGTGCAAAGCCTCACTATCATGAATCGGGGGAAAGAAATCTTCTGTCAGAGAGTGATCGGATGATACGCATTGCATCAGTAAGCTGGCTTTCCGTTCTCCGAAATCTGAAGCGACATTGGATCTATCATGTATTCCCTCACTTTCCGTCGGAATACGCTTGATTCGCCGTAGGAACTCTGCCATTTGACGTTCTAAGGATAGTATTTCAGACGTCGGTGCCATGTCCGCTATGGCGTTCGCGGACGGCACACGTGCACACCCCAGTTCACTTAGCAGGACGCCATTCAATGGCATTGTTGTTGATCCATGATATAAGCTGGCGAGGAGTGACCAGCTGATCAGGCAAGACTCCTGAGATAAAGATGATGCCAACGGGAGTCGTGTAGTTTGACCTTGCTGCGCCGAGTGTATGTTCGTCGATTTAGACGTGATTGGGGTAAATAGTGACGGGCAAGGTACTGAGACTCGAACCCAAGGTTGCTTCGCCATCTAGAAAGGTTCGTAGTTAGGTGAAATTCCGGTGATTCAAGGTATTGGGCGGAAGAGTCATCAATTAACGTGTGCCCTCGCGGAAGTCCTCGCACCTTCTTCCAACACAATAGGCCTTTTGCGGCTTGTCCTAGCAGGTAAAACCAAGTATACTGCGGAGAACCATCCACGATACAGGACGAGTATTCCAGAGACTACTTCCGGGTACTGATTGAATCTCGCGCTGCAAGGGACATACAATTGTCATCAAGATTCAGCTAGCCACGGCCAGTTCTTTATGTTCATTCTTTCGCAGGCCCCTTGCAGAGCTTGCAAAACTTGCAGAAGTGGGATCATCGAATTCCAAACGAAGACCTTGCGTGATTTGAATGCGCCATCTGCTTCAGTGAATGCAAAGAATGCACGACTCCATTTGGAGTAACTTGCCTTTTTTTTTTTAAATATAATTGACCTTGACAACAGCAGGATGAAGAACAATGTACCGACTGTAACAAACGCTTGACCTCAGTTCACCATGACCAAAACCAGTGAGGTGAAGGTAACCGAAGTCCGGCTGGAGGACCCGCTGCCTAGTGTCGTCGACGCCTCCCGATTTTCTTCAGGGACGCCAACCGAGCAACGGGCATTCGCTATCGAACTGGCCGATTCAGTTCGCCGCTGCGGGTTCGTGAAGGTCATCAAACATGGTCTGTCCGACGAGCTCATCGACGAGCTCTTTGCGTGGGTAAGTGACAATTCACTTTCTGACGGAGAGGGAGCCACATCGCCAGAATATCGTAGTGTCAAAGCTCACGTATTGTCCAGAACGAGCGCTTTTTTGAAATCGAGCCTGAGCAAAAGCTGGCCGTCGCCAACCCGCCAGGACCATCGCCGCAGCGTGGATGGAGTTGTGTGGGCGCCGAGAAAACCTCGCGCCTCTTCAGCAGAGGGCAGGCATCTATTGATCTGACTGACGCGCGGGTACATGCCACAATGATCCCAACCTTGTTGGAACCACCATTTTTCGCTAATAGAAGATCCAGGAACACTTTGACGCCGGTTCGCCGAGTGACACCAAATGGCCCTCGCGTTGGCCAAGTGAGGCGGTGATCCCAGGCTTTAAGGCTTTCATGGAAGACTTCTACGTCCGGTCTCATCAAGCTGCGCTACTCATACTACAAGCTCTTGAGATGGGGCTGGATCTTCCCGCGGGAGTATTAAAATCTCGCTGCGGCGGGTTCGCGAGTGAACTTCGCTTGAACAGCTACCCCGAGATCGATATCCAGGAGCTACGCCGCGGCAAGATCAGTCGCATCCATCCGCATGCCGATCTGGGTGTCATCACCTGCCTTTTCCAAGATGGACTCGGAGGTCTGGAACTAGAAGATCGAACTCATTCCGGCTCGTTCTTGCCTGTCAAGCCAGGTGCTCGTTCGGAAATGGTGGTCAACATCAGCGAGACCGTTCAGCTATGGACAAATGATGTCATTACCGCGGGTATACATCAGGTCACGGTTCCGCCAAAGATGAAGACCCGCACCGAAGGTCGGATCCCTGCTCGGCGTTCTTGTGCATTCTTTCTGAAGGCTGACGGTGATGCTTCTGTCGCGCCTTTACCTCAATTCGTAACGAAGGAGCGACCAGCTGCCTACTCAGAGATGACCGCATTGGAATATCATCAGAAGCGTTTAGCCACGGCATATTAGATGCCTCGTGGCTTCATGCCAATATAAATGACAGGTACTGGGATTACAAAAAGATCAATCTAGTAGAGCACGTAAATTGACATGGATGACTAGGCTATGTTGCAGTGGTAGAAAGTTGACGTGGCTCTGCGTTTTATGTCTATGAAGTTGGAAGATAAATAAGAGAGGTATTTTATACTAGATTCGAGAGTCAAGCTATATGTTGGATCTAGATATCATAGCGGCTGAGGCAAAGTACGGTGAAGAGGGGCAATATCCATGATTCAATGCGAACAATGTCACTTTTAAGTACGTCTTCATACAAGGCTCTATGTGCAATACTATTCTCAGCTTGAAGAGTCAGCTCGGGACACTTTCATGCCTGTCGTGTTGTCATCGCCATTGGCGCCGACACTAGGTGCGAGTGCGGCCGTAGCTTTTGCCGTGATGGCAGCGCAAGTCTGAAGTGTTTGAACAACCTTTTCCCTTTCTAATACCGCTAGTCCAGCGGCAGTCGCTCCACCCGTTGTAGCTACTTGTGCGACCAAGTCAGACGGAGATTTCAATTGCTGGAGAAGGGCGGCCGTGCCCCGAGCCGCCTGTGCCGTGATTGCCAAGGCCATCTCCAATGGCAGCTGTTGCGCAATGTTGTCGCCATTGCTATATTGTTCTGCAACGCCCTGGGCCAGACCTTCGATCATCTGAGCAATGAAGGCCAGAGACGATGCGCTTAATGCGGACGCCACATTCATTTGGCATTCCGGGAGCCACTGCACCACTCCTACTAATGCGAAAAGGTCGGTCACTGCGCGCTGGCTCTCTGCGTCGTCTGTGCCATCGTCGGTGGTGGATAGAAGGGTGATGGATTCGCCAACCTCCATTGCAACACTGCAGACGGCACGCACGACTGGCCCCGTCCAGCAGTGTAGTGCCTCTACGATGAGACCTGGCGATACGCCCCCCATCAGGCTGATCAGGATCCGACGTGGGTCATGAAGCACGCCCTGCAAATCATGCACCAGCTGACCGAGACTGGAATGTTTGCACCCAAGCAGGACGATGTCTGCTTGCTCGGCGACGTTGCGATTCTGATCTTGTTGGAGGATCGAGACCGGCGGGATCGCCCGATCTCTCAGCAAGGGGGCTACTCGCTCACGGACTAGTTGCGCGGTCCGTGCCGATCGGACCGTAACCTTCAGCTCTCGAATTCTCACCGAGCCGGGTTGGCCCGCGGCCGACCGGAGCAGGCCAAGCAGCATGGCTTGCCCCAATTTCCCTGATTATAATGATCAGCGACATCCAGTGCAAGGGGAATCATTGCCATGGTTTCATATTAGGGAAGCTCAATGAAAACAGGACGGTGAGAACTTACCGCATCCTAGAATTGCTACACACGGGTGTTCGATGGCGGACGTCATTGTCATTTTCTTTCCCAGGAAAAGAAGAGAAAAATACTTAACATACGCAAAGGGGAACGTATTGCATTGTCATGCCTATATATTATAGACATTGTTGTCTAGGATCGTCTCCCATCAGGTGCTTTGACTCCCTTCTCCGCACGGGGCTGGGCACGTGTAAATATGTCGGCGAATTATCCATCCGAGTGGGGCTTTGAAGTCTTCGAAGCTACATTCTCATAACTCGCGCATCCTGTCCGGTAAAACAGTAACGTACGAATACCCAAGGTCCCTTGTGTGGTAAAAGTAGATGAGCGATCACATAATTCTCCCCTCTCATGACTAGGTCTAGACCGGTATTTTCGCGGCCTGTCAATGCCCTCATTCTTACGTTTTTTTCTCTTTCTTCCTGTCGACGCATAAATCAACAGCCACCGACAAAAAGCGTAACAAAATTTTCCACTGGATCAGTAAGCTGTGAGACTTCCGAGCAATGTACCTCCCCTTCGCAGGTGATCAGGGCGCCAGTGAGACCGTCGTCCACTGTTTCCACGTATCTTTAGGTCTTACGCGATGGCCAAGGCCTGCGCATTTGGGGAGAGGGGAGGGCAGAATCTACTCTATCGCGCCCATTAAGTAGTACTCCGGCCTCTTGGTGATCATCTTTCATTTGGAAGCCTGGTACCCAGGCATGTCCAAATTATCCAAAAATTTACACATCTCCTGCCCACCCCCAGAGGTCTTAAATGATCAATCTAGATAACAGTCAATTGCATTCTCCGAGCTCGAAAACAAGGTGCACTCAATGGTTAATCAAATATTTTTGAACTAACGATTGTAGGTTTCAAGTAAACTTTGTCCGGCTTGATACATAGATGTAGGACACTGTCATGTAATTAAGAGACTTACGGCACTGAAACCATTGCTCATCGATCGAGACATCTCAGTGTCAAGCGTCAGCTGGGCAGCCACGCGAAAACTTTGAGTTGAGTCTAATTTTTGTGGTCGGGAAATTCTAAACCTACTACTAGACCAACAATCCTTTCGTTCTTTCCGATTCCATGTGCACTTATAAGTGCTTATTCTAAGGGGCAATCTTGCAAGCTAATAAGAACCATCGAAGAGAACCTATTCTTTTAACGAAGATATCAAGTCTGAAGACAGTGAGAGAAACTAGAAATCTAGACATTTAACGAGAAATTTCATATAGAGAATTGGCATAGCGCGAGCCTTCCCTTTCCATCTTCTCCGCCTCAGACTATTGTCTTTAGAGGCTCGTGGACGGCCTTATTGCTCTATCGTTAAATCATACGAGATATAGTCGATGAATGACTAAAACAGTCCACAAGAGATCAAGATAATTACCCAATGTGCAGTTCTGATGTTCAACCTCATCATTATGAGTCTCACAATTCCTGGTCGAATGGGTATTTTCTAAGGAATGGAGAATACACCCCAGTTTTTCTGATAAATTGCTCTTATCGATTGTCGTGACACTGTACCCTTTCCTCGGCGCTCAATGACAGTTACGAGTCAGACGATCACAAATTGAACGATAATAATGTGGGGTACAATGTCTACGATCAATCAAGCAGTCATAATCGCCATGAGGTTCTTTTTGAGGGTTCTCGATTGCGATGGGCAATTTGAATCAAGGATTTGGTCCCCTTCGAACAGGTTTCTCGCTTTCTGATCACATCGGCTTATCTGTGGCATTGCGTACAGATTTGATAGTTGCAGGATTCTCTGACCTATGGCAACGGATTATGGTGCCATTTGTCGTCAAGCATCTGAAAATGTGCCGGGTCCATATCATGTTCCAAGAAATTGCGGTGAATCTGTACTTCAGGCTTTCGAAAATAAATGTATCGTCTGACAGCTTCCGTCACCGAAATTACTATGACCATTACTGAAAGTTACGTGATCTCAACTAGTCATTATGGTCCACTAATAGAAACTGGTATTAACGTGACGTTTACGTGTTAATGCAAGGCGTGCAATAGTTTGTCAACGTCTTGTTAAAGCACGGGACAGTGACAGGACACAAGGGGCTGTCATGTTGGCATTTCTATCGCTGAGCGCCCCTTGGACAGAAAAGACATAATACGAGAAAGATGAAAGTTTCGCCTGCAGAACGCATCGGAAGAGCCGTCCACATATCCTTGACCGCATGGATGACTGAAAGAATGAGAGCAAGGTAAGGGGTCCAGCGAGCCACTCCTCGCAGCACAGACAGTCTCAACTCGCGACGTTCAAAACCCTGCTGTCTTGTACTTTTTGAATACTCATTCATGAACAACTCGTGATTAGCGATTCACAATCCAACAGACATCGTCAACTGATCTGCCAGGTCAATTCGCAATGACACCTGCTCCGGCACAGCGTACAGATCAGCTCCATGGCTCCCGGATACTCGTTATAGGGGGATCATCGGGCATCGGTTTTGCTGTGAGTGCAGCCGCGCTTCATCATGGTGCGGTAGTGACCATCGTGGGATCGAATGTCCGCAAGCTCAAGGATTCCGTCGCCCGGCTGAAAGCCTCGTTCCCATCTACAGACCACGATAACATTATCGCAGTCCAATGCGATCTCAGCAACCCTGACACGGTCGAGCATGATATCGAGAAGGCTCTCCAGCTGGCCGCTGGAGACTCCAAGATAAATCATATTGTGATCACCGCGGCGGACATGACCGCTCCACCTCCCTTGACGGACCTCACAGTTGACTCTGTGCAGCGGCCGGGCATTATCCGACTAGTTGCTCCCTTGATGGTAGCAAAGCATCTTCCGAAATATATGGACAAATGCCCTCAGAGCTCGCTCACTTTAACTAGTGGTGCACACTGTTTGAGACCGGACCCTGGTTGGACCGTCATTTCGGGGTATTGCGGTGCGGTTGAAGCTATCTCTAGAGGATTGGCCATCGATTTGAAGCCACTGCGGGTGAACGTGGTGGCCCCAGGAGCAGTTCTCACGGAAGCCGTGAAGGATATCCTTGGGGATGCATATGACGCCGCCGTGGAAATGGCGGAGGCAAAGTCGACGGTGGGACAAACTGGGTCTCCGGAATGCGTCGCCCAAGCATATATCTACCTGATGAAGGATCACTATGCCTCGGGATCGGTTGTTTCAACAAACGGTGGCATGCTCCTTGTCTAGGTGATGTCTTGATCGCTTGATGAGGACGATCTGAATATCTGAAATCATTCATCGTCTTTCTATCATCTTGAGCTTTGAATTACTTCAAATGCCGACTCAAAAAAAACAAGTATGCGTTTGAGAACAGAATGCCAATTTCACAGAATTCACCCGTGCTGGTTGATTGCTTGGCGTTCTCTAATGATCGATAGCCATCGCCGCACTCTAAGTTGTGATCAAGACTATCTTGGTTGTAATACATGCCTCTGGCTAGATTCATTCCTCCATATCGTTCATCTTTTTGAAACTCAAAGTTCTCAGCCCGTCCTTTGCACCAACTCTTAATTACCCAGCTTAGATGATCTTTGCTCAATTCGAGTGGGTTATTTTTCAACTTTGACCTTCGAAGTGTAAACCTCAAAGGAAATTCTTCTTTTGAATAAGTCTTGGAAACCGTATTTATCGCTCCAGTCCAAGATATGGATAAAAGGATAGATTGTTCTCATTCGAAGCATGTTCAATCAAGGACACACGTAGCTTCGAATGAATTCTTTGACGGATGACGTATTCTTTTCTCGTATTCGAAGTGAGCCTTTTTAAGGCCAGCTGGAACCAAAGAAATTGACATGGTCGATCTCATATTGTACATAAGAAAGACCACGTTGATCGGTTTGAAATCGGACAATCGCCAATTATTACTTTCATATTACCCAAATGCAGCACAGATATATCAATAATCACGCAGACTAAAACCTCTATATGCCAGTGCCGCCGTAATCGGGTTGTCAAACGTGACTGAGTTCGAGAACATGCGTTATTTGTTGAAGATTCAACAGACTGTAATGCTGTGGTTTTAATACTGTTGGGCTTTCCTGAACCTTAATATGTTGACGTGGAAGTCAAAACTATGAAGTGCTGGCATGAAATATGCAAATCAGATGAGATATTGCAAGTCTTAACCCATGAATTATGTCCTCCTCCGCTTAATTGTAGTGATATTGCGCATTAGATGAGGACTGAAAAGTTATATTCTTTTTAGCCACTTTGAAGCTCAGCATGGAACATGGAACAACTACTGGAAACAAAGAGCTGACGGCCTCATTGCGGGGAACCGCCCACTTTGGACTACTTTTCGAAGTGAGGTCGTATTCCCGGCTCACGAGAGGAGTATTGTGGAATCTAAACACAGCCTCACATCTCCTGACGGTCATGGGACTCATTGCAGGAAGCAAGCATCTCACATGCAAGGGAAAATCTGCTGTGGCCCACAGCGACGAGCGTGCTTCTGTCCAGCTGATTCCTTGCTGTTTTGTGTTCGCCATGATATAGAACTGAGCGATCATGTAGGACGTGCAGATAAATCGTAGCGTTATGCAGTATTTAAGAGCAAGCTTTGGGCGTCAGACAGCGCAACAACATGAAAGTCGGTCTGAATGAGTAGAGAGCCCAAGTCAATGCCGGTGCATGCATGTTAATTTGCGGTGTGAGTGAGGAGAACAATCACGTCCCCGGCTCATGTTATATAAAGGTGCCTATTAATTCAATCTAGGCCGGGAGAAGAAGTCAAAATTTATTTCATCATCGAATGAGGACATAAACCCTTATCTCATCCTCAGCTGCGAACCATGACCATCCAAGCGAAGAAAATTGTGACGGTATTTGGAGGAACTGGTAAGAAGCTTTGATGCTTGAAAAGCTCACAGCGATTAGCTGACCGATACAGGAAACCAAGGCAGTAGTGTGGCACGTTCCTTGCTGGCAAATAGAGAGAAGATCTTTCACGTTCGTGTAGTCACGAGAGACCCTCAATCAGACAAAGCAAAAGCTATCGCGTCACTAGGAGTTGAATTAGTTCAAGCAGATGGACTCAACTCTAGTGAAATGACAAATGCCTTTGCTGGCAGTTGGGGGGCATTTATCAACACCAACTCTGATGATGAGGTAAAGTTACAATGTAAAGTCCCATGTTCAGTAGTAAGAGCGCTTACTCCATTTATGTGTGAACAGGCTTTAAAATCACTAGATGGTCCAAGTGACTATGACCTTGGCGTATCGGTCATCAATTCTGCAAAGAAAGCAGGTGTCCAACATGTGGTTTACAGCTCCGGACCTTCCATCACGAACGCTACGAAAGGCAGAATGCATCTTGAAGGCTTCGAGAGTAGGTAGATCCTATCCGCGCTATTGTTACAAGTACTTATTGATATTTCAAGCCAAGTACCACGTCGAGCAGTATGGGCGTAATAAAGGGTTCACAAGCTTCACCCCAGTTCTATGCGCCTCCTTTATGGAGTGTTTTTTCTACGATCCATTTGTGGATGCCTTCGGTGGGTTTCCTTGGAATCCTGACCCAGAAACAGGAGAAGTGGTCTTCCGCACCCCGGACTATGGAGGAAAAGGCGATATGCCCTGGATCAGTTGTGAGGATGACCTCGGAGACATCGTGCATGGTATCTTTTTGAACCCGTGCAGATACGACCAGATATTGGTTCAGGCCACGAGCCAGCAGATCACAATGTCTGATGTGGCGGCTTCATATACACAAGGTACGCCGCTATTCCTCTTTTCTTTTCCGATTATGTCCATTGGGGTCGTGTCTTTCACGTAACTAAATTTTGCTACCTGCAGCCACTGGCATTCCTGCTCGGTATGAAGAACTGCCATCCTGGTCTAGTATCAAGCCCAATGGAACAAGGTGCCGAGCCGAAACGCGCCAAATGTTCTGGTACATGAAGCATTGCGGTGGCCGCTGGTTTGCAGAACACGAGAGCGACATGTCTACCGCGGTGGCATTGAAGAAATCCGCAACGTTGTCTCGGGGTCAGGAGGGGGGTCTTGTTACATTTCAGGCCTGGTTTAAGAAGGCGCAAGTCCTGAGAGACCGACAGGAATGATTTTCTCGAGATTAGAGCGGCAATCTGTACCCTTGTCACAAAGCTTCCCGTATCATACATGTAGGGATTGAATTATCATGAACCTTTGAGACTTCAGTATCACTGTTGTGCTTCGTCGAAGATTCACGTGATAATGACAAATTTTATATCCTCTCGGTTAAGCTGATAGTACACTGTCGTCAGCGGAAGGGTTGGAGTGAGGCATCACCGAATCTCCAACTGTGGCTGAACGACAGATAGCGGCCCCTATGACTGAGGGGTTGGAGGCCATTTACATATGAAACGCGCGGAATGGTTTGCAAACGCCAATTCGCAACACACGTAGAAGTTCAGCAGCCCCTCGGCAGACTGAATTATTACGCTATACTCGGTCAATTCTTTTCTCCGCTACAATAACGCAAGTGTACTTTATGCCATATTGCCGAGTTGTTTAAATCACAGTCAGTTGGAAGAGGTCGGGCTGTATACAGTGAAGCGCGGATAGACTACGGCCCGATCCGCGTAGCCCAGACAAATTGCTGTAATCTACATACGATCCTGTCAATCTAAAAATACTCTAATTTTTGCGTCCAAAAATTCGATGCACAGATGTTTCTCGCTCTGCTGGCTTTGTAGCAACTTTCCGGCTATGTGTTCCAAGATATCTCAATTCAGGGTAACAATTGCAGGCTGGGAATGAAACCAGTATCATGCATGAACAGATTAGGCCCCCTTACACATACCGTCACGCCGGGCGATGGTATCCTCGGGGGCCCACTGCGACCCGACCCCCTTGCAGGTCTACCGCATCATCAGCAATTCTACCATAGGAGAGATTGATGTGAGGGCGAGGCCGGTGATGCTCTCTCGATACTACATAGTTCTTGAATTTTATTTCCTTGAATCGTCATTCATAGTGACCTTAAAAGTCAAGATCCGACTCTAGGTCAACTGTAGCCCATAGGCCAGAATTTTTCCCATGATGGCGTTCCGGCTTGCTGGGTTTATCCTGATCCTCGCCCTCGGCTTGGGACGTTACATTTCCAACGAGCAAGAGGCCCGATGTCGGTGTGGTCCAAACAATGATTGCTGGCCATCCCCGACGGCGTGGAACCAACTCAATGAGACCATTAATGGCCATCTGACGCAGCTACGCCCAGTTGGTGCTGTGTGCCACGAGAAGCATTTCTCAAACAGCTCCTGTAATGAGCTCATCCAACATTATCGCAACACCACATGGCGCGTCAACAATCCCGGTAAATTGGCCATACCCCGGAGTCTGAAAAGTGACTTTAGCTTATTCTCATTGCGTCTTTGTCGCAGCTGCGTTGCAGGTAGACACCTGGGAACATTCGCGTTCACTTAAGCAGAGTTGCCACGCCCAAGACCAGCCGGGATACGGTGATTGCCACCAGGGCCGCGTGGCACACTACTCGGCCTATGTCGATTCCGTATGGGCGGTGCAGCAGGTGATCCAATTTGCCACTGCCCATCGCCTGCGACTGGCCATTCGCAACACCGGTCACGATCTGGCAGGACGTTCATCAGCCCCAAACTCACTGCAAATTTATACCGCTGGTCTTAAGGGCATTGAGTACGTGAAATCTTTCACTCCTCAGGCTCCAGCCGGTCAATCGGTACCTTCAGAAGGTCCCGCGGTGATTATAGGGGCAGGGGTCCTCACAGGAGAGCTCTACTCGGCGGCCGCAGAAGGAGGATTTACTGTGGTAGGAGGAAGCTGTAGTACCGTTGGAATTGCGGGTGGCTGGATGCAAGGTGGCGGCTATGGGATTTTGACCCCGTCAAAAGGCCTGGGAGTCGACAATGTTGTGGAGATTGGGATTGTAACGGCGCAGGTAAGTGGCAAAACGGTCTCTATCTCCGTTCTGACGGTCTTGCATTTTTTTTTTCTCACAAGCTCTTCATTCTAGGGTATCTATGTCACCGCGAACCAGTACCAAAACCAGGATCTCTTTTGGGCTGTTCGTGGAGGCGGCGGGGGCACATTCGGGGTCATCGTGAACGTTACATTTCGCACCTACCCAGATTCTCCCGTGAGGGTTTCGAAACTGAATGTAATCAGCCCCAATGGGCTGAGTTCTGCCTTCTGGGACGCCGTAACGGATTTGCTCCACGCCATCCCGGTACTGGTGGATCGCGGCGACGCTGTCCAAGCCCTTGTGATCCCTATCATGCCTGGCAACACGACATTTCTCTCCATCGAGTCTTACCTCATCAATGAGGCGTATGTCGGCGGTCTCAATGTTCTCCAGGAGCTACGCAAAGGCATTGAAGCCCGCGGTCTATCAGTAGAGTCGTCCGAAGAGTCCTTCGATCGGTTATCTGCATATCTTGCGATTCCCAAAGGTTTGGACCAAGCCGGCATGGGGATGATGACCGCTTCGCGACTGGTTTCGCGAGAGCTAATGGAGTCGACTCAGGGGCCTTCGCTGATTAGCCAGACGCTCGCCCAGCTTACTTACGAGCCTGGAAACGTGTTGAGCCTAGATGGAATGGTCGGCGGGCCCGCCGTACGACGTAAAGACGCAGCGGACCGCGCAACCCATCCATCCTGGCAATCTGCTGTGATGTCACTAACTCTGGGCCACAGCCTACCATCAGCCCCAGATTGGGCCGCCTATAGCCGTGCTCAGCACGAACTAGCGATGACGCAGCTACCGGCACTTCATGCACTTGAGCAGGGGACGATGGGCGGGTATCTAGGCGTTCCCTTCCCGTACGAAAGCGACCCTTCTCGGGTATTCTGGGGATCTCATTACGATCGACTTCTGACACTCAAAGGGCGTTGGGACCCCGACGATTTGTTCATAACTCGTTTGGGGGTGGGTTCGGAGCGGTGGGATGAGGAAGGCATGTGTCGAGTCGGTGAGAGGCAGGCTTCTCTGTGGCTGTATTCAATTCTTGGAGATCGCCTCAAATCATGGATAGCGTAGACACTATCTAGTCATTTGCTAAAATAGATTATTTTAGGGAGCTAGCGGGGCACTCTTGTATCTGGCACAGGTTGGCCTTCAGCAACCTCATGAGAGGTTTGCAATTCACCAACTGAACTCTAACTGACATTGGATTTGTCGATTAATCAGTCAGTGCGAAGTTCTAAATCTTTAACTTCATGTGGCACCTTGCCTCTGAGTCGGAGAGTCTTGACGTTCAAAACTGAATTAAGGCCCTGATTGTTACCTGGACTGACTAGTTTGTCCAGGATCACCTACGGTGGTAAATAGATAGCACGTTCATCTCCACTAGCCGTACGTGGATTGGTGTGTGTTACTCAGCCTGTATTGCCCGATAGCCATCGTTCACTATGTACATTCTTGAATAAAGCAGCATGTGCGCTTTAATAGCTTTGCTTGATACATATTAAGGCATGACATCGGGAGAGCCACTTAATCGTGCGGCTTCCCTTACGAACTGGTCTTTATTTCCTTTCTTTCTGATATGCAAGAGGCAGATGTATCTTGTGCGCTGTCGAAAACCTGATCACTCCTCAGCGACTTTCTGATATAAATGAAAATTGAACCATCGGTTTGAAGGTACCTTTTGCTCAACTTATGCTCAGAAGTCCTAGATAATCGGTGAACTTCGAAATACCTTTGATGTGGAATATTTCTTGCGGTCAAAGTAAAACCATGATTGAGATTTGTCTTCCGCTGTTGCTATAGACAATATGAGTACACACGTCGGGTTCTATCTCAGCTGTGGAGCTCGAGTGAAATTGGGATAGTGGGTCTACGAGATGGTAGACATAGTCCACAATGATCGAGATTCTCATTCTGCTTCGAATTAACAAGGAATCTTCAATTGAATAGCCAAAATTGTGCGTGAAAGGTCGCTCGATTATATTAATTGTTGTCCTCTAGTTTTAACCATGGATACTCATCAGAGGAATGATAGTATACACTCAAGTAAACCCCTGTCTTTTCCGTGTATGCGAATGAAATCCACGATGTCAAACGAGCTGTTTTGCTTAGGTCTCTCTCCGGACTATCAAAGTTAGCAGTCTGATTCATCTCACAGAGGACGGGGAAAGTAGAGAGGTCATACAAATAGTGCTGCACTGTCGCCTCGTAATTTTCACCATACTTAGACAGCCCGATACGGGACAAGAAATGAGCTAGGCCACTAATGACGTCTTGATCACTCTCGCCGTGAATTGGGAAATAGAACTTCGTGAGCGGGATAGCATCGCCAGCTTTCATCTCGTAATTCCATACCATGGGGGTTGCGGTGGAATCTTTGCCGTCATCAAAGCCACCGTTGAATTCACGATGCCCTTCGGATAACTTGGTCAGCTCCCAAAGCTCCTTAAGATACTTCAGACCCTCTTGAACGCCAGGGGAGATGGCTCGCCCACCAAGGGTCCATATTTCCTCTACCTTGGCCCAGACAACGCTATTGTGAGAGCTATAGAGCTTGAGGCGCGATTGAGCGGGATCAACACAGTCAAAGGACCAGAAAGCAAACTGGCTGTATCCATTTGACTCTTCCAAATACGAGTGCACCATATCAAATGAGGAAATGGGGCCCATTTGCGCCGCGAGAGGCTGGATTGACTCGGCTATGAAGTTCCCAAACCCTTTATCATTAAGAGTGCATTTGATAGCGGGAAATGTGTAGCCCTTGACTGAGATCGCTTTTTCCTTCAGATCAAACCCAAAAGCAGCCTGGGAGGTTAGGTCGCTTCCTTCAATCTTCCTCTCCTTGAGAAGCTCCTTCTCTTGGTCATTGACAGTATGAGTGTCCAGGAAATATCGGAATAGTGACGGGTCGAATCCCGATATATTCAGTTTTTCGAGCTGGTTCAAGAGACCAATAACTGGTGTTTGGTTGTAGGGGTCAAGCTCTGTTCCCGAAACCGCAGTGACCGGTTCGAATCCGATGCGAACCACAGGGTCGACATCTCCCCGTTGTTGGTAGTTGACGCTGAACTCTAGTGGCAGTCCACTGCGGGTAATTGCGCTGCGGAATTGATGCGGGTGGGGGCCCAGAAGCGGTATCAGAACCTGGATGTAAAATTTCAGAGCCTCTAGGCGACGGGCATGGTTATAGCCAGCTGAAGCTAAGATTTTATCGAACAGTCGACCGGTCTTCTCCCACCAGACTCTCTGGTGACTATCAGCGAAGACATAGTATCGGTTCAGAACGTCGAAAGTTGCGCAATTGGGGGAAATGAAAGCTTCTTCAGCTAGCAAGCCTTTGGACGCATAGCCCTCAATCTTTTCAATGGTCATGGTGATTCGAAAGTATGAAGACGAATAGAAGGATCAAGTTATTATCGATGTTTCTTTTGCCTTGACATAAAACATTTCTGGGCACAAATGATATTTGAACAGGTCAAGATTATGACAAACTTTCTCTACATATCCCGGGATGCATCTCACCGATGAAGCGAGCCGGACCACGTCACCAAATGACTACTTGACCGCCATTTCTGTCCAAAGACGATTGATTATCTGCATTTACTTGCTGTGGTCGCTGCTTCGTGTGGCTCAGGGTTGTACAGCGTCTTGCACGATGCGGGGCTATCTCAGGCAAGGGGCAATGCAAAAAGATAGATGCTCACGCCATGGGAAGATACGCGGTCAATCACACTGTGCATTGCACCAAAAGGGCTGGGGACTTCGCTGCTATGACTTTACGATTTGATGTATCTGCCCCCTAGATAGCTAGGCTTTCTAATTGCTACGCTCTAATGATGTGCGGATAATGACTTGATTACCTCGACGGTCGTTTTGGACAAATTGGATACGTCACATGTACACGATGAGTGAAATCCGCCTCTCATTTTCCTCTTTAAGCAGATAGCAACCCCCATTGATCAACAACACCGAGCCGGTGGTGGACAGATTTTCTAAAAGATGCATACACGCCTGTCCCATACTGTAGCATGCTCGCTTAAGACTTCCTCGTCATTCTTGGAGACTTGGTCTATGAAATGATGCAGATGGTTGGCGAATATGGCAGGTGTGATGCACTGGATGCGGCCTGTTCGCTCGAGACTGTGACTATTAATTTCGAGCAGCGAGGTTGGCGTCGTGTCTGCGGGCATGATGATGGGATGGTTGGGTTTCGCGCCGTTGGCCGCATATTGTAGAGCATGACCACTGTAAGGGACTTAGAACGCAGATTGGAAAGGATGCACTGCACCGTGCGGTCAGATCTAAAAGATTTGTGCCAAAGATCGGTCTACACCGTCCGCGTGCGAGTATACTGCCCTTGAATGTGAATGATGAAACAGCGCTATACTAGGCAACTTCGAGAATGCCAAAGAGTCAGCGCGTCTTAACGGAACTTGATCGTATGTTACACCTTAAATCCCTTCGACACAATGACTAGATGTTGTATCGTTGGCAGTTTCAATTGCTTCACAATTTACTTCCATATCGTGCGAGGCGAACAAGACATGCATCAAATGAAATGTAGTGTCTTCTATTTAGGGACCTTTGATTCTTAAAGGTGCGGCCATCTAATATGAGAGAAGCGGTGAAGTAATGCGTTTAAGACACTATGATCTATCCATATGGGTACGCTGGATGCGCATGACACTGCTGTTGAATGAGCGTCGCCGCCCCCCGGGTCGTCTGGGCAGTCATCTTGGATGCTACTTCCTCGGGAAACCGGTGGTCATCATTGCTGGATTTGTCGTATTTATCATCACTGTTACTCCCAAGACCTAAACCAGCGCAGAGTTCATCTTGGCGAAAATTGGCGAAAAATGCCACCTGAGAGGAATTGAGCGCAACCGCAGCGTGCACATTACAACCCCGCTAAAAACATTTGGAGCGTGGCGAGTCACAACAGTTGGTGTACTCCGCCTAAGATCTCGTCTCGTATATCATGGTAGCTCATTCGTAATAGAGAAGCCACATTACTGCATACGGCCCATGTTTCAAGCCAGCCTTGCAATGCCATTGTCTATTCACCTGACGCGAAATGCTGTAGCCCGAGACACCTGGCTCAGCTTACCAACATTCTGGGTCTGGACCTGTGAGGCTTGCAAGGACTAGGTCTCGTTCCTTGCAGATCACACAAGAAGTCAGATGGACTGTTACGATTGCAGCCGACAAAAATATATCGACATCTCAAGCGACGGCGTGGTTCCGCTTTTTTTGATTGATTTCAATATGAGAACGTTCAGTTGGGGCTGAAAGGGCTCGTGTGCTTGTGCGAGCGCTCCACTGCGGCTTCCGAACGGACCGTAACCTTGATTTCAGAGATGTGCACGGGTCCACCATTGGCGGTGGTCGCTGCGATGACGGCAAGGAGGCTAGGCAGGACTGCTTGCCGCATTTTGCGCGCCGGGGCTCAGCTCGGTCAGCTCTTGTGCAATGGGGCTGCCACTGGTATTTGTGTTGTATTAGACCTGATTAAAACAGTACTAGAGACCTTGCTTTCATTTGCTGCCCATATCATAATATCCTTGATGTCGTTGGCTTGCGCTAGGAGTTTGTTCACCGGTGCGGCTATATAGGGAATATGTAGAAAATTTGATCACTGTGTTGGCCGTCACTTTAAAATATCGCTCGAGGAAGTTATGCCCAACTTAGAAAATATCGGGCAGTTTACCATGACACATAAGCATATGCAGCAGCCTGAACGTAAATGTTGATGACCGACAAACTGAAACTGGTGCTTCGTGACAAGTCTCTATGCCAAATTACAGTGGGTCCAGAAACCTTCAGCCACAAAAGTTTGTCGTTTTAATATGCATGCAGCTCGATCAACGTTCTCTTGCAGAAAGGACAAGTGGGGTCATATACCCCTTGCATACAAAGGCACGTGAATATCGAGTCGATTCCACACTCATCCTTGATGAAATGACAACCGTGGTTGCTTTAAAATGATCTAGCCAAGTCCCTCTTCATGTGGGCAAATACCTTTCGCGAGAGTGCTTTGAATTTCTTTCGCATAAATCTTCCAGTCTGAGCTGAAAACCGTCATTATTTTCCATCTTGACAAGATGACCGTCTTGACTGAATCGAAACCTCCCCGCGGGGCAATTTCACAGAAAGCGCAGAGCACAGAACCAGAGATATGCTGTTCTCTAAGAAAATCCCTCGACTTCACCAACGACGCAGAAGAAAAATGGTGGACACGAACAGCTCCTCTGCTTTCCAGAATCCTTGACGCAGCCGGCTACACGACCCCTCAGCAATGCCAGTTCCTGACCCTCTACAACACACTTATGATTCCGAACTTCGGGCCTCATCCCCATGTATGGCACTCATCAATAACGCACTCTGGACTTCCTGTGGAGTTTAGCGTCAATTACCAACCCGACAAGCAGCCAACTGTGCGCATTGGTTTTGAACCTGCCTCCTCCATTTCAGGCACCTCACGGGACCCTTACAATATGATCACCGTGTCAAATGTCCTGAACAAAATGTCAAGGCTCAACTTCAAGGGTTTTGACCCATCTCTGTTCCACACTTTGATCGGCTCACTTGCCCTCTCGAAGAATGAAAGTGATCTACTCCAGGGCGCGAAGCTTGAAGGCTCCAAATTCAAGACGCAGGTGGCCTTTGGGCTGGATCTTAAAGGAGACGCCGTGACAGTCAAAACTTACCTTTATCCTGCACTGAAGTGCAAGACCACGGGACTCACATTTGGAAAACTTCTGGAGAACGCCCTCTCCAAGCATCAGAATGCGCACGATTTTTCTCGGGTGCTCTCAGTGGTCAATGAATATATGGAGGAGGGGCAGTGTTATAATCAGTACTCATTTGTTGGATTTGACTGCGTGGACCCTTGCAAGTCCCGATTGAAGATCTATGGGGCTTTGCTAGATATTTCTTGGAAGAAAGTGGAGGAGGTGTGGACACTGGGTGGTCGATTAGCAAAAAGCGAAAACAACAAGAAGGGTATTGAGTACATGCGGGCCCTTTGGGAGTATCTGACGCCCGGAAAGGTGGGATCATTAACCGATAGTCGTGTTTGTGTGACTGACCAAGTGATTAGGAACGACGACCCGTGGGAATCTGGAACTACGAGCTTTTACCGGGAAGTGGAGAGCCGATGCCCAAGTTCTACGTGGACATGCATGGCGAGAATGATGCTCAGAATGCGCTGGGCATATCGAAGTTCCTGCATCATATTGGCTTGACGACAAGGGCTGAAGGCTTCGTCAGAGAAACCCGGGAATATTTGTACGTCATCCTTGCCCTTTGTTGCAAAGATTGTAAGTGGCCTTCGCTAACCAAAACTCCATGCAGCCCCAGTCTGAACCTTGAGGAAACGACTGAAGTGATACAGTATGTGTCTTTTGCCTGGAGTAAAGATGGACCATATTTTAGTGTTTATTACCTATCGTCCTACTGAACCGGCAAGTTAGAGAATCAATCAATGGGCGGTAGTCAGTAGCTCTTATGTGGCTCATATTATAGTCATACATTCAGCGAATCGCCATGGTTCTCGGACCTTGCGGGGGACCTAGCCTTTTCTGCTTCGCGAGTGACTGCTAGGAAGGCCACCTAGCCTGGCGGTGAAAAGAACGGCAGAGGAAGCTTTCCATGCCCGAGATGTTTTATTTATCTCCTGAAATAGGTATCTTCTGTTGGCTAGAGGACAAAATAACTACTGGTCATTTCTAGTTTTTTCGCTCTTCAGCTTCGATACTTATTTATTGTTTACTATAAACCTAGAATCTTCCTCGCGACAATAGCTTTTGTATGTGTTCGCCTAGTCTGCGTGGTCAGAGAGCTATCGGGTCATTCCTCTTCCCTGCAAAGTCCTGGTCCATCGACCAATCGCCTTGATGCTTGACGGACATAGAAAGGTTTAAGATAAGGAAGCCTTTGTCATCGTTTATGCCAGATTGACACCGTTTTAATTCAGCTAGAACCTGACCGCTACTTGACTTGCATCACCCACTTGGGATAGTGGACCATTCTACCCGGGGACCTGGTAATAAATCTCTCGGACAAGTTAATGCGACTGTGAAGTAATGTTTCGGCCCTTGATTCTGATCTTTGTGACTGCTGTGTCAGCAAAAGTCTTTTTCTAGCTATGCTCCGGGGTTTCTCTCGTAATTCCAATCTACTACCCGACCCAATATACATCAATCACCGCCATTCGTGCTCAGTCTCCCTGGCTGAGACATCATCTCATCCCGACATGCTCATGCAGCTGTGGGAAGCGAAACTTATTGCTCTTTCGGACAGTTGGACACAGAAACGGATTTATACATTGTTCCACTGGTCTACTCCCCCACTAAGAAGTTTAAGTTTTGTGTTTCTGACGAAGTGTACCACTAAGCTTTGTAGACTGGCTTCCCAAGGTGCTCTTGACCCACAACATTCCGGATCCCCAATTGTGCCCGTAAATCGTCCGGCAGGTTCGTGGCGTGATACTCCCCTCCCCTTCGGACTGCCTCTACCACCATTTCAAACTCCTGCTCAGTATAAGCCTGGCTATCGTGGCCATAGATCCACGTCTCGAGCGGAAGAGAGGCAATGTTTTGTTCATCTGGCTCATAGGCATCCCAGTCTTGATTCCGCCAGCCTTCATTCACACGATGGCTTATCAGCTGTACAGCCGAGGCTCGAGAATAGCGTATCCGTTCAGCGACGAGGAGAGCTAGGGAGACTTGTTGTCTTCCGGCCAGAGACAAAGTAGTAGCTACGACGTTTGCGTCTTCTATTCCCTGAGACGCGCCCTGCCCTGCCGCAGGAGAAAGGGGGTGCGCCGCGTCCCCGATAACAATCAATCGACCATTGCTGGATACCCAATGATCTAAGGGGTTGTGATTCAATAACGGGTAATTGATAAACTTTTGAGGCTGGGTATGTCGAATTACGGACCAGAGGCGCTGCCCAATGGGCCAGACTTTGATCAAGTCCAGCATCTCGTTAGGGTCGGCAGGGGAGGTCCAGACATCTTGGAGGTCTCTGGTATCCTACGGGCTTCGTCAATTTAGATCATGTGTATAGGACAGAGTATCATACCTGATGAATGCAGAACCAAGAAAAGAATTTCCCTTTGTTGCACGACTGCAGTGCAATTTGAGCGCCAGAAAGGAAGAAGACATCAAATCGATCAGCCTCTTCAACACCCTCAAACACCCAGCTCGCTTCCGGATCCCCCTTGAGTTTCTCCGTATCTACCAGAGCCCGAAAAGCAGCGTATCCTGATGGTCGAGGCTCAACAGGTTGCGGCATGATCTTCTTCCGCATCCTGCTGTGCACACCGTCGCTGCAAATAATACAGTCACCTTGTACTCTCCGTCGCTCGCCAGCTCGGGAAATGACGACAGCACTTGCGCCATTCTCGTCTTCAAATGGGTCACAAACTTCCACGCCAAGGTTTATTTGGACCCCGATCTTGAGCGCATGCTCATACATGACTCGGATAAGTTCTGACCGTGGGAGGAGGTAGTTTGGCCGCTTGCAAACCTCGGACAGGTCCTGTCGAATGATCGCACGGCCGGAAGAGTTGTGTATACGTATTTCCTTGGACGACACTATCCAAGGGCGAAGAGTTTCGTGAATAGCACCAGCGCCCCATCGTTCGATGATGCGCGTTGCGTTGCTCTGTAGACCAATACAGTCTCCTACACGAAGGTTCGTTGCAACATTAGCTTACAATACCAAATTTGCGATGTGGAGCCTTACCAATGGGCTTCAATATATCACTTTTGTCAAAGGCCTGGACACTATGGCCCTTCTCTCGACACTCGATCGCTGCGGCAAGTCCGACAATACCCAGGCCGACAATGATCACTTGGACTTCTTCACACAAAGAGCCCATTTTCGGAAAATATTGGGTATGCCAAATTCTGAGCTGAAGGTTCCAGTCAGAAGCTATGCGGTGTTTGAAATGATGGAGAAGGGGTCCGAACAATGGTTTCTAAAATCTCGTTTGACCTGAGAGCCACTACTGTATGTGACCAAGTTGTTCCAAGTGAAATCGGATCATACAGAATGACGAGCTGAATTACCGTAATTGAGACTGTAGTTTGAGCGGTATTGACTATCATGTGCAATGTTCTGCTGTGACTGGCGATACCTGATGAATGCACGGCAATGCAACGTGTCTGATATTTTATAAAACATTTGCCAAGTACAATATGTCGAGGCAGCAAGGAGGAAACAATGTCAGCTCCACAGCCTTGCATTCCATTTCGACCACACTCTTGATCTTTGCCATTCACCTACCAGAAGCAACGTGATATTGCAGAATTCCTCCCCGAAAATTTGATAGTCAGGGAGGTTCACCTCCTTTGATGGGAGCAACCCGACGCAAGCCACGCTTAATCCGGGATGCAATGATAATGTGTCGATGCGTCGATGATTCGTGACTCAATGAAAGTCGGTGAGCATTGTTTATTATATATGGATTGCCACGGCTTGGGTTTAAGTATACAGGTTGCCTTGGAATGAGAACTCCTGCAAGGTTGTAACGCAGCTTGCTGCGTACTTCAGATAATAAAACATGCATCACTATACATAGCTTCTTGTGTAACAAGGGACAACAGGCGTAATGAAGGAGGCAATAGGCAAGGGACTCCGAGATTGCTCCATTTAGACGGTCTTTTGAAATTTCACTAGTCAACTGCCTATCACATATAATACATTGCGCATACTTCGTTCCCCAAAAACGAGACAGTCGTGACACTTGTGATCATTTTTCTCTCTGATATTTTTTGTCTGTACCCAAGGTATCGCTCTACCCAGACATCATGACCATGAGTCAAATGAATCAAGATGCGGAAGAGTATTTCCGCGTGTGGAAGCCGGAGGAAGCGAGTTCAGATCATCAAGAAAATCCAGTAGAACTCGAGGTAAGTTACCATAAGGGGATTGAGGTGAAACTATGATCAAGGCCGTTGATTTCAGTCAAGCGACGGAAAACTGCTCAGGATGCCCTGGCCGTCCAGTTAGTTCCACTCTCCGACTCTGCAGAAGACGCCAGCCACTAACGCTTCTACACTGGATGAAGATACTACAACCTGGTGACTTCAATCTTTCAAAAGTCTGGCCGCATGTGCGGACACCTCTGTCGTCTCTCCCCGAATGAACCCATGGCTCAGTCCCTTGTCCGCCATGAACACTATCTCGCCCACCGCGTGAACATGCAAGAGGGTGAACGAATCCTCGACGTGGGATGCGGCATCGGCAATCCAGCCCGGTCAATTGCACGACTCACCGGAGCAAACATCACAGGTCTGAACATCAATGCGCAGCAACTCCGGCAGGCGCGTCAGTTGACTCAGGAAGCCGGGCTAGGCTACCAAGTTAACTTTGTTGAGCAGAACTTCCTCAAGATGGATTTCGCAGATAACACATTTGACGGTGCATACGCCATTGAGTCGACTTGCTACGCCCCCGACCTTGTGGAGGTTTACAGCGAGATCTTCCGAGTGCTGAAACCAGGCGCCAGATTCGGAGTGTACGAAGCTCTCCTAACGGACAAATATGACAACAACAACCCCATCCACCGGGAGGTGAAATGCAACATCGAGCGCGGCGGCGGTCTAGCTAGGATCCACACTTCAGCTGAGGCGATTGCCGCAATGAAAGCTGTAGGCTTTGAGGTGCTGGCAATTGACGACCTCGGTGCTCGGCCAGACCAAATCCCGTGGGAGACACAGCTGTCTGACCCACGTCTGGAGAAGCAGGGGCTGTTGTCATTTGTGCTGTTGAGCGTTTTCTTTGCAGCGAGGGCTTCGCCGCTTGTGAATAAGGGCTTGCAGACTGTTGTTGGAAAATTGGAGCAGATGACGGTTTTTCCCGCGGGTTCCCAGAAAGTCGTGGATCTTGTGGTGACAATCCTGGATGGGATGTACCGTGGCGGGGAATTGGGAATTTTTTCACCAATGTTTTTGATCATAGCACGAAAGCCAGAGGCATAGTTAGTGGCTAGAAAGACGTGTTGGCATTAGACTACTTTACTATCTCGGAGTGGATGATATGAGCCTCATTGTGATCTATCTCCGTTCGACTATGCATAACACCAAAGAGGAATGCAAGCACTGGACATTTTTTACTACGCCTCGATTGTACCTAAAGCCGGCCTTTGATTTGTATCAACGTACCCACGGGATTTCCATATGATAGAAAGTCAAATCAGACATCTCTTAATGGTTTCAAGTGAGATTTAGGAGCATTACGGTCTGATGCACTTTCTCCGACAAGGGCTTTTGAAATAGTGTTTGCTGTTACTAACATGTAGGATAGGTGAGGAGTGATGGAGATTTACTAGAATTAGGCGAATTGTCCTTCCACCCGGCTCATTCTCTACATTGGTCGCTGCTTTCTATCTAGCATGATACTACCCATTTAATTCAGCATACGTTTTAGCCGCTGAGATACTCATTTTGCCGCAGATCATTGGCGGGCCATCAAGCTATCAACTCGGGAGCGCTCTAGCTTTATCGACATGCGCAGGAACACAAAATAGTGTGATGGCATAGCATTGGCGTTTTTGGAGGCGACCGATGCGTGGCCGTGTGTACTGCCAGAATACCCGATATAGTGATGAGTCTGCGGAGAGGACTATACAAGATCGACTGCTACAGGATTGAATAGAAGCAATGCTGAAGAGGGGTCACTGTATTCGGCCACTGTGTTATACGTAGTGAAGAAGTATTTAACACGCTAGAACAGCGTTTACATGTCTCTATTCCGGCTCCTTAGTTTTGCTCGACTCGTTAAGGTAAATTTGAACGTAATTTAGAGGGATTAGCAGATGAACTGTAGATCAAATGGTGGTTGTACCATGATTGGATCCAGAACAATGAACCAAAGCCCGTCCGAAAGGCTTAACACACCAAAAAAACATCTTCTACACGTCTAAAGCAGCACCAAGCAAACGATTGTGGAATCCCACGCAAAGCGCCTTACTATGGGGGTTCGGTCTCTGAAAGCACTAGTGATCCTTAAACTACCAAAGAGAATTCACTAAGCACCTGCGATCCCCAGTTGGTAGCAGCTGTGAAGGCCTCAAGTAGCTCATGTAACGACAAAGAACTATGAAATGTATCGAGAAGTCTTCTGAAAATTGTTGTTTACACTGCTTGTCTGGAATTACGTAAACAAGGATTAATGCACCTCTCCACCCCTTGAACATACTTAGTAGGTAAGAATAAAGATGCCATTCAACACTAGATACACGATCTATTGTCATCAGACATATTGAGGCTAGCTGAGTTTTTTGAATTGTAACGATCCGTATGTCCGTCATGGCATGAAGCAAGCACGATTAAAATCGAATTCCCCACGAAGGATTCCAAGCATGTGGAAGCACCCTGCACTGCGAAGCAAGGGCCGATCGGAATGTAATGTTGGTGACCAAGATTTTCTTCAAAAATTGGCACACCATGCAGTAACATGCAGCCGGCACGCATTTCTAGCCGAGTACTGGTACATTGGAATGACCACTGAAGATCATGTGACAGAATATATCAAGTACTGTAATTTTGGGGCGTAAGTTCACTGGGCTTTGTGGCTTTATGAAATATTTTTGTCACCTGAAATACGGTAAGCTGCTACTCTGCATCAAGGTCAAGGATACCCATCCCTTGTCTAAATTGATTCTCCCAACATCCACGTTTGTGGGACAAGAGGGCAAAGTCTCGAAAGAAGGACCTTAATGAACTTTCTCCTTACAATCGATCGCTGAACCATTACCTCTGCGAGCGATGGACCGCCACCAGGTTGGCTGGATACAATTGGTGGGCAACCCGACCAGCTCAAGCGCGGTACTGAGATCTTTGCTTCTGGCATTTATTCTGTATGTGTTCTTCATCGCCGTCAACAGATTATTCTTTCACCCCCTCAGCAAAGTGCCTGGGCCGAAGTTGGCTGCATTGACCAAGTGGTATGGCTTCTACTACAATGTCGTTCGGGACGGCCAGTACAGTCTATTCTTTTCTTCACTTCACAAGAAATACGGTACGTCGAAGGTTGATCTTGTCGGTATCGGTTGGGGCCTAATGAGCGTTCGTTTCATAGATTCCCCAGTCATCCGAATCGGACCCAATGCTGTCCACGTCAATGACCCGAGTTTCTATCAGGAGTGAGCTTTATGTTTATTGAACACATGTGGTCACGCAGCTAACGCGCTCACAGGATGTTCTCCATGACGACGAAGTACTACAAAGAGCCCGAGTTTTACAAAGCCCTCGGAGCAGAAGGGGCAATGGCCTCAATCCTAGACCCCAAGAACCACCGCATGTACAGGAACCACCTGAGACCTCTCTTTGCCAGCCGCGCCGTAGATAGAGTGGTCCCTCGTTTGCAGCTCGAGCTCGAGAAGGCAACATGCATTTTTGATATGCACCGCAAGGATGATCGTCCGTTGAACATACAGGCATTGTATCGCTCATTCACGGTATGTATTCCTCCGGAAGAACTGGCCTGTCCTGCAAATATTAGTATTAATAGTTCACTTAATGAATCTAGTCGGATATGGTATGTGAGCTGCTTTTTGGCGAAACCCCGAATTTCATCGGCGACGGCAATGGGTATCATCCATTCGTTGCGGCGCTGGATCGTTTTACTGCGTTTTCCTGGCTCGGTATGATATAACTGACGTTTATTTCAAGGGATAAGTTACTAACGAAGCAGACAGTGGTCTATTTTCCTTGGATCAAGTCGATCCAATTCCACCTACCCTTTGGCCTAGGCGACAAGCTAGCCCCGGAATTCAACGAGTTCAAGCGTGTGAGTACATTCCCTGTGCGAAGTTATTCCATTCACTGACTGGTACGAGCAATGTCAAACCTGGGAGGCAGAATCCCATTTCAAACGCGAGTCAGGCGCTCAGGTAGAACGAAAAAATCTGTTTGACTACTACGCTGAGCTGGACGCTAGTCCTGAGACCGCTGTAAGCGGCGTGGCTCAGCCAGTCGAGGATGCTTTCAATTTCTTGACAGCAGGCACGGAGTCGACGGCATATACGCTCTCTGCTACAGCATTCCATATCTTGAATAATCCGCATGTGTTCAAAAAGCTACGCGACGAGCTGGATGCTTCGATAGAGTTCATACGAGACGACTTCAATGCGAAGCAGATCCAGGCTTTACCGTACCTGGTATATTTTCCTACCTGGCCTCCAGAATTCTGCTTTTGTTTTAGTTCCTTTCTGACCATAAACTATGTGACAGGGAGCCGTGCTCAAAGAAACCATGCGACTATCAACAGCAGTGCCCGGCAACCTTCCCCGGCTGGTGCCCCCGGAGGGGGTCACCGTGAGATCTGTCTTTCTCCCTGGGGGCGTATGTGTTACATTATCCCCTTGTGAAAATGCCGTACGAGGACTGACCTCCAGCAGACCGTTGTATCCTCCAGTCATCTCTCAATTATCCACAATGACACCATTTTCCACGACCCCTACGAGTTTAAACCCGAGCGCTGGCTGGGTGATGAGGGAAAGGAGCTCGAGAAATGGCATATCGGATTTAGCCGGGGCCCTCGTCGATGCATTGGAAGCAGGTGAGTCGATATGCTAGGCTCAGTGGCATATTATTTGTTATGCGCGGCAAGCACTAACAAGATCGCAGTCTTGCATACCTAGAGCTTTCTTGTGTTACAGCATACATATTTTCACGGTTCAAAATGACGCTGTTTGAGACGAATGAAAGCAGCATGCAGTGGGTAGACCGAATTAGTGCGCGCAATAAGAAGGATGTCCAAGTGATGCTATTGGCTGATCGGTGGGAGGAGGAGGCGCATTCCATAGCCGGTAGTACCTTGTGCAAGGAGTAGGTGGAACAGTACCATAGTATTCAAATTAGGACAATGGCAAGGCCCAGGGTGTGCCTTGTGCCTTCTGGGACTACAGCCTTTTTGAGATAGTTTGTCAACTGCAGGACAAAATCTAAGAGGTCAATTTACATTTTCGATACCGCAAGGTGAGCTGGACTCGCTGAGTCTCACCGACACTGAATATTACGACGCGGTTTTCATATAACCCGCAGCTCATCCCTTCCGTGCATGCGCTGGCTATTTCTTGCGGTGTAAAACGAGGGAATGCAGATGACCCTTGCAGCGGATTTGCCGTGCTGTGCTCTTCCATTGTCCACAGAAGCTTGGTAATACAAATATTGTGCAATGATCATCGGACCAGTTGGTGAATGTGTTCCTCACCATTGCTTTTTTCGTGATATTTTTTCCTATCCCAACATCCAGATTTCACATATATCCCGAGTGCAAAACAAACCTCCCTCGTGAACATCATTCAAGAGCGTCTCTAATCTCACATCTAGAATATGAAACCTCATCATGATGGGCCTACTCTGAGAGTGCTACCAATGCTTGCCTCGAACGAAAACTTCATGCTACTGATGACGGCCTTCGTGGCCGGAATAGCGGCACACATCACCATATTCCGACGGGGAGAATGGGATGTCGCTGCCACCAAGATCCCCGTCGGTCTATTTACCCTGCAGAGCTGCCTATTCAGCTACTACCTCTTCGTCCACGACCCCTCAGCCTCAATCTACACTGCCCTATGGCTGGTCGGCCAGATCTCCCTGGGCCTTCTAGCCGGAATCAGCGTCAGCATTCTTTGCTACCGCGCTTTTTTCCACAGGCTCAACAGTTTTCCCGGTCCCTTCCTCGCTCGCCTCTCCATGTGGTACGTCACCAGCCTTTACGCCAGGAACCCGGATGCCTTCAATACAGTGCGTGGGCTACATCAGCGCTACGGCGATTTCGTGCGCACAGGGCCGACAGAGCTCTCGGTGAACCATCCGGAGGCCCTGCACGCTGTCCACTCGGGCCGGTCGGAGTGTACAAAGGGACCATGGTATAGTATGCTCCACCCGTTCATCTCGCTGTTTGCAATTAGAGACAAAGCGGAACATAGCCGACGCCGGAAGCCTTGGGAGCTTGCGTTTCGACCGAATGGTAAATGGTTCCAATGCATCGTTTCCTTGTATTGCCGCGCTAACGATAGATAGCGGTTCTGGAGTACCTGCCTGCGCTAGAGAAGGGCACAACTGAGCTCTTGGAACAGGTCGAGAAGCGCAAGGGGCAGTCCATGGATATGACTTACTGGATTAATTTATTCACTTTTGATGTAAGAATCCGCCCCGCTACACCAGCCATATCATTCAACTAATGCATCCAGTAGTTGACTGGCCGAATAGCCTTCAGCCAAGAATACAACTGCGTCAAAGACAACAAGAAGCATCCCATCATGGAGATCAACGACTCGTCAAACCTAATCACCGGCGTCGTAAGCCACGTTGTTTGGCTCATCTCGTTCATTAAGGCGACACCGGGCTTGAACGCGAATATGAAGGCCCTCATCGGGTTTTCTGAAGAGCAGGTTCAGAATAGACAGAAGATGCAGACGTACGGTCAGCGTGATGTGTTTTCGTGGCTGTGGGAGGACTTTATGGAGCAGGGGATGGAGACGCCACAGTCGAGACTTGATCTGGTGGCAGATGCATCCCTTGTCATCTTCGCAGGCAGGTTTGTATAGCCCTTCCTCTACAACCGCCCAGTGGTCAATAGACCCTGACATTACTCTCCAGCGGAACGGTCGCCGTCACAATAATCGGCTCGCTCTATTTCCTCACCTCCACCTCCCCACACTATGTCACCCAAATCCGACAAGAGCTGAACACCCTGGACGAAGTCAATTCGCACACCCTCTCCAAAGTCCAGACCCTCAACGCCGTCATTAACGAAACCCTCCGCCTCCACTACCCTGCCCTCTCCGGCTTCCAACGCCAAACACCCCCAGAGGGTATCCACGTCGGAGGGCGGTTCGTTCCAGGAAATACCAACATCAAGATCCCATTTTACACGCTCTTCCGGGATGAGCGCAATTTTTCGGAACCGGAGAAGTTTATCCCTGAGCGCTGGACTACAAAAAAGGACTTGGTGAAGAATTCCGAGGCTTTCGCGCCGTTTTTACTGGGGCCGTATAATTGTCTCGGCAAGAGTTTGGCGCTAATGCAGGTAAGACATGTGCTCGTGGAATTGATACGGCGGTACGATATCGGGCTTGCGCCCGGTGCAGATCCGGAGAAGTATTGGAAGATGAGGACGGATGGATTTGTGATGGGCTTGGCGCCTTTGGAATTGGTGTTTACGGAGAGGGAAGTGGCTGGGGTCTAAGTAGTGTAGTGAGATAACCGGTGAAATGATAGCATAAGTGTAGCCTCAGGCATAAAATACTTGTCAATATGAACACCGTGCATATAGGTGACCGCAAGGAAGTGTCTAGGTGACTGCAAGTGTCACATGACTTCGGCCCCCACTTTGCGGAAAAACATAAATCCATCCGCATCCCTTACCTTACCATACCACTTCTTCACCTTCAACTCATTCTATACTACTTCATCTACCCACATAACCTTCATTCTAACTGGTTTACAACTAAATTTCTACTTTTAAAGCCCATATTCAATATGGAAACCCTTAAAGATGATGTAAGTGGTCAAATCCCGATGAGAAATGATGGAAAAGTGATGGAAAAGTGATAGAAACTGACGCTGTCTAGCCTGCCTACAAATTCTACCTGAGCAAGACTAAGCTTGATGTTTCTGGTGCCTGGCGTGACATGACTAAGGATGTGAGTGTTATATTTACTAGTTTATAACTAGTTCTAACTCTTTTCTAGGCAGATGGTCACTGGATTGTCTTCCCCGGAGAGCTTTAGTGTCGCTTCCCGGGCTGCCTCCATCCTGTAAGTTGAAATAAGGGACGTTGAAACTAGTTTCTAATTAGTTTCTAGGTTGTCTTCCAAAACACCAACAAATTGAAGCATCATATTACCCAAAAACATATGGGTAGTAATGATTCGATGGCTGGTGGTCGAGGTGGTCGAACTTCTGCTACCGCAATGCTCAAAGCTATCAGTAAGTCATCTAATTCTAAACTAGTTTGATTCTAAACTAGTTCTAAACTAATTTTTTTTTAGATGACTTCTACCAGCCTCTGCATATTCGTTACGAACAACAGCATGCTGGTGATATCGAGCATCGTCCTTCTCTTCCCCTTAAGCGTGATGGCAAAGTGAGTCCCTTATGAACTAATATGGAACTAGTTTCTAACACTAAGAATAGGTCAATATGACTAGAATGCGCGAGATGCTTCATGAAATGGGCAAAACTGGCTCATGTGAATCTTGTAAAGCTGAGAAGGCCGTTAAATGTGAGTTTTGATCCTCTTATCTATCTTCAAACTAGTTTAAAACTAACTTTTTACCTTTAGTTTGTTGTCATGAGACCCGGCGTTCGGGCTGTGATTTCTTTGAATACTTTACCGATATCGAGGAAGAAGATGAAGATGAAGAAGATGAGGCATAGGGAACTCCTATAGCCAAGTAGAAGAACTAGTCTTAAACTAGTTCTAGCGGAAGTGAGCTTAGGCTAAGGATACAAGGTTGATGATACTAGTTTAGAACTAGTTCCAAATCGAATTTTTCTTTAATCAAGGTTCGTAAAGCGTAACTAATTCCAAACTAGTTTCCTCCTTTAATCTGGGCTAGCTGTGCCTCAACTAGCTGCCTTTCTAGTTCTATCTTCGCAAGCCTAATTTCTCGTTCTTTAGTCTCAAGCTCTAACTGTTGGCGCCTTAGTCGTCTTTCTTCTTGAGCATCCTCAATCTCTTGGCGTTTCTGCTTAATTTCGAGCTCTCGAAGGTCATTTAGATGGTCTTGATTCTGTGAGTTTATCACAGCTGTACGCCGGAGACTAGGGCTTGCAGATATTCTATAAAATTAGTTAGTAAATAGTTTCAAGCTAGTTTTAATCTAGTTTAATACGTACCGAGAACGGCTCCGTGTAGTCGCTCTAGAGCTTGATCGCCGTGGCGTAGATGACCTTGACCGACGTCCAATATCTACCACGTGGCCTGAAGATGAGGCCTCAAGGAGGATTTGATCGTCAATATCAAACTGTATCTGTGCTTCTCTATGTTGACTGGCCTGGTTTTCCGCTTTTTCTCTTTTTCTAGCTTCGCGCTGGAGATTCCTTCCAAAGCGGGCTTCGACATCATCAGCTTGATAGCGGTGATGAATACCAAACTTCTCTCGAGTCTCGAGTTGGTCTAAATCCTGTTGATCAAGGTATAATGACCTATAATATTTAGTTAGTAACTAGTTTAGAATTAGTTTAAAACTAATACATACTTTGTCACAGCACCGAGTAACGAATCGTAAGTTCCAAGGGCATAAGACTTATTATGGCTTTGCTCGACAGCATTCGTATGTGGCCGGAACCTTGAAAAGAATTCAGGGCTAACACCTGAGCATGCCTGGCATAGCCCTGCTGCAATAACTGGGTGTCTCTTATGTCGAACCCAAAATTTGAGGTCTGGCTCGTGCTCTAGTAACTAATTAGCAATTAATTATAAACTAATTTAGGCGAGTCATTTACCTTCAATAAGATCTAGTAGCTTATAGTAATCACGTTCGGTCTTACATAGCAGTAGCCCATTTAGCCGCTCACGGCGTTCTATATGGGAGCCATCAGGTCGATTCGGGTAGATCTTTGATACTGTTCGCATAAAGTGAATAGCGCAAAAGATCATAATCCGCGTAAGGTGCCAAGCTGGAGATCGCCTATGGTGCTCGGTATCTTGGTCCTGAAGGAATGCACCTAAGCCTTTATACTAGTTAGTAACTAGTTCGTAACTAAAGACTAATTAGTTAACTTACCGAGGATCTGCTTTGGACACATATCGCCAACAATTGCCTTAATACCTTCACCATGTAGGTAGTGAAACCTAATAGGTCTCCCTATTGACCTTGACATAAGTTCAAAGACCATTCGGAAGATAAATTTATACCCCGCAGAGTTCTCTTGGTCAGTAAAAACACGACAGAGCGTTATAACTAGTTCGAACTAGTAAGTAACTAATCATAAATTAGTTAATAGTAACCTTACTTACTTTTACCATGGTTCGTGAGCATTGTAGCGAAGATCACCTCATTAATATCCCCCTTCACTCGCTTATAGGACATATCAACCTCAATAGCATCAAGCGTTGCCATAAATTGGAGCTGCTTCGCAAAAGCACAGAAGACAAAGGTCCCTTCCGAAGTTTCATAGATCTCGCGAACATATTCCTAGAGATAACTAGTTAGTGACTAGTAAAGAACTAGTTTTGTACTAGTTAATTTACCTTCAATTCAGGTTTAACTTCCATTTGATAGCGTAGGCCAGCTATACCCTTACCAAAGGGGTAGCTAAGCGCTCGTTGTTTCCAGAGTAATGCTGAAACCTTATCAATCTTAGCAAAGCTAGAGTGGATCTGTGATAGCGTATTGCATTGATGCTGCTTGCAGAATTCGCGAAGCGCAGGACTGCGTAGAAATGTGCCTATAACTAATTAGTAAGTAGTTAGTAACTAGTTCTTATTGTAACTTACTTAGTTTAAGGTCCGGGTCTAGATTCTTGCAGATCAGATTAAGGACCTCGCTAGCAATTATCCATGGAGCTTTCGTTGGTGGCGGTGGTGGATGAGAATGCGTTCCGCGAGAGTAGAAGATAGCATATGGGTATCGCTCAGGGAGAAGCGGGATAAAAGTCTGGAATATCACATTACAAACACCATGGTGCTGGATGTTACCCTGACCCTGAGGATGGACGACACCTAGAATTAGTTAGTAATTAGATAATTACTAGTTAAGAAGTAAATCTTACCGCATAGTGGCCTTCTTGAATTCGCCGGTTCAATCACTCCGCATGTTAGTGGTCTAGGCTGATAAGTAGAGGCTAGAAGCTTCTGTAGAAGTTCTATATCAAGTGATCTCTCTTTCGAAATAAGAGAAGTATAGAAGTGTTCCTGATAGTTCTCTTGTGTTGAATTCGCGCAGCCTATATAATAGCTAGGCACTCCAGCTATATTCTAATAGCTAGTTAGTAACTAGTTAGAAACTAGTAGGAATAAGACTTACTTCATGATTATGCTGGCGAAATATAGGTCGACAACCTTGGCGAGCGGATTTACAAGCGATACCCCGAATGAATTTTTTTTTTGGTTGCGTTATATAACCTATGTAGAGATTTCTTATTAGTTTATAATTAGTTCAGAACTAGTTTAGAATTGATAAGCTTACCCAATACTGGCACGTTGTAGGTCTCCATGGCCCTCTACAAGCGAGGACTCCGCTATCTCTCCGCGTATATTTGTGATCAGAGTCCATAGATCTTTATTAGCCTTTGTATGGGCTAGATATGAGAGTCTAGGATCAAGAAACTCGCAGCACTTAACGCCATTACACTTAAAGCGTTTTCGCTCTGTTTGGCAGCCAAGGAATGCGGAATGCACGAATTCTCTCGGCCCATACCCACCCATAGCGTACTGTGTCTAATAACTAGTTAGTAAGTAGTTTATTAATAGTTAATAACTAGTTATTCACTAACAGATTTCATCACAGCTCGTAGCTCATCCGGTCTAGCCTTCTCGATATTCACGATATAGGCAAACCCTTCCTCATGAGTTTCTGGATACTCTGGAAGTAAAGGCACATGCTCAATGACGGTAGCTGATATAGGGTGGGTCGGATGAAAAGTTAATGGTGTTGGAATCTGAACTGGCTATGAATAAATTAGTTTGAAACTAGTTTGGATCTAGTTGTTATCAATATATATTCACCTCATCCGGGTCAGGAATTGCTGCTTGGAATTCTTGCCAGTCTTCAAACTCATCGACATACTCGCTCGCTGATTCCGTATTAGGTTCAGGATTAATCTGTATAAGCTCAGTGAGGGTACGATCCTCATAGGCCCGCCAGGTTAAATCTATCACGCGTTCCATGGTAATTAGGGTGATGATAGAAAGAGACTAATAATTTATGTGGGTAAATTACCGGGTTACTAGGGCATACCCTACAATATTACATACTTGCGATGAGCACGGGCCAAATCTGCCGAAAAAGTCACGTGACCCTTGCAGCGACCTCTGCACCTACTTGCGATCACCTGGTTCCTCATGAACACCGCGGTTGACCAGAGAGAGAATCATCCTTTCTGTGCATTACTTGTATAATTTAGAATCCCCCTAATAATTGGCAGAACTAGGGGTAATATAAGAACAGAGCTTCAGACACTATTAATTGGTAGTATACCAAACATTTTAACAAAAATACCTAAAGTGGATAACATGTCTTCAAGACAGATTTAGAGATAGACTAAGCAAATACCCAATTCCATTCCGGTTACTATCATATTTCACTGTTCATAATGCAGCTATAGGCATGGTGCGTACGGTCTCGACAGGATATCGGTACAGCATCGTTCAGACGAATCGCTTCGCCTGCAGGGAGTGTTTTTAAAGTGTGTGTGTGTGTATGTGTGTGTGTATGTGTCGTCGAGTCTGTATCGTCAGACAGACCTTGAGCCGTCCCCTTTTCAGTAGATAGTTGTACTTCAGTGGTTCAACTAATCTGATCCTAGATGGGCGTATTGTGCGCTCTGATTGCCATACGAATGGGAGTTATTTCCTCGCGCACACCACATTATTTATGTTCCTTGCCATGTAAACAAATGTGACCCCAGGACCGTTAAGAAGGGCAGCTCGAGCAATTCTCAGAGTAAGGGGCACCGACCCGAGTCAGTGACCCTACAACTCCAACTGAACAAAGGGTGAAGCAAACATCATGCACTGAGCGAAGAATTTCTGCCTGTCTTAGTCAACGTAAGGGCGAAATGATGAAGCTTAGATAAAGCCACCTCGATGGTGTACCGCCAGCAGTTGAAGATAGAAGCTACTCCGGTAATGAGGCAACTGATTGGTCTTTACAACAGGCTTTGGTCAGTCGCCAAAGGCCAAGAAACAACTTCCAGCTCCATAAAACGTATTGTGTTACTGGAATGTTTATTCGGGTCTAATTTATCTCAAAGGAGCCCTGTATTTTGGTTCCTGTCTAAAAGAAAGGCCTTGAAAGGCCTTGAAAATGAACAATTCAGTTTCTCACATAGGCCTCGCCATCCCGGTCCTGAATTCTCATTCCCAGATTTGCGATAGATGACAAAGCCTAAAGCCCAGCGTTGCTTGATGTCCCGGAATTGGGGATGTGAGCGCTCAGGTGTGGTTCACGAAGCGATTGTCTCATGAATGCGAGAACGCAAATGAGATACCATTTTGGTCAGGATTTAGTGCATGTTGTTCGCAGCCTTACTGGGACTACTTCCGTCAGTTCATCACTTTTCCACATTTCTCCATCTTCACTTATCCTCTCTGACAAGTAAAGAGTCCCTTTTCCTGGTGCCAGTGATCTGATCATCGCTGGCGCCTCCTGGGCATGTCATCTTTATCGTCCTCATGGCCATGAGCATAATCACCGACGTCTTCTTGTGGGGCAGGGTAGTCATTCCTACCCGTTTGAGCAAGGCTTTTATCAAAGCTTTGCCCTTCAATTAAGCCTTTTTCTCAATACTGGCCAATCGTACCATCACATCCACTGGGATGACCGGCTTCACAGAGCCTAAGCTCACCGACCTCGTTTCTGCGCTTGTAGCCGAGAATAATTACATTCCACGGGCTACCGGCCTTCGTTTGTCATTTGACGCTCGCAATAACACAGCAAAACAAGCTTCTCATCTGTTAATACGCATGCTTTACATCTGTTAATACGCATGCTTTACATTCGCCGACCTAATCATCAATATACTCTATTCACACACCTATGCCTACCGACGCCGTCAGGACACGCTTGGCTACTCGCCAGTACTACTTATCCCGCCATGCATTCGCCGCTTTTGACCACGTACCGCGTCTATTCATTTTCAACCGACGGCATCGCCTACCTATACAGACCTCTGTTTAGAGAGCCCTGAAAAAGCCACAGAGATATGCTTGGACGGAACCCACACAAACTCACCCAGCCAGTAATAGCTTCAACGAGATCGAGGGGTGATTTTACTTCATACCGACAACTCTGAGGCGCATGTACTTATAGTTTTTCATAAAAAAGACCCGCTAAGAACCCGAATGCTATCTTCGTGGCGAGTGATTTCAGCCTTGCTTAGCCTACTTCTCCCATGGAATTACTTTATCATTCTTCCATATATTTACATCTTCAGTCATGCTCTCCGACACATGTAAACTCGGGAATTTGACAGGCTCAATTTGCATCCAAATAGCTAGTGGAGCGGCTCCATTGTCATTCGGTGGTTTCCCTTGAGCAATTTTAAGGGAAATGATGCTTGAACGCAGCGCCAGCATGACAGCAGATTGAGCCGCGATCGAGGTGACGCGGCCACCACCCCAGACATGATTACTGATGTCCTCTCTCTCACTTCAAGGTAATAACATGATAGGATTATTGTTGCGGGAAGCTCCATCAAAAGTATTTAGAAGCTTCGTTGATGCAAAGATTGAAGCAAAAAAGCATCGACACGCTGGCTGGAACTCGCCCGAGGCCCTTAGGGCGAGATATTTCGACGCAGATGACAACATTTCGGGGTGTACTTGGATTGGCAAACCACATTCTTGAGTGAACATTTTTAGTTGCTCAAGCTCCAGTTGGCTCTTTTAATGTGCGTCGACTTACAAAGTAGCCTCAAGAGCCAAAGGCACATTGCGAGGGAAGGGAAAATGCATCAAAATAAGGCGGGTAGCATCCCCAGCTTAGGCTTGTGAGTTACTTTGAGATTTTCCTAGACCGGAACCCCCCGAGAGAGGTTCTCCTGTACACATTCAAAGGGGGATGGCTCGATAACATTCTGGCAATTCAATCTAGGCGATACCCATATAGAAACAATTAATCAACGACTAACATGCCCGTCAGAGCTGGGCCACAGGGTTTTTCTGATAAATTAAATCTATATGGCACCTTACGTCATGTTGGTAATCGAGAATTGTGGTGAGAAATGGAATTGATTGAGTAATTGTCTGATCTATCTTCCATTCCTAAATGAAGGGTAATGTGCGCCCCAGGCATCATAAAGATGCCTTAAGTAACTTTATCATGTTCTTCTACTACAACGTGTCGTTCTACGTAGTGGAAAGTTTCTGCACGGCACAGGCCACTTCCGGCCTGGGGCATCGTCTCGACTGTTACAGCACATTCCGGGTCCGATAGCTTTGACATGACTCACGACTCCATGTACGCCACAGCTCGTCGAAATACGAATGAAGTTCGAATATCTCAGAAACACGTCCTGTAGTACGACAAATCTAGCTGTGAAATCGACACTTCCGAGGTCTATGTCACCGCGACCAAACTCCCATACTCTCAGTACGTTGTTTGCCATTGAGCCATCGTCGTATGTTTTCGTAGACTCAAATTTCCAGATCTCTATACGACACTTCTATCAACCAAATATTAGCCGACAATTTTTCATGGTCAGCGATAGAGGAATTTGAGAACATTTAGTAGCCTTTCGCTAGCTTCTGAAAAATCATCGGAATCGCTAAAATCTTCTCGTATCGCACAAACGATCCGGACCCGAATGCAAAAAAAAAATCAGATATTCGAGCCAATATTTTGGCGCAAGCATATGGCATACTAGGAAATCACAGGACAAGTCGATTGTTGAATGGTGACAGACGGTCTTGATTCAACTGGTCGGTAGAATTGCACTATGCCGAGGTTGAGAAGCACTTGATAGATTTATAAAAATACCAACAGTCGCCTCAAAGCCTTCTGCAGGCTTGCTTGACCCTCCTCGATTACCTGTTACATAGCAAGCACAGTAGAAATGCAATGAGCAAACACAGGAAATCTAGATCCCATCTTCATCTAGCCTCAAATATTGACAATGGCTTATTTCAGGGAACAAATGTCAAAGGATATTTTTTTTGATGGACAAACTTCTGCCTGTATGCAGGAGCGGCCTGTTGGATGACTGATGCTTTTGTGACATATAAAATCATCTACGGGCAGGACAAGCAAGAGAGACACGCTCTCTCTTCGAAACTACCCCTAGTGTTCTACTCCCTTACAGCTCTTACTCCTTGGCCTTGGGTATGTTACCCAGTCTGCGTGGTCAGACCGCCATCGATTCATTCCCACTCCAAAACTTACAACCGCTTCTAGACAGTGAAAACTCTGTGTTTCAAGTTCTCCTCAAAATCGACCACCCAGATTTGGAGATCGTAGTTGCCTTTAACAAGAACTTTTTGGCGACGGCTTCGTGATGCTTTAGCGGCTTATCAAGACTCATGGCCACATAAGCTTAAAAGTGAGCAGTTTTACAAGCCTCGGAATGTTGGGCTGGTCCAATCTAAAGCATATTCCTGGCTTTTGCCGTCTACTATGACGAGTCTAGTTGAAATGGCGAGCTCCTTGCTTTTGGAGCCTTATTTGGATCTTTCACTGACTTGCTGCTTCAGCTACTCAAGGGAAAACAGGTACTGAATTGCATGTTCAGCGAAATGACGCATGAGTTAGACAAAGATCATTTCTTGCCCGAGTGCTTAAAGAAAAACTACTTTCTACTGGCGCCATTGTAGTACCTAGGGTTCTTTCGCTCGCGTCCAGTGCATGCCGCATGTGATTCATCGTTCTCCGAAGCAGTTATAGGGACACATATCAGGCTATGGCTGTGTAACGTACCTGGATGCAAGGGGCTTCAGTTCTTCTTTTCATGCTTTTTCTTTTCTTTTGGCAGCTCTATTGGTGAAACCCAAAAAGACCCACTATTCCCCGAGACATTACCTACAGAAAGCCCAGGAATATGAACATTCGAAACCGTTCATCTCTTAATGCCACTATTCTTTCCTTTTCTTAAATGCAGATGACTGCTCCTTGAATTGAAGATTCAATTCCACGAGGGGAAAATACTACAACGCCTTTTCCCCCATTGACGCATTCCTTCAAGAATCGCGGCATCAGTGGCCAAAGCCGGATTCCTGGCTTTTGAACATTCCGCCGAGCAAGGCCAACCCTCACTCAATTCGTCGTTTTCTGCTCATGTAAATTCCAGATCTCATACTCCGTAACGTCACTTCAATAACTGGCTCGTCCCCGATTTTATTTCAAAGTTAACGAGCGAGTGGTGCCGAGTTTTTTTGACTCATACTCGATCCATAACCTTATAGCGACTCGCGGATTGTCACGTCAAATTACTTGTCAATGTTGTTCATCGAAAGAACCATGTCAGTATGGCATTATTTAGCCATATTTACCGCGATGTGGCTGGTTTATCAATATCTGAAGCCGGTACCAAAGGTGCCCGGACTTCCGGTAATCAATCGTGCGGACCGCTGGGACTTCTTTTCGATCAAAATGAAGCGACGTTTCTTAAATCACGCAAGCTCACTCATGCGCGAAGGCTTTGAACAGGTGAGTTGTATTGGGACATTTCTTTGTTACTTGGAATGTGTTTCTCAGAGATTGCAGTCACCGAGGGGATTTACGATCATGTCTGTAAATGGACCTAAATTGGTCTTATCCCCAGACTATGCAGATGAGATCAAAAATGACTCCCGTTTTTCCTTGGAGGACGCTGGACTGAGGGTAAGCAATCATTATCTTTCTGATTGAGTGTCCGATGGTGAGTCAGCCTCACATGCTCATGTCTCAAAATAGGACTATCCCCGCAGTATTGACTGCTTGGAGCCTATCAGTGGTGGAAATTTGCAGGTATTGAGGGGATGCATAGCGAGGATTACAAGAAATCTCGGTAATAACCCGATCGTATGCGTCGATGGTGGAAATCTGTGCTAATACTGTGGGGTTGGAAGCCTCTTTGACTGCGCCTCTATCGGATGAGACTAGCAAATCGTTTCGAGATCATTGGACAGAAAATCCCGGTTGGTAGCAGTCTACCGGGCTGACTGACAGGCCCTCAAAATGTCGTCAGCTGGCTAATTCACCTTATACTAGACTGGCATCCTGTTCCACTAGGTAGCGGCTTACAAAGAATGGTTTTGCGAATCTCTGGGCGCGCCTTTTTAGGGCCAGAGGTTTGTGGCGATACAAGATGGATTGATGCAACTATGGGATATCTGGAAATGGGAGTTAGAACCGCTTTCGTCCTACAGGTCTTTCCTCGTTTCCTATTTCCGCTGCAAAGATGGTTCCCCCTGTGTCGGAAAGTCCGAAAGCATATTGACATGACAGGAACGATTCTCCGTCCCGTAATTGACAGTCGTCGTGCAGAAAGGAAATCAGCACAGGATGCAATCAGTTGGTTTGATGAAGCAGCCGCTGAAGAGACGTACAATCCTGTGTTTTCTCAGCTCTCTCTCTCCTTTGCATCAACTCACACCACCGCTGATACAATGACCAAAGTCATAATTCACCTCGCGGAGAATCCAGCCGTCGTTATGGACCTTCGGAAGGAAGTTATCAACGCAATCGCCAAAAATGATGGATTGACAAAGTCTGCTCTATCGCAAATGAATCTGTTGGACAGCATTTTGAAGGAATCCCAGCGGCTGGAACCTTTGGCATCAGGTATCCCCCACGCTTTCCATTTGTTTCGAATTCTGTACTCCAACAGCTTGCTGATAATATCTTCTTCCCGTGGGCAGCAACAATGAACCGGGTGACAAGGGAAGACGTAACCCTTTCGAATGGCCTATGGATTCCACGGAATATGTATGTGTTGGTGTCGGGGCATCGTATGAGAGATCCTACCCTGTACCCGGACCCGGAGAGATTTGACGCATACCGATTCGTAAAAATGCGCGAGATCGGGAAGAGAAAAAGCGATTATGCATACACAGCAGCGACGGTGGACCACATGGGATTTGGCTACGGAAAGCACTCTTGCCCTGGCCGATTCTTTGCCGCTCACGAGGTAAAGATTATTCTGTGCCACTTGATCTTGAAGTATGACATCAAATTACCGGAAGATCAAGCACGCACGTATTTACTTGCCGGATTCTTCACATCCGCTGGACCCAGAAACAAGCTGCTTGTCCGCAGGCGTGTTGAGGAAATTGCACTTTGAACCTTAGTACTTGCTTCTTAGTGTTACCGATCAAGGCGAGAGGGAATTCGCGTATCATTAACAGGGAAATTAAACTAGAGAAAAAGAAGAATAATAGAGAGAGAGAGGGAAACGAATATGTTCGAAATAAAACTACTTCTCTCTTAAATTAGGTTAGATCTACGGCTCCTTCTGGATTACGTTCCCCCTTAGGCCTTGAAATACTTATCTATTAGTCTCTCTTTTTAGAGAGGCTCGCCCTAAGGCTCTAATTTTCTATTATCTAGATACTTATCTATAAAATGAATATCTAAAGTACTATCAAGCTATACTGATAATGATATGTGTAAAGGAATACTAAGCACTAGCGGTAAAGGGTTACCCCGCAATATAATAAGCAAGTGTCGGATCCAATTAGTACTTAGTTCGAGGGGTTCTCTAGGTAACTTAGACTTAGCAAAAATTAGTCGTACTTATTTTAATACTAGACTCTAGTCTAGATATCCTTCTTTACCTCACCGATAGGCCTTCTCCCCTGAATATATAGATTCTTTATATAATTAATCTACCTACGCTAGTCTAGGAGAAACCAGCGTTTAGTCTTTATCCTATCATAATACTATATTATATATTGTCGGGCTATAAGGGCAGAACTACCACGAAACACTTCGTGGCCCCTTAAGTCCGTGGAATCAACCTTAGTCTGACGGGGTCAATCAATGCCAGACAAAGGTTAGAAGGTCAAAGGTCTTAGGATAGGCTATAAGCAGATATAGCCTAAACGAAGGCAGAACCACAGTTCTAAGGGATCAGAGGAAGAAGGATAGAAGATACTGTAGAAAAGTGGAATTGACTTAATTCTATCTGCTAGGAACAAAGGACGTCTTTATAGGCTAGGATAGCCTAGAAATGACGTCTAGAATGATGTCTGAATGACGTACAATCGCTAGGCAACAATATAATCAAGGTAGCAAAGAAGGGAACAGAAGAGAAGCGAAAAGAATGAGGTCAAGGATCGACGATCTAAGCCACCCCGAAGGCACCCCCGAAGGCTTAGGCTATGTATGCCCGAAGGTGGACCATTTAATGCCTAGAAACGGACCATTTACCCCTAAAGGAAAACGGCCCCGCCTATTCTTCGGGGAGGTCGATGGGCCATTGCCCAGTCGGCCGCAGTGTTACGACCCCTGCAGCCACTAGCTATTTGAGGGGCCGCAACTTACAGATAGGCCACCGAGGGCTAACGAACCCAATATACGTAACCTAGAGAGGGAGCTATTTTCTGAAGCTTACTCACTATCCTAAATTATACTTTACTCAGTGACTAGACGGTTAGCACTAGTCACATAATAACGAAAGGTATTCCGAAGGGACTACCACTAGATCACTAGCGGTATACTATAGATAGTACTACGTACTATCTAGGCGAAGGATATAAGGACACTCTTTCTTATACTTAGTTTAGATCTTCGCGATTAATCCTATATTATTACTTAGAACCTACTATACGATAGTATCTTTACTATTTAACTTATTAATAACCCCTCCTATAATTAGGCTAGTTCCTTCGTGACCTAACCTTATTAGCGCTCTACCTAATATATCCTATAAGAATATTTTATAGACCTAAGCCTATATAAAGCCTAGTGGACTAGGAAACGGTACGGTTATAAGTTATCCTCTTAGGATCCGTAGTTAGTGCCTAGTAGGCTATATTTAGCCTACTAGGCATAAATCCTAATTCTACTCTATAAGAATTTAGGTATTCCTCGGTACGTATTACCTTCGTGCACTTAACTCACTGTGGCCAGTTAGCAACGCGTAACACGCAGGCCAAAATCAAAAGTGGTCAGAACTTCATTTTGGTGCAGAAAAAGTTAGGTCATGTGATCGATGCGGGCTAGTCTTATATGTTGAATATAAGGATAGATCCTTCTATGTAGCATTGGTCTATATCTAATAATAAGCTTAACTATTAATAGATTCTATTAAGCGAATATAATAGTTATAAGGAATTACTAATTTAAAATTAGTTACTTTAATACGCTTATATAACTTACTTTTACTTATATCTAAGGCTAAAGATATAGTTAGAGGAAGCTAAGGGAAGATAAAAAAAGGGAAAAAAAATATATTAAATAATATTTATTATAAAGATATAAGCGATTATAAAGCTTTTAAGAATAAAGGCTAAAAGAGGAGAGAGTAATATTATAACCCCTATTATTATAGACTATAGATAGGCTACTAAGAGCTAACGGTTCCTTAGAGCTATAGATAATATAAAGGAGTATATAAGGAATTACGTAAAGATTAAAATGCTATAAAAAAGTTATATAATAAATATAAAAGGATTATAAAATCCTTAGGCTATAAAATATATAACTATAAATCCTTAATATGACTCTATTAAAAGATAGGATAACCTATTTAATAATAAGACTAAAACCTATTAAACCATAATTTTTATTTATTCGCTAATAGTCTTAGGAAGAGTTTAAAATAGATACCCTCTATATATTAGTTTAGCTCTTCGCGATTAATCCTATATTATTACTTAGAACCTATTATAAGATAGTGTCTTTACTATTTAACTTATTAACAACCTATATTATAATTAGGCTAGCTTATTTATAATCTAAATATATCAGCGCTCTACCTTAAATACCTTATAAAGACTACTTAACAGACCTAAGCCTATATAAAGCCTAAACTATTAATAATAATATAGTTACGAGTACCGCTTAAAGGTACGACCGTGGTAAGTATATCTAATATAAGACTAGCTCACCAGTTCATAGGAGTAATACGTACCACTTAGTTCACTTACCAACTTTCCCATGTCTAGACTCTTAATAGAAATTAATAAGTAATGAAAATTGCAAGTCAATAAAATTACAAATATTTAACTCGATTATGAAACGTTCTACTCTAAAGCGTTTAGAAAATTATAATTAAAAACAATAATTAGTATCCTATAAATAATTCTAGAAACACTTTGACTTGGATAATAGCTTTTTACAAATATTATATGACACTAATAAGGCTATCTATATAATTGTTAATATAGTTGAATTCTATTTTGAATAATAATTTTATAGATAATCATCTAAATAATGGAAAACTAAAGCCTTAGAGTAACTCTCTTAAAAAGAGGGACTATATATTATATAATTATTCTAAGGCCTAAGGGAGGCCTAAAAGGCAATATATACTATAAAGAGCTATAGAGCTAATCTTATTTAGGATAGAAGTAGTTTTATTTAATAGATAGTTACACTTTTAATGATACACGAATTTCTTCTCGCCTTCGTTAGTAACAAAAAGCGAAGGTAGCATTCAGAATTCCCACACGTGGGAAGAGGACTGACGAAAGAGAGGCGGGAGCATGCGACGGGGACGAGGGGACACAGAAGAAGGGGAAGAATGTGGGCTTTGTCTTTTGGGCTTGACTTTTATATGGGCTGGATTATGCGTGGGATATGGATATTCTGACACTCATCTCTGTGCCGGCCTCTTGCAGAGGCCGGTTTTCCTTACTTGCTGTTTATTGCAAGCCGCGCGCCTGGAGTTAAGGTCACGCAATCTGCTTCGGATTGGACGAAGCGCCTGCATAGCCTCGACGACACTAGTTGGGCTCGATCAGGTTAATAGAATTTGATTTGAATTGAATGATTTTGAACAAAAAGCGAAGCCTAACTAAGCCCTACTCTAAACCCGACCCGATGTTGAAGGTCCAAAGGTAAAGCTTGATCGCCAAAAGAAAAGGTACACAAGACTCGTATCTCATAAGATTCCCTGAACTATCACTAACACTACTATTCCCAACACAAAACCCTATTACTATAGCTATGTGGGTTAAACCACTAGACTTCAACTCTTGTTCTATTCGTTACCACCTAACTGGCCACTATCCTACCAATTCTAATAGAAAGAGTTTCAGCTTGTTGAAATACCACGTATTTTAGTAGGCGGTGCGCTAGGCGATACTAATAAAAGTTCTCCTTTGCGTTTGGGGCTATGGCCGCCTATAGCCCCAACCCCACACGTGGCGCTAGTAATCCTATTTCACAGGACTTCCGCGGAAACCTGTCACATCCTGCAATCTTTGCATCATGCAAATGCTGCTCCTTTTTTTCATGTAACATTTATAGTTTTGCTTGATTTATGTTAATATTCAGATTAAACCTCCAGTCGTTCCTTAGCTCCAGCAATAAGCCTCCAGTTATGACACGAGGGCGTGCCCAGTAAGTGCAACGGCTTACCATTTGAGAAATCGGGCAGCAATATATACAACAATATTAGCACGTCCTCGGCAGAAAAAGTAGATTCTTGGTGCCCCTGCACCTTGCTATCGTTTAGCTCTGACTCGTGGGCCGCAAATAGACAAATCCTCAGGTGCCAGTTGACCACGTTAATCCACAGCGCGCGTAGGAAAAACGCAGAACTGGACGTCAGCCCCTGCCCAGCTTAATACTATCCCATTGCTTACAAATAAACATTTTGGCACGGACCTAGAGGTCCCACAAGGGCTCGACTAAAATGCGTGGGATAGAAGAAGGGGTGAGAAGTTCAATTTCAAGTCTTGACTAACGTAGAACAGGATAATCCACGATTCATTCTCCCCATAGAAGCCATATCACACTTCAAATTTGGGAGTAATTCAGTGCCCGGGTTTCTACTCAGAAAATCCATTCAGCTCGGAGACAATGTCCATTTTCATCTGCTTCTTCAGAAAGATGGATTGGCATTCACGAGCAACTGCTCGAAATAGGCCTGTGAAGTATCAGCAAAGGAACAGTCCTGATGATAACCTCAATCACACAACACGGGTTGAGACTCACTTGGAACCATGTGCCGGCTTCTGGGGCCGGCTTTAAGGCGTCACTATATCCACAGTGTGCATCATATCGTGCCGATGTGGTATCAGATGTTCCATCACATTCTCCGCCGGGCTTGACCCAAACAAATGCATCCTCGAGAGCATCACCAGTATCTGTCGTGGGGCGAACACCAAAGCCAGTACCAATGACGTTGCACCAATCACCCCAGGCATTTTGCTTGGTTGGCTGGACACCATTGCGTGCTATTCGGATGTTAGAAAATCAAAATTGCATCCTTTCAGAAATCGCAAAATCCTCAAAGGTTTAGAGCTTCTACTTACAAGTGTCGGTGATGAAATGAGCCGAAAAGCCTGCAGCTTCAAGCAGCGGGGCGATGGCATTGACATAACGCTTTTCATCGCAGTTAGAATCCCCCGATGTGTATGATGGACAAGTGCCGATAGTCCAGGCGTTATAGTTAGCAACGTTAGTGGCTAATCCGCGCACAGCAACGGGGGACGACGCGTTCTTGTATACGTTGGCAAAGAGCGTAGCGGCTGGTTGAAGATTAGCTGACCAACCCAGCCAGCCGGCATGTCCTAATCATATCAAATTAGCCGATTTCTCATAAGGTAGAAAGATAAATGGAGAAAGACCAGGGAAGCAATCATACCGGCGTCAAGGTACATGGCTACGTTGTCCAAATTGAGCTGGATCAGCGCATAGTTGACGCATTCTAGGTAAGCACTCTTAGCATTGGCGCATTTAGCCACATTCATATTGGTAACGAGATTGGCAAGGCTGTCGGGCTCTTGACGGAGTTAGTCAAGCAATGTATCTGTAAGGGCTTAGGGTCCCAACCAATGACTAAAATAGTCTGAACGTCAGAATATTTAACAAGCTGAGCCCTAATTGAGTCAATGTACGCTTTATAGTTCGCTATTCCGTTATTGGCAATTGAATACTCGCCATTGCTGGCAAGAGCGGCGCAGTCGCGGTCTGGTAAGTCATAAACCACGAAAATGCCGGCTATGGGTGGATTAGCACCGGCCGCGTTCTTTGACTGGATGTCGGCAAGATAGGTTCCCATAGTCGGAACCTTAGCAGCAGTGTCACTGTTGAAGAGGTGAGTAGAGGCACATTTAAGGAACAGCAATCGAGACCTACAGCCAAACAAAAGAAGGAACTTTGGCAACCGAGCTAGCCTTTACCGCGAGAGAGCTTGTCAGTGACGGAATTGCTGATGTGAACACTTCGGAGGAGTAGTAAGGGTTTGCATAGAGCTGATAGCCGCTAAAAGGGTTGCCATTGTTTGTAGTAGCAGGGGCTGTAGTGGTAGTTCCGGTGGATCCTTTGGAAGTGGTGGACGTGGTGGTAGTCAACGTTGTACTAGTCTTCGTTGTCGAGGCCGCACTTGCTGTCGTAGTTGCAGAGACACACTGAGCGTAGTCTTTTCAAGCAATCAATGCTACGCTTGAGGAGGGAAGGGGGCAATTAAGAACATACAGGGATTCAAGGTGCTGCAAGTTGCCTGTGCCGTGCAAACTGTTGATCCTGACCATCCACTACCGCCGCCTTGACAACAAATTAACCCATAATTTCTGGGGATTTAAAGATTGGTGATCCTCACATTGACCATAGAGAGATTGCTGTGCATAGGCAATATGAGAAAGGAGGAAAACAAAGAGACCTGATGTAGGCTGCATGATTGTTGGCGTTGCTGTAGTGCTATGTGGCCTCAATTTTCTGAAATTCATGGCCAGGGAATCATGGAAGATTGTCAATGTAATATATGCCTGGTGGGATTGGAGTTGCAGTGTGTTGTGCCGATAGTGCTGAGCGTCAATGCTACAATGGCCACGGGACAATAGCTCAAAGTGACGCGGAACGTAGAGAGTCTGTAGGCTAACTTATTTCAGGTAATATTACTTTCCAAGGTTGAAGATGAAATGCATTACTACTTCAAAGTTCCAACAGGCTAAAACAGAAGTTGATAATGATAATTTGAAGCCTTGAAGCCTGGTGGTCTCTGTCAAAGCATTCATCCTTTTCCTATTTCGGTACTAGATCCTAGACTTCTCCCGCAGTTCGGTGGCTACGATCAGGGGAGGTATGCCCGAGTATGCCCTATGCATCACGGGGAGATTGAAACGGGTAAGCGCATAATGCAGGCGTAAGGGCCCCGCAGCTCTTCAACCGGATGCAGGGTAAGGTTCTTTGAAGGATAGGTGGATCGAAAGGCTACATAGCCTGATAATCCGGGTATTATTGCTGCGGAGAAATTTCTGTAATAGTAATGGTAGCGTGTATTACATTTCTCTATTGCCCCTCCCAGGAAAAATAAGTATTTAAGTATCTTAAAAAGATATATTTTTTTGTGGGTTCCACAAAGAAAGCCACCTGTGGAGATGTAAAACCGGCAGAACATACAACTGTCGAAAATTGTTACGGACTAAAAAGAAGAAGAAGAAGAAGAAGAAAAGAGAAAGAGGGAAACGAGCATCTGCGAAACAAATCCACTTCTATCCCAAATTCGGTTAGATCCACGGCTCTTTCCAGATCACGTCCCCCCTCGGGCCTCCCTCAGGACTCAGGGTAGTCATGTGTCACAAAAATGCGGGCATCACTCTGACTGGTCGATGTCTTTATGTAGGTGGCACAGCGGCGGGCCGTCTCCCGAGAAGAAAAATGGATTATACGAGAAATCCACGGACGGAACGGAGATATTTCCGGGGAGAGAAGGCTAGAAATGGTCTGCCATCATTAGACCTCGCCAAGCGTGGGTTTGGGTTGGGTTTTCGATTCCTTTACCCGCCCAGGGGTAACCCACCGTGGGTTTTGGTCTTTATGAACCCACCAAGTTACCCAAAATACCCAAGAATATAGATACATCGCGAATAGAACTCGTATTTATTATATGGTAGTTATTGGTATTTTATTATGGTTACGCTTTCTATACCTATAATTATAACCTTAAGCTAACGTACCATGTATAGGTTTAGCTTTATTCTTTCATAAAACTATATTTAGAAAGGTCTTGGGATAATATAGATATAATCTAATTATTTATAGCTACCTTAGTTATTGAGATATTTACCTAAGACGTGAGGTATTTCAATTGATTATATTATAGAACAATACAAATAATTCTAATCTACAGAGAGGCTATTTTGTTGGATAGGTATACGTCGGGATGGTTATTCAGTAGCTAGAAATAGCTCTTACGTGGCAGAGGAAATCGGGTTCCTAGAGTAGCCTAGGTACCGCTTTTCTTCTGCCGGTGGGTCTTGATCAGACCTACTCAGACCTTTGCTCAGAGCAAACTCTCTGAATCCCTTGCCACGTGACTTATTAGGTTCATTGGCTCTCGGTGGCCTATCAGTAGGTTGCGGTCCCTTAAGTAGTTGACGGCTGCAGGGGGTCGTTACACTGGGACGTAGACATCCCACCTACCCCCATAGGAATGAATCTGGCCAAGGCTTCATGTTCAATCTCTGTTCCATCTTCCATTAGTAGACACCAGGGCTGTTTTGTAAATAGAAACCCATTTGTCAACTATTCGTGGCCATTCAGAAGCAAGCGGCATACCTCATCGGCGGAGCATTTTTGGCGACAACCGCCGAGGCACTTAACACGGGAAGACCCACTCAACTCATAACGGCAAAATATTACTTGGCACCTGGTTAACCATCGACATCAATAATATATGCACATCTACTTTCATTCATCTAGTTAAAGTAACTTCTAAATACAGGAAAATTTCTTAGGATCTCTTCAGTATTCAACAAACCTCAAACAAAACCCTAAAACCCTGATAGTACTGGATGAGTAGGATCCAGGTCCAGTACAAGGCTCAGGTGAGTTGACTTCATTTACTGGTAAGTAACAGTAATAGTGCTTCCCTTAACACTAGTTGAAGCCAGAACCTCACCATTTCCGTCAACGAGGGAGATGGTATTAGCACCAGAGGGACCAACTGGGTTTCCATTCCGCACAGCAACGGCATCGGTAAAGGTGACAGTTCCGAAGTTGGCAAAGGGAGCAAGCGATTGCTGGCCGGAGAGAGATATGATGGTGAAATCCTCGACGATCCACTCTGCGTTGGTCTCACAGAGGGAGCTAGTGGTCTCCCTTGAGGAGAATTTGTGGGTAACGCTCTGCCCATTAGAGTTGTTGGTAATAGTGGCAGTTCCAGTTGTTTTGCTCGTAGCAACAACACTCACGGATACCGAGTCTCCGGCGCTGAAGCTAATACCACTAAAGTCCACTGAGTCGGCTGGAATCCACTCATACCAAGCATCGTAGCTAACCTCGCTGCCTTGGATGCAGAAGTCAACACCAGTCTGAAGAATGGAAGTTGCGCAGGTATCGCCATCAATTCCAACCCAGGCTGTAGCGCAGTACTGGGTGTTTTGATCACCTCCAAATGGAATTTGAGGACTGGGCACAATGAAAGTCCCAGAGACTTCAGTGAAACCAGAAGAGACCAAGACTGCGCCAGCCCAGTTGGAGCTCTGCTCAGCATCGTTGCTCTGATTGGCTTTGGAATCCATGCGCATGTTTGGGCGAGACACTCCAGTACGGCGAGCGACACGAGCTGCCAGAGGACTAGCAATGGCAGACCCCATCAAAAGGAGAATGCTGGCTGCCGAGATTTTCATTGTGAATAAAACGTGAGACCTGAGGAGGTTTCTTTAAATGAAGAGAATGGAGATTGAATCGTCGAAATGCTTCTTTTATACTCCAGAGGGTCAACAGAATTGCGCATTCCGAGAAAAAAAGGCCCAAACAGGAAGGTGTGATTCTCTAAATTAAAAGTTCTGTAAATGGGTATTCTCAGGGCACTGAAAACTAGGATTTGCTTATCCAAGGTCACAATAGGACTTAGCTGATCTAATTGGGTTTTTTTTTTTTTTTTTTGCTCTCAAAAAGATCTCATTAGTGTCCCAGATCTTTGTCTACGCTCCTTCAATGCAACTCTGATAAGAGGTAAATCGTGATCAGCAGCATTACGAGACAAGCTTAGAATTAGCTTAGCGGAGCAAAGACCCTATCCTAGTAACAAACTGCTTCTAGACTTAATAGGAATAAAAAAGAAGCGGGGTTATTGTATCAAGCATTCCTTGTCATAAGGTGATTTTAATGCTTCTATTATGCTTCCAGTTTATGCTTGGTCAATAACGATGATACCTAAATTAAATGAACTTCAAAGGCATAGATGGGCCTATTCACCAAATTAAGTTTGACTCTAGTAAATAAGCACTGCTCTTCAGGAGGTGCTGTTAGCCCGCCAGTGAGTTGTAATTCCGGCGCAAGGCCTTTATTGGGGGCTTTTCGTATATTGTGAGACAGATAACAGGGATTTCAGCTTGGAAATCGTATAAATTCACTTGGACCGGGCTAAGATCAGATCTGGTGGCGACGGGAACTCTATCGCACTAGCGGGAAAAGCAGCTAGCAAGGCTAATCAAGGTGACTTTCAACCAAATGTACAAGGTATAAGGCATTCATAAAAGAAAACTGCGAATAGCAAACACGTCGCCGAAACTACAAATTCTAGTAGGCAAAAACCGGCACAAAAGCCACGCTTATATAAGCTAAATTGAATTATATTATATTTTTTCCTTTAAAGAAAAGCACTCCAGATAATATATTATTAGTTAGAATATTTTTATCTATTTTATTAAATTTTATAGAGAGGTTTAAAGTTACTATCCTTCACTAGGTACGGATAGTCCAAAATTCCGAAAGAGGTTAGCGTTTGGTCCGAAATTCCTAAAGGGGTCATAGTCTTAAATGCATAGGCTCGAGTTGGTCGGAAATACATAAGCTTAGACCTGCATTTCGGACTAAGTCGATCCTATGCATTTCGGACTAAGTCGACCTAGTGCATTTTCGACTAAGTCGACCTAGTGCATTTTCGACTAAGTCGATCTTGTGCATTTCCGACTATGTCGACCTGGTGTATTTCCGACTATATCGACCTAGTGTATTTCCGACTAACCTAAGCCTATATATTTTGGACTAACCCAACCCTATATATTTTGAACTATGCTTAGCTTCTGTATTTTACCTACACTCTATATTTATCCTAGTGACCGCACTAGATTAGGTACGTACTATCCCATGGGGGTAATTGAATTGCAATGCATTGCATTTTAGTCAGCAGCCGTTTGTATGGGTTAGGGTTTCTCATTTCACTGCATTGCAATTACATTGTGATTGCATTAAAATCACATCCGTAAGAGAGATCGTATACAGAATTTCGTTACTTATAGTTTAGCTATTCGATTTCTATTTCCCCAAATTTAATATTCATCCAACAATATTAAGAGGTAGTTACAGGGGTTCGAAGTTAATAAATTATTTTGATGGGGTACGGTCGGCCGCGCCATCACTAGTATCACCCATTTTTAGCCAACAACCACACCTAGTTTATTACATAGCAACCAGCAGGGATTAGCGATTAAAAATTTAATCATAGGATTCAGGGGTTACTATTAGTGTCCAGTTTCAATTTTTGCAATATCCAAGCCATTCCCAACGATAGGGTTTTCCAACATCCGTTCAGCATTGATTCCGCATCGCGAAATATATATCCGCGTTTAAGATGAGTGAACCGACCGAGTTGACCATTGCCAACGAATATTTCATTCGTAACGATCAGTGGGGCGTAGCCATTTGTCGCCAATGCGAGTATGCCGTGAAGCCCAACGATATCGTACGTCATTTAACGACACCCAAAGGCATCCATCGTATCAGTCGAGGTATTGCACAGCAAGTGATCGACATAATTAAAAATGCAGATGAATGGGATAGTGTGGACGACGAGATCACGATTTTTCCCACGAGCGTACCCGATCCCATTCCGGGGTTAACCATATATACCGATGGGTTATTATGCAAGTTATCCGGGTGTCATCAGATTTACCGCAGTGTTGATAGTTTGCGGACCCATTGGTATAAGGAGCATCGGTTTTCCGCGTTTGGCCATCGAGGGAAGCCACGACCATCCGAGACCATTATTGGACGGGAGAAACAAGAGGAAAATAGCCAGCGAGTGGTTTGCCAGCGGTTTTTCCGTAATAAATATGGGTCGCATTATATTCATATTCGCAACCCCGGTGCCGCGTACGAGCCCGAAGCACCACCGCCCCAGGCCAGCCAAGTCGCGCAAGCCATCGATGAGATAGAAGCGATATTCGCCCAGCAGCGGCAGCAGCCCGCCATGATCCAGGCCGGCGAAATCGACGAGGCCAACCTATGGTTGGACCGCACCGGATGGGCCCGTTATTTGTATGGCCAGACGCCTAAGCCATTACGGATATGTGTGGAGACCCCCGCGGACGACGCCGAGGGCCCCGAAGCCACCGCGCGGGTGATATGGGATGCCATGTTAGGGGTAGCGAGCAAAAGCCAGAGCATCACCAAGCAGACCGGACATTTATTACGGATCGAAGCGGCGCGAACCGATATGCAGAGCATTCCATCGAAGCCATTACAGGCGTACATGCACGAGCACGCCGAGTTAGAGCGCCACGTCGAGCCGTACCAGCGAGTGTTGATGTTTTTTACGCGGACGCAGGTCCCCTACGAGTGGGAGAGTCCCGCGTATCGGTTTAATCGCCGGCAGCGTATCGCATGGGACGCATTGTGGCGGGCCGCCGAGGGTCGTGTGCACGCGGGCCGGCCCGTGCAGAACCCTATCGACGGTGGGGACGACCAACCGCACCGGTTAGAGCCCGTAGAGGCGCGATGTATGGATTTCGTGATCGAGTTGTTGAACCAGCGGATTCAGTCGAGTGAGTACGAGTGCGCATTCGTATGTGCATTAGCCGTATTAGGCGTGAGCGACCACGAGGGCGGCCGGCCATGGAAGGATCCCCACAGTTATCCGCCGATATTATCCAGTATGATCAAGATTTCGCGGTTTGTGATCGTGCACAAGGCATATTTGTTAGACCCAGACGCCCGCGAGTTATTCCAGGGGACGCAGAACCAGTGCGATGGGGAGTGGTCCGGGCCCAGCCCGATGGAGGATCCCAAATATATATTTGGCGATGAAGGGTACAGTAGTCGTCCGCCGTCCACCCTACCACCCCAGATCCCGTCCACCCCGATATTATCCAGTTCCCCCGCGTTTGACAGTGTGCCCGCGCGGTCCAGTATCCCCGCGCGATCCCGTTCGCCCGCCGTGGCATTCACGCAGCAGGCGCGGCAGGGACACAAGACGTTCCGCGAATGGATCCGGATCATGACCAATGCATTCATGGTCCACGGCACGGCCACCCCGATGGAATGGATGTTGGATTTACGCCGATACGGGTTAAAGGTGCATTACAACACCCCGTCCGACGGGCATATTGGGTGGGAGGGCCATGATCAGTTATCGTACAAGACGATGCGGTTCACGATGGGGGCGTTCCGAGGGTTTGTCCACGGATTAACGGCCAGCACACGGCAGTTGTTTATCGACCATGTGTTAATGTGCCGGCCCGATCAGATTCCGGTTATTCCGTGGGATCGGATGGCGGACGATTTCAACCAGCCCAAGGCGGGGTGGAGTTTTTTGCAGGATCCACGCACGTCGTGGCCGGTCAATGGGGCCCAGTGGATGTCCGATCGAGTGCGTACGGAGCGTCCATTACAGCAGTTGTTTATCCACGCGGATGAAGGGCGGTTCAGTATTGATGGTATCCAACGGTTTTTCGGGTTCGTGGCCGATTTCAAGGAGAAGTTAGCCGTTTTGTGCCACATCACCAGCGGCCAGCCCGCGCGAGGGCCCGAGTTATTGAGTATTCGGCATCGTAACACGGCCGCCGGAGGATAGCGTAATGTGTTCATCGAAGATGGATTAGTGGCGTTAGTCACGCGGTATCACAAAGGGTTTTACGCCAGTGGTGATGCCAAGGTGATCCACCGGTACGTGCCCCGCGCGGTGGGCGAGTTGATCGTGTGGTATTTATGGTTGGTATTGCCATTTGTCGAGCAATTATAGGCGTATCATCAGCAGAGATGCCCGTCACCCCCTATTCCCGACACGCAGGCTAGTAAGATATGGGGCGTCGATGCCGGGACCGGACGCGAGTGGACGTCGGTGCGATTGAAAGAAGCATTAGTCCGGGAAAGCAAGATGCGGTTACACCATGGATTAACGTTAGCCGCATACCGGGACATTGCCATTGCCATCAGCCGACGGTATTTCAGCAATGCCAAACCGTTTCCGCACAACGTCCGCGAGGACGGGACCGAGGTCATCGCCGACGACGAGGCGAACGAGGATGCCATGGACGACGAGCAATGGATCCGCCATGTGGCCGATTTGCAAGCCGCGCACACCACGCACGTGGCCGAGATGGTATACGGACGGATGATGAGCCAGCAGCAGGGGACCACGGCAGGGCGGCAGGCCGGGTTTCGGACGAGCAGCGTGCATTGGCATGATTTGTTAGGGTTTGACATCAAGGACATCCCCAGTAGCGTATTGGGTAAGCGGCCGCAGCCCCGGTGGAAGGACGAGGGGGTCATGATGCGGGACGAGCGACAGCATTTAGTCGAGACGACGAATATGACCGAGGCGTTACAACGGATGACCGGATAGGCCCCGATGCAGTTCCGCGGGGTGCAGGGGGCCGCGATGCAGTCGATTCAGGCGGGCCATTCCTGGGTCGTCGTCGTGATGCCCACGGGTGGGGGGAAGAGTATGTTATTTATGTTACCCGCGTGGGTGGCCTAGCGTGGCGGATTGACCGTGGTGGTCGTGCCATTGACGGCATTACGTGCGGATTTGCAGCAGCGATGCCAGGCCGCCGGCATTCCATGTGTGGAGTGGGACAGCCATCGACATCCCGATCATGCGGCCATTGTGTTCGTCACGCCCGAGTCCGTATTCACAGATGGGTTCCAGTCGTTTTTGAACCGCCAGCGCGAGTTGATGCGGTTAGATCGGATTGTCATTGACGAATGCCATATGATGTTAAACGAGTCCGAGACGTTTCGCCCACGGTTACAGCAATTAGGTCGATTGCATCAGTGTGGGGTGCCGATGGTGTTTTTGACCGCGACATTACCCCCATGCGAGGAGAGCCGGTTGTTTGAGCGAATGCAAGTCACGCGGGAGGACATCAGTATGCACCGCGAGCGTACCAGTCGTCATAACGTGGCATACCGGGTGTACCGGCCCGTGATTGCATCGAGATATCGTTCCCAGACGCAATGGTTAGAGGATCCGGGTGTCCGTCATTTCATCCACAAACGGGTGCAGCGTGCCCGACCCGGTCGAGTGATTGTGTATGGTAGCACCAAGTCCATCGTGACCCAGGCGGCCGAGATATTGGGATGTTCCGCATTTTACAGCGACCAGGATCGTAAGTTAGGAATATTGGAACAGTTCCGGCGTGGCACGAATGGGGTGATTGCGGCCACCAGTGCGTTAGGCATGGGGGTGGACATTGCCGATATTCGATGCATTATTCACATTGGGTTCCCCCGGTCATTGTTAGATTATGCGCAGGAAAGTGGCCGTGCCGGGCGAGACCGTTTACCCAGTGAGGCCATCATCATCCAGCCCGACGGGTTTGACGAGGTTCCCACATGGTTTGACCAGAACACGGACCGTGAGCAAGCCGGGTTGGAGTTGGTCCGGCAATACATCGCCGGTGAGCATCGGTGTCGTCGAGTGTTGTTGGATGGGTATTTGGATGGGGACATCGATGGATACACCCGTCAGCGATGCGGCGACCAGGACCGGCCATTGGGAGTTCATGAGCAATGGTGTGATCAATGTCACCCGGATTGGGAGGCGGGCGAGTCCGTCATCGACGGGAGCCATCCGGACCGCGACGCCGAGATGCAGGAAGACGAGCCAGGCAGTCCCCGGAGCCCGTTCGCGCACGAGGTGCCCATCGAAGCCCAGCACCGATATCACCAGCAGCAGATGGTGCAGACGGCGATTTCGGAGCGCGTGCGGACGTTAACCGCGCAGCAGTTATCGGACGAGGCGTTTTTAGTGCAGGAGGCCCGGCAATGGAACCACCGATGTTGGTTATGCGTGCAGGCGCAGCGAGCGAATGTGCAGCATGATTTATGGCAGTGTCCGGCGGAGGAGAGTGGTGAGTGTCGACGATGGGTGCGGGCGATTCGGGATTCGATGCAGTATGTCGGTGGGTTTTATTGTTGTTATTCATGTGGGATGCCGCAGTCGATATGTGCCGGGTGGGAGGCCGGGGGCCCATGTGCATACCGGCAGTTTTTGTATCCGATGATGGCGATGTTGATCCATTGGCAATGGCCGGATGGGCGGCCGGGCGGGTACGAATGGTGGTGCCAGCGGATGCAGAGCGCGCAGGTCCGGGTGACGGATTTGGACGCGGTTCGAGGATATTTGGGGCAGTCGGTGGACGGTAGGCATTCCCGATTAGCGCATGAGTATGTTTGGTTACGTCGGATGTATCAGGCGTGTGGGTTTTAGGGATATTGCCAGGAGATAGCAGAGATACATATCCCGACGATCGGGCCCCATTGGAGATATATATATTCGCGTCCGAGGATTCCCCGAGGACGCCCACGGGTTCGATTATATATATCGTGGTCAGGGTTATCTATGTTGGGGTTTGAGATATGTCGAGAGGGATGCCCAAGACGGTCCGGTCCGGGTTTTCAGTTCATCGCGTGGTAAGGGTTATCCATATTAGGGTTTTGTATTGATATAGCATTCAGGCGAGAGGGCATTCCAGTTGATTAGTGGGATTTAGTCCAAGTAGGGGGAATCAGCGGTTCAGTGGTATGTGTATATATATCGTGATAGGCGTCCCAGGAGCCCCATATATGACGGATAAGTATAAATGATGACGAGCATCAAAGGCACCCCATATATAGGTTTCGGTATCAACGATGACGGGCATCCAAGGAGGCACATATATCAAGGCAGATATATCGGGGTTAGGTATAAATGATGACCGGGATCAAAGGTAGCGGTATATATCGGGATATATATATCAGTGGGTAGATACCAATGGTGACGGGCATCAAAGGCCGCGGTATTGTAGGGATTTATATCGGGTTAAGGTATCCACCGTGACGGGCGTTCGAGAGCATCGGTGTGTATAGGGTTATATATCGGTAGGTCCGTAGAAATGATGATAGGTATCAAAGGTAGTGGTATATACGGGGATATATATTGGGTTATAGATATAAATGATGACAGACGTCAAAGGCAGGGAATTTATCGGTTTCGGTATAAAGATTGACAGACATTAAAGGCAGCAGTAGTATATAAAGGGATATATATTGGGTTATAGATATAAATGATGACAGACGTCAAAGGCACGGGAATGATCGGTTTCGGTATGAATGTTGACAGACATCAAAGGCACCAGTGGTACGTATAGGGATTTCTATTGGGTTATAGATAGAAATGTTGACCGACGTCAAAGGCACCCCATTAATGTAGGTGGGTAGATATCTATCCCCATGGGGGGTAATTGAATTGCAATGCATTGCATTTTAGTCAGCAGCCGTTTGTATGGGTTAGGGTTTCTCATTTCACTGCATTGGTAAATTACATTGTGATTGCATTAAAATCACATCCGTAAGAGAGATCGGCAGTGAATTTCGTTACTTATAGTTTAGCTATTCGGATTTCTATTTCCCCAAATTTAATATTCATCCAACAATATTAAGAGGTAGTTACAGGGGTTCGAAGTTAATAAATTATTTTGATGGGGCGGTCGGCCGCGCCATCACTAGTATCAACGTTTTAGCCAACAACCACACCTAGTTTATTACATAGCAACCAGTGGATTAGTGATTAAAAATTTAATCATAGGATTCAGGGGTTACTATTAGTGTCCAGTTTCAATTTTTGCAATATCCAAGCCATTCCCAACGATAGGGTTTTCCAACATCCGTTCAGCATTGATTCCGCATCGCGAAATATATATCCGCGTTTAAGATGAGTGAACCGACCGAGTTGACCATTGCCAACGAATATTTCATTCGTAACGATCAGTGGGGCGTAGCCATTTGTCGCCAATGCGAGTATGCCGTGAAGCCCAACGATATCGTACGTCATTTAACGACACCCAAAGGCATCCATCGTATCAGTCGAGGCATTGCACAGCAAGTGATCGACATAATTAAAAATGCAGATGAATGGGATAGTGTGGACGACGAGATCACGATTTTTCCCACGAGCGTACCCGATCCCATTCCGGGGTTAACCATATATACCGATGGGTTATTATGCATGTTATCCGGGTGTCATCAGATTTACCGCAGTGTTGATAGTTTGCAATTCCATTGGTATAAGGAGCATCGGTTTTCCGCGTTTGGCCATCGAGGGAAGCCACGACCATCCGAGACCATTATTGGACGGGAGAAACAAGAGGAAAATAGCCAGTGAGTGGTTTGCCAGCGGTTTTTCCGTAATAAATATGGGTCGCATTATATTCATATTCGCAACCCCGGTGCCGCGTACGAGCCCGAAGCACCACCGCCCCAGGCCAGCCAAGTCGCGCAAGCCATCGATGAGATAGAAGCGATATTCGCCCAGCAGCGGCAGCAGCCCGCCATGATCCAGGCCGGCGAAATCGACGAGGCCAACCTATGGTTGGACCGCACCGGATGGGCCCGTTATTTGTATGGCCAGACGCCTAAGCCATTACGGATATATGTGGAGACTTTTCGCGGACGACGCCGAGTGGGCCCGAAGCCACCGCGCGGGTGATATGGGATGCCATGTTAGGGTAGCGAGCAAAGCCAGAGCATCACCAAGCAGACCGGACATTTATTACGGATCAGTTAAGGGCGAACCGATATGCAGAGCATTCCATCGAAGCCATTACAGGCGTACATGCACGAGCACGCCGAGTTAGAGCGCCACGTCGAGCCGTACCAGCGAGTGTTGATGTTTTACGCGGACGCAGGTCCCCTACGAGTGGGAGAGTCCCGCGTATCGGTTTAATCGCCGGCAGCGTATCGCATGGGATTAATAGGCGGCTGCCGAGGGTCGTGCATGCGGGCCGGCCCGTGCAGAACCCTATCGACGGTGGGGACGACCAACCGCACCGGTTAGAGCCCGTAGAGGCGCGATGTATGGATTTCGTGATCGAGTTGTTGAACCAGCGGATTCAGCCTGATGAGTACGAGGCCCCATCCGCAGCGTGCGCATTAGCCGTATTAGGCGCCAGCGACCACGAGGGCGGCCGGCCATGGAAGGATCCCCACGAAGTTATCCGCCGATATTATCCAGTATGATCAAGATTTCGCGTTTGTGATCGTGCACAAGTGGCATATTTGTTAGACCCAGACGCCCGCGAGTTATTCCAGGGGACGCAGAACCAGTGCGATGGGGAGTGGTCCGGGCCCAGCCCGATGGAGGATCCCAAATATATATTTGGCGAAGTTAAGGGTACAGTAGTCGTCCGCCGTCCACCCTACCACCCCAGATCCCGTCTACACCCCGATATTATCCAGTTCCCCCGCGTTTGACAGTGTGCCCGCGCGGTCCAGTATCCCCGCGCGATCCCGTTCGCCCGCCGTGGCATTCACGCAGCAGGCGCGGCAGGGACACAAGACGTTCATCGAATGGATCCGGATCATGACCAATGCATTCATGGTCCACGGCACGGCCACCCGATGGAATGGATGTTGGATTTACGCCGATACGGGTTAAAGGTGCATTACAACACCCCGTCCGATGGGCATATTGGGTGGGAGGCCATGATCAGTTATCGTACAAGACGATGCGGTTCACGATGGGGCGTCTCCGAGGGTTCGTCCACCGGATTAACGGCCAGCACACGGCAGTTGTTTATCGACCATGTGTTAATGTGCCGGCCCGATCAGATTCCGGTTATTCCGTGGGATCGGATGGCGGACGATTTCAACCAGCCCCAAGGCGGGGAGTTTTTTGCAGGATCCACGCACGTCGTGGCCGGTCAATGGGGGCCCAGTGGATGTCCGATCGAGTGCGTACGGAGCGTCCATTACAGCAGTTGTTTATCCACGCGGATGAAGGGCGGTTCAGTATTGATGGTATCCAACGGTTTTTCGGGTTCGTGGCCGATTTCAAGGAGAAGTTAGCCGTTTTGTGCCACATCACCAGCGGGCCAGCCCGCGCGAGGGCCCGAGTTATTGAGTATTCTCCGGCATCGTAACACGGCCGCCGGAGGATAGCGTAATGTGTTCATCGAAGATGGATTAGTGGCGTTAGTCACGCGGTATCACAAAGGGTTTTACGCCAGTGGTGATGCCAAGGCATCCACCGGTACGTGCCCCCGCGCGGTGGGCGAGTTGATCGTGTGGTATTTATGGTTGGTATTGCCATTTGTCGAGCAATTATAGGCGTATCATCAGCAGAGATGCCCGTCACCCCCTTATTCCCGACACGCAGGCTAGTAAGATATGGGGCGTCGATGCCGGGACCGGACGCGAGTGGACGTCAATTAAAAAGAAGCATTAGTCCGGGAAAGCAGCATGTGGTTACACCATGGATTAACGTTAGCTGCATACCGACATTGCCATTGCCATCAGCCGACGGTATTTCAGCAATGCCAAACCGTTTCTGCACAACGTCCGCGAGGACGGGACCGAGGTCATCGCCGACGACGAGGCGAACGAGGATGCCATGGACGACGCCGAGCAATGGTCCGCCATGTGGCCGATTTGCAGCCGCGCACACCACGCACGTGGCCGAGATGGTATACGGACGGATGATGAGCCAGCAGCAGGGGACCACGGCAGGGCGGCAGGCCGGGTTTCGGACGAGCAGCGTGCATTGGCATGACGGTTAGGGTTTGACATCAAGGACATCCCCAGTAGCGTATTGGGTAAGCGGCCGCAGCCCCGGTGGAAGGACGAGGGGGTCATGATGCGGGACGAGCGACAGCATTTAGTCGAGACGACGAATATGACCGAGGCGTTACAACGGATGACCGGATAGGCCCCGATGCAGTTCCGCGGGGTGCAGGGGGCCGCGATGCAGTCGATTCAGGGCGTGGCATTCCTGGGTCGTCGTCGTGATGCCCACGGGTGGGGAAGAGTATGTTATTTATGTTACCCGCGTGGGTGGCCTAGCGTGGCGGATTGACCGTGGTGGTCGTGCCATTGACGGCATTACGTGCGGATTTGGCAGCGATGCCAGGCCGCCGGCATTCCATGTGTGGAGTGGGACAGCCATCGACATCCCGATCATGTAATAATGGTGGTTCGTCGTCACGCCCGAGTCCGTATTCACAGATGGGTTCCAGTCGTTTTTGAACCGCCAGCGCGAGTTGATGCGGTTAGATCGATTGTCATTGACGAATGCCATATGATGTTAAACGAGTCCGAGACGTTTCGCCCACGGTTACAGCAATTAGGTCGATTGCATCAGTGTGGGGTGCCGATGGTGTTTTTGACCGCGACATTACCCCCATGCGAGGAGAGCCGGTTGTTTGAGCGAATGCAAGTCACGCGGGAGGACATCAGTATGCACCGCGAGCGTACCAGTCGTCATAACGTGGCATACCGGGTGTACCGGCCCGTGATTGCATCGTGAGATATCGTTCCCAGACGCAATGGTTAGGAGTGATCCGGGTGTCCGTCATTTCATCCACAAACGGGTGCAGCGTGCCCGACCTGGTCGAGTGATTGTGTATGGTAGCACCAAGTCCATCGTGACCCAGGCGGCCGAGATATTGGGATGTTCCGCATTTTACAGCGACCAGGATCGTAAGTTAGGAATATTGGAACAGTTCCGGCGTGGCACGAATGGGGTGATTGCGGCCACCAGTGCGTTAGGCATGCGGGTGTACATTGCCGATATTCGATGCATTATTCACATTGGGTTCCCGGTCATTGTTATTTATGCTGAGGAAAGTGGCCGAACCGGGCGAGACCGCTTTACCAGTGAGGCCATCATCATCCAGCCCGACGGGTTTGACGAGGTTCCCACATGGTTTGACCAGAACACGGACCAGAGCAAGCCGGGTTGGAGTTGGTCCGGCAATACATCGCCGGTGAGCATCGGTGTCGTCGAGTGTTGTTGGATGGGTATTTGGATGGGGACATCGATGGATACACCCGTCAGCGATGCGGCGATCAGGACCGGCCATTGGGAAGTTCGGCGAGCGTCGGTGTGATCAATGTCACCCGGATTGGGGAGGGTGGGCGAGTCCGTCATCGACGGAGCCATCCGGACCGCGACGCCGAGATGCAGGAAGACGAGCCAGGCAGTCCCTTGAGCCCGTTCGCGCACGAGGTGCCCATCGAAGCCCAGCACCGATATCACCAGCAGCAGATGGTGCAGACGGCGATTTCGAGCGCGTGACGTTAACCGCGCAGCAGTTATCGGACGAGGCGTTTTAAGTGCAGGAGGCCCGGCAATGGAACCACCGATGTTGGTTATGCGTGCAGGCGCAGCGAGCGACGTGTGCAGCATGATTTATGGCAGTGTCCGGCGGAGGAGAGTGCAGTGAGTGTCGACGATGGGTGCGGGCGATTCGGGATTCGATGCAGTATGTCGGTGGGTTTTATTGTTGTTATTCATGTGGGATGCCGCAGTCGATATGTGCCGGGTGGGAGGCCGGGGCCCATGTGCATACCGGCAGTTTTTGTATCCGATGATGGCGATGTTGATCCATTGGCAATGGCCGGATGGGCGGCCGGGCGGGTACGAATGGTGGTGCCAGCGGATGCAGAGCGCGCAGGTCCGCAAGGTGACGGATTTGGACGCGGTTCGAGGATATTTGGGGCAGTCGGTGGACGGTAGGCATTCCCGATTAGCGCATGAGTATGTTTGGTTACGTCGGATGTATCAGGCGTGTGGGTTTTAGGGATATTGCCAGGAGATAGTGAAGATACATATCCCGACGATCGGGCCCCATTGGAGATATATATATATTCGCGTCCGAGGATTCCCCGAGGACGCCCACGGGTTCGATTATATATATCGTGGTCAGGGTTATCTATGTTGGGGTTTGAGATATGTCGAGAGGATGCCCAAGACGGTCCGGTCCGGGGTTTTCAGTTCATCGCGTGGTAAGGGTTATCCATATTAGGGTTTTGTATTGATATAGCATTCAGGCGAGAGGGCATTCCAGTTGATTAGTGGGATTTAGTCCAAGTAGGGGGAATCAGCGGTTCAGTGGTATGTGTATATATCGTGATAGGCGTCCCAGGAGCCCCATATATGACGGATAAGTATAAATGATGACGAGCATCAAAGGCACCCCATATATAGGTTTCGGTATCAACGATGACGGCAATCCAAGGAGGCACATATATCAAGGCAGATATATCGGGGTTAGGTATAAATGATGACCGGGATCAAAGGTAGCGGTATATATCGGGATATATATATCAGTGGGTAGATACACAATGGTGACGGGCATCAAAGGCCGCGGTATTGTAGGGATTTATATCGGGTTAAGGTATCCACCGTGACGGGCGTTCGAGAGCATCGGTGTGTATAGGGTTATATATCGGTAGGCCTGTGTAGAAATGATGATAGGTATCAAAGGTAGTGGTATATACGGGGATATATTGGGTTATAGATATAAATGATGACAGACGTCAAAGGCAGGGAATTTATCGGTTTCGGTATAAAGATTGACAGACATTAAAGGCAGCAGTAGTATATAAAGGGATATATATTGGGTTATAGATATAAATGATGACAGACGTCAAAGGCACGGGAATGATCGGTTTCGGTATGAATGTTGACAGACATCAAAGGCACCAGTGGTACGTATAGGGATTTCTATTGGGTTATAGATAGAAAATGTTGACCGACGTCAAAGGCACCCTCATTAATGTAGGTGGGTAGATATCTATGATAACGGGCGTCAGAATATGGCAGTGCATAACGGTCGGCTGACGCAGCGGCAAATTTACGCGGTGATGGAAGTGCGAGGTTTAGGGGTTTCGAATTTCCATAGGGTGTCCGTATAGGATATATACCGATTCGATCGATGCGAGGTTTATAGGGGGAATTCATAGAAAATATTCGAAAGGATAGATATCGAGGGAATTATAGCGAGTATGATTTCGAATATATATCGATAAAAGGGTAGAATATATAGCGAGAATTTCCTGATAGAATATATATTTTAAGAGGACAGAATATATCAGAAAAAGGCAGATAGATATTAGAAAAGAAATATGTTAAGTTCCAGGGTTTAGGTTTTATAAAGGGGTTAATTATATATAGAAGATCGATAAGGGTTTATCGAATTATATTAATAAATATATTTATATAGAAAAGATATTATATTATTATATAAAAGGGGTTATAAAAAAGTTCAATAAAGGGAATTCTAAGAAGATAATATAGGAAAAAAAAAGGGTAAAGGTTTTAGGGTTTTCCTGTTTTCGGTTTTAAAAAATATAGTTTATATTTCGAAGGATTTTTAAGTATTTAAAGGGTTTAAAAGGTTTAAAGGGTTTAAACGAATAGAGGGTAAAGAGATTAAAGTTATTATAAAGATTATAATCGGAAGGGTTAGGGTTTTACCGTTTCCGGTTTCAGAAAATAGGGTTTAGAATTTAAAGGGTTATAATTATAAAGTAGGGTTTTACAAAGACATTTTTTATCGGATAGTTTCGAATGAATTTCGTCCGCGAAGGGCCATAGCGGTGAAGTGCGGCAGAGCAGCCGTTTACCGCCCGTTTATTAGGTTTAGGTTTCAGGGTTTAGGTTTAGGGTTTAGGGTT